>JAJHPC010000003.1:12731365-13931365 GCA_024447665.1 Juncus inflexus | reverse complement strand
AATGTTGTCAAAGATGTCCTAATGGTTCACAAGAAGAAGGGTAAGAAGACCGGGAACAAGTGCAAGGGTAAAGGCAAGGTGTTGCCTAAACCTAAGATAATCTCTTTTGTGGTAATGTTCTATTAGAAAGAGGTCTTTACGTGCTAGATCTTAAGAAAGAGAATTATAAGTCCATATATAACATTAACACTAAACGATTCAAACCGAATGACTCAAATACGATATACCTCTGGCACTGTCGCTTAGGCCATATAAATGAGAAAAGCATTTCTAAACTCCACTCTCATGGACTTTTGTACTCATTTGATTTGGAATAATTTGAGACATGCGAGTCTTGTTTACTTGGTAAGATGACTAGGAAACCCTTCACAAATATTGGTGAAAGGGTCAATGACTTATTAGAACTCATACATACTGATGTATGTGGACCAATGAGTACACCGGCTAGAGGTCGGTATCGGTACTTCATAATTTTCACGTACGACTTCAGTAGATATGGATATGTCTAACTAATGAAGCACAAGTCTGAATCCTTTGAAGTGTTCAAAGAATTTAAGAATGAAATACAAAATCAACTTTGCAAGGAGATTAAAGCACTTCGATCTGATCGAGGAGGCGAATATCTCAGTCAGGAATTTGAGGATCATCTCAGAGAATGTGGAATAATTTCACAACTAACTCCTCCAAGAACTCCTCAGTGGAATGGAGTGTCCGAAAGGAGGAATCGAACCTTATTAGATATGGTTCGATTGATGATGAGTCAAACGAGTCTTTCAATGTCTTTCTGGGGTACGCTCTTGAGACTACCGCATTCATACTGAACATGATTCCATCCAAAGTGGTTCAAAAGACGCCATATGAGATGTGGACGGGGAAAAGCCCCAAGTTGTCTTTTCTTAAAATTTGGGGATGTGAGACTTATGTCAAACGTTAGTTTCCCGATAAACTCGGACCCAAATCTGATAAGTGCCTATTCGTGGGATATACTAAGGAAACTAAGGGATATTACTTTTAGAACCCATCGGAGAACAAAGTGTTTGTTGCTCGCAATGGAGCCTTCTTGGAAAGAGAGTTTGTCTCTATGAGAAGCAGTGGGAGAAAAGTACAACTCGAAGAATTTCGAGAGCCACCTATAGTTGCAGACCTATGATGGAGAAACAAACAAGCTCTCAAGGAGTTGGTGAGCTTGAAACACAACAGAGTCAACGTAGATCTATTAGGATTCGTCATGAGCCTAAGAGATACGGATTTCTCGTGTCTAATGATGATGATGTGACATTCATAGATGATGAACCCACATCCTACCAAGATGCTATGAGGAGTCCCGACTCTCATAAATGGTTAGAGGCCATGAGAGCTGAGATGTAATCCATGCAAGACAATCAAGTTTGGAACTTGATTAATCCATCCGAAGGCTTGAAGACCATCTTTAAGAAAAAGACTGACATGGATGGAAAGGTACAAACCTACAAAGCAAGATTTGTGGCGAAAGGTTTCAAACAAGTTCACGCTATTGGCTATGACGAAACTTTCTCACCTATAACTATGCTTAAATCCATCAGAATTCTATTAGCCATAGCAGCATATTATGACCAAGAAATATGGCAAATGGATGTCAAAGTAGCTTTACTAAATGGAAATCTGACCGAGGACGTGCATATGATGCAACCCGAAGGTTTTGTCGATCCTAAGAATTCTGGTAAGATTTGCAAGCTTCAAAAATCCATCTATGGATTGAAGCAAGCATCTCGAAGTTGGAACCTTGTGAAGTCATCAAAAGTTTTGGTTTTAGCAAAAGTGAAGGTGTGCCTTGTGTTTACATGAAGTTTACTGGGAGCACGGTAGTATTCCTAGTGCTTTACGCAGATGACATATTACTCATGGGAAATGACACCCCAACATTATTGAACGTCAAGAAATGGTTGGGAGATAATTTCTCGATGAAAGACCTAGGAGAAGCCTCCTACGTGTTAGGAATCAAGATCTATAGAGATAGATCTAGAAGGCTTATAGATCTGAGTCAAAGTACATACATAGACAAGGTCATGAAACAGTTCAGAATGCAAGAATCCAAGAAAGGATTTTTGCCCTTGTCACATGGCGTTTATCTCGGCAAGACACAATGTCCTGCAAGTGAGCAGGAATGAAGACGCATGAATAAGATCCCATATGGTTCAGCTATAGGATCTATCATGTATGCCATGATATGTATGTACTAGACCAGATGTGTCATACGCGTTGAGCGCAACAAGCAGGTTTCAGTCTAATCCAGGTGAAAGTCACTGGACAGTGGTTAAAAGAATCCTTAAGTACTTATGAAGAACTAAGGACCTGTTCCTAGCCTATGAAGGTATGGAAGACGAGCTCGTTGTAAAGGGTTGTAGGATTAGTGCCCAAGGCCAAACGTATTTGTTCTAGAAAATGGATTATGACATTATTATTTATTCAATAAAGGTGGTTTCTTATATAAATCTGTGTGTATGGGTTGTGAATGTATATTTCTTATATCAACCAAGAATGACACTTCGGGTTCACGTCATCAGAATACGTGATTCTGATAGTAGAACTGTGAACCAACGAATGACATTCTAAACTATCCCTAGTGATATGTAGGATGTTTACAGAGATAGACATACTTCAAGTAAGAAGCTACATATCCACACTAGTATATTCACATGCTGGATGATCATGTTCTGCTGATCATGGACATAGAGATGTCAAGTCTGGAATATAGGTATGTGTTAGAGAACACGTACTGGAGTGACCACACTATGAGAATATGCATGGTACATGTCATTAGTGATTCTCATATGAATAGTGTGCTTGTTTCTATGACCTGAGGTCACCATGGATTCCCTGTATGAGGAACTGCATACTTTAATATGATCCTACGTCATCCGTAATGGTATCATATTAAAGTATGCAGCTCCACATATAGGAATCCATGGTGACCTCAGGTCGTAGGAACAAGCACACTATTCATATGAGAATCATTAATGACATATACCATGCATATTCTTAGAGTGTGGTCAGTCCAGTACGTGTTCTCTAATACGTACCTATATTCCAGACTTGACATCTCTATGTCCATGATCAGCAGAACATGATTATCCAGCCTGCGAATATACTAGTGTGGATATGTGGCTTCTTACCTGAAGTATGTCTATCTCTATAAACATCATACATTGTTTAGAATGTCATTCGTTGGTTCACAGTTCCACTATCAGAATCACGTATTCTGATGGCGTGAACCCGATGTGTCATTCATGGTTGATATAAGATTTACATTCACAACCTATACACTCAGATATATAAGAAACAATCTTTATTGAATTAATAATAACGTCTTAATACATAATCCATTTCCTAGCACAAATACATTTGGCCTAGGGCACTAATCTTATAGTCTCCCACTTGCACTAGGCCAACTCTAAGCATCTTATGCCCATAGACCTAACATGACCCTCATGCTTCGCTTGAGGGAGTGGTTTAGTTAATGGGTCGGTGACTATAATGTGTATTTTTATACACATTTTTAGGGTTTTTATCATATAAAATTCACCATTAAATCACATAATATGTATGAGAAATATTTAAAATTAATAAAAAAAAATTTTGAAACTCTTAATACACTTTTGTGTAATTTTTCAGGTAAAGAGAGCAAGAAAGTGATATTTCGATGACTTGGTGAAAGTAAACTCCAAATAAAATGCCGATCTGCAAATAATGGGCCAAAGGTGACCGAATTCTCGACAAATCTTCGCAAAAACCCTACACACATTTTTCCAAAATTTTTATAACCCTTATCCTCCGACCATCCAAGCCAAAAGCCACAAAATCCACACAAAAATGAAAAGTCAAACCCGGGAAATCGCCGAGTTGACCGAAAGTCAACTTTCCCAAAAGATGTCAAACTGGATACCAAATCGAAGAGCGAGACGATACGAATCCAACGGTACAAACCTCGCGAAAAATGACCTTCTAGAACTCCCAGAAAATGAGATACAAAGACTGGTCAACCTTGGTCAAAGTCAACATTTGACCAGGTTAGATTTTCTCTCGACCAATAACAATGAGACCCGTGTCCCCATTATTAATCGAAAAACTCAATCAGCACAGAGATTAAGAAGTGTAAGAGGATTAATTTTTAGGCCAATCAAAGGGCGACACGTGGCGTCTCAGTTAGAAATCAGCGAATCAAAGGGTGACATGTGGCTCGAGTAGTTAGATCTGGATAAAGGGTGACATATGGTGATCAATGATTGGGGGACATATTTAACAGACTGACAACAGTCAGTACGAGAATCAAATTTCAGCCAATCTCAGCGTAACACGTGGCTCTACGCGATTTCTCCAGCTCAGTACACGCTGACCCTCTCCCGTGCAGGCGCGACCGGGCATCTCCGTTCGATCAGTAGCGAATACAACGAGCACTACTGGACGGTCCGGTAACTGGGAATGGAGAGCACGATTACGCATTTTCTGATGCTGCGGTATAAAGTTCAGCTGCAGCCAATGGTGGTTTGGCACGTGGTGTCCCTCGTAAACGGATTCCCTGGCATTGGACACGTGTCACGATCTGAGCGGTCATATTAGATACTGGAATTTAGAGTGCCCAATGAGAGGGTGCCACGTCGTACGTCTGTTGAGATTAAAAGAAAATGATAAATACACCCAGAGAATTGCACCCAAGCTGAATTTGAATAAAAAAGAAGAAAAAGAATGCTAGATATCCCCTAAATTGCTAACCAGATCAAAATCCGGATCAAACTCATTTTAACATCACCCATTTGTCATCCGATGGCACTCTACACATTTTAACATCACCCCTTTGTATGATCTCTTTGATTAGATGAAATCGTCATAGTATGTGCTTGGACTTTTGGTGAGATCTCGGTTCCTTTGCTTGTGTGATCACTCCATTGTTGTCACAATATAGATCATCTGGTTCCGAGATGCTCAGAACTACTCTTAGCTCCTCCAAAAAGTTCTTTATCCAAAGAACTTATTTAGCCGCTTCTGTAGCGACTATATACCTCTGCTTCCATTGAAGAATCTGCTACAGTACATTGCTTGGAACTCTTCCATGTCACTGCGCCTCCATTTAGGCAAAATAAATAAACTGATTGCGATCTAAAGTCGTCTGAGTCTGTCTGGAAGCCTGCGTCAGTGTAACCCTTTACAACGAGCTCGTCTTCCATACCTCCATAGACTAGGAACAGGTCCTTAGTTCTTCATAAGTACTTAAGGATTCTTTTAACAGCTATCCAGTGACTTTCACATGGAATAGACTGAAACCTGCTTGTTACGCTCAATGAGTATGACACATCAGGTCTAGTACATATCATGGCATACATGATAGATCCTATAGCCGAAGCATATGGGATCTTATTCATGCGTCTTCATTCCTGCTCACTTTTAGGACACTATGTATTACTGAGAGAAACGCCATGTGACAAGGGCAAAAATCCTTTCTTCGATTCTTGCATTCTGAACAGTTTCATGACCTTGTCTATGTATGCACTTTGCAGACCTATAAGCCTTCTAGATCTATCTTCATAGATCATGCTTCCTAGCACATAGGAAGCATCTCGGGCATCCCTTGTTGGGAAATCCACAACCATGTACGTTACATGCGCAACGGAACCTATGGATTTAACCCGTCCTAGGATCTATGTTAAGGGAATAAAAGTACGAGATTAACTATTAAAATTTATACCTCGGATCTTCCTGATCCGCGAGATGAAGAACGGATGTAGGTCTGAACTTTTCTGACTTGCAACCTTCTCCTTCCTGAAGCTCCACTCGCGACTTCCTTGCTTCTCCTAGGGATGAAGATCGATTGCTCGCAAGTTCTCAAGATAGAGAACATCTACTCGTATCCACGCGAACTTCAAATGTACGAAATAACCGGACTTGGCTAGATAAGTCCGGAAATACTTTCCGAAAATCTCTCAAGACTTGGCAGCTAAGGTTATTACAGTTTCCATATATGTTCTGTTTGGAACGGAACTATTCCATTGCCAACGAATGGCACTGCTTTGTTCAATCAATTATCCAATAATTGATTATTTTGTTCACCAATTTATACATCATATGTATAACTGTTTTTTAAGCATATTCATCCCGTACGAATGGAGTTCATTGTGTGACCGTGTAGGTTCCCCTTAACGCTGCCAACGATCTTCTAAAGATCATAAGTCATGAGTAACCTCTAGACTGATGTCATGACTACCCTTGTTAAATGAAATGATCAGCGATCATAAACCTATCTGAATAGACATACGGTTATTCCTTTTACTCTACGATATATGTCTTGATCATAAGGCATGGAAGTATGTCATCCTTGAGTTTGATCAAAGTCTCTTTCCTGATTGAGAATTAGACAGAATAAATATAAAATGATATTAACAAAACTTGTTAATCCATTTTGAGCATGGCCATGCATTTCCTTCAGTCCTAGTTCTTTAGGGGGGCTAGAGATATCTCTCTCTTAACGAGAGGAACAAATCCCATCTTGGTCACTCACAGTCCTCGTCATGATTCAGTGCATACCTAATAATGACCCTAATGATCATCCCGTTACGGATGACGTAAGATCATATTAAAGTATGTCATTCCTCATACAGAAATCGATGGTGACCTCAGGTCGTAGGAACAAGCACATTATTCATATGAGAATCACTAATTACATATACCATGCATATTCTCATAGTGTGGTCAGTCCAGTATGTGTTCTCTAACATGCACCTATATTCCAGACTTGACATCTCTATGTCCATGATTAGCAGAACATGATCATCCAGTCTGCGAATATACTAGTGTTGATATGTAGCTTCTTACTTGAAGTATGTTTATCTCTATAAACAAACCACATATCACTAGGGACGGCTTAGAATGTCATTCGTTGGTTCACGGTTCTACTATCGGAATCACATATTCTGATGACATAAACCCGAAGTGTCATTCATGATCGATCCAATATACGTAAATATATCAGTCACCCATACACTCATTCATATATGAACTGAATAAACATGTTTCTCATAATCTAATCTCTAGTCCAACACTTTGACCTAGGGCATAATTACTTCAGTCTACCACTTGCACTAGGCCAATCTTAAACATCCAATACTTATTAGGCAACATGACTTTCATGTTCTACTAGCGGGAAATATATGCCTATCAGATTATAGAAATTTACATTTCAAACTTGTCTTGTATCGTTGTAGCTCTATTCTGAGTGACTCTTTGTTCGTAACATAGATCATCAGGCCTTAGGAGCAATCGGAACTACTCTTAGTTCCAATATCAAGTTTTGATCCAAGCATACCTATTGTTTGCTTTTAAAGTAACAATATCGGGTCTTGTTTCAGTTACAGTACCTTATTTGGAACTCTTTCCAAATTACTATATTCGAAATAAACGAATTGCGATAATGATCCATGTTAGGAAGGTGTAATAACTTACCACTACCTAGCTTCTCTGGATATCTTAGTTCTTCATAAGAACTTAGATATTTATTACTGTCATCAAATGACTATCATTTGCTCTCTTATGCCCTAAGCGTATTGCACAGTACATTGTATGGCTTGAAAAATCTTATTTATCCCGTTATCAAGAACTGTTTCTTGTATATTGAACCTTTCAATAAACGGATGATAAACGTATGTCCTCATTATATGAACGTCTTAGGCAATAATTCATTCTTTCATATTGAACTCCTTCAATATATATTTTTAAAAGAATAGAATCCAATTCATGTGCCTTTCATTGTTCATAATAGTGCCACAAACAAGAACTCTTTCTTGCATATTGAATATTCAATATATCCTTGAAGGCATAAAATCTAATTCTTATAGCCTTTTATTGTTCATGTGAATGTCATAAGCAAGAACACGTTCGTGCATGTTGAACATTTCAACGGATGGCTAAAAGTATAGAATCTCATTCGTTTACCTTTTCAGCATATGAACACCACGAGTAAGAACATTTCTTGCACATCGAATTCTTTCAATATTTTACCAATGTACTTTATTTTCTAACCAGAAGTCTGTATAGACTTCAACTCCTAACTATTAGGATGTGTAAGTTGTTGTAATGCAGGCAGATTGCTATACACCCACTGAATTTCATGAAATCAAGGTGGTCGTATCTATTTTGATTAAGTCAGATTCTTCAATTTACTTTGTCAAATAGATCCATCCTGAGATTCTTGCTTTATTCCATGAATTTACCTTTCAGAATTCTCGCGATCACAAAACTCTTGCCATGTATCAAAGATACATCCACATTAAAGTTCCTATAAAGGAATGTGAGTTTTATATCATTGTTCCATCATTCACAATCACATTGTGCTATGGAAGTTAGAATTCGCTTAATGTTCTCCATGCGCCTCTAAACCGGTTACCGTCCTAACCGATTTTACGTCCGTCTAGGTCGGATCATGCGGAAGTCATCTACCACACACACAATCGGTCTCCACCGAAACTCTCAACAAACCTTTCTCATCTTCTTAGGCCGAATAGATCACAAGCGCCGAAAGTACGAACGCCTCTACCGGTGTCCACACGAACAAACTTCTTAAAACAGGAAGAATAACAATATATATGCTAATAGCTTGTTCTCCTCTTGCATAAGAAAACTCTTCTTATTTTATCTCACAAAAGATGTATATAATTCCTCTCATATAATCGCACTCTTTCATTTTTGTCATACAAAAGGAAAGCACCCTTTCATAATTTTGTCATACAAATTAGAAAGTATATTTTCTCTCTTTTGTCTCACAAAAGAGAATGAGAAATAATGAGAGAGAGAATGATGTGTTCTATGGAATTTGGAGCCCTCTATGTCCTTATATAGAGGTGAAGAGTCATGTCTCCTCACACTAAAAGATGTGTATGACATCACTCATCATTATCCATATGCCATCATCTAGACTGTGCTCATAGTCTTTATATACATATATATCACATCTTATCACATAAGATGACAATATATTTGGTGACATTCTTATGCAACTCATCATATAAGTCGCTAGGATTTTCTGCGCCCATTTCAGTTTGTTCTTTGTCTGTGACCCTGTAGTTCACTTAATGTTGGCAATAGACTTGACAGTCTATAAATCATGAGCGGACTCTAGCAAGCCATCATGACTACCCAATTTAAGTGAATATCGGTGATCCGATTTACCTAATCAACAATCACGTATTTAGTCCCTTTGTCACACGATATCTATATCGATCATAAGGCATATAATACGCCATCCTTATATTAATCGAATAATATTTCTTGATCCCAAATTAAACTGAACAAGAACAAATGACATTAATAACTCTTATTAATTCATTTGAGTATGGCCATACATTTCTTCAGTTCAATTCATCAAGAGGCCTAAAGATATCTCTCTCATTTATGAGAGGAACAAATCCCGTCTTGATTGCACTTATCCCTCTACATGATTCATTGTATACCTAATAATAACCGTTATGACCACCCGGTTAAAGGCAGTGTTAGATTATATTAAAGTATAAAATTACTCATGTTGGGAACCGAGACAATCTCAGGTCAAAGGACTATAAATACTTTATGTTACAAAAATTGCTAATGACGTAAAACATGTAGCATTCTTATGGCGGGTCAGTCCAGTATATGGTCTCTAACATATACCTATGTTAATGACTTGATAACTATTTATCCATGATCGGTAAAACATAATCATCGGTCAACTAATATACTTGGTGTACATTTATAACTTGTATATAAATATATATTTATATGTTCTGCAAGTATATTTGTCTCCACAAATATCCTATAAATGACCAGGGACGATTTTGAATAGCATTCATAACACTTTATAGTTTTACTATCAAAGTCACGTACTTTGATGACATAAAGCTGAATTGCATATTCATGGTCTATTTTAATTATATTAAAATAACCTATACGCACATATTATATGAAATATCTTAGAATAAATATTATGTTTGTTATTACAATCCATCATCTAGGTCACAAACACTTTGGCCTAGGGCATAACCCTTTCATGGAGACACAACTATTCAAGAGGTCACAACTCTTGCGATTGCACCTTTTCGGTCGTACCTCTTAGTTGCGCATGTCAATTATACCCGTTGGTCGCACCTCTTGGTCGCAACCGTTAGTCGCAACCTATTGGACGTGATATTTGGATCATATCCATTGGTCACATCCTTTAGTCACACCCTTTGATCGCACCCATTCGTCGAAACCTTATGGACGTGACATTTGGATCGCATCCGTTGGTCACACCCTTTAGTCGCCCCCTTTGGTCGCAACCTTTCGTCGCATATTTTGAATGTGACATTTGATTCGCATTCCTTGGTCACACCCGTTAGTCGCACCTTTTGGTCGCATCCTTTGGTCGCATCCGTTGGTCGCAACCTTTCGTCGCGTCTTTTGGATGTGACATTTGAATCGCATCCCTTGGTCACACCCGTTAGTCGCACCTTTTGGTCGCTCCCTTTGGTCGCATCCGTTGGTCGCAACCTTTCGTCGCGTCTTTTGGATGTGACATTTGAATCACATCCCTTGGTCACACCCGTTAGTCGCACCTTTTAGTCGCACCCTTTGGTCGCATCCGTTGGTCGCAACCTTTCGTCGCGTCTTTTGGATGTAACATTTGAATCGCATCCCTTGGTCACATCCATTAGTCGCACCTTTTGGTCGCACCCTTTGGTCGCATCCGTTGGTCGCTCCCTTTGGTCGCAACCTTTCGTCGCGTCTTTTGGATGTGACATTTCAATCGCATGCCTTGGTCACACCCGTTAGTCGCACCTTTTGGTCGCACCCTTTGGTCAAATCCGTTGGTCGCAACCTTTCGTCACGTCTTTTGGATGTGACATTTCAATTGCATCCCTTGGTCACACCCGTTAGTCGCACCTTTTGGTCGCACTCATTCGTCGCAACCTTATGGACGTGACATTTAGATCACATCCGTTGGTCACACCCTTTAGTCACACCCTTTGGTCGCAACTCTTGGACTCAACTTTTGGATCACTTTCCTTGGTCGCACCTTTTAGACGCAATCCTTGGTCGTGACCTTTGGATCATATTTCTTGGTCGCAACTCTTGGATGCAACACTTGGACGCAACCTTTGGATCGTATCCCTTGGCAGTATCTTTTGGACACAACTTCTGGATCACATCTATTCATCACATCTTTTGATCGCATCTCTTGGATATAAATTTTGGATCACATCCTTTGGTCATATCCTTTGGTCGCATTCTTTGGATGCAACTCTTGGATCATATCCATAAATCGCATGTTTTCTATTAAGAATATTCAGCACTTGAATACTCTATATGCAAACCTTATAATTATAAATCAAAATTATAAATGGTATCTAAATAGTATATATCACATATATACCGACTCAATTTAACTGAAACACGCACATCGCTCCAATACCACTGTTGGGTCTCGGACGTGCATAACACAGCGGAAAACAAAAATTTCGTCCAAAACCAATCCGAGGATCCGTGCGTATCGGTTAAATCAAGGAATAAATCTTATAGATACCTTTCGGATTACGCTTAATCCGTGACGCTCAAACCATGCGTGTTGTCCATGCGCCTCTAAATCGGTTACCGTCCTAATCGATTTTACGTCCGTCTAGGCCGTCTAGGTCGGATCGTGCGGAAGTCATCTACCGCACACACAATCGGTCTCCACCAAAACTCTCAGCAAACCGTTCTCATCTTCTTAGGCCGAATAGATCACAAGCGCCTAAAGTACGAACGCCTCTACCGGTGTCCACACGAACAAACTTCTTAAAACGGGAAGAAGAACAATATATATGCTAGTAGCTTGTTCTCCTCTTGCATAAGAAAACTCCTCTTATTTTATCTCACAAAAGATGTATATAATTCCTCTCATATAATCGCACTCTTTCATTTTTGTCATACAAAAGGAAAGCACCCTTTCATAATTTTGTCATACAAATTAGAAAGTATATTTTCTCTCTTTTGTCTCACAAAAGAGAATGAGAAATAATGAGAGAGAGAGAGAATGATGTGTTCTATGGAATTTAGAGCACTCTATGTCCTTATATAGAGGTGAAGAGTCATGTCTCCTCACACTAAAAGATGTATATGACATCACTCATCATTATCCATATGCCATCATCTAGACTCTTCTAAATTACATGATCTTTTGTGCTCATAGTCTTTATATACATATATATCACATCTTATCACATAAGATGACAATATATTTTGTGACATTCTTATGCAACTCATCACATAAGTCGCTAGGATTTTCTGCGCCCGTTTCAGTTTGTTCTTTGTGTTTGACCCTGTAGGTTCACTTAATGTTGGCAATAGACTTGACAGTCTATAAATCATGAGCGGACTCTAGCAAGCCATCATGACTACCCAATTTAAGTGAATATCGGTGATCCGATTTACCTAATCAACAATCACGTATTTAGTCCCTTTGTCACACGACATCTATATCGATCATAAGGCATATAATACGCCATCCTTATATTAATCGAATAATATTTCTTGATTCCAAATTAAACTGAACAAGTACAAATGACATTAATAACTCTTATTAATTCATTTGAATATGGCCATACATTTCTTCAGTTCAATTCATCAAGAGGCCTAAAGATATCTCTCTCATTTATGAGAGGAACAAATCCCGTCTTTATTGCACTCATCCCTCTATACGATTCATTGTATACCTAATAATAACCGTTATGACCACCCGGTTAAAGGCGTGTTAGATTATATTAAAGTATAAAATTACTCATGTTGGGAACCGAGACAATCTCAGGTCAAAGGACTATAAATACTTTATGTTACAAGAATCGCTAATGACGTAAAACATGTAGCATTCTTATGGCGGGTCAGTCCAGTATATGGTCTCTAACATATACCTATGTTAATGACCTGATAACTATTTATCCATGATCAGTAAAACATAATCATCAGTCAACTAATATACTGGTGTACATTTATAGCTTGTATATAAATATATATTTATATGTATCTGCAAGTATATTTGTCTCCACAAATATCCTATAAATGACCAGGGACGATTTTGAATAGCATTCATAACACTTTATAGTTTTACTATCAAAGTCACGTACTTTGATGACATAAAGCTGAATTGCATATTCATGATCTATTTTAATTATATTAAAATAACCTATACGCACATATTATATGAAATATCTTAGAATAAATATTATGTTTGTTATTACAATCTATCATCTAGGTCACAAACACTTTGGCCTAGGTCATAACACCATCACTCCTTGCCTTTACTCCTGATCCAACTCTCCCATGTGGCTTGTCTATTCAACTCCCTTTCCCTTTCAATCCCGAGGGCATCAATGACAACTTTTGCCTCTATGTCTTTCTCTGCCTGTTTAAGCATCTTATGCAATTCCGTGAACGTCATCTCCATCCGACGCTTATGATATTTGGTAATGAACAAATCAAAGCTCGGAGGAAGTGATCCAAGAATCATGTCAACCGCGAATTCCCTTGGAATAGGCTAACCAAGTCTCTCTAAGTAACCAATGTGACTTCTCATCTTGAACACATGAGTGTCCACAAAGGAGCCAATAGCCATCTTGCTCTTGATTAATAACTTTGTGACCTTATAGTGCTGAATATTAGTCTGCTTTCGGAACATTTCCTTAAGCACCTTGATCATATCATAGGCATCCATGAAATCTATCTTCTTCCGAAGCATAGGTTTCATTCCTGCTAATATCATCCAGTCTACTTCATGAGAATCGTTAATACACTTCTGATAAATATCTTGTACGACTCTAGAACTGGTCGAAGGCGGTGGATTTCGGATGGGTGTCTCAAGGACATACAACTTTCTTTCACTCTTGAGAACAATTCTCAGAGTCCTGAACCATTCAGGGAAGTTTGTGTCATCGAGCTTATCCGTCTCATGGATAGATCGCAAGTCCGTAAATTTTGAACTCATTCTTCAAGTTTAATATGCAATGTAAAGTTTATTATTCAAAATTAGAATTATTCTAATTTTGTTTCATATATTATACTCCCACTATTTTTCTTCAAATCAAACACCTTCAGTAGTATTGATTTGGAAACTTCAATTAAATGAGGTTTCATAGTGGGTCCAGATCCGTATTTCATTGAGCACTAAGTGCGCTTTGGTGCAACCCTTATTGCTCAACTATTTAGGTAGGAACATTTCCAATTGTATCATATACAACTCTTGCATTTTATGGAATGAGCATCATATGCCCGGTGTATTATCCCATCTTGTGCCCTGAGCCCAAGTCCGACTTGCTTGCTCAGTTAAGTTTAACCATGTATGATTATCGGCGAAATGGAATTCAGCACACTCAGCTTTGGCATGACCCACGCTGGACGCCATTTCCCGCGTACCTTCCTTTACAAAGACAATCCCCCATATGCTCAGCTTTGGCATGACCCACATGAAAGACTGTCTAAGTACTGAGGGCTTCAGTGACATGGGAGGCACTTCCTTACTTAACATTCTGAAGGATTTTATTTTTTAGATTTATAAATATAAACATCACAGAAACATGTCAAACATGGTATGAGTCTATTCCTCACGAGCGATCATGAGGTTCCTAATCCTAGATCTATCTCTAGATTGCAGGTGAATCTTCAACGAACCCTTCATTGTTTGTGTGCGAAGATCCAATGCCATCTTCTGAAGATTGCGCCAAGATCTTTGTCTCGTAGTCTTCATATAATATCTATCCTAACAATTATCCTATTGCTAGAAAAGTAACGTACAATTTTGGACAACTCACTGGTTGCCATAAATTACAACTTTGGACAACTCACAGGTTGGCATAGATTTTAAATAACATTACAAGCATTCACACACAAAATTACATCACAGAACAATCACAGATCTAAGGCTCACACCATATTTAAATAAAAAATTTCATGTATAAAAAATTAGGGTTTCCGCAAAATTCAGCCTTGTTCCATTGGGAACGGAACTATACCGTTCTCAACGGAGCCTGGGCTGAAAAATTATTAAAATTTATGCCTCGGATCTTCCTGATCCGTGAGAGAGAAGCGGATGTAGGTCTAAGCGAACTTCCGTCTTGCTTCCTTCTCCTTCGTGCTCCTAAAGCTCGACTCGAAGGAACTCCTTGCTTCTCCTAGGGTAAAGAAATAGATCGCTTGCAAGTCTTCAAAGCAGAAGACCTCTACTCGTATCAACATCGAACTTCAAATCATCGGAAGAACCGAACTTGGCTAGACGAGTCCGGAAATACTTTCAGGAGACTCTCTCTCTCTTTCTCTTTGTATTACGGCAGCCTGAGGCTCTGTAATGTGTCTATGATAGAGGGGGACTGCCCCTCTATTTATTCTAGAGAGGGAGTTGAAGGATTGCTTACTTACCATAACTGAAACCCTAATTACAGCGCTTATCTGTTCCCAACGGACCTATTCCGTTGCCAACGGAATAGGGTTTCCTAATCTGAAAACTTGGCTGTCGAGAAATTGGCTGAATTCTGGTGCCAACGGAACTGTTCCATTGGCAACGGAATTTCCGTTGGCAACGGAACTGTTCTATTGCCAACGGAACTATGCTGATTTTTGCACAATCATTCAAATCAATCATCCAATGATCGATTATTTCCTTCACCTATTTATACATCATATGTATAACCATTTAATAGCATTTTCTTCCCGTCTAGATGTTGTTCTATGTGTGACCGTGTAGGTTCCATTTAACGCTGGCAACAATCTTCCAAAGATCGTAAGTCATGAGTAACATCTAGACTAGTGTCATGACTACCCATGTTAAATGAAATGATCAGCGATCATAAACCTATCTGAATAGACATTTGATTATTCCTTTTGTTCTACGATATACATCTTGATCACAAGGCACGGTAATATGTCATCCTTGAGTTTGATCAAAGTCTCTTTCCTGATCGAGAATTAGACTGAATAAATACGAAATAATATTAACAACACATGTTAATCCATTTTGAGCATGGCCATGCATTTTCTTCCGTCCTAGTTCATCAGGGGGCCCAGAGATATCTCTCTCTTAACGAGAGGATCAAATCCCATCTTGGTCACTCACAATCCTCGTCATGATTCAGTGAATACCTAATGATCACCCTAATGATCATCCGTTATGGATGACATAAGATCATATTAGAGTATTCAGTTCCTCATACAGAAATCTATGGTGACCTCAGGTCGTAGGAACAAGCACACTATTCATATGAGAATTACTAATGACATATACGCTGCATATTCTCATAGTGTGGTCAGTCCAGTACGTGTTCTCTAACACGTGCCTATATTCCAGACTTGACATCCCTTTGTCCATGATCAGCAGAACATGATCATCCAGTCTGCGAATATACTAGTGTGGATATGTAGCTTCTAACTTGAAATATGTTTATCTCTATAAACATCCCACATATCACTAGGGACGGTTTAGAATGTCATTCGTTAGTTCACAATTCTACTATCAGAATCACGTATTCTGATGACATGAATCCGAAGTGTCATTCATGGTCGATCTAATATACGTAAATATATCAGTCACCCATACACTCATTCATATATGAACTGAATAAACATATTTATTATAATCTAATCTCTAGTCCAACACTTTGGCCTAGGGCATAATTCCATCAGTTTCTCATAATCTAATCTCTAGTCCAACACTTTGGCCTAGGGTATAATTCTTTCAGTCTCCCACTTGCACTTGGCCAATCTTAAGCATCCAATGCTCATTAGGCAACATGACCTCCGTGTTCTACTTGCGGGAAATATATGCCTATCAGATTATAAAAATTTACATTGCAAACTTGTAACGACTACTATTGATCTCTATAATTAGACGAGAACTTCTAAAACAGGCGCATGTATCCTTGTTGCTCCGTTCTGAGCGACTCTTTGTTCATAACATAGATCGTCAGATCTTAAGAGCAATCGGGAGTATTCCAAGTTCCAAGATCAAGGCATACCTATTGTCTGCTCCTAAAGTGACAATATGGTCTTATTTCAGTTACAGTACCTTATTTGTAACTCTTTCCAAATTGCGATAATGATCCAAAGTTAGGAAAGTGTAATCTCTTACCACTACCTAGCTGTCGATAGATCGGGATGTCTTAGTTTTTCATAAGAACCTAGATATTTATCCTAGTCATATAATTCACTCTCTTATGCTCCAAGCATATTGCACAATACATTGTATGGCATAAAATTCTTATTCATCCTGTTATCAAGAATTGTTTCTTGTATATTGAACCTTTCAATTAACGGATGATAAGCGCATGTCTTCATTATATGAACGTCATAGGCAAGAATCCTTTCTTGCATATTGAACTCCTTCAATATATATTGTTAAAAGCATAGAATCTAATTCATGTGCCTTTCATTGTTCATATTAGTGCCACAAACAAGAACTCTTTCTTGCATATTGAATATTCAATATATGGTTGAAGGTATAAGATCTAATTCTCATATCATTTTATTGTTCATGTGAATATCATAAGCAAGAACATTTTCTTGCATGTTGAACATTTTAACGTATGGCTGAACGTACAGAATCTCATTCGTTTATCTTTCCATCATTCATATGAACACCATGAGCAAGAACATTTCTTGCACATCGAATTCTTTCAATAATTTACCAATGTGTTTTATCTTACAACCAGAAGTTGTATAGACTTCAACTCCTAACTATTAGGATGTGTAAGTTGTTGTAATGCAGGAAGATTGTTATACTCCCACTGAATTTTTGAAATCAAGGTGGTCGCATCTATTTTGATTAAGTCAGATTCTTCAATTTACTTTGTCAAATAGATCCATCCTGAGGTCCTTGCTTTATTCCATGAATTTACCTTTCAGAATTCTTGCGATCACAAAACTCTTGCCATGTATCAAAGATACATCCACATTAAAGTTCCTATAAAGGAATGTGAGTTTTATATACTTCTTCCATCATTCACAATCACATTGTGCTATGGAAGTTAGAATTCGTAATAGCAACAAGTGAGAAAGTCCTTTTACTATAGCCCATACTATAGCTACTTGTTGGGGAACCCGTAGCAATGTACGTTACATGAGCAGCGGAAGCTACGGGATCAACCCTCCCTAAGATCATCGTAAAGGAAATAAAGGTACGAGATTATGCTATTAAAATTTATACCTCGGATCTTCCTGATCCGGGAGAGAGAAGCGGATGTAGGTCTAAGCGAACTTCAGTCTTGCTTCCTTCTCCTTCGTGCTCCTAAAGCTCAACTCAAACGAACTCCTTGCTTCTCTTAGGGTAAAGAAACTGATCGCTCGCAAGTCTTCAAAGCAGAATACCTCTACTCGTATCCACGTCGAACTTCGAATCGTCCGTATAACCGGACTCGGCTAGACGAGTCCGGAAATACTTTCAGGAGGCTCTCTCTCTTTTTCTCTGTATTACGGCAGCCTGGAGGCTCTATAATGTGTCTATGATAGAGGGGGACTGCCCCTCTATTTATACTAGAGAGGGAGGTGAAGGATTGCTTAGTTACCATAACTAAAACCCTAATTACAGAGCTTATCTGTTCCCACTGGACCTATTCCGTTGCCAACGGAATAGGGTTTCCTAATCTGAAAACTTGGCTGTCGAGAAATTGGCTGAGTTCTATTGCCAACGGAACTGTTCCATTGGCAACGGAACTATTCTGGTTGCCAATGGAACTATGCTGATTTTTGCACAATCATTCAAATCAATCATCCAATGATCGATAATTTCCTTCACCTATTTATACATCATATGTATAACCATTTATGAGCATTTCCTTCCTGACTAGATGTTGTTCTATGTGTGACCGTGTAGGTTCCATTTAACGCTGGCAACGATCTTCCAAAGATCGTAAGTCATGAGTAACCTCTAGACTGGTATCACGACGACCCATGTTAAGTGAAATGATCAACGATCATAAACCTATCTGAACAGACATTTAATTATTCTTTTTGTTCTACGATATATGTCTTGATCACAAGGCACGGTAATATGTCATCCTTGAGTTTGATCAAAGTCTCTTTCCTGATCGAGAATTAGACTGAATAAATACAAAATGATATTAACAACACATGTTAATCCATTTTGAGCATGGCCATGCATTTCCTTCAGTCCTAGTTCAGCAGGGGGCCCAGAGATATCTCTCTCTTAATGAGAGGAACAAATCCCATCTTGGTCACTCACATTCCTCGTCATGATTCAGTGCATACCTAATGATGACCCTAATGATCCTCCCGTTACAGATGACGTAAGATCATATTAAAGTATGTAGTTCCTCATATAGGAATCTATGGTGACCTTAGGTCGTAGGAACAAGCACACTATTCATATGAGAATTACTAATGACATATACGCTGCATATTCTCATAGTGTGGTCAGTCCATTACGTGTTCTCTAACACGTACCTATATTCCAGACTTGACATCCCTATGTCCATGATCAGAAGAACATAATCATCTTGTCTGCGAATATACTAGTATAGATATGTAGCTTCTTACCTGAAGTATGTTTATCTCTATAAATATCCCACATATCACTAGGGACGATTTAGAATGTCATTTGTTGGTTCACAGTTCTACTATCAGAATCACGTATTCTGATGACGTAAACCCGAAATATCATTCATGGTCGATCTAATATATGTAAATATATTAGTCACCCATACACTCATTCATATATGAACTGAATAAACATGTTTCTCATAATTTGTATGCAATGGTCATCAAGCCATTGGATACTCCAATCAAGTTCCAAACATGATTGCTTGTATAAGCGCTGAATCTCAGTTCTCATGGTCCAACCATTTTGAGAACATTGTCTCTTCATAGTCTCCTCGGTAGAAAGTCGACTCATCCTCTATGAGCATCTTTTATGAGAGATCATATCTCTGACCTTAATGTCTACCAGGTCTGTGAAGAGGACCTTATGTTTCAAGTACAGCCTTATCAACTACTTTATAGACTCATTAATGGTTCATCGCTAGTATGTGGCTCTCAAACCTTTCGAGATGTATTATACTCCCACTGCTTCTTTAGGAGATGAGATCTCTCTTAAAGAAGTCTGAATTATGAGTAGCAAACAATTTGAACTCTTAATGGATGTAAAACAATATCAAATTGATATTCCACAAATATTTATGAGATTGTTGTGTTGACATCGTCAAACCTTTTGACACGACTCGTACTTCAACCTTTAAAGACAATTTGGGACTATTCCAAACCCATATCACATATGGTGTCCTTTTGAACCTTATGATATTCAGTGTTTAGTATATGCAAGAGTATAAACCTATAAGAGTCTCGGTGGCATAGACTGAATCTTATCCAATAAGTTTTATTTTCTTCTTTATGTGCACATCGTGAGATGCTGCATATAGAATTAATTGTGAAACCTTTTCCATAATTTCTAGGATAATTGTCAAACTATTGACTCAAATACTTGCCACTTTGATCTGATCGAAGTGCTCTTATTATCTTGTCAAGGCGATGACGAATTTCATTCTTAAATGCTTTGAATATTTCAATTATTTTGTGTTTCATTAAGTAAACATTTTACTTAAAACACTTTAATATGAAAATCTGATATTCCTTATTTCCAGCCATCTTGCTTTTTGTCTCTCATGCATCTATATGCATGAGACTAACCCATCAACATCGTGATGGTTGCCCATTCTTGTCATCCTGTTCGATAAATAAAAGTCCCACGTCTCAATTGATCCTAGATCCAGTGAGTCAAACTTTCCACATAGGGTGGAGTTTTAGAAATGCGATTCTTATTTTGTGACTTTAGATAGCATTGCTAGAAGTATGAAATCAATGGACTTATTATTTAGCATATAAAGGTTATTTTCTAGGTGAACATTTCAAATAGACAAATCTAGGAAAATTTTATTATTCCAAATAATAAATTTTACAACCATTTTAATGCTAATGTCGAAATAACATTTATTTCATTACATGTCCACAATTTCTAAGTCAATAAATTCCTAGAGTTAATATAGCAACTCTTGCTTCATTCCCCACTTGTAGGTTAACTTCTCCTCAAGCTAATCTTCTACTTCTGAGTAATATCCTGCACAATCAAAATGTGAGAATTACAGTGGATATCCAATATCCAAGTAGAGATTAAGAAAGAGGAATACCTGAAATGGCAGTCATTGATTCTTCTTCTTGACATATCTTACATCCTGCTCTTCAGTGATCACGCATAGAACATGCAATCACTTCTTTCGATTCCTGGTGTTTAGGCTACTCCTTGCCTTTACTCTTGATCCAGCTCTCCCATGCGGCTTGTCTATTCAATCCCTTTCCCTTTCAATCTTGAGGGCATCAATGACAACTTTTGCCTCTATGTCCTTCTCTGTCTCTTTAAGCATCTTATGCAATTCCAAGATCGTCATCTCCATCTGACGCTTATGATATTTCGTAATGAACAAATCAAAGCTCGGAGGAAGCGATCCAAGAATCATGTCAATCGCGAATTCCCTTGGAATAGGCGAACCAAGTCTCTCTAAGTAATCAATGTGACTTCTCATCTTGAACACATGAGTATCCACAGAGGAGCCATGAGCCATCTTGCCCTTGATTGATAACTTTGTGACCTTGTAGCGCTGAATATTAGTCTGCTTTCGAAATATTTCCTTAAGCGCCTCGAACATATCACCGGCATCCATGAAACCCGTCTGCTTCCGAGGCTTAGGTTTCATTCCTGCTAACATCATCTAGGCTACTTCATTGGAATCGTCAATACACTTCTTATAAGTATTTTGAATGACTCTAGAAGCGATCGAAGGCGGTGGATTTGGGATGGGTGTCTCAAGCACATACAACTTTCTTTCACTCTTGAGAACAATTCTTAGAGTCTTGAGCCATTCAAGTGAGGTTGTGCTATCGAGCTTATCCTTCCCAAGGATAGATCGCAAGTCCGTAAATTTCGAACTCATTCTACAATTTTAATATGCAATGTAAAGTTTATTATTCAAAATTAGAATTATTCTAATTTTGTTTCATATATTATACTCCCAATAATTTTCTTCAGATCAACCACCTTCAGCTGTATCGATTCGGAAACTTCAAATAAATGAGGTTTCATAGTGAGTCAAGATCCATATTTCATTGTGTATTAAGTGCGCTATGGCGCAACTCTCAATACAAAACTATTTAGGTATGAACACTTCCAATTCTATCATATACAACTCTTTCCTTTTATGGAATGAGCATCATATGCCCGGTGTATTTATTCCATCTTGTGCCCTGAGCCCAAGTCCGACTTGCTTGCTCAGTTAAGTTTAACCATGTGGGATTATCAGCGAAATAGAGTCCAGCACACTCAGCTTTGGCATGACCCATGCTAGACGCCATTTCCCGCATACCCTCCTTTACAAAGACAATCCTCCATATGCTCAGCTTTGGCATGACCCCCATGGAAGACTGTTTAAGTACCGAGGGCTTCAGTGACATGGGGGCACATCCTTCTGAAGGATTTTGTTTTACATTTACAAATATAAACATCACAGAAAGTAAGTTCAACATGGTATGAGTCTAATCCTAACATTCTGAAGGATTTTGTTTTACATTTACAAATATAAACATCACAGAAAGTAAGTTCAACATGGTATGAGTCTAATCCCCACGAGCGATCATGAGGTTACTAATTTTAGATCTATCTCTAGATTGCAGAAGTAATCTTCAACGAACCCTTCGTTGTGTGTGCGAAGATCCAATGCCATCTTCCGAAGATTACGCCAAGATCTCTTGCCTTGAGGTCTTGAAATAATATCTATCGTAACAACTATCCTATTGCTAGAAAAGGTAATTTACAAATTTGGACAACTCACAGGTTGCCATAGTTACAACTTTGGACAACTCACTGGTTGTCTTATATATTAAATAAAATTAGAAGCATTCACACACAAGATTACATCACCGAACAATCACAGATCTATAGCTCATACCATATTTGTATATTTTAATTCCATGTATAAGAAAAATTAGGGTTTCTCACAAAATCAGCATTATTCCGTTGGGAACGGAACTATTCCGTTCTCAATGGAAGTACTCCTTTGTCAACGGAGACGTGCTGGAAATTCGTATTTTATTTTATTTTAGTTCCATTTCCAAAACGGATTTCAAAAAACTATTTTTTTAAACTCCAAAAAATTGTAATATCCAATATAATATTCCTAGAAACTATTTCCGTGATGTTTTGAAATAATATTTTAAAAACCCTAAAATTTATTATACTAGAATTTACGAAATTTTAAATATGTAATCGACGATTATTTCCTTAACGAACGCTCTGATGCCACTCTTGGGAAATCCATAGCGATATACGTTAAATGCGCAGCGGAACCTATGGATTTAATCCGCCCTACGATCTACGTTAAGGGAATAAAAGCACGAGATTAACTATTAAAATTTATACCTCGGATCTTCCTGATCCGCAAGATGAAGAACGGATGTAGGTCTGAACTTTTCTGATTCACCAATTTATACATCATATGTATAACTATTTTTGAGGCATATTCATCCCACACGAATAGAGTTCATTGTGTGACCGTGTAGGTTCCATTTAACGCTGGCAACGATCTTCTAAAGATCGTAAGTCATGAGTAACCTCTAGACTGGTGTCATGACTACCCATGTTAAATGAAATGATCAACGATCATAAACCTATCTGAATAGACATTTGCTTATTCCTTTTGTTCTACGACATATGTCTTGATCACAAGGCATGGAAGTATGTCATCCTTGAGTTTGATCAAACTCTCTTTCTTGATCGAGAATTAGACTGAGTAAATACAAAATGATATTTACAATACATGTTAATCCATTTTGAGCATGGCCATGCATTTCCTTCAGTCCTAGTTCATCAGGGGGCCCAGAGATATCTCCCTCTTGACGAGAGGAACAAATCCCATCTTGGTCACTCACAATCCTCGTCATGATTCAGTGCATACCTAATGATGACCCTAATGATCATCCCATTACGGATGACGTAGGATCATACTAAAGTATGCAGTTCCACATACAGGAATCCATGGTGACCTCAGGTTGTACGAACAAGCACACTATTCATATGAGAATCACTAATGACATATACCATGCATATTCGCATAGTGTGGTCAGTCCAGTACGTGTTCTCTAACACGTACCTAGATTCCAGACTTGACATCTCTATGTCCATGATCAGCAGAACATGATCATCCAGCCTGCGAATATACTAGTGTGGATATGTAGCTTCTTACCTGAAGTATTTTTATCTCTATAAACATCCTACATATCATTAGTGACAGTTTAGAGTGTCATTCGTTGGTTCACAGTTCTACTATCAGAATCACGTATTCTGATGATGTGAACCCGAAGTGTCATTCTTGGTTGATATAAGATTTACATTGACAACCCATACACATAGATATATAAGAAACAACCTTTATTGAATAAATAATAATGTCTTAATACATAATTCATTTTCTAGTACAAATACGTTTGGCCTAGGGCACTAATCCTACAATTACATACATACATACATTACAGACATCATCACAAACATATTCATTCATCACATATCTAATCGGCCATGCTATATGCAAAATATAAACTTTTAACCAATTTGTGAATTATGTATAATGTGTTACTCATTCTAAATTTGGGATTAATTTAAATTATCTATCTGTATAGATTAGAGTTCGGGGGGAGGGGTTCCGAAACATTAAATTTCATTAAAATTTTGATGTGTGGAATACGTCCTTTTGAAATTTACTTGATGTATCATATACATCATTTCGCATCTTTTGATGGATCTGACACATCATATGCATCCATTTATGAAAAACCTTACTTACCTTTCATGAATACATCATATGCATCCTATTATTAAATTGCACCCTCTCATAAAATTGCAACTTTCCATGAATACGATGCATCACATGCACCCTTTCATCAAGTTGCACACATTCATGAATTCAAACCTTTTTATGAAATCGATACATCTCATGCATCTCTTCATGAAACCGATCCATCCCATGCACCATTTTGAATCGTACCATTTCATTACGAACATTCAACACTTTGAAAAATAATGCCTTAATATCAAATCGAAATTGGTTTTAATATCTTAACTTAATCATAAATCACTTGGCTCTGATACCACTGTTGAGATTTCTTGAGCGTTCTTGACATAATGGAAGTGGATTCAACCTTCAAGACATTCAAGAATTCAAGAAATTGAAGAAAACCAAAAGAAATGGATCAGTGAAATAAGATTAAGTCAGAGAAAAATAAGAACTTAAAGTTCATATCTATCGGATCGAGAATTAATCTTGATCTCGAACTTTAAGCGGTAGACCCTTTCTTCTCCTTTTGCACATAACGGTAACGATTACCGATTTCCACCACACACACCCGTTCGTTTTGAATCGCCTCCAATTGCTTCTTCGACCGAAATGACTCACAACCAATTCGATTCTCAATCAAATTGATTCTCCAAAATGACTTTCACAAATTCAACCGAATTAATAAGATGCCACGAATCGTTTCATCCTCTATTGGTATCCACACAGAACAACCCCTTTAAAAGGATGAAAAAAGAATATTCTAGTCTCCGTTCTTCACGTTTTGAATCACAAAAAATTCCAAAGAGAATTATGAATGACATAGACTGAAATCTGAGAGTTTTTTGGGTATATATAGTCCACCTTTCCAAAGAGGAGACTTTGTTCGTTTAATCCTATGTACTTAGTTACTATGTAACCATATGTGTAACACATCTTATCATATAAGATGTAGGATTCTATGTGGCAAAAACTATATAACCTTTAATATAACTTATAACATAAGTTACGCTTTTTTGTGTACATTTCAACGGTTGTTCTTTGTTTGACCCTATAGGTTTACTTGATATTGGCAATAATCACAACTGATTATAAATCATGAGCGGGCTCTAGCAAGCCATCATGACTACCCAATTTAAGTAAATATCGATAATTCGATCCAAACCTGTGTTATCCTTGTATTGTATCCCTTTGTTACACGATATCTAGATCGACCATAAGGCATGGGTTGTGTCAACCTTATGTAGTACGATAACATTTCTTGATCCCGAATTTGATCAAACCATGAATGATAATAATAACTCCTTATTAACTCATTCGAGCACGGCCATGCATTTTCTTCAATCAAACTCATCAAGAGGCTTTAAGATATCTGTCTCATTTACAAGATGAACAAATCTTATCTTGATTTATCTCATTCCTCCGCGTGTTTCATTATGTACCTAATCATAACCCTTATGTTTACCCGGTTAAAGATAACGTTAGATTATGTTAAAGTACATAATTCCATATGTAGGAAACCGAGATAATCTCAAGTCTAAGGATAACAGTACTGTTGACCTTTTGGTATTCTCCCGGTGCGTCAATCCAATATATGTTCTTCAACATATATCTATGTTAATGATTTAGTATGACTTACTCATGATCAGTAAAACATGATTATCAAGCAACTAACATACTAATGTACATTTATAGTTTGCATAATTAAATAAGAAAATTGTATATGATGCCGCAAGTATATTTGTCTTCACAAATATCCTATAAATGATCAGGGACTGTTTAGAATACATTTTTCATACTACTATGTAGTTTTACTATCAGAATCACATATTCTGATGCTACAAAGATGAATAACATATTCAAGTTTTATTTTAAATTAGAAGAATAAAATAACCAATACACATTTTATTAAATATCTTTAAACAAATACAAATTTTGATTCACACAACAGATATAACTAGGTCTCATATACAAAGACTTAGGGCAAAAAACCAACAGAACCCATGTCCCACCATAGACTATGAAGAATCCTGATTCTCAAAAATGGTTAAAGACCATGAGAACCAAGATGCAATCCATGCATGACAATCAAGTTTGGAATTTGATTGATCCATCCGAAGGCTTGAAGACCGTATGATGTAAGTGGTTCTTTAAGTAGAAGATTGACATAGAGGAAAAGGTACAAACCAACAAAGCAAGGCTTACGGTGAAATGTTTCAAACAAGTTCACGACATAGACTATGATGAAACCTTCTCACCAGTAGCTATGCTTAAATCCATCATAATCCTATTAGCCATATCCGCATATTATGACTAGGAAAAATGGCAAATGGATGTCAAAATGACTTTCCTTAATTGAAATTTGACCGCGAATGTGCATATGACGCAACCTGAGGGTTTTGTCGATCCTAAGAATTGTGGTATGGTTTGCAGGCTTCAGAAATCCATCTTTGGATTGAAGCAGTAAAAAATTTTGGTTTCATAAAAAGTGAAGGTGAGCCTTGTGTGTACATAAAGTTAAGTGGGAGCATGATAGTATTCCTGGTACTTTACCTAGATGACATATTACTCAAGGGAAATAACATCCCAACATTATTAAATGTCAAGAAATGGTTGGGAGACAATTTCTCGATGGAACACCTAGGTGAAGCCTCCTATGCGTTAGGAATCAAGCCTCCTAAGTCAAAGTGCATATATAGACAAGGTCATGAAAAAGTTCAGAATGTAAGAATCCAAGAAAGAATTGTTGCCATTGTTGCAAGGCATTTTGCTTAGTAAGACATTGTAAGATTGAGAATTTGTAGTATTTAAATTCACAACTTAACAAAGATATTAATATTTTTCCTAATTTACCAACAAAAAAATGTATATGTGGTATTGAGATTTAGGGGTCGAACACTAGGAGGTGTGGCCTTAAATTGATGTTGTTGTTATTTATTAAGTGCAAGTTGTTGATCAAGATATTGATGTTGTTGTTGTAATAAGAAAAGATGTAAGAGAAAATAAAGAAATAAAATTTTGTTTTATAAAGTTCAAAAGAGACAAAGTAGGGAAATTAAGATATTTAATGTAACTTATGAATGATGAATCACAAAAGAAAGGAAATTAATTAAAGGTCTTTAAAAGTAAGGCTTGACTAATCTTCTTGCAAAAATCAATCAAAAAGAAATAACTCAAATATTCGATTTACTCAAAACTTCTATTTTTAAGTTGTTCTTATACTTGTTTCAAATCATAAAAAAACTATTCTAAGTTCTTAATACCCAAACAATTCTCAACACAATATCTCTCATAAATACTTCAAGTCATCCTTCCAAATAACTCAACTTCAATTTTAAGAACTTGTGCCAAAATTCAACCTTTTAATTACCACAATAAAATGAAAAAATTTACTTAAGATTTCATCACAAAAGTTATACAAAATAGTATTTCCCTACTTAATAATACTGCTCACAACCCATATTTACAAGCCAGAATACGATTAATCTAGCATGGGCTACATGAGCTCCACAGTCTCTTCGGCTTGAGTTGGGTTAAAAGCACGAAATGTATTTGTACCATCACCATCTTCGAATAAAGTATTTTTGACTGTAGCACCATGAATAGCGCATAGTAAAGCTGCACCCAGTACTCCGGCAACTCCCATCATATGAAAAGGGTTCAATGTCCAATTATGAAATCCTTGAAAAAAGAGGATGAATCGAAATATAGCTGCTACACCAAAACTCGGTGCAAAGAACCAACCAGATTGACCCAATGGATAAATCAGGAATACGGAAACAAAAACAGCGATTGGACCAGAGAATGCGATTACGTTATAAGGTCGCAATTGAAAAGATCGAGCAAGTTCACATTGGCGTAACATGAAACCTATTAGTGCAAAAGCACCGTGGAGAGCAACAAAAGTCCATAGACCGCCTAATTGGCACCAGCGAGTAAAATCTCCTTGTGCTTCAGGTCCCCAGAGTAGCAACAAAGAATGTGCTAGACTATTTGCAGGAGTCGAAACTGCAGCGGTTAAGAAATTGCAACCTTCCAAATAGGAACTAGCCATTCCATGAGTATACCATGAAGTTACAAAAGTTGTGCCTGTAAACCAACCTCCAAAAGCGAAATAAGCACAAGGAAAGAGCAATAGGCCGGACCATCCTACAAAAACAAAGCGATCCCTTCGTAACCAGTCATCCATAATATCAAATAGGTCATTTTCTTCTTTGGCAAATATACCAAGGGCTATAGTCATAGTGATCCTCCTATTCAATTACTTCAACCATTTCCGAACACCTCATATTTTTAGACATATGATAGTATCGATTATCTATGGACAATTTCTCCTTCAATGCCCTTTGCACTGGGTTTCGAAGATACAAATTATTTTCTTCTATTAGGCCACAAACCAACCTGGGTAAATCCATAGTAAATCCAAGAGTTCAATTGGATTAGTCAGCCCTTATTTATACTATCTATGATGGAATCTTGAATTGTCCTATGACTCATATTTCAGAATATATCTTTTCATTTTAACAGGTTAAACCGAAATATTCAAAAATTTTCTATTTTTTCTACCATCAAATGAAATATGAAATAATGATAGATTTGAAATGAAAGTCCTTTTCTCACATTCATTCTCTATTGTTTTGGTCTTCCGCAAATACAATATTGATTGGATTTTGAAATTAAGGAAAAGTATTGAAAAATCGATTTTCGAATTCAATTTGAGTATATAAAAGAATAGCGATTTTTTCTTATAGAATAAATAGCCAGTAACAAGAATATAAAATCATCATCAATATCGAAGAATTCTTGCCGTACCGTGGTATAATAAAAAAATTCGCTTGTGCATATACAATTTTATCTATTATCGAATTTATATATCAGAATAGCTAATATAGTCATCATTCGATGAGTTAGGTCCACTTACTTTTTCTTCATTTATAATTGGACAGTAGATTTTCTAAGAAAAATATAGAAATAAAAAAACTTTTTTGGTTTGCAAATCAATTATCAAATTGCATATTTCTAATAGTCTAAAAAATTATTTCTATCCAGTAAACCAAATTGGAATAATGAAAGATTCAGGGGACTTTCTACGTCACTATGGGCCGAC
Source organism: Juncus inflexus (assembly GCA_024447665.1). Taxonomy (NCBI): domain Eukaryota; kingdom Viridiplantae; phylum Streptophyta; class Magnoliopsida; order Poales; family Juncaceae; genus Juncus; species Juncus inflexus. The sequence goes on along the minus strand of JAJHPC010000003.1, from coordinate 13,901,377 downwards.
TACTCCTAAGAAAAAAAATTAGTATAAATAGTAATTATCATAATAACTATATGAATTTACTAACTAGAACTCTAAAAACTTCCAATTTCTTATATGGTTATCCTTTTCTTGATTTTTGAAAAAAAAAAAATGGACTCTTCTTTTAGTGAAAAGAGCCCTTTATCAGATTTGAACCGATGACTTACGCCTTACCATGGCGTTACTCTACCACTGAGTTAAAAGGGCACATCAATTCCATTAGTGAATTAGCCATTTTCATCTTCCATTAGGAATGGATCGTATAATCCATATAATAGATATATAGGTTATATATTATAGATATATATGTTATATATTATCGAAATAAAATATTGACAATATGTACTATAAAATGTATATAATATACGTCTATGCACATAAGTATACACATAAGAGTTCGTTCATAAACAATCCACTTTTTGACATCAAAAGTGGGTAAAGGATTTGTTATTCGTACTCCATTTTATTCAATGAATTAGGTGATGAGAGAATTCATACTATAGAACGGAATCTTTTTGAAAGAGAAATGAAAATGTCTATTATTTTTTCATTTTCTGACTTATTGTGAAATGCATATACTAAACAGGTTGATTTTCTCTGAATACCAAACGAAATCATGAATTCTCCAATGGAACAAAATAAGTAAAAAGAGATTTAACTCTTTTTTCTGCCATACCAATTAAATCACTGCTTGAACTGAAGAAATGTTAGACTTGTTTTCATTCGAATCTTTCGTTATAATCTTTTCCTTATAACTGAATATTATATCTTAATAACTTAGTTAATATAGGATAGTTTATTCATGAATTAACAAACCCAAAAATTCCAATAGAAAACTAGGAAAAGCTTTTTTAGATTAAGTGATATACAATAAATCCTATTGACAACTACAAAAAATAAGTTTATACTATAGTTATAATGACACGCGGATGTATAAGTCAAATACAATAAATCCTATTGACAACTACAAAAAATAAATTTATACTAATATCATACATACTTATAATGACGCGCGGATGTATATGCCCCCATCGTCTAGTGGTTTAGGACATCTCTCTTTCAAGGAGGCAGCGGGGATTCGAATTCCCCTTGGGGTAGGGCTTCTAGGAAAAGAAGGGAGTCAATGCCCGAGTGATTCATGGTTGACGGACTCAGACTCCGTAAACAGGGACTCTAAATCTTTCAATCTAGAATCGATTTTTTATGGATGCCCGAGTGATTCAAGATTGACTGGTTCAGAACCCATAAACAGGGACTCTAAATCTCTCAATCTAGAATCTATTTTATATGGATGCCCGAGTGATTCATGGTTGACGGATTCTAAATCCGTCATATTCGTTACAAAGTAGAAAAAAAAATTAAAGAAAAAATTAGAAGAAAAATTAAACCCTAAGTGAGATTTGTGCTTGAACCTCCCCTTTCTTGATTTAATCTCCTTCTAGTCACTTGCTTCTTCTAGATCAAGCTTGTCTCCTTCAATCTCTATCTCTCTTTTTACTCTCTAAATTTGGGGTCTGAACTTAGGAATTTTAATGGTGGAAAAGAAAAGAAGAAGAAAATGGTGGAAATGGAAGAAGAAATGAGTATGATAATGGATATGAGAATGGATGTATGAATGGGGCCTCTTAGAGAGAGAAAAGGTGGTCAATTTATAGGTTTGACCTAGAAAAGATTTGGGAATATGATTGTGGGGCTAAATATTAACTTGATCCGGATTTATTTTGGGATTGTAATTTGGGAGATGTGTAGCATTTTTTTCTCCCTTTTCTATTCAAATTCTGTTTTTGAAAAGGAAAGAATTCAAACTAAGCCCCTTCAAGCAACAAGTTTTTGAAAAGTATAGGGTTTTGGAAAATGATGAATAATTTTTGAAAAACTTTTAAAGGATATTAAGTTATTTGCCATAATATTCTCTATTCCATCTCATTCCATCTATACTATCCATGTAAAGTCCATTAATGGTTTAAAAATTTCATAACGTGTTCATCTCCTCAATATTTTACGATAAAATATAATGTTTCCATCCTTTAGTACCGTATTTACATTTTTCGAAATTATCCCTACTTTTCAAACTGTGGTCTCGTGAAATGTCTAATTTTTATCAGCCCTATGAAACTTGTTGAAGACCTACCACCCATTTTCTAGTACAAAAATGTATTGTTTTTATAAATAGTTTTTAAATAATCTAAGACACAGTGGCCTACAAGTGATAAAGAGCGAAAGCATATGGAAAAAATCTCGTACGCTTCAGCTATAGGATTTATCATGTATGTCATGATATATACTAGACAAGATGTATCATACTCATTAAGCGCAACAAGCAGGTTTCAGTCTAATCCAGGTGAAAGTCACTAGATAGCTGTTAAAAGAATCCTTACGTATTTACGAAGAACTAAGAACATATTCCTAGTCTATGGATTTCTAGAAGGCGAGCTCGTCGTAAAGGGTTACACTGACGCAAGTTTTCAGACAGACTCAGACGACTATAGATAGCAATCAGGTTATTTACTTTGCCTATGGAGGCGTAGTGACATGGAAGAGTTCCAAGCAATATACTGTAGCAGATTCTTCAACGGAAGCAAAGTATATAGCTGTTGTAGAAGCAGCCAAAAAAGATGTTTGGATAAAGAAGTTTTTAGAGAAGCTAAGAGTAGTTCCGAGCATATCGAAACCAGTAGATCTATATTGTGACAATAATGGAGTGATCGCACAAGCAAAAGAATCGAGATCTCACCAAAAGTCCATGCACATACTGTGACGTTCAGGGAGATACGAAGGGGTGACGTTAAAATGTGTAGAGTGCCATCGGATGACATTGTTGCCGATCCATTAACTAAATCACTCATGCAAGCGAAGCATGAGGGTCATATTAGGTCTATGGGCATAAGATGCTTAGATTTGTCCTACTACAAGTGGGAGACTATAGGATTAGTGCCCTAGGCCAAATGTATTTGTGCTAGGAAATGGATTATGTATTAAGACGTTATTATTAATTCAATAAAGATTGTTTTTTATATATCTGAGTGTATAGGTTGTGAATGCAAATCTTATATGAAGAACTAAGGACCTGTTCCTAGCCTATGAAGGTATGGAAGACGAGCTCGTTGTAAAGGGTTGTAGGATTAGTGCCCTAGGCCAAACGTATTTGTTCTAGGAAATGGATTATGACATTATTATTTATTCAATAAAGGTTGTTTCTTATACATCTGTGTGTATGGGTTGTCAATGTATATTTACATATCTTATATCAATCGAGAATGACACTTCGGATTCACGTCACAATAATACGTGTTTCTGATAGTAGAATTGTAAACCAACGAATGACATTCTAAATTGTCCCTAGTAATATCTAGGATGTTTATAGAGATAAACATACTTGAAGTAAGAAGCTACATATCCACACTACTGTAGGATTAGTACACTAGGCCAAATATATTTGTGCTAGGAAATGGATTATGTATTAAGAAATTATTATTTATTCAATAAAGGTTCTTTCTTATATATATGTGTGTATGGGTTTTGAATGTATATTTCTTATATCAACCAAGAATGACACTTCGGGTTCACGTCATCAGAATATGTGATTCTGATAGTAGAACTGTGAACCAACGAATGACATTCTAAACTGTCCCTAGTGATATGTAGGATGTTTATAGAGATAGACATACTTCAGGTAAGAAGCTACATATCCACTCTAGTATATTCGCAGGCTGGATGATCATGTTCTGTTGATCATGGACATAGAGATGTCAAGTCTAGAATATAGGTACGTATTAGAGAACACGTACTGGACTGACCACACTATGAGAATATGCATGGTATATGTCATTAGTGATTCTCATATGAATAGTGTGCTTATTCCTACGACCTGAGGTCACCATGGATTCCTGTATGAGGAACTACATCCTTTAATATGATCTTACGTCATCCGTAACGGGATGATCATTAGGGTCATCGTTAGGTATGCACTGAATCATGACGAGGATTGTGAGTGACCAAGATGGGATTTCTTCCTCTCGTCATGAGAGAGATATCTCTGGGCCCCCTGATGAACTAGGACTGAAGGAAATGCATGGCCATGCTCAAAATGGATTAACATGTGTTGTTAATATCATTTTGTATTTACGCAGTCTAATTCTCGATCAGGAAAGAGACTTTGATCAAACTCAAGGATGACATATTACCGTGCCTTGTGATCAAGATGTATATCGTAGAACAAAAGGAATAAGCAAATGTCTATTCAGATAGGTTTACGATTGCTGATCATTTCATTTAACATGGGTAGTCATGACATCAGTCTAGAGATTACTCATGACTTACGATCTTTAGAAGATCGTTGCCAGCGTTAAATGGAACCTACACGGTCACACAATGAACTCCATTCGTACGGGATGAATATGCCTCAAAACAGTTATACATATGATGTATAAATTGGTGAACGAAATAATCAATTATTGGATAATTGATTGAACAAAATAGTGTCATTCCGTTGGCAACAGAATAGTTCCGTTCCAAACGGAATATATATGAAAACTGTAATAACCTTAGCTGCCAAGTATTTCATTATGGAAATACCTATTCCGTTGGCAACGAAATAGTTCCGTTGGCAACGGAATAGGCGCAGATTAGGATTTTAGTTATGGTAACTGAGCAATCGTTCGCCTCTCTCTCTAGTATAAATAAAAGGGTAGAGTCTCTCTATTTGACACAAAACTCTGTAGCCTGAGAGGCTGTCTTTACACAGAAAAGAGAGAGAGAGTTTTGAGAGATATTCGGAAAGTATTTTCGGACTTGTCTAGCCAAGTCCGGTTATTCTGTTCGAGTGAAGTTCGCGTGGATACGAGTAGAGGTTCTCTACCTTGAGAACTTGCGAGCAATCTATCTTCATCCCTAGGAGAAGAAGCTATATCTCGAGCCGAGCTTCAAGAAGAGTTTCGTGAGCCGAGCTTCAAGAAGGAGTTCTTCGAGCCGAGCAATAGGAAGGAGCTTGGCGAGCCGAGCTTCGGGAAGGAGACGGTTGCGAGTCGGAGAAGTTCAGACCTACATTCGTTCCTTGTCTCGCGGATCAGGAAGATCCGAGGTATAAATTTTAATGGCTAATCCCGTATTTTTATTCCCTATCTGCGCATGTAACGTACATGGCTATGGATTTCCCAACAACTACTATATTCGATGATTGGATGATCATGTTCTACTGATCATGGACATAGGGATGTCAAGTCTAGAATGTAGGTACGTGTTAGAGAACACATACTGGACTGACCACACTATGAGAACATGCATGGTATATGTCATTAGTGATTCTCATATGAATAGTATGCTTGATCCTATGACCTAAGGTCACCATGGATTCCTGTATGTGTGAAACTACATACTTTATGATGATCCTACCACTACAACAATATCGGGCAACCGCGAGATTTTTTGTGTAGGATTCATGTAAATCTTGCCGTGTCTTCAAAATATGTTGGATGTACTTGCAAATCTTGTTGTTTCTATGAAAAATGAAGGAGTTCACATGAAATGCTACTCTCTATTAAGAATATCTGGCTCTTTTTCATAAATTCAGCCAATTAACTAATCAGTAGGATTAATTAAGCTACATAATAAAATTCAGCCTTTAATTTTCATAGTGTGTAAAATGGTTGGGTGTTACGGGGATTTTTTTTTTTTCTGAACTTATTTTTTGCCGCCCTCATTTTCATTTCCCCCCAGCCCAAAAATTTGGCACTCCCAAATTCCATTTCATTTTATGCCCCGTATTTCAATTTTTCATAACCTAACCCTTCTTTCCCTCACTTCTCTCTCCAATCAACCCGTAACCCTAGCAACTCTCTCTCTCTCTCTCTCTAAGCCCTCTACTCACCTCGTTGACTGATCTACCCCTCAGATGGTTCTACTCGCCTTGGACTTTACTGATCTTTTAGTCTCCATCGTCTCACGCGGAACTCAGATGGCGGCGTTCCGGCCGTAGGCGGCCGCGATTTACTGGTAGACGGCAGCAATCCAGCGACGTCATTTTCGATCGGGTCGTTGCAGCAGTATACTGATCATTTCAGCGAGGATAATTTGATCAGGGAGAGCCGGCTGGGGCCAATTCCCGAAGATGCCAACGAGCGTAAGACTATCTGTCTCTTCTTTTTTTGCTTATTATTTTAGTTCTATTTTTCTGCAAATTTTAGGTTAAATTGGGCTTGAAGATGAGTAATTCCAATTGGGCGGGGTGTCTAGAGGTAATTACGATTGATTTGGCTCTTTTTATAAGCTTTTAATTGGATTTCTAAGTTCTTTTATCTCGAGTTTTGACAGAGGACTTTTGTTATTCTGATAGAACCGCCCTCTCTTTTCACCCCCAAAGTTTTTAATTTTGATGGTCTGAGACGCATGAACTTGATTTCCTTACTATTTTTTTTACTTCTTAGTCGAAATAGGGAGGAATGATGACTTTTTAACTGTTAATTTTTATTTTGCTTTTGCTGTTGTTTGTCAAATAGAGCATATATAGCTGGATTTAAGTCCATACTTTGTCATATAATTATTCAGGTCATTTATTTCTTTATTTCAGTCATTTTGCCTATGATTTTTGGTTTTCCTCTTACTGTTGTTCGTCAAATCCAGCTTTTAATGCTGTTGTGAATTGCAGTAATACTGGAGATAGACAGTAATAATATGTATTTCAGTCACTAAACTTTCAATATATAATTATTCAGGTCATTAAATTCTTATTTCAGTCATTTCACCTCTATCGCTTTTAAAATAAATATTGTTAGGTGTTTAAACTGAGTTTGCCAAAAGGGCATAAATGCATAAATCCTTTTCTGAACTTCCCCTTTTTGCAAAAAATAAGAGAAATTACAAGTCATTTGCACAAAAAAAAATCTGTCTTTTTCGTCAACAAAACCCACTCTAACAAAATCTTTTCTCCTCAATCCAACAGGTCGTGATAAGAATCAAGCCTTTGAGCGGGCCCAAAATCTCACAGCAAGGCCACAGTAAGTGCGAGAGGCAGGACAGCTATCAGTCGTTTACGTGGGTCGGCCATCCTGAGTCTCGGTTCACTTTCGACTTGGTTGCCGATGAAAATGTCACACAGGTGAAGGAAGTTCGTAAGAATTGTAGCCAATTAATTAGTTGATTAGTTGAAAAATGCAGTTGTTTAGGATAATTAAGTGTTGGTTCTTTGATTTATGTGTGATATGACTCGAATTTGTGATTGTTTAAGATCAATTTACAACATTTTTTGTATTGATTGAACTACTGTCCTTTTGAATTATTGTAACAAGCATGCTTATCAAGTCTGAATTACTTAATTTGGTCTAAATGAAATATTGATTTTGTAATTTATGTGTATATTATTAAATTAACTCAAATTTGTGTTTATTTATGCTTATTTAATAACAGGAGAAGCTGTTTAAAGTGGCTGGAGTGGCGATGGTGGAAAACTGCATGGCAGGATACAATTCATGCATGTTTGCGTATGGTCAAGTTTTTTCATTTTATTTCATTTCGTTTCCAGTTCAATCATCAACAAGATCTGTCCAGTTTTCACTTTTTATAATATATTTATTTTTTTTGTTTCAAAGACTGGAAGTGGTAAAACGCATACTATGCTCGGAGATATTGAGAACGGGACGAGGAGGCATAACGTAAATTGCGGAATGACCGCTCGAGTTTTTGAATATCTTTTTCAACGGATTCAGAAGGTAAAAATTTATTTACTCTTTTATTTATTTATTTATTTAGTTAGTTTTGTTTTAATTTTCTGCTATTCTTGGATTGGTAAAAAATGTATTGCGTTACCGTTTCGACAGATTAATAATTTGTTTGGTAAGCGAACAACAATTTTAGGGTTTGTTAAGTATAATTCCAGGAAGTAAAAAGCTATGAGCTTAGGTTTAATTATGAAATTTACAACGAGCAGATTTTTGACCTTTTGGACCCCAATTCTATCAATTTACAGGTCAGCTTAATTTTAAATAATTAATTAGTTGTTAGTGATCTTGTGTTCGGACTTGTGAATATGAGTTTGGATTAATATTGTTTTGTGTTTTGTAGATAAGAGAGAATTTGAAAAAAGGGGTGCATGTTGAGAATTTGGAGCATGAGGTCTCAAGTGCAAAAGAGGCCATGCAACAGTCAATAGAGATAATTTCATAAATTTTCTGTTGGATTTTATGGCAGTTAATCCCCGATTTAACAACATGAAACCTCAATTAAGCCCAAATTAAATAAAATGAACCCCAATTAAGCACATCTAAACTCAAATTAAGCTCCAATTAAGCACAATTAAACCAAATTAACCGCAATTAAACCAAAGTTAAGCCCCAATTAAGCTCCATTAAGCCTCAGTTTCCTCTCAATTAACCGTCAGTTGTGCAACTAGAGTTAAAAGTATGCATAAATTATTAAACAATTACTAAAATTAAGTATAATTTATCCATTATTTCATAATATTTATGCTAATCTTTTTCTTTTAATTTTCCAACAGGAGCCGCAAATCGGAAAATTTCAGCAACAAATATGAATCGAGCAAGCAGTCGTTCGCACATCTTCACTTGCGTAATTGAAAGCAAGGTTCAAAACTAAACTTATATAGTTTTCACATTTTTATTTATTTTTTATATATTTTTAACTTGTGAAATTTAAGTTTGTAAATTATTTGCTTTTTAGTAGGAGCTTCAAGGGATTACTCGCCATAGGTTTGTTGGGTTAAATCTGGTCGATTTGGCTGGATCTGAAAGGTAAAAATATTTATAAAATTTTAATTAATTAATTAATTAATTAATTTATTTATTTATTTTAATTATTTATTCAATAAATCAAGGTATCTTTTTATATTTATTTAAATGAAGTTGAACTGAATAATGAAGGTTAGTTTGCATTATCAACAATTATGAGGTTATTTTGTAAATTTCATAGTTGTTTATTTCCTAGCTGTTTTACAAAGTTTTGGGCTGGTTTACACATATTGAATAAAGAAGGGGTTTGTTTGCATATGTTCAATAATTATTATGTAAAATTTCCAAAATTTGCAGTATTGTGGATCAAAAGAGATTGGAGAAACACTGTCAGCAATCTTTTATTTCGGTGTTAGATTTATATTTGATATTGTAGGCTTAAAATCATGTTGGTAGGTTTAACGTTTTCTTGTTGTGGATATGATAACATATTGTAATATTTTTTTCATGTTCACCATCGAACTTCTTGTATAAAATTTATTCATGTAAAATATTTGGATTTATAAATATTAAAGTTTGACATTTATTAATTGTTGTATTGTATTTGATATGATATTCAAATAATTTGGTTTTTATAATATTATATATATATATATATATATATATATATATATAAATCCAGCTTTTTAAAATAATGTAGGATTTTAGAATCTTGCTTTTTAACAAAGTATCTAACAAGTATGAAAATTATTTCATAGGTAGGATTTGCAAAAGCTACATTTTAATATTTATATAACATTTATTAATGATGACAATAATAAATAACGTTGGTTGCAAATAATTATGTTGCCAATGCTAATAAGAAGGATTTGTAAATGTCACGTAGCTAGTCATATGTGACATTCATTAATGTTGCTAATCTCAATAAGAATTGGAAGGAATTTCTTTTCTTGCTAAACATATCTTTCGACTGGAGATTTGAAAATCTCACCGTTACTTTTGGTGAGAGCCACCTAGGTAGCATATAGAGACTAATCCTGCTAAATATACGGTAGCATTAAAATGGGCATTCAGTAGCTTATACAAATCCTGCAGTTGCCTGATTTTGTTGTAGTGTACGTCATCAGTAATGGGATGATCATTAGGATCATCATTAGGTATGCACTGAATCACGAGGAATGTGAGTGACCAAGATGGGATTTGTTCCTCTCGTTATGAGGGAGGTATCTCTGGGCCCCCTGATGAACTAGGACTGAGGGAAATGCATGGCCATGCTCAAAATGGATTAACATGTGTTGTTAATATCATTTTGTATTTACTCAGTCTAATTCTCGATCAGGAAAGAGACTTTGATCAAACTCAAGGATGACATACTTCTATGTCTTGTGATCATCGTAAAACAAAATGAATAAGCAAACGTCTATTCAGATAGGTTTATGATCACTGATCATTTCATTTAGCACGGGTAGTGATGACATCAATCTTGTGGTTACTCATGACTTACGATCTTTAGAAGATCGTTGCCAGTGTTAAATGGAATCTACACGGTCACACAATTAGCTCCATTCATACGGGATGAAAATACCTCAAAACAGTTGTACATATGATGTATAAATTGATGAACGAATTAATGAACTATTCGATTGTTGATTATGCAAAATAGTGTTATTCTGTTGTCAACGGAATAGTTTCGTTCGTAATGGAATAGATATAGAAATTGTAATGACCTTGGCTGCCAAGTTTTCTATTAAGGAAATACCTATTCTGTTGCCAACGGAATAGTTCCTTTGGGAACGGAATAGGCACAGATTAGGTTTTTCAGTTATGATAACTAAGCAATCGTTCGCCTCCCTCTCTAGTATAAATAGAAGGGCAGTCCCTCTCTATTACACACACAACACACACAATTCAGAAGCCTTAGAGGCCGTCGTGATACAGAAAAGAGAGAGAGAGAGTTTTGTGAGGTTATTTCGGAAAGTATTTCTGGATTCGTTTAGCTGAGTTCGGTAATTCTGTGTGTCTGAAGTTCACGTGGATACAAGTAGAGGTTCTCTAACTTGAGAACTTGTGACCAATCATTCTTCATCCCTAGGAGAGGTAAGGAGGTTCGCGAAGACGGGCTTGAGGAAGAAGACCTACATCCGTTCTCCGTCTCGTGAATCCATAGCCATGTACGTTACATGTGCAGCGGAACTTATGGATTCAACCTGCCCTAGGATCATCGTTAAGGGAATAAAAATACGATATTAACTATTAAAATTTATACCTCGGATCTTCCTGATCCGGGAGATTACAGCGGATGTAGGTCTGAACTGCTACGCCTCGCTTCCTTCTCCTTCATGCTCCTAAAGGGCGACTCGAACGAACACCTTGATTCTCCTAGGGAAAAAAAACCGATCGCTCACTAGTCTTCAAAACAGAAGACCTCTACTCGTATCCACGTCAAACTTCAAACGCACAGAATAACCGGACTCGGCTAGACGAGTCCGAAAATACTTTCCGAAAATAACTCAAAAACTCTCTCTCTCTCTCTCTCTATTTCTATGTATGACGGCTTCTAAAGCTTGAGAATTGTCTGTCTAATAGCGAGTGACTACCCTTCTATTTATATTAGAGAGAGAGGTGAACGATTGCTCAGTTACCGTAACTAAAAATCCTAATCTACACCATTAGGTTGCTAACGGGACTATTCCGTTGCCAATGGAATAGGCATTTTCTTAACAGAATACTTGGCAGCTAAGGTTATTACAGTTTCCATATATGTTCCGTTGGGAACGGAACTATTCCGTTGACAACGGAATGATGATGTTTTGTTTAATCAATTATCCAATAATTGATTATTTCGTTCACTAATTTATACATCAAATGTATAACTATTTTTGAGGTATTTTCATCCCGTATGAATGGAGTTCATTGTGTGACTGTGTGATCACAAGGCACAGTAATATGTCATCCTTGAGTTTGATCAAAGTCTATTTCCTGATCGAGAATTAGACTGAATAAATACAAAATGATATTAACAACACATGTTAATCCATTTTGAGCATGGCCATGCATTTCCTTCAGTCCTAGTTCATCAGGGGGCCCAGAGATATCTCCCTCCTTACGAGAGGAACAAATCTTATCTTGGTCACTCACATTCCTCGTCATGATTCAGTACATACCTAATGATGACCCTAATGATCATCCCATTACGGATGACGTAGGATCATATTAAAGTATGCAGTTCCACATACAAGAATCCATAATGACCTCATGTCATAGGAACAAGCACACTATTCATATCAGAATCACTAATGACATATACCATGCATATTCTCATAGTGTGGTCAGTCCAGTACGTGTTCTCTAACATGTATCTATATTCCAGACTTGACATCCCTATGTCCATGATCAGCAGAACATAATCATCCAGTCTGCGAATATACTAGTGTGGATATGTAGCTTCTTACCTAAAGTATGTTTATCTCTATAAACATCCTACATATCACTAGGGACAGTTTTGAATGTCACTCATTGGTTCACAGTTCTACTATCAGAATCACGTATTCTGATGACGTGAACCCGAAGTGTCATTCATGGTCGATCTAATATATGGAAATATATTAGTGACCCGTACAATCATTCATATATGAACTGAATAAATGTGTTTCTCATAATCTAATTTCTAGTCTAACAATTTGGCCTAGGGCATAATTCCTTCACCATCATCCTACTAAATGGTATTCTGGTTCATGAAAGACCAAAGGAAAATTAATAATGAACTAACACATAGGGCCGAGAAAATAGAAAATTCTTTGCATGATTTGACAGCTAAGATGGACTCCCTGGTGGCGAATAGCAAGCTGCTCGAGAGCCAAATCTCACAATACGCAAGCGGAGCCTACAAGCAAGTAGGGAATTTTCTGAGTCAACCTCAAAACTCGATAAAGCAAGTGAAGGCAATCCATACGATGAGCGATTTGAGAACGGAGGACCCAAAAATGTCTGATGGGATCAATAATTCAGTCTCTAGAAGGAAGAAGGCGGTAGAAGAACCAACCAAGGACAACCAACCCACAACAACAAGTTGAGCATCCGAGAGCAAAACCTACTGAGACCTTAACCACCCAACTAGAGATCTTTCCGGAATATATACCGAAGGACAAATACGTGCCACGTCCACCATAGCAACCACCCTTATACCTTACCCTCAGCAATTTAACAAACCGAAGAACGAAAAACAATTCTGGAAGTTCGCGGAGATACTAATTAAGCTTCATGTTACTATACCCTTCGTTGATATGATGACTTAAATGTTCTCGTACGCCAAATTTCTCAAGCAGAACCTATCGAATAGAAGGAAGCTTGATAAGTCATTAATTATACACATTTTATACCCTATAAATATATGATATTGCACCATTATAAGTGTTAATATTCTATTTATATGGATAATAATCATAACTCGAATGTTGATACTACTAATGAGATGTTTATGTGATTTCAGGTGCAATTTAGATGGAGCATAACTTGGGGAAAAGAAGTTGGAGCACAAGAGAGAGATAATAATCAAGACTCGGACCTGCCGACACAGTCGCAGTATTTCGGCCATAACTCACAATCTGGGCCTCCTCTAGATGCATACTATATACCGTTGGAAAGAAGAGAACAAAGCCCACAATTCATTCTTTATCACCAAAGCCCAATTCCGAAGTCTACATGACCCAAATTGACCATCTTCTGGACAGATCTTTCATGCACTTTGCATGCACTCTTCATGCCTTCTCCATGCTCCCTTCACACTCTTTGCATGGAGCTTCATTCATCCCTCATGATCACCTTTTGAGAGGGTTATATAACCAGGTGCAAGGCATCCATTCTAATCAACTCAAAAACTTCATAATTCTCTCTCTTGGAGTTGGGCAAGTCAAGCAAGCTTCACCCTTCCATCCACGCTTCATTAATGGGTTCTATCATTATTTTATTTTCTTTATTTTCCATGTATTTCGAGTAAGCCCTTCGAGGCATAGTTAGTGTTTATGTTTTTGTGTTGTAACTTTTGAGACCATTAATAATGAATTTCATTTGAACGGTTATATTCTGTTTTTATTTACTTATTATCTTTCATGCTCAATGAATTATTTTAAGTTTATTTCGGTCAATTCTATGTTCAGTAGTAATTAACAAGGGCCACAAAATTCCTTTGGTTGCTTTGCTCAATAGCTTCCATTAGAATTTGAATAATAGCCAAGTGCAAATAACTCATAACGAACTAAACGAGTTCGAACAAGCTCATTGTTTAGGATGTTTTGATTTGTTTAAATAACCAATGATTCCTATTGAATTGGTTATGATATTCAAGTAGGTTAGTATTTTTATTTACGAGCTCATCTAAACTAAAATTCTATCTTTTCGTTTGAGTTATTTATCGGTTAGAGCTCATCTTACTGCACTTAAGATATTAATTCCAAATTCATTATTATAATCAAGGATAAAGTTACACACAAATTCACTACACGAAACTATGCCTCATTTCACAAAACCACCACATCTCTTAGTCTTTACTTTAAGTTTTCTCTTTATTTGTTACTTTCATTTTGTTGCAATCAACCAATCAACAACCCCCCCAATTGTGTGTCTTATTTTAGGTCTTGTGTTTGGTTTTATTTACGGTATTGGTTTCTCTTTATTTTAGTTTTCTATTTTTGTTCGAGTCCGTTTTCATTAGAGAAGTAATCTTTTCACCTAGTTTAGTCTAAATAGCTCTCTGTGGTTCGACCCCTACTTCCACTGTCTACTGTATTGTAGTTAACTTTAGGGTTATAAATTTCTTTTGGTAAGTGTATAACGACTGCAAAAAATACCTCTTATCAAAATGGCGCCGTTGCCAAGGAGCTAGCAACGCGACTAGTCTAGGTCAATATTCACACTTCTCTTGTGTAGTACGGTAGTCTGCATTTGTGTCAGAGTAAACCAAATTCGTTTTACTTTTTGTCAGTCACATTTTTTTTTTACTTTTTGTCAGAGTCACACTTTCGTTACCTTTGTTATCTTTTTCACTTTTTGTCAGAGTCAGTCATACTATTTATTTTCACTTTGAGTCTGCATTACTTGCATTCACTAATTCTCTCTCTTACACTTGATTCCAGTTCATGAAAGCTACTCGTAGTTCTAATCTTCCACTTGCACCATTAGATCTTGAGATTGAGAGAACACACCTGGAGCGAAGAAGAGCAATTCCGGAAGCACCGAAAGCAGCCGAAGAAACTGAAAAGGTGGAGAACTTGGACAGCGAAAGCAAACCTCCTACTCCACCAGCTCCTCCTCACGCTACAAGAGGTAACACTACGGTCATGGCTAATTTTGAGGATAGGACACTTAGGGACTTGTCTACCTTTGATTTTGCTACCAACCAGTATGGTATTGTATTACCACCGGTCCCAAATTTTAAGATCCATACGGGTCTTCTTCAATTATTACCGACTTTCAATGGGAGCGCCGGAGAGGTTCCGCACTCTCACATGCGGGAGTTCAACCATATCACCGCAACAATGATGCCGGCGGAGATTGAAGATGAAGGTCCTTACAAGCTGCGACTGTTCTCATACAGTCTTCGAGGACCGACAGAAAGGACCGGTACTACCATCTAGCACCTTTTCCAACAACTTGGGTCGAACTTCAAAAGTTGTTTCTAGACAAGTATTTTCCTGTCTCTCTGACCGCTTCTATTAGGAAGCAGATTTGTAGTATTCAACAAGAAGTAGGGGAAACCCTCTACGAGTACTATGATCGCTTCCAGAAGTTGTGTGCAAAATGTCCCAACCATCAAGTCCCAGAGAATCTCCTGATTCAACACTTGTATGATGGGATGCTTCAAGAGACTAGGGATAATGGAGATTACGCTAGTGGGGGTGCTTTCATAGATAAAACCGTTAGGCAAGCACGTACCTTGATAGAAACCATGGCAAAAAATGCCCAATCTAGTAGAACCAGATCTAGAATTAGGGGAGTTAATGAGATTAGAGACTGTGATTTGGAGAAGCGAGTGAATGGTATGGACGCCAAATTAGATAGCCTGGCTAATATGATGGCGTCATTCATGGGAACCAAGATGGAAGTGAAGGCATGTGGTGTCTGCACTCAGACGGGACACACGACTGATGCATGCCCAACACTCCATGATGAGGAGAAGGTCACGACCACTGCTTGCGGCATCTTTAAACTAAACCAACAAGGAAATTCAAATGGGGCCCACAACCGAAATTATGATCCCTACTCTAAAACATACAATCCTGGATGGCGTGATCACCCAAACTTCGGATGGCGTGACCCGAGAAAACCCACAACAACCTCCTCAAATCCATAATCAAAATTCTTCTTCTTCTTCACCTCCAATTGACCCCCGCTTTGAAAAGTCTTTCGACATTGTGACCTCCTTGGCCACATCAACTACTTCTTTTCGAAGGATACAAAAAGTGCCCTAACACATCCTGGGCACCCAAATTGCTCAAATATCCTCTCGAATTAAACCAGTTAAAAGCGAGGGGTCCTCACAACTTCCTTCCCAAACTCTAAACCCCGTGAGAATGCATGTGCTATCACCTTAAGGAGTGGTAAAGAAATAGAAGGGAGTAAGGAAAACATGAAAGGTGAAGGAGAGATTGAAGTAATTAAGCCGGAATCCGAGAAGATGAAAGACAAGCCCAAGGAAATACCACCTTATAAACCTAGAGCCCCTTTTCCTAGCCGTCTAGCGGTTAACACTAAAAAGAATGAGGCGAGAGAGAGATATCCTAGAGGTTTTCAAGAAAGTGGAAATAAACATTCCACTACTCGATTACATTCGTAGATTCCTCGCCATGCGAAATTTCTCAAGGACTTGTGTACGAATAAGAGAAAGCTAAATGGTCATGAGAGAGTAACAATGAGTGAGAATGTCTCTCCGGTTATTCGCAAGAAGCTTCCCGGAGAAGCAAAAAGACCCCGACATGTTTGCCATTCCTTGCGGCATTGGGCACCTTGAATTTGCTCGGTGCATGCTTGATCTTGGGGCATCTATCAATGTCATGCCCTTTTCTATCTATTCTTCCCTCGGTTTAGGACCTTTGAAAAAGACCGGGGTGATCCTTCAACTAGCCGATCGTTCTCTTGCTGTGCCGGAGGGAGTTATAGAGGATGTCCTGGTTAAGGTCAATGGCATTATCTTCCCCGCGGATTTCTATATTCTCGCGTATGGATGAGTCCGATAGCTCACCGAGTTCGACTCCCATTCTTACGGGAAGACCCTTCCTTAAAACTGCCCGAACCAAGATTGATGTGCACAATGGCACTCTTTCTATGGAATTTGATGGAGAGAACATCTCTTTCAACATCTTTGATGCTATCAAGCATCCTTCGACGGGAATGTATCCGCTATTTGCACCATCGACCCGGTTGATGAGTGTGTCGACAACTTCTCCTCTTTTGAGTTCATAGATGCGCTCGAGACCATTCTTGATCTCTCTCCAGATGAGCAGGACCTTCTTCAAAGTCTATCTGCCTTGGCCATTGGAGAGGCTTCTTCCTCTTCTTCTTCTCCTCCCTTGATAGACTTGAAACCCTCTCTTGAGCCCACCAAACCTTCCATTGTGAATCCCCCTCTCTTGACCTAAAACCTCTACCGGCTCATCTCAAGTACGCATACTTGGGTAAAGGAGACACTCTTCCGGTGATCATCTCTAGTAGCCTCACTCGCTACTCGGGAAGAGAAGTTAGTTAATGTCTTGAGGGACCACAAGACTGCGATTGGATGGACTCTGGCTGATATTAAGGGAATCAGCCCTTCTACGTGTATGCATCGTATATTATTGGAGGATGGATCAAAACTATCCCGTGAGCCTCAACGTAGGCTAAATCCTCCAATGATGGAAGTGGTCAAGAAGGAAATCATCAAACTCCTTGATGCAGGAATCATATACCCTATCTCTGATTCACAATGGGTGTCACCAATCCATGTGGTGCCCAAGAAAAGTGGTATTACGATAATTGAGAATCAGGATGGTGAAAAAGTTCCTACGAGAGCACAAAATGGATGGCGAGTATGCATTGATTATCGCAAATTAAACACTGCCACCCGGAAAGACCATTTCCCCCTTCCCTTCATTGACCAGATGCTCGAGCGCCTTGCTGGGCGCCACCATTACTTGCTTCTTAGATGGCTTCTCCGGTTACTTTCAAATAGCCATCGCCCCGAGGATCAAGAAAAGACCACCTTCACGTGCCCTTTTGGCACCTTTGCCTATAGGCGCATGCCCTTTGGGTTGTGTAACGCACCCGGTACATTTCAGAGATGTATGATGTCCATCTTCTCTGATTATGTCACCCGAATTATTGAGGTTTTCATGGATGATTTCACCGTCTATGGTGATTCATTCGATGACTGCCTGGGAAACCTAAAGATGATTCTTCAAAGGTGTGTAGAGACCGACCTGGTGCTGAATTACGAGAAATGTCATTTCATGGTGGATCAGGGCATCGTCTTAGGCCATGTGGTTTCCTCTCGGGGTCTTGAAGTGGATAAAGCCAAGATCGATGTCATTAGATCCCTTCCATACCCAACCAGTGTGAAGGACATTCGATCATTTCTTGGTCATGCCGGATTTTATAGGCGTTTCATCAAAGATTTCTCAAAAATCGCTCAACCTCTTTGTCTTCTTCTCCAAAAAGAGGCTTCTTTTGAGTTTGATGAGAAATGCAAAGCGGCATTCGACCTTCTCAAGGAGAAATTATGTTCTGCTCCCATCATTAAAGCTCCCGATTGGAATCGCCTTTCGAGATCATGTGCGATGCGAGTGATAGGGCGAGTTGGAGCTGTTCTTGGGCAGCGGGATGGGCGAGAACCCCATGTTATCTCTTATGCCTCCAGGACCTTAGACGATGCTCAGTGCAACTATACAACTACGAAAAAGAGCCGCTAGCCATTGTTTTTGCACTAGAGAAATTTAGGTCCTATCTCTTAGGGGTTAAGGTGATTATATACTCGACCATGCCGCGTTGAGGCATCTTTTCAAGAAGAAGGAATCCAAGCCGAGACCGCTTCGTTGGATATTGTTGCTCCGGGAGTTCGACTTGGAGATTAAAGATAAACGAGGATCCGAGAATCTAGTTGCAGATCACCTTAGCCGCCTTCCTATGAGTATTGAGGAGGGTACCCCAATATCGGAGTTTTTCCCTGAGGAATATCTCTATGCCGTGCAAGGCTATACACCATGGTATGCTGATATAGTGAATTACTTGGTGGCTAAAGACCTACCGAGAGGATCTTACGCGTGCACGGCCGATAGAATCCGGTATGATTCCCGATTTTATATTTGGGATGAGCCTTACCTCTTTCGGATTTGCGCGGATCAGATTATTCGGAGATGTATACCCGATAATGAGGTTAGATCCGTTCTTGAGTTTTGTCACTCTTTGGAATGTGGAGGACACTTTGGCGCCAAGCGGACAGCTCATAAGGTCCTTGAGTGTGGTTTCTTCTGGCCCACTCTACATAAGGATGCTTACTTCTTCGTGAAGTCATGTGAGCGATGCCAGAGAATGGGAGGACTAACCAAGAGAGACGAGATGCCGATGAAGTATATTCTTGCATGTGAGGTTTTTGAAGTGTGGGGTATCGACTTTATGGGACCTTTCCCTCCCTCATATGGCTTTGAGTATATCCTCCTAGCAGTCGATTATGTCTCCAAGTGGGTTGAGGCCAAGGCCACAAAACGGGCAGATGCAAAAACAGTCGTGGATTTTGTCAAGGACAAGATCTTTAGTAGGTTTGGGGTCCCGAGAGTCATCATCAGTGATAGAGGAACCCATTTCGCAACCGGAGTTTCGAGGCATTAATGAAGCAATACCATGTCACACATAAAACCTCGACCGACTTACCACCCTCAAACCAATGGCCAAGCAGAGCTTTCGAATAGGGAGATCAAGGGCGTTTTGGAGAAAGTGGTGAACCCCACCAGGAAAGACTGGAGTCTTCGGCTAAATGACGCACTCTGGGCTTACAGGACTGCGTTCAAGTCCCCTGTAGGCATGTCCCCTTATCGGCTAGTCTATGGAAAGGCTTGCCATCTTCCGGTTGAACTCGAGCACAAAGCCTATTGGGCCATCAAGAAGTGCCATCTAGATTATCCAAACGATGCACTCAACCGGAAGTTGCAAATCCAAGAGTTAGAGGAGATCCGAAATGACGCGTATGAGAACTCCCGAATCTTCAAGGAGAAGACCAAGATGTATCATGACGGGAAGCTTGCCCACAAGGATTTCAAAGTGGGTGACAAGGTGTTGCTTGTTTAACTCAAGACTCAAATTACACCCGGGCAAGCTACAAAGTAGGTGGATAGGGCCCTTTCTTGTGACCAAATTGTTCGATTATGGTGCAGCGAAATTCGGGGTCCGGATTCGGGGAAAGTCTTCAAGGTCAACGGGCACCGGCTGAAGCGGTTTCATGAGAGTTTCGATGCGAGCTGGATTGACATTCACGAGCTTGGCGAGCCAGCATCCACTGCTTGAGGAGATGGAAACGTCGGGCCAACGACGTTAAAGAGAGGCGCTACTGGGAGGCAACCCTGCGAATAAAGGTTGTGTTTTTCTTTGTTTATTTTCTTTTTCTTGCATTGCATCACTACTTTGTGCTTAGCTTTACTCGGGGACGAGTAAAAGTTTAAGTGTGGGGTGGAGTCTTTATTGCATGTTAGGTAGTATAAAAAAAAAAAATTTTAAAAAAATAATAAAATAAATAAAAAAATATAAAAAAAAATAATAAAAACCCATTTTTAAGCCTTAAATTAAAAAAAAAATGCCCAATTAAAAATCAAAAAGATTGAGAGAGAACTGTAACTTGTATTGAATAATGTGGTGGAACTTGTTTAGACTCAAAAGGATCATATAGACCAGTTCAAGAAGAATTGAGGTCGTTGGTTTAGGGATCTTTTGTCATTGGTGAACTCGATTTGTTGTTTGAGTGCCAATAATTTAGAGATTTGCGCGAGAAATTATGTGAGGACTTACCATTGGACCGTGACCCGGAACTCAAGTTGTTTATAGTATAATATCCATAATAACCCACTATATCATCTCGTATATATATAAATAATATCCAAGTCTATTAGCTTCTAAAGTCACTTTGTTGCTTGGTTTTGGAGAAGGAGGGTTAGGCATTATATAAGAAGATTGGGGACGGGAAGTAGAGGTTAGTGTCAGAAGTTGAGGGCTTATGTGTAGAAGATGAGCTTTGTGCGCCGAGTGTATTCGTGAGGAGATGCATCTTAGAGACAAAGGCAAGTTAGGCCCCTATAATCTAATAGATTTGAGTCACAATCTTAAAAAAAAAAAAAAAAAAAAAAAACAAACAAAACAAAATAAATAAATAAATAAAAAAAAAGGGAGATTGCATGACTCAAACTTGTTCCCCTTGTACATGGCCTAAACCTTAGTTTACCCGATTTGTGAGAAAGAGTGGATCCCAGTCATACATCTCGGGCCGGCGGTTAGGTTGACACATTTTGGGCCGGATGACTGAAGGTGCTAGGAGGTATGCACATTAGGAGGTTCATTATTCCAAGAAGATAGAGGTATAGGCGATATCTTTTCGGAGAGTAGAGGCATGAGTTTAGAAAACCAAGTGACAATTTGGTGAAAGTGGCGAAGTAGACAAACAAACCAATTATGTAGTATATACCTATATGTATTATCCACAAAAGTCCATCATATTCCACCAAACATAACTTGAGGATTCCCCTCACGACCAAGGTAGGAAATCATGATTCATTTGAGAATTGAGAGTTATTATGAGAGACACTCCATATATTCTATATTCATATTCCACTATACAAAAAGAGAGTGAGTGCGAGTTTCACCAAAGTGCATGGAATCCTACAAAAGGGACCAAAGATCATTATTGGCTGGTATATAAGTGAAGAGCGAGTCAAAAATATGGAACCCATCTTACCAATGCAAGTTACAATGTTTGCTCGAGGACGATCAAATGTTTAAGTGTGGGGTGATTTGATAAGTCATTAATTATACACATTTTATACCCTATAAATATATGATATTGCACCATTATAAGTGTTAATATTCTATTTATATGGATAATAATCATAACTCGAATGTTGATACTACTAATGAGATGTTTATGTGATTTCAGGTGCAATTTAGATGGAGCATAACTTGGGGAAAAGAAGTTGGAGCACAAGAGAGAGATAATAATCAAGACTCGGACCTGCCGACACAGTCGCAGTATTTCGGCCATAACTCACAATCTGGGCCTCCTCTAGATGCATACTATATACCGTTGGAAAGAAGAGAACAAAGCCCACAATTCATTCTTTATCACCAGAGCCCAATTCCGAAGTCTACATGACCCAAATTGACCATCTTCTGGACAGATCTTTCATGCACTTTGCATGCACTCTTCATGCCTTCTCCATGCTCCCTTCACACTCTTTGCATGGAGCTTCATTCATCCCTCATGATCACCTTTTGAGAGGGTTATATAACCAGGTGCAAGGCATCCATTCTAATCAACTCAAAAACTTCATAATTCTCTCTCTTGGAGTTGGGCAAGTCAAGCAAGCTTCACCCTTCCATCCACGCTTCATTAATGGGTTCTATCATTATTTTATTTTCTTTATTTTCCATGTATTTCGAGTAAGCCCTTCGAGGCATAGTTAGTGTTTATGTTTTTGTGTTGTAACTTTTGAGACCATTAATAATGAATTTCATTTGAACGGTTATATTCTGTTTTTATTTACTTATTATCTTTCATGCTCAATGAATTATTTTAAGTTTATTTCGGTCAATTCTATGTTCAGTAGTAATTAACAAGGGCCACAAAATTCCTTTGGTTGCTTTGCTCAATAGCTTCCATTAGAATTTGAATAATAGCCAAGTGCAAATAACTCATAACGAACTAAACAGTTCTGAACAAGCTCATTGTTTAGGATGTTTTGATTTGTTTAAATAACCAATGATTCCTATTGAATTGGTTATGATATTCAAGTAGGTTAGTATTTTTATTTACGAGCTCATCTAAACTAAAATTCTATCTTTTCGTTTGAGTTATTTATCGGTTAGAGCTCATCTTTTTATTTATGAGGTTTGCTTTCGCTGTCCAAGCTCTAACCGATAAATAACTCAAACAAAAAGATAAGGTTTTAGTTTAGATGAGCTCGTAAATAAAAACACTAACCTACTTGAATATCATAACCAATTCAATAGAAATCATTGGTTATTTAACCAAATCAAAACCTCCTAAACAATGAGCTTGTTCAGAACTGTTTAGATCGTTGTGAGTTATTTGCACTTGGCTATTATTCAAATTCTAATGGAGGCTATTGAGCAAAGCAACCATAGGAATTTTGTGGCCCTTGTTAATTACTATTGAACATAGAATTGACCGAAATAAACTTAAAACAATTTATTGAGCATGAAAGATAATAAGTAAGTGAAAACAGAATAATAACCGTTCAAATGAAATTCATTATTAATGGTCTCAAAAGTTACAACACAAAAACATAAACACTAACTATGCCTCGAAGGGCTTACTCGAAATACATGGAAAATAAAGAAAATAAAATAATGATAGAACCCATTAATGAAGCGCGGATGGAAGGGTGAAGCTTGCTTGACTTGCCCAACTCCAAGAGAGAGAATGATGAAGTTCAAAAGTGAGTGGAATAGATGCCTTGCACCTGGTTATATAACCCTCTCAAAAGGTGATCATGAGGGATGAATAAAGATCCATGCAAAGAGTGTGAAGGAAGTATGGCAAAGGCATGAAGAGTGCATGCAAAGTGCATAAAAGATCTGTCCAGAAGATGGTCAATTTGGGTCTTGTAGACTTCGGAATTGGGCTCTGGTGATATAAAATGAATTCTGGGCTTTGTTCGCTTCTTTCCAACGGTATATAGTATGCATATAGAGGAGGCCCAGATTATGAGTTATGGCCGAAATACTGAGACTGTGTCGGCAGGCCCGAGTCTTGATTATTATCTCTCTCTTGTGCTCCAACTTCTTTTCCCCAAGTTATGCTCCATCTAAATTGCACCTGAAATCACATAAATATCTTATTAGTAGTATCAACATTCAAGTTATGATTATTATCCATTTAAACACATATAATGGTGCAATATTACATATGTATAGGGTATAAAATGTGTATAATTAATGGCTTATCAAATTACCCCACACTTAAACATTTGATCGTCCTCGAGCAAAGATTATAGCTTGTATTGGTAGATGGGTCCCATGTTTTTGACTCGCTCTTCACTTATATACCAGCCAATAATGATCTTTGGTCCCTTGTGTAAGATTCCATGCACTTTGGTGAAACTTGCACTCACTCTCTTTTTGTATAGTGGAATATGAATATGGAGTATGTGGAGTGTCTCTCATAATAACTCTCAATTCAAATAAATCATGATTTCCTACCTTGGTCGTGAGGGGAATTCTCAAGTTATGTTTGGTGAAATATGATGGAATTTGGTGGATAATACATATATATATACTACGTAATTGGTTTGCTTGTCTACGTCGCCACTTTCGGTCAAATTGTCACTTGGTTTTCTAAACTCATGCCTCTACTCTCCGAAGAGATATCGCCTATACCTCTATCTTCTTGGAATAATGAACCTCCTAATGTGCATACCTCCTAGCACCTTCAGTCATCTGGCCCAAAATGTGTCAACCGAGCTGCTGGCCTGAGATGTATGACTGGGATCCACTCTTTCTCACAAATCGGGTAAACTAAGGTTTAGGCCATGTACAAGGGGAACAAGTTTGAGTCATGCAATCTTTTTTTTTATTTATTTATTTATTTTATTTTATTTTTTTATATTTTGTTGTGTTTTTTTTTTTTTTTTTTTTTTCAAGATTGTGACTCAAATCTATTAGGATTATAGGGGCCTAACTTGCCTTTGTGTCAAAAATAGAGTTTACCCGAGAATCTACTCTCATAAATTTGTCTCTAAGATGCATCTCCTCACGAATACACTCGGTGCACAAAGCTCATCTACTACACATAAGCCCTCAACTTCTGACACTAACCTCTACTTCCCGTCCCCTATCTTCTTATATAATGCCTAACCCTCCTTCTCCAAAACCAAGCAACAAAATGACTTTAGAAGCTAATAGACTTGGATATTATTTATATATATACGAGATGATATAGTGGGTTATTATGGATATTATACTATACACAACTTGAGTTTCGGGTCACGGTCCAATGGTAAGTCCTCGCATAATTTCTCGCGCAAATCCCTAAATTAGTGGCACTCAAACAACAAATCGAGCTCACCAGTGACAAAAGATCCCTAAACCAACGACCTCAATTCTTCTTGAACTGGTCTATATGATCCTTTTGAGTCTAAACAAGTTCCACCACATTATTCAATACCGATTCAGATTCTCTCTCAATCTTTTTGATTTTTAATTGGGCATTTTTTTTTAATTTGAGGCTTAAAAATGGATTTTTATTATTTTTTTATATTTTTTATTTATTTATTTATTTATTTTTTTTATACTACCTAACATGCAATAAAGACTCCACCCCACACTTAAACTTTTACTCGTCCCCGAGTAAAGCTAAGCACAAAGTAGTGATGCAATGCAAGAAAAAGAAAATAAACAAAGAAAAACACAACCTTTATTCGCAGGGTTGCCTCCCAGTAGCACCTCTCTTTAACGTCGTTGGCCCGACGTTTCCATCTCCTCAAGCAGTGGATGCTGGCTCTCCAAGCTCGTGAATGTCAATCCAGCTCGCATCGAAACTCTCATGAAACCGCTTCAGCCGGTGCCCGTTGACCTTGAAGACTTTCGCCGAATCCGGACCCCGAATTTCTGCCGCACCATAATCGAACAATTTGGTCACAAGAAAGGGCCCTATCCACCTACTTTGTAGCTTGCCCGGGTGTAATTTGAGTCTTGAGTTAAACAGCAACACCTTGTCACCCACTTTGAAGTCCTTGTGGGCAAGCTTCCTGTCATGATACATCTTGGTCTTCTCCTTGAAGATTCGGGAGTTCTCATACGCGTCATTTCGGATCTCCTCTAACTCTTGGATTTGCAACTTCCGGTTGAGTGCATCGTTTGGGTAATCTAGATGGCACTTCTTGATGGCCCAATAGGCTTTGTGCTCGAGTTCAACCGGAAGATGGCAAGCCTTTCCATAGACTAGCCGATAAGGGGACATGCCTACAGGGGACTTGAACGCAGTCCTGTAAGCCCAGAGTGCGTCATTTAGCCGAAGACTCCAGTCTTTCCTGGTGGGGTTCACCACTTTCTCCAAAACGCCCTTGATCTTCCTATTCGAAAGCTCTGCTTGGCCATTGGTTTGAGGGTGGTAAGCTGTCGAGGTTTTATGTGTGACATGGTATTGCTTCATTAATGCCTCGAAACTCCGGTTGCAGAAATGGGTTCCTCTATCACTGATGATGACTCTCGGGATCCCAAACCTACTAAAGATCTGGTCCTTGACAAAATCCACGACTGTTTTTGCATCTGCCCGTTTTGTGGCATTGGCCTCAACCCACTTGGAGACATAATCGACTGCTAGGAGGATATACTCAAAGCCATATGAGGGAGGGAAAGGTCCCATAAAGTCGATATCCCACACTTCAAAAACCTCACATGCAAGAATATACTTCATCGGCATCTCGTCTCTCTTGGTTAGTCCTCCCGTTCTCTGGCATCGCTCACATGACTTCACGAAGAAGTAAGCATCCTTATGTAGAGTGGGCCGGAAGAAACCACACTCAAGGACCTTATGAGCTGTCCGCTTGGCGCGAAAGTGTCCTCCACACTCCAGAGAGTGACAAAACTCAAGAACGGATCTAACCTCATTATCGGGTATACATCTCCGAATAATCTGATCCGCACAAATCCGAAAGAGGTAAGGCTCATCCCAAATCTAAAATCGGGAATCATACCGGATTCTATCAGCCTGTGCACGTGTAAGATCCTCTGGTAGGTCTTTAGCCACCAAGTAATTCACTATATCAGCATACCATGGTGTATAGCCTTGCACGGCATAGAGATATTCCTCAGGGAGAAACTCCGATATTGGGGTACCCTCCTCAATACTCATAGGAAGGCGGCTAAGGTGATCTGCAACTAGATTCTCTGATCCTCGTTTATCTCTAATCTCCAAGTCGAACTCCTGGAGCAACAATATCCAACGAAGAAGTCTCGGCTTGGATTCCTTCTTCTTGAAAAGATGCCTCAACGCGGCATGGTCAGAGTATATAATCATCTTAACCCCTAAGAGATAGGACCTAAATTTCTCTAGTGCAAAAACAATGGCTAGTAGCTCTTTTTCTGTAGTTGTATAGTTGTACTGAGCATCGTCTAAGGTCCTGGAGGCATAAAAGATAACATGGGGTTCTCGCCCATCCCGCTGCCCAAGAACAGCTCCAACTGCCCTATCACTCGCATCGCACATGATCTCGAAAGACAGATTCCAATCAGGAGCTTTAATGATGGGGGCAGAACATAATTTCTCCTTGAGAAGGTCGAATGCCACTTTGCACTTCTCATTAAACTCAAAAGAAGCCTCTTTTTGGAGAAGAAGACAAAGAGGTTGAGCGATTTTTGAGAAATCTTTGATGAAACGCCTATAAAATCCGGCATGACCAAGAAAGGATGGAATGTACTTCACACTGGTTGGGTACGGAAGGGATCTAATGACATCGATCTTGGCTTTATCCACTTCAAGACCCCGAGAGGAAACCACATGGCCTAGGACTATGCCCTGATCTACCATGAAATGACATTTCTCGTAATTCAGCACCAGGTCGGTCTCTACACACCTTTGAAGAATCATCTTTAGGTTTCCCAGGCAGTCATCGAATGAATCACCATAGACGGTGAAATCATCCATGAAAACCTCAATAATTCGGGTGACATAATCAGAGAAGATGGACATCATACATCTCTGAAATGTAACGGGTGCGTTACACAACCCAAAGGGCATGCGCCTATAGGCAAAGGTGCCAAAAGGGCACGTGAAGGTGGTCTTTTCTTGATCCTCGGGGGCGATGGCTATTTGAAAGTAACCAGAGAAGCCATCTAAGAAGCAGTAATGGTGGCGCCCAGCAAGGCGCTCGAACATCTGGTCAATGAAGAGAAGGGGGAAATGGTCTTTCCGGGTGGCAGTGTTTAATTTGCGATAATCAATGCATACTCGCCATCCATTTTGTGCTCTCGTAGGAACTTTTTCACCATCCTGATTCTCAATTATCGTAATACCAGTTTTCTTGGATACCACATGGATTGGTGATACCCATTGTGAATCAGAGATAGGGTATATGATTCCTGCATCAAGGAGCTTGATTATTTCCTTCTTAACCACTTCCATCATTGGAGGATTCAGCCTACGCTGAGGCTCACGGGTTGGTTTAGATCCATCCTCCAACAATATCTCGATGCATACATGTAGAGGGGCTGATTCCCTTAATATCGCCAGAGTCCATCCAATAGCAGTCTTGTGGTCTCTCAAAACGTTAACTAATTTCTCTTCTTGAGTAGCAGTGAGGCTACTAGAGATGATCACTGGAAGGGTATCTCCTGTACCCAAGTATGCGTACTTGAGATGAGCTGGTAGAGGTTTTAGGTCAAGAGAGGGGGGATTCACAATGGAAGGTTTGGTGGGCTCAAGAGAGGGTTTCAAGTCTATCAAGGGAGGAGAAGGAGAAGAGGAAGAAGCCTCTCCAATGGCCAAGGCAGATAGACTTTGAAGAAGGTCCTGCTCATCTGGAGAGAGATCAAGAATGGTCTCGAGCAGATCTATGAACTCAAAAGAGGAGAAGCTGTCGACACACTCATCAACTGGGTCGATGGTGCAAATAGTGGAGACATGCTTGTCAGTAAGATGCTTGATAGCATCAAAGATGTTGAAAGAGATGTTCTCTCCGTCAAATTCTATAGAAAGAGTGCCATTGTGCACATCAATCTTGGTTCGGGCAGTTTTAAGGAAGGGTCTTCCTAGAAGAATGGGAGTCGAATTCGGTGAGCTATCAGACTCATCCATACGCAGAATATAGAAATCCGCGGGGAAGATAAGGCCATTGACCTTAACCAGGACATCCTCTATAACTCCCTCTGGCACAGCAGTAGAACGATCGGCTAGTTGAAGGATCACCCCGGTCTTTGTCAAAGGTCCTAAACCGAGGGAAGAATAGATAGAAAAGGGCATGACATTGATAGA
Source organism: Juncus inflexus (assembly GCA_024447665.1). NCBI lineage: Eukaryota > Viridiplantae > Streptophyta > Magnoliopsida > Poales > Juncaceae > Juncus > Juncus inflexus. The sequence goes on along the minus strand of JAJHPC010000003.1, from coordinate 13,872,463 downwards.
TGCCCCAAGATTAAGCATGCACCGAGCAAATTCATGGTGCCCAATGCTGCAAGGAATGACAAACATGCCAGGGTCTTTTTGCTTCTCTGGAAGCTTCTTGCGAATAACCGCAGAGACATTCTCACTCATTGTTACTCTCTCATGACCATTTAGCTTTCTCTTATTCGTACACAAGTCCTTGAGAAATTTCGCATAGCGAGGGAATCTACGAATGTAATCGAGTAGTGGAATGTTTACTTCCACTTTCTTGAAAACCTCTAGGATATCTCTCTCTGCCTCATCCTTTTTGGTGTTAACCGCTAGACGGCTAGGAAAAGGGGCTCTAGGTTTATAAGGTGGTATTTCCTTGGGCTTTTCTTTCATCTTCTCGGATTCCGGCTTAATTACTTCAATCTCTCCTTCACCTTGTAATGTACATAGCTACAGGTTCCCCAACAACATGCATGCTATGAAATCCCAGCAAATATGTGGCAATCAAACTCAAAGATTTTCTTCATAAAAGATTTGGCATTGTTGTTACCAATGTTCGATAATAGGGCATAGATCAAAATTGGTAATGGCGAGGAAACCCATTTCCGACATGATAATTGGCACCAGACACACGGTTCACCCAAAAATACCATGGATTATTCAGTTGAGTAAGAACCAAATCCATTTATGTGTGGGAAGTACTCTCGGATCCACATGCACTGAGATGAGATTAGTTACATAGAACACACCAATCACAAGAATTGCAAAATCTATTAAGAGAAATCCAAGACATTATTTTGTACAACAATCCAGGTAAGATCATATGGACGGCAAACAAAGACAAGACATTCATGGTAAAATAGGCATATGCCTTTTTCTCACATAGAGGAGTCAAAGACAGCTCTCGTAAAGTAATTTGAAAAGCAAAAGCGCCTCCTAAAATTAAATTCTTGATAAATACACATAAACAAATTGCCTACAGGTGATAGACGAAAAGTAAGAAGACAACTACCTTGCGAAAATTATGTATGCTTTGCACCACAAACGAGAGAGAAACACATGGCCATCTATTTGCAAATTGTGGCTTCACTAAAGAATTGTGCCAAAAAAAACATGCATGTGCTTCAATCTAACACCGCCGGTATCTATAGACTGCCCAACAAAAATCATGCATTTGATGCTAAGGGGGGCGGAAAAAGATAAACAAGCTGCATGACAAAATCTTTGGCCAGTCACCTGTTGAGAATTTTGGAAGGATAGAAATGGATGAATTTTCCAAAACATGAAAAAGAACATGTCTAAGCTGTTCATGAAGGCGATTGAAACTTCACAAGAATGGATCCACGTCCGCTCCATGTTTTATGAACAACAACTACCAAAGAACATCTCGACAAATAGATCATTAGTAGATTTTACCTTGTTTATTGTTATTTCATCAAAAGAGGGGTTTGTAGATTTTTCCATTTCTTTTATTCTAACACTTGGGGTAGAAATTCATGTCAATATTATTGTAGTAATTTTTTATTTTATTAATGAAAAGTGTAACGTAGCCTTTGGCTACTACTTTAAAAAAAATGAACAAAAAAAATAGTTGGAAAAAGTAAATGCACAAAATCAATAGTTGAAAGGCCAAAAATAAACTTTTCTAAAAGAACTATTTGATTGATTGATGAACATGGTGTATATAGGTTAAATCGGGTTCTAAGTTGAAATTTATAGACCTCAGTTTATTGTGCAATCGCCCTCACGACCTTGAATTTTAGTAAACTGGTGCGTCGATCCACAGGGAGGTCAAAGGTGGAGTACTGGACTAGATTTTGGTATGTAATGTAACCCGATCTATTTGGCAGGTTGGTTTTACAGAGAATGTAAACACATGGGGGAAGGGGGAATTCGCTTATTGTCCTTGTAGAGAGTTGTCTAGGACTTGGTGGTTTCGTCTATCACTCTAGTATTGTGAAACCGGCCTTCACGGTAATCGATGTGTCCACGCCCCCGGGTAATTGCCTGACCAAGGTGCAAACCCTTTAAATTCTATGGCGTTCCTTCCTCCGCTCGGATGTCCCGGCTACTTTCGTGCCTCGTCGGTCCAAGTCTTGTCCGCGGATCTGGGTTTGGAGTTCTCCTATCGGCACTTCACCTACTTGCCTGAGTATTTGGAGATGTGGCACTTTACATACTTCAAGATAAGAATTAAAATTCACAAAAAAAATCACATCAATAGCAATACATAAAGAAGAAAGTAACTTAATGAAAAACTAGATTAATAAGACTACTAACATCGCACTCTAGGTGGCAGGTTAGTTATAGTATATAGTACTTAAACTAGAATCAAGATACATAGAGGTACAGAAAGTAAAACTCCATAATACTAGTTTGTAGTCGCGATTACAAGATTCTTACCACATTAAATTCGATGAAATTCAAAATGTAAACTTGAAAAAATAATAAGAAAAAGAAAAACTAATGGCGTAAATCTCTATCTGTTGGAATTTTTGGCATGATGGTTGCTGCTGATCTGCGCCATTCGGGGCGTTGTCGAGATCTAAGGGAAAAACCACGATGTGTCCTGATGCCAGAGCATAAATAATTGCACGAGAGGTTGGTACCAGTGCAGAAACATCACCATACGCTCGTATCATGTAGAAATATCATCCATAATAGATTGGTACTAGTGTAGAAACAACCATGATAGACTCATACCGGTATAAAAAACAACGACAATAGGCTCGTACCAGTGAGAAAACAACCTCGTACCAGTGAGGAAGTAACCTCACAGTAAGCTCATACTAGTGAGGAAACAACATGCACAAGAAGTTGGTACTAGTAAAAAAAACAGCAACGACAGGTTGCCAGTGCATATGGGTATAAACGGGCCGGATAATATCCGACCGACCCATTTTCCTATCCGTAAAATATCTGTGTTCGAATAAAAATATATGTATTCGGCCGGATACGGAGACATATACCTTAATGGATTTTACTTTCTAATATGGACAACATTTGAACGAATACGAATAACTATTCGTATCCGAATAATTCGTAATATAGGTACTATTCGCTGTTAGATACTTCACTCTGCATTGGATACATATATGGATATTTATATGAATACAGGTTCAGATATTTCACAATTTTGTCAGTTTCAAACATGAATACAAATATTTATTCATATCCATCAAAATTTCTTAGCTATTTTTTTTAATTTATTATTATTTTATTATCATCTTGTCTTTTTTGCTGCTATACATATTTGAAAGCGATCTATCTATATTTGGATATTCACATAAATATCCATATTCATATTTGTATCCGAGAATATTCTATCGGAATCCGTATTCCAATCTGTATTCATGTCCAGATCTGAACCATTTACATCCCTATTGCAGAAACAACACCACAATAGACTGGTATTAGTGAGGAAACAATAACCACCACAACCCAAGCTGCGTAGTGTAAGGCGGTGGTAGATTTAGGTTTGCACTAGGTGTTGACGTCAATGAAAGGAGAGAGGAGGAAGGAGAGCATCTTCATACAATCATAAATAGATGCTACCATTAATGGTATACAATGCTCCAAGATCATCCGGTCTTAGAACTTGTTGTGTGAGTATCTCAAACTTGGCAGATCCACCACGAGGGCCAATATAAAACCAAAAAGGTCACCGACAAATGCAAAATTATACCCTCAAAATAGATTGAGAGCGATAAGTGTGTGAGATGAAAAAGAGGCGTGAAATTTGTAGGGTCAATCTGGAGAGTAGATAGAGAAGAAGAAGAAGAAGAAGAAGAAGAAGAAAAAGACCTGGGGAAGGCACCATGGCCTGAGGGGGTCGTCTCTCTCTAGATCAGTTTCAGTTTGTGACGGTTAGGGTTTCCAAACAGAGAAGAAGGGTTTTGGTATCTCCAACGTGTTGTTTTCTGATTGATAATGTTTAAAACAATTCCGAGCTACTAATAATATTTGAGTTTAACGAATAAGATTAGATTAAACAAAAGTTCAAGACGATGAATCAAGGAAAGATGCAACAAGTTCAACCTAGAAGATTTGCTCATGATTTCCAAGACTTGAAGTTTCATACAAGATTTGCTGAATATTTAAAGAACTTGTTTGAGTGTTTTCTTTAGTTTATAGTCAAATTGAGTAAGTTAAATATATTCACTAGAGAGAAATTTATCTACTTCAAATTTGAGTTTCTGTCCAATGTAGTGGAACACAGTCCATTCGAACGGAACAAATTGGAAAGTGCTCTGCCAACAATTCTATTTGAATGGAACAAAGCTTCATTCGAACGGAATGGCTAATGCAGCAACTCTTGCTTCATTTTTCACCTGCAGGTCAACTTCACCTTTCGCTAATCTTCTACTCCTTTGCAGCCCCTGCACATTATTACAAATGTGAGTACCGCATCCGGTATCTAATACCCAAGATGAGAAAGTAGATAAATTAATTTTAATAACATTAATACCTGAAGTAGTAGTCTCACTACTCTTCTTCTTCTTCTTTAGATCCTCCAAGTAGGCCTGGCAATTTCTTTTCCAATGGCCTAGTTTGTTGCAGAAGAAACAAACACCCTCCTTGGGTTTCTTGCTCTTAGGTTCGGATAATACCTTGCCCTTACCTTTTCCCTTGACTTTGCCCTTGATTTTTCTCTTCTGACCTTTGCCTTTTTGAACCAAGAGAACATCGTTGACAACATTTGTTTTCATAGTCCCCTCAAAGTTCTTCAGCATACCGTGCAACTCCGTGAGACTCTTATCCATGTTATGCATATTATAGTTCATTATAAATGGCTTGAAATTCGGAGGAAGAGACATAAGGATCAAATCGGTAGCCATCTCATCGCCAACCTTTGCCCCTAGTTTCTCAAGTTGATCAAGGTACCCCTTCATTTTCAGAATATGAGCACTCACCGAGAAGTTGGGAACCATCTTATAACTTGCTAATGCACAATGTACATTATACCTCTCATTTCTAGCTTGCTCTTGGAACATTTCTTTGAGCTGTGCCAACATTGAAAATGCTTCTAAATTTTCAAACTGCTTTTGAAGATCGGCATCCAAGGTGGCTAACATGAGACATGTCACATCATTAGAGTCGCTTGTATGTTTGGCATAAGTGTCTATTACTTCTTGATCAGCATCATTAGCGTGCTGGTCATGAATGGGCCTTTCAAGGACATAGTTCTTCCTTTCTTGTTTGAGAACAATTCTCAAATTTCGATGCCAGTCGAGAAAGTTTTTCCCATTGAGCTTGTCCTTCTCAAGGACAAGGATGGATCGCAATGTTAAAGTTGATGTGTTGTTTGTTGCCATTTTCTACACAGAATTAAATGCACGTTTATATTAATATGTAATTTGAGATATTTTAATATAATTTTAACTCCAACTATTTTATTCAAATCAATAACTCTCAAATGTATTGATTCAGAAATTTTAACTTTAAATTTCATAGTGGGCCAAGATCCATATTTCATCAAGTTCCAAGTGAGCTTTGGCTCATCGCCTAGAATCTAATTATTTAGGTAGGAACGTTTTCAATTGTATCTCATACAACTCTTGATTAATCCATAGGATGAGCATCATATGCTCGGCGTATGCATCCTATCATATGCCCCGAACCCAAGTCTGACTTGATAGTTCAGTTGAATCTAACCATATCTAAATATCAAGAATCACCATTTCTCGCTTCTTATCACCCTAAGATTATGCTAATTCACTATACTTTGGCATACCCAAATTTTGCATGATCGAAGGGATGATAAGTATAGATACATGGGAGGCATTTCTATGATTCAATATTATATAAGGGATTGTTGTGTTTAACCTTTTTGTTTTAGTTGTTTTATTTTATCATGTATTTCATCACAGAACATCACTTGCATAGATAAAATAAATATGATATAATATAACATGACCTTAATGATCTAAATGAGCCAATCATTAAGATCATTTCCTAAGATACATTCAACCACAAGGCATTGATGAACTCCTTCATCTCCATGATATGTATCAGGTAGACGGTGAACTCTTTCATCTCCATGATGTATATGATGTGGACGGTGAACTCCTTCATCTCCCTGATGTGTATGAGGTAGACGGTGAACTCTTTCATCTCCATGATGCGTATGATCGTGGTAGTTATATTATATATAAAATGAATGGAACCATACCCATCACAATTAACCATCAAAATAAATTACATCACATCAACCAAGAACAGAACCATGCCCGTTATTACATACATACATATATTACATATATTACACCGTCACACACAAATCACAACCATTCATCACATATCCAATAGGCCATGTTATATGCATTATGTTATACTTTAAACCATTTTACGAAATATGTATAAGGCATTACGAATATGAAATTAGGGGTCTTCAATTAATCTATGCGTGAGTGCAGGGTTCGGGCGGGGTCAAGGGGCAGAGCCCCTGCAGGGTTTCAAGGGGTAGCGCCCCTGAAGAAATTTTATTTTATATAGTGCCGAAACTCAAAATTTCTTTAAAAAACTTGATGTGTTGAATACATCTTTTCGAAATTTATTTAGTGTATCATATACGTAGTTTCGCACTTTTTTTCATAAAATTTAAACACTCATCCGAAGGTTATGATATATCACATGCATCCCTTCATGACATACCCAAGGCACCCTTTCAATCAAGTCACAACCTTTCATGATCAAGATACATCATATGCACCCTTTCGTGAAGTCGCATCCTTTCAATCAAGTCGCAACCTTTCATGATCAAGATACATCACATGCACCCTTTCATGAAGTCTCATCTTTTCATGAAATCGCAATCGTTCATGATCAAGATAAATCACATGCACCCTTTCATGACGTCGCATCCTTTCATGACGTCGCATCCTTTCATGAAATCGCAACCGTTCATGATGAAGATACATCACATGCACCCTTTCATGAAGTCGCATCCTTTCATGAAATCGTAACCGTTCATAACGAAAATTCAACAATTGAAAAATAATGCCTCAAAATCAAAAGAAATATTTCGAAAATGGTTTATCCATCTTAATTTAATTGGAATTCACTTGGCTCTGATGCCACTGTTGGGATTCAACTGTTCATAACGTAGCCGAAAAATAAAACGGCACAAAATCGAATTCGAAACCCAAAAGAAGGATCCGTGAATTACAATTAAATCAAAGAAAAGTTCATGACTTTGTACCTTTGGATTACGCTTAATCCGTGATGATCAAAAGCGAATTTGGTTGATGCATTTCTTTGCCCGATTCCAAATCAGTTTCCAAACCGATCCTTTGTTTTTTTCGCCTAACCGGTCTCACAAACCGATCTCCAAGCGATCTCCAAACGAACTGATTCTCTAAGAAAACTGATTCTCCAAACAAACCGATTCTCCAAACAAACCACGGGTTCAACCCGAATCACAAAGACGCCGCACTATGCTTCGTCCTCTATAGGTATCCACACGAACAACCCCTTTGAACGGATAAAGAATGATATATGCTAGTATTCGTTCTTTATTTTTCTCACAGAAATAACAAGAGAATAATTTTCGGATTTTTCTCTCCTTTTGTCTCACAAAAGTTGAAAATAATATGCCTTTATCAATCATTTCGGGGTGTCTCTCGTGCCTATATAGTCCATAAGTTTCATATCATATGTGCATGGTAAATATGTAACCATATATGCAACACATCTTATCATATAAGATGTAGGATTGGATGTGTCACTTGACTATATACCTCTTCATACAACTTGTCATATAAGTTATGATTTTTCTGTGTACGTCTCAATAGTTGTTCTTTGTGTGTGACCCTGTAGGTGTACTTAATGTTGGCAATAATCACAACGGATTATAAATCATGAGCGGCCTCTAGCAAGACATCATGATTACCCAAATTAAGCAAGTATAGATGATTCGATCAAACCTAATTTATGTTCATGCATTGTATCCCTTTGTTACATGATATCTATATCGTCCATAAGCATGGTATGTGTCAACCTTACGTTGGTCGATAAATATTTCTTGACACCGAATTTGATTGAACATGAAATGACATTAATAACTCCTTACTAATTCACTCGAGCACGGCCGTGCGTTTCTTCAATCAAATCATCCAGAGGCCTAAAGATATCTCTCTCAATTTCTGAGAGGAACAAATCCTATCTTAATTAAACTCTTTCCTCTGCATAATTCATTATATACCTAATTATAATCTTTATGACCGCCTGATTAAAGACGATGTTTGATTATATTAAAGTATAAAATTTCTCATGTAGGAAACTGAGATAATCTCAAGTCTAAGTATTACAGATACATTCTTTACTGAGAATAACTAATGATACGAACCATGTAGTATTCTCACAGTGGGGCAATCCAGTATATGGTCTCCAACATATACTTTTGTTAATGACTTAATAACTCTTATTCATGATCAGTAAAACGTGACCATCAGTCAACTAACCTACTGATGTACATTTATAGCTTATCATAAAGTATGTTTGTCTCACAAACATCCTATGAATGATCAGGGATGACTTAGAATATCATTCATAATACTTTATAGTTTTACTATCAAAGTCACATACTTTGATGATATAAAGCTGAATATCATATTCAAGGTTCATTTTAGTAATAAGAATAAAATAACCAATATGCATTTATTATATAAATTATCTCTAAATAAACACAATGTTTGTTTAACACAATCCATACATCTAGGTCTCAAATATATTGGCCTAGGACATACTACTAACAATCTCCCACTTGCTCTAGGCCGAATCTAACAAGTATCTAATACCCATCGACCTAGCACGACCCTCATTCTTTGCTTGAGAAAGTGGTTTAGTCAACGGATCGGCAACATTATCATCACCATCAACTCTGCATATTTTAATATCTCCTCTCGCAATGATCTCCCTGATCAAATGGAAACGTCGAAGTATGTGTGTGGCTCTCTGATGCGATCTTCGTTCCTTTGCCTGCGCGATTGCCCCATTGTTGTCACAATAAAGATCCATAGGATTTGCGATTCTAGGAACCACACCGAGTTCTTCAATGAACTTCTTCATCCAAACTGCTTCCTTAGCTGCTTCTGAAGCTGCTATGTACTCCGCTTCTGTCGTAGAATCCGCTACAGTGTCCTATTTGGAACTTTTCCAACTTATTGCGCCTCCATTCAAACAAAATACATAACCAGATTGTGATCCAAAATCATCATTGTCGGTTTGAAAGCTTGAGTCCGTGTAACCTGTTACAACTAGCTCACATTTAAATCCTCCATAAACCAAGAATGAATCTTTAGTTCTTCTCAAGTACTTCAGAATATTCTTGACTGTTGTCCAGTGACTTTCACCGGGATCAGATTGATATCTGCTAGTGGTTTAGTCAACGGATCGGCAACATTATCATCACCATCAACTCTGCATATTTTAATATCTCCTCTCGCAATGATCTCCCTGATCAAATGAAAACGTCGAAGTATGTGTTTGGCTCTCTGATGCGATCTTGGTTCCTTTGCCTGCGCGATTGCCCCATTGTTGTCACAATAAGGATCCACAGGATTTGTGATACTAGGAACCACACCGAGTTCTTCAATGAACTTTTTCATCCAAACTGCTTCCTTAGCTGCTTCTGAAGCTGCTATGTACTCTGCTTCTGTCGTAGAATCCGCTACAGTGTCCTATTTGGAACTTTTCCAACTTATTGCACCTCCATTCAAACAAAACACATAACCAGATTGCGATCTAAAATTATCATTGTCGGTTTGAAAGCTTGAGTCCGCGTAACCTGTTACAACAAGCTCACTTTTAAATCCTCCATAAATCAAGAATGAATCTTTAGTTCTTCTCAAGTACTTCAGAATATTCTTGACTGTTGTCCAGTGACTTTCACCGGGATCAGATTGATATCTGCTAGTTGCACTTAATGCATATGATACATTTGGTCTAGTACAAAGCATGGCATACATGATAGATCCAATAGCCGAAGCATACGGAATTTTATTCATGCGATTTCGTAACAAGTCTCATTTTATAGGTATGCACATTTCCGTCCATGTCAGTTTTCCTTTTGAAAACCCATTTACACCCAATGGTCTTAGAACCTTTAGGTGAATCAATTAAGTTCCAAACTTGATTATCGTATATGGACTGCATCTCAGTTTTCATGGCTTCTAACCATTTATGAGAATCAGGATTCTTCATAGCTTCTTGGTAAGATGTGGGTTCATCATCTATGAGCGCCACATTTTTATCACCAGTCACGAGAAATCCATATCTCCCGGGCTCATGACGAACTCTACCAGATCTACGAGGAGCATCTTGTGTTTCAAGACCGGACTCGTCAACTCTGAAGAGACTAAATTAAACCCTAGAAGAATACGAAGAGCTCCAAAACATGAAATCTTGAGAGAGTGTGTGGGATCTTCTTGTCCTTCCGAGATTTGAGACAAAAGTCTGAAACGATCAAATCCGATTTCTTGAACATGAATTCTTCTAAACTTGAAAATCATTCTCAAAAATATATTAGTAGCTCGGAATAGTTTTAAATACCATCAAACTGAGAACAACAAACTCCCCTTTTTGATGATTTTCAAAACTATTACGAGAAATAAGCAATTTTAATTTCTTCTCCCCCTTTTTGAAAAACATGCAAAAGAAACATAAGATGGAGAACAAAATAACTCCCCCTTAAATCATTAACCCATTAAGAATTAACATAAATAAAACCACAATCACAAACACATTTCAGTATTAAAGCACACTAAATAAAGTCGCAATACAAGAATATTACAATGAAGTTTCAAACTAAACTAAACTATAGAAATAAAACATAATAATTATTTTAGAAAGTCTTGATGAAAAGAAAGAGCAAAACACAACTAGGGAAGGTTTGGAGACGGATAAAGGGTCATGGGGAACTTGACCTGTCCGCCGAAGTTGGAGGGATTATGGTTTGAAGAGGAGGCGTCAGGAGCGTAACGGTCACGAAGAAACGCGTGAAGGTTCTAGTAGTTCTCTTGAAGAGTCTGAAAGTTTTCTTGTTGAACTTGGAAATTCGATTGTTGAACCTGAGAAGTTGCCTCTGGCCTGGCGACAATTGCATCTAACCGATGGAATATTTGTTAGTTTCTTCCAAAAGGGCGGTCTGGTTTTGATTGAAGCGACGAGCCATCGCTCGTACCACTTGGTTGATCTTACACGATGAAGTTTGTCATATCTACAAGAAAGTATATTAGTTAAAATAAATAAGGTTATTTAACTAATATGATTTCTTGCTCATAGCTCCTTTTTATAATATGGCTTAGTTAAAATAGGGGGGAGCTTACCGAAGTTGTTGTTTGATTGAGGCCTAAAGAGGGGGATGAATAGACCAAACATGTACAGAAGTGGGTAATTAAACTTTTTAGGGTTTTAACTTTATAACGTTTTTGGACTTTTAATATGATGGTTGTATTAATTCTAATTAAATAAAGTAAAAAATAAATAAATGCTAAAATAAAAGTAAATAGCTGAAAATTAAAGCGATACTGAACACCCGTGAGGCTTAACCACCCATTCTCGCTAGCGGCCTTACCGCGTTCACGAGCGCCTACTCTCCGGGACTTGCCTTTCGGCTCCGATAATCACTAATCCAACCAACGTTCTTGTCATACAACCACGCTCCACGTTCGTCTTACAAAACTCGTGACGAATCAATGGAACAAAAACTTACAAGAGATCTCTTGCAATGACAACAAACTAACAACGAATCAATCGCTAATTTCTCCCTAATCTCACAAAGCTCTTGAGTGAATTGTATTCAATATTAAAGAGAGAAGAATATTGCTTTTTGCTATTGAAAAACTGGTGAGCAATTTCGGATTGGAGCATCCCTTATAAAGATGGAAGAAGCACCCCACAAATATGAAAAAATAGGTTATTCCATTGACAACGCAGTTTTTTTGGTACCAACGGAATACCAAAGCGGAAACAAAATCAGCCAAATAAATATCCAAACGGTTAAATTTCTGTGTATTCTATTGATAACGGAAAATATTCTGTTGGCAACGGAATAACACAGAGACTAGCCAGAAAGACAGTGAGATCACTTTCCCAATAGAATCATGTCCATTCCATTGACAACGAAATAGACAGGATTTATTCCGTTGGGAACGGAATAAATCTGTCAGCAATTTTTCTTCTCAAATTATTAAAGAATAAAATAAATTCAAACTGAATTAAACCCTAGAAGAACACGAAGAGGTCCACAACTTGAAATCTTGAGAGAGTGCGTGGCATATTCTTGTCCTTCAGAGATTGGAGGGAAAAGTCTGAAACGATCAAATCTTCATTTCCGATTTCTTGAACATCAATTTTTCTGAACATGATTTTTAAATCATTCTCAAAAATATATCAGTATGTCGGATTAGTTTTAAATATCATCAAACTAAGAACAGTATGACGATTTTATAATTTATAATCTTATTATTATATCTTTTTTATATTATAAAATATATGTTGAGTTTTACATATTGTATAGGTTTATTACAGAAAAAATATAAATAACGTGTGACAATTATATCAGAATCTTAATGTATGAGTAAAAAATGAATACACATATTTGATAATTATGCGAATCTGGGTAATATCCGGATTTATTCTGATCCAGGTCTAACATTTAAAGTCCCATATCGGAGTTAAAACAGATCCAATTTAGATACGTTTTAACCGGATCCCAATTTTTTTATTTGGATTCTGATATTTTTCTGAGACGATATGAATTTGGTTCGGATTTATCAGAATCATTGCGGCCCCTAGTCGTGTCTGCCTTTACATGCTATTGTAAAAAAAAGAAAATGAAAGTAACATAACAAAAACATTATTTAGTTTTGAGTAATTTTTAATCCGTGTTCATGTAGAGGGGGATCCGGCTCTTTCCATGGCGATTCCTAGACGATTTTTACTGAGCATATCCTCTCCTCGGAAACCACAACTCATCAACCTACTTGAGATTGCAATGAAGAAGATAATGGTGAAAGAAGTAGATGGATGGACTAGAATACTAAAGAGGTACAACAACCCACATCCTTTTAACCCTTATAAACCCAAACCCTCATCTGTCTTCTCAAGACTTTATTTCCCCCCCAAAACTTCTTCTTCTTCTTCCTCTCCTCACTACATATACGACAAAAAATTCTACCATTCTGATAAGATGCAAGCTCAAATCTTTCCCAAACCCAAACACTCTCGCAAGGAAACAATGACATACCACCCACACCCAAAACAAGTTCAACATGCTTCGGCTGCTGACAAAATCAAAGCCATTACAATTCCTCCTAGAATAATCACTTCACAAGTCATCACCATTCCTCCTAGAAAAACCACATCACAAGCCACCACCACTCCTGATGCTTCCACTCCCCTTATCCCAATCTCTACAGAGCGAGTATTTTCCAAGAAATCCACTCCTTTCTCTTCACCATGCACCCTACCTGATATGTCCAATAAAAAAAAGCCACTCTCTCCTTCATCCTCCATTCAACCATCCTTCCCCATGCCCAAAGACCCTCATCATCCAGCTTGGCACGGCCTATGTTACATACGCATTCACCCTGGACATTTATCGGCAATATGCAAGAACAAAAAACATTGTATTTACACACATCGCAAAAGACTACACAATCCTCCATCGTCAACCAGCCGAGGAAAATGATCCTATTCTCCAACCTCGTGGCGCTCTCGGCACATCAGGTTTGCCTAAAAATAGACCCGCATTAATTCCCTATTTTTTGCGAAATTCTGAAAAACACAATGAATGTATTGAGGGTCTAAAAAGTGCTAATGTTATTGATGCTCGTCTAGTTTTTTTTCATGATCTTCATAAAATCAATCAAATGCTCTACAAAATCAGGAAATGGGACCAACCATTCGAGCTAGTATGTTTAGGTGATAACCGATACTTACTTACATTACCTCCCTTGATCAATCGAATTTTCTTCATAGCCAATAATTCTGCCCCTTTCACTCTTACAAATTACATTCTTTTTCCAAGGGAACCGTCAGTCGATGCGACTCCGGTTAAATTCAAATACCAAGTACTATTTCAATTTCTCAATCTCTCCATTCATGCATGGAAAAAAGAAGAATTGGATTCGATTACTAGTTACTATGGAGTCATTCTCCCTCATGGCTCTCTGGAAAATCTATCCTATATGGACAAATTAAACATCCTTCTCACCACCACCGATCTCTCTCTCTTACCGGATGAGCAAGACATCATAGTAACTGGTACAACACACTGCATCCATCTCCACTACCTCTCCTCCATCGAAGATCCAATAGACTATCCCTACCCTGTAGATCCCTCACCAACAACCGCACAGTGGGAAGACCTTTTCTCGAAAATTCTAATCCGCAACATTGTTGACAATGACGGAACTCTTACCTTTGCCACCTCATCAAAACCAACATTATTAGCATCTCAACCATTACTTGAAGGAAAAACAGAGCACTTTAATAAGAAACACAAATCCTACAACGCGGCACAACCAATCACTCAATCTCTAGCCATTATCACTCCAGAAGAGCTCACCACTAAAACTCATTCTAACAATATCGATGCCACTGAAAATCCTCCATTACTTAATAAAATCGAAGAAATCTCAGTTCAATTAGAGGAGCCAATAATCCACCACAGGCAAAATCAATCCATTCTTGAACCACAGAAAATACTTATTCAAATTCCATCTGGCGTCCAATCTGACTCCGCATCGGTTCTGACACATGAGCTGGTCCTACTGCCAACTCCTGAGCTGGGACCATCGATTCAATCGGCAATAGGAGTAATTCCAACCTCTCAAACTAAAGGTTCACAACCTGCAACTTTCCACTTTGGAGAAACCTCATCTGTGCGTGAATCAATAATAGTACAATCTCAGCCTATTGTTAACACTATCGCCACACAAATTGAGAACAAAGACCAGTCAGAATCAACTTTGAAGGAGAGAGATGAGCCCATGCAGGAACACGACGAGGAAAAGTATGGAATGGAAAAGGAAGTTCTGAGGGAGATGGAACGTGAGGCAACACTGACACAACCCCAAATAGAGGAGAGAGGAGGCACGCCTTCATTTGACTCGGACGATCGCCACTTTTCATCAGACGATGATGATACCAAGGCAGATAGACAAAACGAAGGTACATCTGTAAATCGTGTAAAACCGTCGTTGAATTTCACACAATTTAACAAAATAATTTATATTTCCCTATTAATCAATTTACGAGTATGAGCGCTAAATGAGTTTAGGGGTCGAACACAAGGAGGTGTGGCCTCAAGAATTAACTAGTCTCAATGACTTATCTCTAGTGTAAAATCTTTTAATTCAAGGGTTATTAGGTAAATTTCCAAGTTTAAATTCAATTTTCAGTTTTGACTTAAAAATTCAGCACGTCACACTTTAATGATTTAATTCGTAACTAGACCAAATAAACTCCGAATCCAACACACAAGATACCGTTGGAAACTAGAAAGAGAGAGCTATGACATGTTACTTTATTTGTGTTATTATTTTATTCAAGAATTTCGAGATATTTCCACTTCAAATCCAGAACTTGCTTCAGATTCACAATTAATTCGGCAGTAACTTCAGAAAATTATAGAAAAATCACCAAGATTTAAAAAATTCCAAAATTTGTACAGAAATTCAATCATCCAGTTTTAAATTATCTGTTAAAATCTGGTATAATTATGTTTACTATTTTGAGATTTATAAAGAAAAGTCAGATCTGGATCAAAAACTGGTTCTACCAGACCAATACTCACAAAAGTTGTAATATCTCACGATCTTATTTAACAACTAATATTTTAAAATTCATATTTGGATCCTACACTTCGAAATAATTCAAAGAGGACTATTTTTATATTTTTAATATTTGTTTTTATATTTTTAAATATTCAGAAGAAAAGGAACAGTAGATCTGGACAGAAAGATAGAAAACAGAATTAACACAACCTTAGAAAATTAATATCTCACAAATTATATATCGAAATTGGGCAAAATTTGATTTGAAAATTATCTACTAAATGAGATTTAAATTTTAAAAATATTTATTTAATTTTTCAAAACTGAATAGGATACGAAATTAGGGGAAAAATACTGAAAAAACAGAGAAAAACAGCAGCAAGACAGAAACTGGATTAGGGTTTGATTTTTGGTTTAAAAATAGGGATTTAAAGGAAATTTGTGATGTGTAACAATCATTAATCACTTAGGGTATAATTTTTCAGATTGAGATGATGGATTTGAGCGATCTAAGCTAAGATTTACTCAAGAAATTGATTCAAACACTAGTTTAATTCAAAACAGCCATTTTAAACAAAACTTGAATTCAATCAATCACAACTCCAAATTAATCACACAAAATACTAAGCTAAATATTTTAGATGATTAACAAGTCAATAAACTTCAGATTTAATAGATCAATTGATGAAAAATACCAAGCTAAGTAATTTTCCCCAATTTATTCAAAATTGTGTGTGTTCATGACCATTCATTCAAATTCAGCAAAATTACATGAAATTAAAGCAAGATTTCATGCATACAAATCACAAATTCCTTTCCCTATCTAGATTAACTCACACATAATCACAAGAACAAGAATTTGACAAGATTTCATCATGACTATTACAAAATGGAGTTTTTGTGATCTAAAATTCAAATTGAGTAATTAAAAGAGAATTGGATTAAACCGAGAGTTGGAAGACCAGCCGGTAGCTCCTTCGAGTCGATTTGAAGCTCCAATTGCGCCTCGATTCAAGCTAGAATCGACCGATTCGAATTTTCCCCAAATCAGCCCCAAATTGCGCGATTTCACTCAAAAAAACAAAAATTAGAGATCAAGAGAGCTTGAAACTCAACAATGGTGATTTTAGAGGTTAAAGAAGATGATTGAAGAGTGGTGTATAAGTTAAGGACAGTGGGAGAATGAGTGATTTGAGAGATTGGATGAAAGAGCGTGTTTTTTGTGACTTGGAATACGGTTCTTTATATAGAGAGTTGAGGAATATTTTGGGGCTTGTGATTGGCTCAGGTAGATCAAGGGATTGTACTGAAGATTTGGACTAAGTTTCGTTGAATTTCGTTGAAAAATGAGGGAGAATTTCGAATTTTAGTATTTGGCGGTTATTTTAAAATCTGGAATTTCGTTGAACGGTTTAGTTTTCTGTGTTCTTGATATCCATGAAAAGAGGGAAGAGAGAAGAAGATAATGGAATTGGTTTTGCATGAAAAGGAGGTTTGTGGATGGAGATATGGACTTGAGAAGTTTCAGCTCGAATTGAGTAATTTTCAGCAAAAACAGATTTGAATTTCATCAAACACTTACTTCAAACTCGATTATCTCACTCAATTATTTATCATTTTCTGACTTCTTTATATGGTTGGAAAGAGAATGGCGTTGGAATTATTTCAAACAAAGGTCTGTAGAGGAAATGACAAGCTTGAGAAAACTGCGGCTCGAAATTGGTTATTTTTGGGCTAACAGGAGGTTTTTCGCGTTTTGCGGCCAACTCTGGCCATTCCAGCGATGATGAATGATACGGTTGTGCTTGTCTTTTCAAGACGAGTCAAATGGTGGTGAGTTTGTTCAATTCCGAGCATTTCGAAAAATCAGCGCTTTTGAGAGAGAAAGAGTTGACTACGACTGCGACGGTTGACCAGAATTTTGATGCGTCATTTTTTTTCGCTATTCTTTCGCTGCTAGGTTTATTTTGAGGTGTACAACGATGGTTAGGATCCATTTGATCGGAACATTACATTCCGATATGAAACGTCATGAAAAACATGGACGTTTCTTCTCTATTTTGGGACCGAACGTGGTCGGTTTACATATCGGTTCGGCTGAAGAACGTCATGGGACAGTTGACGTTTTCATAACGTTTTGTGGTCGTTTATTACTCGTTCCAATGTTTGGTCTTTTCCACCGACGTTGTTTATCGTTTAATGTTAGAGAAGTATGTGTATGGGAAATGTGAGGGTTTTAGGGATAATTTGGTCATCGTTGGCCCATTATTTGCGTTATGGTGCTTCTTTTGGAGTTGACTTTCGAATAAGTCCTCCAATTCTTCTTTTTATGGCCTTTTCGCCTGTAAAATAACACAAAAATGTATTAAGAAGTTTCAAATTATGTTTTATGAGTTATGAGTCTTTTTCATACATTTTATGTGAAATTCGATTGAATTTGAAATGATAAATACCCTAAAAATGTGTATAAAAATACACATTACAACATCTCATTTTCTCCTTCCTCTAA
Source organism: Juncus inflexus (assembly GCA_024447665.1). Taxonomy (NCBI): domain Eukaryota; kingdom Viridiplantae; phylum Streptophyta; class Magnoliopsida; order Poales; family Juncaceae; genus Juncus; species Juncus inflexus. The sequence continues at coordinate 13,854,202 of JAJHPC010000003.1, read as the reverse complement.
TTAAAAAATCTAAAGGCAAAAAATCTAAATCTTGTTGTATTCTCGACAAGCCAATGGGCTTAGTTAAAAACAATAATACCCAGTCTAGGCCCAAAAGAGAAAGAAAATTGAAGAAAATGGCAGATGGTACACTACCTGAACTGGTCCACAAAAAGAACAAAAAAAAGTTGAACGTAGGAATCTCAAAAAAATTGAAAAGAGCGCTTAAACAGGCAGATTTAATAGATGCTTTACACCAAGAAATAACTAATCCTCAACCACTCTCTTCTATCTTGGTAAAACGTGTGGATGATTTTTGTGGAGCGGAAGATGAATTGCCTCCTGATGAAATATTTATTAAAATGAATAAAAGCAATGATTCGTTACCAATTATCACGTCACCAAAAAATATCTTGAACACAAACATTCCCTCTTCTTCACTTGATGCCAACCATGTCTATTCTACCTCAAACACTAATAATAACTCTTTTCCATCAGCTGAATTCGAAAGTGATGCTCAACTAGATATCAAATTAATAGCGCAGCAATTGGCTGACCAAGAAGCTGGCCACAATGATGATCTAGTTGATTATGAAGGAGATGATGATAGAATGAGAATTGTTGAAGATTGATGTTGCCTTACTCACAAAACCACTGTTGTATCACTCTCTAATTATCCTACTAGACTCTATCTACTTTGATGTTTATTTTGTTTGAACTATGTTACTCCCTAAATTTTTATCTATTTTGAATTGGAATGTTCGTGGTTTGGGAAACACGGACAAATGTAAGCTTATTAAAGACTGTGTTCATGATGCCAATTGTAATCTTGTTTGCTTTCAAGAAACGAAATGGGATTACCCCAACTTTTTTAACATGAAGTCCTCTTGCACCGGTAGATTTAAAAATGTAGTTTTTAAAAATGCAAATGGTAGTAAAGGTGGTTTAATGACGGCTTGGTCCAATTATCTTACCCTCATTAATCATTTTACCACACCTCACACACTTTAACACACTTTTCTCCATGGTAGATAATCTTAAAATTCTAATTACTAATATATATGGCCCTATTGATGATGACCTCAAAGAAAACTTTCTCGATGAATTAACAAATATCCACATTGATGATGAGATTCCTTGGATTATCCTAGGCAACTTTAACCTAATACGTAACACAATGGAATCCACCGGCAACAATCACACATTACAATCCATTCTTCTCTTAACGACTTTATTAATGATATGTTTCTCATTGAAGTTCCTCTACAAGGAAGACCATACACATGGTCAAGAAAGCGACCATCACCCACTTTTTCAAAATTAGATAGGTTTTTTTTATCAAATCACTTTCATGACGTTGCCTTTTCACTCTTGCTAACTGAATTATCCACCACCACCTCTGATCATACACCGATGAAGTTATCTCTTCCAAAAATTTCGCATCCTAGAAGTCACACCTTTAAGTTTGAAAGATTTTGGGCTAATTATGAAGAATGTGAATCCATCATCAACTAACAATGGAGACCCACTTATAACAATTCTAACTCTTCCATCAATTTCCTTCTCAAACTCAGACATACTTCTAGAGAACTCAAAAAATGGGCATCAAAAAAGTTTGATCGCTCTTCCTCCACTCTAGCCCGATGTAAATTTGTAGTTAAATTTTTTGACAAACAAGAAGAACTTCGAGATCTGTCCCAAGAAGAATTTGCTTTTACGAATCCGTTTACGTGAAAAAATATATCTCCTAACTAAATCACAAGAAGAAAGATGGCAACAAAGGTCATCATGCACATGGTTGAAATTAGGAGATAATAATACCTCATATTTTCATGCCTTAGCCTCTCAAAGAAGAAACCACAATTTTATATCTCTCATCAAGATAAATGATGTTATAATCACAGACTCCACTCAAATCTTAAGGACTTTCACCTCTTATTATAGAAGTATTCTCGGCTCAATACACACACAGTCCAGTAACTATATTCTTTCTCACTTATACCATCAAACTCCATCAACAATAGATTTCAATACCCTCATTACATCATTTGAGGAAAATGAAATTTATGAAGTCATACAAAACTTTGCAAAAGGTAAAGCGAGTGGTCCCGATGGTATTCCATCCGAATTCATTCAAAAATATTAACACATACTCAAAACCGACATTATATCTCTAATACAACACTTTCATCAAAACTCTCTAGATTTATTGAGGCTAAACAAAGCCACAATTACCCTGATTCCGAAAAAAGAAACTCCCTCATTGCTATCGGATTTCCGTCCTATAAGTGTCATTTCGATGCCAATAAAAATAATAACCAAATTGATGTCCAATCGACTACAAATGATCCTTCCATCTCTCATCCATAAATGTCAAACGGCCTTTCTTAAAGAGCGGTCAATCATGGAGACTTTTCTCATCACACGAGAACATCTCAATTTCTATCACAAGCATAAAATTCCCACAATCATGTTAAAAATAGATTTTGAAAAGGCATTTGATAATATCTCGTGGAAATATTTACTAGAATTACTCAAAACAAGAGGCTTTCCTAATGAGTGGATCACTTGGGTTAAAAACTTATTAATCTCATCTAGCTCCACTATTAAACTAAACGGGCTAAATGGAGACTCCTTCTTTCACCAAAGAGGAGTTCGCCAAGGTGATCCTCTCTCTCCCTTACTTTTCAACCTTGCGAGCTCCACTATTAAACTAAACGGGCTAAGTGTCATTCACTCCAATCTCTTCTCATGAAGATCACACCAATACTCTCGAATAGAACCACAATGGCCCCTAAATCATTACAATATGTCGACGATACTATCATCTTCTTTGAAGCTCGCCCTTAAAACATTAAAATTATCACAAGAACGCTAAAATATTTCTCTCGCATGACGGGTCTCAACATAAACTGGGAAAAAAGCGGTTTTGTTCCCATTGCAATCCCATCCAACCTTCATGCAACGATTGAAAACAACCTACCTCGTAGGAAAAAAACTCTCCCCATAAAATATCTTGGTCTCCCATTTGATGGTGTTATGCCCTAGGCCAAAGTGTTTGTGACCTAGATGATGGATTGTAATAACAAACATAATATTTATTCTAAGATATTTCATATAATATGTGCGTATAGGTTATTTTAATATAATTAAAATAGACCATGAATATGCAATTCAGCTTTATGTCATCCAAGTGCGTGACTTTGATAGTAAAACTATAAAGTGTTATGAATGCTATTCTAAATCATCCCTAGTCATTTATAGGATATTTGTGGAGACAAATATACTTGCAGATACATATAAATATATATTTGTATACAAGCTATAAGTGTAAACCAGTATATTAGTTGACTGATGATTATGTTTTACTGATCATGGATAAATAGTTATCAAGTCATTAACATAGGTATATGTTAGAGACCATATACTGTTCCGACCCGCCATAAGAATGCTACATGTTTTACGTCATGAGCGATTCTTGTAACATAAAGTATTTATAGTCCTTTGACCTGAGATTGTCTCGGTTCCAACCATGAGTAATTTTATACTTTAATATAATCTAACACTGCCTTTAACCGGGTGGTCATAATGGTTATGATTAGACCATATACTGGACTGACCCGCCATAAGAATGATACATGTTTTACGTCATTAGCGATTCTTGTAACATAAAGTATTTATAGTCCTTTAACCTGAGATTGTCTCGGTTCCCAACATGAGTAATTTTATACTTTAATATAATTTAACACTGCCTTTAACCGGGTGGTCAAAACGGTTATGATTAGACCATATACTGGACTGACCCACCATAAGAATGCTACATGTTTTACGTCATTAGCGATTCTTGTAACATAAAGTATTTATAGTCCTTTGACCTGAGATTGTCTCGGTCCCCAACATGAGTAATTTTATACTTTAATATAATCTAACGCTGCCTTTAATCGGGTGGTCATAACGGTTATGATTAGCTATACAATGAATCATGTAGAGGGATGAGTGCAATCAAGACAAGATTTGTTCCTCTCATAAATGAGAGAGATATCTTTAGGCCTCTTGATGAATTGAACTGAAGAAATGTATGGCCATATTCAAATGAATTAATAAGAGTTATTAATGTCATTTCTTCTTGTTCAGTTTAATTTGGGATCAAGAAATATTAATTGATTTATATAAGGATGACATATTACATGCCTTATGATCGATATAGATATCGCGTGAAAAATGGACTAAATACGTGATTGTTGATTAGGTAAATCGGATCACCGATATTCACTTAAATTGGGTAGTTATGATGGCTTGCTAGAGTCCGCTCATGATTTATAGACTGTCAAGTCTATCGCCAACATTAAGTAAACCTACAGGGTCACACACAAAGAACAAACTGAAACGGGCGCAGAAAATCCTAGCGACTTATATGATGAGCTGCATAAGAATGTCACAAAATATATTGTCATCTTATGTGATAAGATGTGATATATATGTATATAAAGACTATGAGCACAAAAGATCATGTAATCTAGAAGAGTCTAGATGATGGCATATGGATAATGATGAGTGATGTCATACACATCTTTTAGTGTGAAGAGTCATGACTCTTCACCTCTATATAAGGACATAGAGAGCTCCAAATTCACAACATAACACATCATTCTCTCTCTCATTATTTCTCATTCTCTTTTGTGAGACAAAAGAGAGAAAATATACTTTATAATTTGTATGATAAAATTATGAAAGGGTGCTTTCTTTTTGTATGACAAAAATGAAAGAGTGCGATTATATGAGAGAAATTATATACATCTTTTGTGAGATAAAATAAGAAGAGTTTTCTTATGCAAGAGGAGAACAAGCTACTAGCATATATATTGTTCTTCTTCCCGTTTTAAGAAGTTTGTTCCTGTGGACACCGGTAGAGGCGTTCGTACTTTCGGCCCTTGTGATCTATTCGGCCTAAGAAGATGAGAACGGTTTGTTGAGAGTTTTGGTGGAGACCGATTGTGTGTGCGGTAGATGACTTCCGCACGATCCGACCTAGACGGCCTAGACAGACGTAAAATCGGCTAGGACGGTAACCGAGACGCATGGACAACACGCATGGTTTGAGCGTCACGGATTAAGCGTAATCCGAAAGGTAGCTTTAAGATTTATTTCTTTGATTTAACCGATACGCACGGATCCTCGGATTGGTTTTAGATGAAATTTTTGTTTTCCGCTGCGTTATGCATGTCCGAAACCCAACACCATTATCCATCAAAAAACCATTGAAGCTTTCGTTCATTCCACTACTTAATAAAATACAGCATCGACTTGCCACTTGGAAATCCAAACTTCTCTCGTATGGTGGCCATCTTACCTTAATTAAGTCCGTGATGACGGCTATTCCAACATACATGATGCAAGGACTCTCATTACCTCAATGGTTCGTAGATGCCGTAAATAAACTCATGGATTCATTCTTTTGGAAAGGAAGTGATACTTGTGCCGGAGGACATTGCTTAGTTCAATGGACCAAATATTGCCTCCCAAAAAGAAATGGAGGACTAGATATCAAAGATCTTAAAATCCAAAACAAAGCTTTTCTACTAAAATGGTTATGGCGTTTAGATAAAGATCAATCGAGTGCATGGGCAGATGCAATCAGTGCGCTTCATGGAGTCAACCAAGTGGAAGACTTACATAACATTCCCTCTCGTTACCTCTCATATTTCATGAGGGACCTTCTCCAGCTAACCAACATCTACACCTCAGCTACAACCCATGAGGCAACACAATTTTTATTTTCCGCTGCGTTATGCATGTCCGAAACCCAACAGTGGTATCCGAGCAACGTGCGTGTTTCGGTTAAATTGAGTCGGTATATATGTGATATATACTATTTAGATACTATTTATAATTATAAGGCTTGCATATAGAGTATTCAAGTATTGAATATTCTTAATAGAAAAGATGCGATTAATGGATATGATCCAAGAGTTGCATCCAAAGAATGCGACCAATGGATATGACCAAAGGATGTGATCCAAAAGTTATGTCCAAGAGATGGGATCGAAAGATGCGATGAATAGATGTGATCCAGAAGTTGTGCCCAAAAGATGCCGCCAAGGGATACGATCCAAAAGTTGCGTCCAAGTGTTGCATCCAAGAGTTGCGACCAAGAAATATGATCCAAAGGTCATGACCAATGATTGCGTCTAAAAGGTGCGACCAAGGAAAGCGACCCAAAAGTTGAGTCCAAGAGTTGCGACCAAAGGGTGAGACTAACGGGTGTGACCAAGGGATGCGATTCAAATGTCACATCCAAAAGACGTGATGAAAGGTTGCGGCCAACGGATACGACCAAAGGGTGCGACCAAAAGTTGCGACTAACGGGTGTGACCAAGGGATGCGATTCAAATATCACATCCAAAAGACGCAACGAAAGGTTGCGACCAACGGATGCGACCAAAGGGTGCGACTAAAAGGTGCGACTAACGGGTGTGACCAAGGGATGCGATTCAAATGTCACATCCAAAAGACGTGACGAAAGGTTGCGACCAACGGATGCGACCAAAGGGTGCGACCAAAAGGTGCGACTAACGGGTGTGACCAAGGGATGCGATTCAAATGTCACATCCAAAAGACAGGACGAAAGGTTGTGACCAACGGATGCGATCAAAGGTTGCGACCAAAGGGTGCGACTAAAGGGTGTGACCAACGGATGCGATCCAAATGTCACGTCCATAAGGTTGCGACAAATGGGTGCGACCAAAAGGTGTGACTAACGGGTGTGACCAAGGGATGCGATTCAAATGTCACATCCAAAAGACACGACTAAAGGTTGCGACCAAAGGGTGCGACTAAAGGGTGTGACCAATGGATGCGATCCAAATGTCACGTCCATAAGATTGCGACGAATGGGTGCGACCAAAGGGTGCGACTAAAGGGTGTGACCAACGGATGCGATCCAAATGTCACATCCATAAGGTTGCGACGAATGGGTGCGACCAAAGGGTGCGACTAAAGGGTGTGACCAATGGATATGATCCAAATATCATGTCCAATAGGTTACGACTAACGGTTACGACCAAGAGGTGCGACCAACGGGTGTAATCGACATGCGCAACTAAGAGGTACGACCGAAAAGGTGCAATCGCAAGAGTTGCGACCTCTTGAATAATTGTGTCTTCATGAAAGGGTGCATACCATGAATTGCCTTTTTGAAATGGTGCATGTGATGTATTGAATTCATGAAAATATGTGTATGATGTATTAATGTGTAGAAAAATGTGTGTTGACAAAGTTGATCAAGTGTTGACCATGTTGATCATGTTGACAATTGACTATTGACCCACTGTGTTGACTATGGACTATGTTGATTGTTTACTGTATTGACTGTTAATTGTTGATAGTTGACTACACCAATTTACCCCTTGATTGTTGACCATTAAATTGGTCAAAAGTTGATCATGACCTGGTCAAAATATTGACCATTGACTGTTGACCTTGTCAAATGTTGATCGTTGACCGAGTCAAATGTTGACCAAATCAAATATTGGTTTTTGACTTGTCAAATGTTGACAATGACGACCGTGCCCCAAATTCGCATTCATAAGCCTTATTTATATATATATATATATATATATATATATATATATATATATATATATATATATATATATATATATATATATATATATATATATATATATATATATATTTTATAAATGGTTAAATAATAGAAACATAATATGATTATGTTTATATTTGATATATTTGTTGATACGTGTTGATATAATGAAAGAGTTCATTAGGCATAACACATCCATCATGGAGATGAAGGAGTTCATCATCTATCATGAATACATCATTAAGATGACAAGTTCATTTTTAACCACACATCATGACGATGAAAGAGTTCATCGATTTCTATACATGGAGATAAGATTTTCATATACAATCTAAGAAAAATTTCATGGAGATGAAATATATATTAGGAAATCTTTATGTTAGTTCATAAAGATCAAGGCCATGATATATCGTCGTTATTATCTTTATTCTATTGGTACATGTGATATTCTTTGAATATTGCATAATAACATATAATATTAAATAAAATCCCTCAAAATAATGTTAAGTCATGAAGTGCCTTCCATAAGTCTAAATCTCTCGATACTCTGATCGACCCTGCATAGGTCATGCCAAAGCTGGGTATGTAGGGACAATCTTAGGAGGAGAGAATGCGGAAAATGGGAGCCAACATAGGTCATGCCAAAGCTGAGTGTGTTGGGTACTATTTTGCCGATGATTAGACATGGTTTCACTTAACTGGGCTATCAAGTCGGACTTGGGCTCAGGGCATATGATAGGATATGTACGTCGGGCATATGATGCTTATCCTATATTGTTCAAGAGTTGTATGAGATACAATTGGAATTATTCCTACCTAAATAAGTTAAGTTCTGGGCGATGAGCCAAAGCTCACTTAGGACTTAATTGAAATATGGATCTTGTCTCACTATGAAACTTCATGCATTGAAAGTTTCCGAATCAATGCGATTGAGGGTTATTGATTTGATTAAAAATAGTGGGAGCCATTATATGAAATATTTAAAGAATAATAGTCTTTGCATATTATTCAATTCGAATAGCATATCTATTTATGTCTCACAATAGGTCCTTGAGAAGGACAGATAGCATAAGATGCTTATAATCTTTAAAATGAACATGGACAAGTGTTGTCAATAATGTTCTTGTGCTTACCGCTTCAAGTATTTTTTGTTATAGAAATTAACTTGTCTATTTCACATCATGTATATTAGATACACGATGTGAATCACACATTTGTGAAAATGTGCTGACAAAGTTATAGACTATTGAGTAAATATGATGTTAATATATGAGTGACAAATGTAGCAAAAGTTGTTGCATTTTCTCAAGTAACTCATTTATTTACATTGTCTTTTTAGACTTATCGCCGACATAAATAATTGTTATTTAATGTCGACAATAAATTTTGTATTATCTATAGTTCGAGTTTATCTATGAATGGTTATTAATTTATTATTGAGAATAATAATTTCGCCATTCACAAATGTCAATTTTCTTTGAAAATGTTCCAATAGAAAAATTACCTTATGTATTATATCGAACAAGATAATTATAAGTCTATCTATAACATTAATATTAAGAATTTAAATCTAGCATTGTCGCTTGGTCTACTTATAAAATGAACATTTATTAAATCCATTAAGATGGATTTTTAAATTCATTTGATTTTGAATCATTTGAAACATGTGTAACTTATTTATTAGACAAGATGACATATACGTCTTTCACAAAGTAAGGTGAAAGCCAGTTACTTATTGGCTCTCATACATTGTGATGTATGTTCATCAATGAGTGAAGGTGCTAGAGAAAACTACTTCATCGCTTTATTGAAAAAAAAAATTTGAATATTTTGAAAAGTTCGAAAGTTACAAATAATGAAGTAGAGAATAAAACTTGGCTTCGAAAAATCAAATTTCTTTGATGAGATCGAGGAGTCGAGAACCAAGTGTTTGATCATCATGATAACTATATCGAACTTTATTAGATATAGTTCGATTATGATGAGTCAAATATATCTTCTATTCCTTTCGGGGTTACGCTCTTATTGTGTTCATACTGAATATAATTCCATCTAAGCAGTTGTAACCATATGCGATATGGACTGGTAGGTGTATCAGATTATCTTTTATCAAGATTTGAGGATATGGTACTTAATTGAAGCATCATGCATCTAAACGGATTAGTGCTTATTGTGGAATATCCTAAGAAAAGTAAAGGATATTACTTCTATAATTAATATGAGAACAAAGTGTTTGTTACTCGAAAATTATATCTCTTTGGAAGAAGTATTTCCAAAAGAATTAGTGGGAGTAAATTTGAAAAGTTCAAATTCAACATACTGACAGTAATGCTCGGATGGAAATTAATTCAGATTTCAACTAGTGATTGAGTCTGCAATTAATCAACTAGACTCTCAAGATGTTGAAAAGTCTGAGTATATAACATCAGTGTATTCATGTAGATCTATTAGAATTTATCGCAGGTCCGAAAAATATAGATTTTTCGTGTCTAATGATAAAAATTTCGTACTCATAGATGATGAGTCCACATTCTACTAATAGACTATGATGAGACAAGGCTCTAATGGTTAGAGACTTTGAAAGTTGAGATGTAATCCATGTCAGACAATTAAGTTTTGAATTTGATTGATCCATCAGATGGAAATACGGTTTTAAAAGAAAGACCGACATGGATAATGTGCAAACATATAATGCATGATTTGTGGTTAAGTTAAACTCATAGTATAGACTATGATAATATTTTTCAAGACATTTCAGAATTTTCTTGGGCATATGTTCATGGTATGACTATAAAAGATGCCAAGTGGATGTCCAGATGTTGTTTCTTAATAGAAACATATGAAAGTATGTATATGATACAACTTGAGAGTTTTGTCTATCCTAAAATTTTTGAAAAGAGTTTGCAAGTTGCATAAATTCATTTATGAATTAAAGCAAACATCTCTAGGTGAATATTTATTATTTGATGAAATAACCAAACAGTTTGGTTTTATCAAAAATTAAAGATAAATCTTATGTTGACAAGAAATTCGTGGGAGCATAATTACATATGATGTGAATTAAGTGTAACAAGCACACATAAGTTTAATCTTAGTGAAAGTCACTAAATAATAATCAAGAGTCTTGATTATATACTTAAGAAGGATAAAGTATTCTTCTTAGATTATGGTGGACATAAAAATTATGCAAAGTATTTGCATATGACAATGTTTGATAATCCATTTAAGAACCCAATCCCTTAAATGATGGTGATCATGTTAGGTCAACTGGTATGTGATACCACATAGATCAATGAGTGTGAGATACTTGGTTGATTTCGCCTAGTGCAAGTGGGAGATTGATGGTGTTATGCCTTAGGCCAAAGTGTTTGTGACCTAGATGATGGATTGTAATAACAAACATAATATTTATTCTAAGATATTTCATATAATATGTGCGTATAGGTTATTTTAATATAATTAAAATAGACCATGAATATGCAATTCAGCTTTATGTCATCCAAGTGCGTGACTTTGATAATAAAACTATAAAGTGTTATGAATGCTATTCTAAATCGTCCCTAGTCATTTATAGGATATTTGTGGAGACAAATATACTTGCAGATACATATAAATATATATTTATATACAAGCTATAAGTGTACACCGTATATTAGTTGACTGATGATTATGTTTTACTGATCATGGATAAATAGTTATCAAGTCCTTAACATAGGTATATGTTTGAGACCATATACTGGACTGACCCGCCACAAGAATGCTACATGTTTTACGTCATTAGCGATTCTTGTAACATAAAGTATTTATAGTCCTTCGACCTGAGATTGTCTCGGTTACCAACATGAGTAATTTTATACTTTAATATAATCTAACACTGCCTTTAACCGGGTGGTCATAACGGTTATGATTAGGTATACAATGAATCATGTAGAGGGATGAGTGCAATCAAGACAAGATTTGTTCCTCTCATAAATGAGAGAGATATCTTTAGGCCTCTTGATGAATTGAACTGAAGAAATGTATGGCCATATTTAAATGAATTAATAAGAGTTATTAATGTCATTTGTTCTTGTTCAGTTTAATTTGGGATCAAGAAATATTAATCGATTTATATAAGGATGACATATTACATGCCTTATGATCGATATAGATATCGCGTGAAAAAGGGACTAAATACGTGATTGTTGATTAGGTAAATCGGATCACCGATATTCACTTAAATTGGGTAGTCATGATGGCTTGCTAGAGTCCGCTCATGATTTATAGACTGTCAAGTCTATTGCTAACATTAAGTGAACCTACAGGGTCACACACAAAGAACAAACTGAAACGGGTGCAGAAAATCCTAGCGACTTATATGATGAGTTGCATAAGAATGTCACAAAATATATTGTCATCTTATGTGATAAGATGTGATATATATGTATATAAAGACTATGAGCACAAAAGATCATGTAATCTAGAAGAGTCTAGATGATGGCATATGGATAATGATGAGTGATGTCATACACATCTTTTAGTGTGAAGAGTCATGACTCTTCACCTCTATATAAGGACATAGAGGGCTCCAAATTCACAACATAACACATCATTCTCTCTCTCATTATTTCTCATTCTCTTTTGTGAGACAAAAGAGAGAAAATATACTTTCTAATTTGTATGACAAAATTATGAAAGGGTGCTTTCTTTTTGTATGACAAAAATGAAAGAGTGCGATTATATGAGAGAAATTATATACATCTTTTGTGAGATAAAATAAGAAGAGTTTTCTTATGCAAGAGGAGAACAAGCTACTAGCATATATATTGTTCTTCTTCCCGTTTTAAGAAGTTTGTTCGTGTGGACACCGGTAGAGGCGTTCGTACTTTCGGCCCTTGTGATCTATTCGGCGTAAGAAGATGAGAATGGTTTGTTGAGAGTTTTGGTGGAGACCGATTGTGTGTGCGGTAGATGACTTCCGCACGATCCGACCTAGACAGCCTAGACGGACGTAAAATCGGTTAGGACGGTAACCGGTTTAGAGACGCATGGACAACACGCATGGTTTGAGCGTCACGGATTAGCGTAATCCGAAAGGTAGCTTTAAGATTTATTTCTTTGATTTAACCGATACGCACGGATCCTCGGATTGGTTTTAGATGAAATTTTTGTTTTCCGCTGCGTTATGCATGTCCGAAACCCAACACCATTATCCATCAAAAAACCATTGAAGCTTTCGTTCATTCCACTACTTAATAAAATACATCATCGACTTGCCACTTGGAAAGCCAAACTTCTCTCGTATGGTGGCTGTCTTACCTTGATTAAGTCCGTGATGACGGCTATTCCAACATACATGATGCAAGGACTCTCATTACCTCAATGGTTCATAGATGCCGTAAATAAACTCATGCGTTTATTCTTTTGGAAAGGAAGTGATACTTGTGCCGGAGGGCATTGCTTAGTTCAATGGACCAAATGTTGCCTCCCAAAAAGAAATGAAGGACTAGATATCAAAGATCTTAAAATCCAAAACAAGGCTTTTCTACTAAAATGGTTATGGCGTTTGGATAAAGATCAATCGAGTGCATGGGCAGATGCAATCAGTGCGCTTCATGGAGTCAACCAAGTGGAAGACTTACATACCATTCCCTCTCGTTACCTCTCATATTTCATGAGGGACCTTCTCCAGCTAACCAACATATACACCTCAGCTACAACCCTTGAGGCAACACAAGGTTTACTCACGTGGAGATGGGGGTCCTCTGACAAATACACGGCAAACCAAACTTACCGCATGTTGATCAATCCTGGTGTATCCATGATATGGCAAAATAGGTTGTGGAAGATGAAGATACCGCTTAAAATTAAAAATTTTATGTGGTTATTCATCAGAAACAATCTCTTAACAGTAGATAACCTAAGCAAACGAGGTTGGCCTCATGGACCTCGGTGCAAACTTTGTAATCAAGCATCAGAGACCTCACCCCATTTGTTCATTAATTGTATATTTGCCAAAGCTATTTGAACACATATTCGAGTGGGATGGACCTTGTCATGTACTTCTCCGGATTTGATACAATTTTGGTTACAAAATAGGCGTACCATGCTTCCAAACCTAACAAAAAAATGGGATGGAATATACGCAGCAACTATTTGGTGCATTTGGAGAGAAAGAAATTGTCGCATATTATTTCAACACAAAACAAAACCACACAAGATGATCGTACGGGAAATCAAGGAATTGATTGGTTGGTGGTCGGAAAATCTATAGAAGATGTTGATCTTGTGATAGGAACTTTCATTTCTTGTCTTTTTCCTTTTCTCATCATGTGTGTAACTGTCATTATATATGTATTCAAAACTTTTATTTTATTAATGAAAAAAGCAAAACAGGTAATCGCCTGAACCTCCTTAAAAAAAAAATAAAAGAAAAATAACATAACAAACAATATCTAAGGTTAGGGCTACTCAAATATTAGAGCCCGTCTGTGAATCGGACCCATTACACCTGTACTACACTACGCACCCTACAATCTAATATCCAATACCAGCTTACCCAATAGCCCAATAATTCAGCCCCAAACCTATGTAAGTAAACACCCCCCCCTCCCCGGTCTCCGTTGTCTCTTCCTCTCCTTTTTTTTTTGAACCCTGGTCACTTCTTCTCTGTTGCCTCTCGTCGGTCCAGCCGGGTCTCCTCAAATCTGATCGCCTCCCTCGTCTCCTCAAATCAGGTCTCTCTCTCTCTCTCTCTCTCTCGTCTCAAACTCAGAGTCAAGTCGGCTCTCGTCCCTGTCTCGTCCAGGTCCAGCGAAGCACCACCTAAAACCCTAAGCTTAGTTCTCGTTTAATTAAACGATGGCTGGCACACTCTACAAATCCTAATCCTAATCCTTTTTCATGTTTCTTTTTGAGCTTGCAAACGAGCCCAAAACCAAGTTTTGATTTCGAGCCAAACCTAACCGAGCTCAAGCTGATTTGTGTTGTTCGGTTTGGGTCTTTTACAGCCCTACTCTCAAACCAGAAAATTTAGCTTTCATTGTAACGACTCTTCTTACCGGTCGAGAAATACTAACATTCTTGGCAGTTTTCAAAACCTTAAAAAACAACCAATGAGAGTGGGAATTTGTATTGGCTGGGCTCCTTAAGAGTGCTCTTTTCCTAGGGCCTCAGGAGTCCATTAATAACAATTGGTCATTCCAATTTCTTGACAGAACATCCAACTCCAAAATTCCATCCTTTCATAGTCTCATTACTATTTCTAAAATTAATAATTTAAAAAGTTTATTAAATTTGTATTCTAACATATTATTTTATTGCTGTTTAGGAATCATGTTTGGGCGAGCTCCTAAGAAAAGCAACAATACCAAGTATTATGAAGTACTTGATGTGCCGAAAACTGCAAGTCAAGATGAACTCAAGAAGGCCTATAAAAAGGCTGCTATAAAGAATCATCCTGATAAGGGTGGTGATCCAGAAAAGGTAATATAAAATATTTATTTTTAAATTGTCCATTTTTTAAGAGTGAAAATTATAGGTCCTTGAAATATGATCTGATTAGTCTATTGATTCTAAAGAGTGAATTTGTCATTCCAATTGTTTGAAGTTAGTTTTTTTTTTACTTATTTCAATCTGAGGATGTTTATTAGTTTTCAATTGATAATAATTCTCTCGTAAAAGCTGTGCACAAATCATTTTTGGGCTTGATTAAAAAATGTTTACTTCTCAAGAACATCTTGTTTCATTTTTAGACTTGTTTTGTGCATATGAAAAGCATTACGTTTGTCATTTAGGTCATTAGAATCTAGTGATGCACTCATTTCAACAAGACAAAACAAATCTCGCAATTCATTAAAACAATAACACTCCTTCATAAAGAGCAATTGGTGTAATTTATTCATTCATTCAATTTTAATATCGAGCAGTTTAAGGAGCTGGCGCATGCATATGAAATACTAAGCGATCCGGAGAAAAGGGAGGTGTATGACGAGTACGGAGAGGACGCTCTCAAGGAGGGAATGGGCGGCGGCGGCAGCGGTTTTCACAACCCCTTCGATATTTTCGAGCAGTTTTTCGGCAGCGGCGGCGGTTCCTTTGGCGGTATGATTTGATAGTTCTTTTTAAATAAGGGATAAATGCACCGTTAGTCCCTGTACTTTGCATTTGGAATTTTAGTCCCTGTACTTTAAAATAGTGCCCCATTAGACCCTGACTGAACGGAATAAATTAACCCTGTTAAATTGCTTTTTAAATGTGACCGTTTTGCCCTTGATTTTTTATTTTTCTAAATAAAAAAATTCTATTATTCTATTTTTCATTTTTTTTCTTTGCTTTTCTTTTTATTAAAGGGCAAATGGGGCATTTTAAAAAATTAATAACGGGGTTAAATTATTCCTTTATTGCAGCGACTAATGGGGCACTATTTTAAAAGTACAAGGACTAAAGTTGCTAAATTGAAAGTACAAGGACTAAACTGGCACTCTATTAGAGTACAGGGACTAACGTTGCATTTATCCCTTTCCAAATAAATTCCCCCTGTTGATTTATCATATTTACAATGATCTTCGGGATTTGTTTTCTTTTTTTACAATGCTTTTGATATTTTTGAGCACTTTTTTGGTGGTGGTGGTTTCTTTGGTGGTATATCCTTCTTAGAATTATTCAAATTTCGTTTAGTTTAACTTACAAAAATGAAGGATTATATTCATCAAATAAATAGTCCCTGTTGGTTTATCGTATTCACAATGATCTTTCAGATTTGTCTTTTTGCAATTCTTTTCATATTTTTCGAGCAGTTTTTTGGAGGTGGTTGTTTCTTTGGTGTTATAACTTCCTAGCCCCTTTTAACTCCCATTTAGTTTAACTTACAAAAATGAAGGATCATATTCACCAAATAATATCATATTTGCAATAATCTTTGGGATTATTTTTTGTTCTCTTTTCACAATGTTTTTAATATTTTTTTAGCAGTGTTTTGGAGGTGGCAGTTTCTTTGGTGGTGTAACATCTTAGCCCTTTCTTAATCCTGTTTAATTTAACTTTTTGTTTTCTTGCTTTTGATACCATTGGTGTATTCATATTTGCGACGGCCTTTAAGATTATTATTTCTCTTTTTGCAATCTTTTTGATATTTTTGAACAGTTTTTTTTGAAGGTGGCGGTTCCTTTGGTGGTATGATTTTATTGTCCTCTTTAAATCTGGTTTAATCCAACTTTCTGCTTTTTAGGGTTTATGGTTAGACCCTAAACTTTATGCTTCTGCATATACGTTGATGTGTTTGCAAACTACCCCCCTTTGGTTTATCATATTTTTGACGATCTTTTGGATTATTTCTCTTTTTACAATCTTTTTGATATTTTTGAACAGTTTTTTGGAGGTGGTGATTCGTTTGGTGGTATCATTTTCTTGCCCTTTTCAAATCCTGTTTAATTTAACTTTGTTTTTTCTGCTTTTGCATATGACACCTATGTATTTGCAAATAACCCCCTCTGGTTTATCATATTTGAGACGATCTTTAGGATTACTATTTCTCCTTTTACAATCCTTTTGATATTTTTGAACAGTTTTTTACATCTCTTGACGTCATGCCAGAAAAAGAACTTTTCAACTATTTATATTTTGTTTAATTTGAATGGGTTTAGTCAAGATAAACGAAAATATGAAAATAAAGTACAATCAAGTGCAAGAAAAACCCTAATTTTAATCTCCTAATTTTTTTTTCTTTCTAGGTGGAAGCTCGAGAGGTCACAGGCAGAAAAGGGGAGAGGATGTGGTGCACACACTCAAGGTTTCTTTAGAGGACCTTTATAATGGTACCACCAAAAAGCTTTCCTTGTCAAGGAATGTCATCTGCCACAAATGCAAAGGGTATGTTTTCTGTAAGGTTTCATTTTTTCCTCTTTTACATGTAGCTTTCAGGTTTTATGTTGCAATTGAAAAAAAATTATTACTGTTATTTTTTTTCTTATTATTAATAAGATAGTTAATAATAATAATAGTAATAATAGCAATAATAGTAATAATAGTAATAACTAATAATAATAATTCCTTGTTAAGGAGGATGATTTCTCGGAAATGCAAACTGCATATTTCGTAAGTACTAAAAGTTTTTTTAATGAGGGTGATTTATGGCTTTCATTTATACACCATTTAGATTTCGATTGAAGGTTTTGCATGATGTGCAATTATTAGTTATTGCTGTTGTACTACTGTTATTAAAAGGACACTGGTGTGTATAATGTTTCAGGAAAGGATCGAAAAGCGGAAATTCAGGGAGATGCAACGGATGCCATGGGAGCGGAGTGAGGACGGTGACTAGACAGATCGGACTTGGCATGATTCAACAGATGCAACATGTCTGCCCTGAGTGCAGAGGAGCCGGTCTCTCTCTCTCTCTCTCTCTCTCTCTCTCTCTCTCTCACACACAATCGCACACACAATCACAATCACACACACATGCACACACACAATTACATGAGTACAAAAGTTCTATTTCTTGAGTACTTAAGCATAGTTTTAATGAAATTATGATGAAGGCCCTTTTAGAAGTGAGGATGCCATGTATGTTCCTATAAAGGATGAGAAATATCATGTTGTATTTTTTTCTTAATTTTTCAAAAAAAATGGCTGAATTACCTTTCTCTTTCTCACATGCCCAAATTGTATTACTAATTTGGTTATGATTTCATGTCTATCCATACAAATAGTAAAAGCATCGTGTTGACGTGATTATATCATGTATGATCTTATAAAATATGAGAAGTATAATATTATACCCCATTCTCCTAATTTTCCGAAAGTGCCCTCTTTCTCTCTGTGAATGAAGGTGCGTACTGATTATTTATTTAGTAAAATTGTGTATCTGCTTGTATGCGTACAGGTGAGGTTATAAGCGAAAAGGACAAGTGCGGGCAATGCAAGGCGAGCAAAGTGATTCAGGAGAAGAAAGTTCTGGAAGTTCATGTTGAGAAAGGCATGCAACATGGCCAGAAGATCACTTTCCAAGGCGAAGCGGATGAAGCTGTCAGTTCTCTTTTACTTTATCCCTTGTTAATTCATTATTTTTACCAACCGTTAAAAGAATTTATTTATTTATTTATTTGTTTGATTACGGTTGCGCAGCCTGACACGGTAACAGGAGACATAGTGTTTGTGCTGCAAATGAAGGAGCATCCCAAGTTCAAGAGGAAATATGACGATTTATTCGTAGAGCACAAGCTCACTCTCACTGAAGCTCTCTGCGGCTTCCAGTTCGCCTTGACTCATCTCGACAACCGCCAACTCTTAATCAAGTCCGATCCTGGCCAGGTCATCAAGCCAGGTACACTTCAACGGATCTCAAATCTCGTAAAAATTCTGCTCAACACTTAAAAACTCTTGATTATCAGGTCAGCACAAGGCGATAAATGACGAAGGAATGCCGCATCATGGGCGTCCGTTCATGAAGGGCCGTCTGTACATCCAGTTCCATGTTGAGTTCCCTGAAACCGGGGCCCTCTCCCCTGGAAAATGCCTGTCACTAAAAACAATCCTCCCGCCCCGTCCAGCTGGCGCCACAGCCCAAATGTCTGACATGGAGCTCGACGACTGTGAGGAAACGATCCTGTCCGATGTTAATATGGAGGAGGAAATGAGGAGGAAGAGTCAACAGTATCGCCAGGAGGCGTATGATGAGGACGAGGATGAGGGTGGACCGAGAGTCCAGTGTGCCCAGCAATAAATGTAATGGGCTTTGATAATAATGATACAAAGATGCTTTGTTTTGTGCGGTTGTGTTTGTCGAATTGAATTGTGTTACGGGTTGCCTTGTTTAATTATTAACTCTGGGTGTTATGTTGTTCCCCGTTTGTTGCTTTTTTCAAACCGGAGTAGAGGTTGTTTTGTAACTTAATGTTCTGTTGGTAGCGTTTGTTTGACTGACGGAGTTCTATCATGATTGAGATTGTGGCTTTTTGTTGTTTTGTTGTCTAGTGTGTTCAAGTGTTTATTTGTGTTAATTTGCGGTGTAGATAAAACAGCCACAGGTTTTGTATTTGCTTATGGATGCAATTTCTGCGTATTTAAGACAAGGGATAGAGACAAGGGTTGGATTCAGCAGAAGGTTGTTTTCCATACAATATCTCATACTGATATGGTTTAGTGTCTGGGTCATTCGGGTTGTGCGATTATTGGGTTTGCGTTTGGGTTATCTCAGTTCAGGTTCTTAGGGTCCAGTTCCGGGTCCAACAGGTGGGTCTCTCAGGTTCGGATCAGGTTTGTCACCTCTAGATTTAATATGCTTTTTATTAGGTTCACATTTTGGTAATTTTGATACAATATTATTTAATTCAAGTACTAATTTTAACTCAATAAATTGAAATTTGTCCAGTTTTATTTAGGTGTAGCTCCATCTGATCGGCTGGGCAAACTGAATCGGTTTTTTTCTAGATTGTTAAATGCTAAATTCTATCTTTGTAAAAAGTGACCTATCTTTCATTAAGTATTTTTTAATTACTAGTTCCAAGCACGTGCATTGGACGTGACTGTCCTCCATCAATTATATTAAGAGCTAATTTCGTGTCATCTTTTTCCGTATTTCATTTTTAAACAATAGTTAATTATGTTTATTCTTGTTTGTAAAGGCCTTAAGATATTTTTATTGATAAAATAAACTACATAATTGTGTAATGATACAATATAATTTTTTTTCCCGAATCTTCATACATCAGGAATTGATGTAAAAAAAAATTCTAATAACATATTATCTTTTATTAAGTGTCCGGTTGGGATAAAAGACAATATTATCAGCAGAACAAAACATGCATATGTGAATTCCAATTGTTGTTCTCGAACAATCAAAAGTCAAAAGGAAGTATTAGTAAAAGAATTGAGAGAAAAATTATAATTGAATTGAATAACTCAAAGTATATAAAACTTAACTCATATGAGTTTTTTTTTAAAGTTAACTTACATGAGTTATGTCATATTTACAATTTTTTTCATTTTCAACTTTATTATAACATAAAAGGATCAAGACATGCAACAAGCCAACATTAATACGTGTTAATTAGCCAACACATATTTACTATGTACTTCAAATAATATCAATTCAGATACCAATTATTTCAATATATAAGGATTGAAATAAAATTATATCATTAACAATACGGAATATTTCTAATAAGCCATTCATACCATTCATGACAATCCTATATAAGACATTTCCCTTTCTACATTACACATAATTTTCAATTCCATGTAAATACATCGAGTTCACTTTTTAACAAACAAACAAATAAGTCGAAATGATATTTACATTCTTACACATAAATCTAAATAAAAGGAAAAGAATGCCAACATCAATACCAATTCGGAGCACTAACAAATCCACGCACTCCACAGAAGTTATAAATTACATTCAATCTTTCTGTCTCTTGAAGAAGCCACATGCCGCCCCGCGAAAACATTATATGTAGCTTGCAAGCACCCACCTTTTTTTTTTTTTTTTTTTGCCTCAATTCTAAAAACCTATTTCGGATTAAAAAAATACTCCTCTTTATCAAAAAATATATTTCAACTTAAAAATAATTTGATGAATATGATATTATAATGTATATGTTTCTACATCAACAAACATATGTTTTTTTTAATCATTATAAAGGGTACACAACAGCCTAATTGATACTAATTAGCACTAATTTCTTTTAATACACCCAAAATCCTAAACCATAATAATACATAATTAACAACGATTCATCAAATACCTGTCTAATTACACCCCTTAATACCTTTATTTAAGTAGCAATTACCATTAATTCACCAACAAATCAACTCTAATTACAGGATATAAGTGCTAATTTGGATTTTGGACCTCACAAGGTGATTTCAACCGTTTCTTCTCAGTGCATGAATGAAGATGAAGTTACTAACTGTCAAATAGCATTTCATGAGATGAGAATGAAGTTTCTTGACTCTCAAGTATTATTGCATGAGTCATGCATATATATCCATCACAAAATAGCAACACATGAACAGTTATTTTTTTAGAGAATGTTTCACCATGGCATGGGCTGCATGGCAAGCAAGAGGACATGTGGGCATGTGTAATGGCAATGACTCATTCTTTTTTTTTTTTTGGACAAAATATTGCCTGTAGGCTTCCATTACCACAAAAATTCATACAAAGTATCATAGACATATTGACCCCACTAAAGAAATGACTTCATGAAACAAAATAAAGACCGCACATCGTGAATCATTTCGAATTCAAAATTTTGCCTGAAAAAGGAACCTTGGCCATTGAGACAACTTCTGAAAGCATCAGGTATCCATTCGGTGTGAAATTGAAATAACCACGGTAATTCCAAGCCAGAATATTCTTGCCGCGGAAAAGAGAGCGAGTCATGATCGGTGTATCCAATTATTAAGGAAGGTGAAAGAAGAGATTTGGGAAAATATCAAAAGCTAGGGTTAGGGTTGGAGAGAAAAAGGAATGAGCCTTCAAGTGAAGGTTAGGAACTAATGAGGAAGAAAAAGTTGAGTGGTGAAATTTTAAGAGAAATAAGAGATAAACCTTCGATGGAAGGTCGGAAGAGGTGAGAAAGTCAGGAAAAAACAGGGAGGAGTGGGGGAGAAATTGAGGGAGAAAGTCGGGAAGAAGCTTAGGAAGGAGGTCAGGAAGAAGTTGGAGAGGTCGGCGGAGAGATGTTTGGAGAGATGGTCGGAGAGAGAGGGTGGAGAAGAGAAAATCGGTTTCTACAGTAAGTTTCGTCTCCTCTCCAGACCCTTCCGAGAAAATCTTTTATGAGCCATTGATGGCAATGACTCATTCTTCATATATACAAAGCTCAGTTTTTCATAGGTTGTTGCCATATGTCCAGCTTTTGAGATTTTTTATTCTCATTTCCAAATTGTACCAAATTTGATTTTTTGTTTCTTATCTCCAATTTGTACACAATTTTTTTAATGCTTTGTTTTTTACATAAAATATTAAGAATGTTAAATTATATGAAATTTTGAACATTTTAAATTGGGAAATTTGAAAGCACGACGGACTTGAGCACTCCCAAAATACGATGAAAGTTTTTATATACTATTTTATTCGTTTTTCAATATATAATTTTTTTATATATTGTTTTACTGTTTTACGTATATATTGTTATTAAAATACAAAACCCACGATAATCTATTTTTAGTGCAGCACACGATGGATTTCTATTATCAAATTTAGTCATGTGTCTTAAAATATAAAATCACGATATAATAATTTAAAATTTATTATTATTAAAAAGTAAAAAATATTGCTATATATTTTTAAATTTCACTAACATAAATCATATTTTTGAAAAAACTTATTTAAAAATTTGTTTCTAAAAATGTTTGTTAAAAGAACTTTTAAAAATATTATAAAAAAGGTTATTTAGAAAAATATTATTTTCTTGGAAATACTACTAAAAATATTCATAAATATAATTTCTAAAAAAAAAATCTTTGTGTAAATAATATTGCAATTTTTTTTCAATTTTTTTTTAGCTTTATTTTTTTCTGGAAATTGAGAAAAATATTTTTATATTTTCTTTTATATTTTGTGCCATACATACAAAGCTCAGTTTTTCAT
This sequence comes from Juncus inflexus, assembly GCA_024447665.1. Lineage (NCBI taxonomy): Eukaryota > Viridiplantae > Streptophyta > Magnoliopsida > Poales > Juncaceae > Juncus > Juncus inflexus. The sequence continues at coordinate 13,831,043 of JAJHPC010000003.1, read as the reverse complement.
AGATTGTTGACACGTGTCCCAGTTTTGAGATTTTTTATTCTCATCTCCAAATTGTACCAAATTTAATTTTTTTTGTTTCTTATGTCCAAAATGTACATAATTTATTTAATACTTTACTTTTTACATAAAATATTAAGAATTTTAAATTATATGAAATTTTGAGCATTTTAAATTGGGAAATCTAAAATCATGACGGGCTTGAGCACACCCAAAATATGATGAAATTTTGTATATACTGTTTTTTTTGTTTTTCAATATACAATTTTTTTATATATCGTTTTCACTTGTTTTACGTATATATTGTTATTAAAATACAAAACCCACGATAATCCATTTTTAGTGCAAAACACGATGGATTTCTATTATCAAATTTAGTCATGCGTCTTAAAATATAAAATCACAATATAATAATTTAAAATTTATTATTATTAGAAAGTAAAAAATATTACTATATACTTATTTAAAAATTTGTTTCTAAAAATGTTTCTCAAAATAACTTTTAAAAATATTATAAAAAATGTTATTTAGAAAAATACTATTTTCTTGGAAATACTACTAAAAATATTCTTAAATATAATTTCTTAAGGGTCTGCTTGGTTTGAGGGTAAAGAGGGGAAAGGTAAGGAAAGGGAATGAAGGGGTTAAAGAAGGATAAAAGAGTGACATTCTCCGTGCTTGGTTTGAGGGGAGGGGTAATGAGAGGTAAATGGAGAACTTTAATTTGAAATTAATGCCCCAAAGTCAGCCAATGGAAAAAGTAACGTTAATTGTTACATTGGAGGTAAATCTAATCATACTCTCCATTTCTTTCTCCACTTGACATCTCCATTTACAGGTGGAGATAATATGTCCCCTACATTCCCTTCCCCTGCCCTTCATTACCCCCAAACCAAGCATGAGATTTTTGTTACCTTCCCTTCCCCTCCCCTACATTACTCCCAAACCAAGCAAATCCTAAGGAAAAAAAAAATTTGTGTAAATAATGTTTCAATTTTTTTTCAATATTTTTTTTTAGTTTTGTATTTTTCCGGAAATTGTGAAAAATATTTTTATATTTTCTTTTACATTTTGTGCCATTTGGTATTATATTAAAAGTTTTTACTTCCTAATTGATTTATATTTGACATTTATCCAATCAATTTTAGTATGATATAATCAAATTATAACTATTATTTTAAGAGTATTTCAATAATTCAAATAAAATTTAATTGCATGATAATTACAATAAAATTTCAATTTTAGTATCATTACTGACAAAAGTCTTCAAAAAATCTACAATTTTAGTATCATTAAGATTAGTTTATCTACAAACTAATATATGAAATTCCGTCCATTTCATTGTTTATTTAACCTGCAACAGTTTTTTTTATAAAATATATATTGACATATCAATTCTAACGCACCTATTTAAATATTAATATATTAGAGGTTGCTGACACATGCCCAAGTTTTGTGTGAAACTTTGAGCATTTTAAATTGGGAAATCTGAAAGTGTGATGGGCTTGAGCACGCTCAAAACACGATGGAATTTTGCATGCAATATTTTTTCACTTTTTCAACATACTATTTTTTATATTGATTTCACGGTTTTATGTATATAGTTATTAAAATTTAAAAGACACAATAATCCAATTTTAGTCCAAAACACGATGGATTTCTAGTACCAAGTTTAGCCATGTCTTAAAATATACAACCTATGATATAATAATTTAAAATTTATTATTATTAAATAAATATTACTATATATTTTATAAGACTAATAAAATAAATCATATTTTGAAAATACTTATTTTAAAAAAATATTCTTTTGAAATGAACTTTTAAAAATGAATCTTATGAATATTATTATAAAAAATGTTATTACGAAAAATACTATTTTCTCGGAAATACTGCTAAAAAAATTCATAAATATAATTTCTTAAGAAAAAAGTCTTTGGGTAAATTATATTTCAATTTTATTTTCAACATTTTATTAAGTTTTTTTTGTTTCTAGAAATAGTGAAAACATTTTTAAGTCTTCTATTACAGTTTGTGCCATTTGGTATCATTTCAAAAGTTTTACTTTCTACTTAGTTATTTTTCATATTATAACTATTATTTTAAGGATATTTTAAAAATACAAATAAATTTTAATTGTTTGATAATTACAATAAAATTTCAATTTTATATCATTACTTACAAAAATATCCATAAAGTCTTCTTTTAGTATCGTAAAGATTATTTGTCTAAAAACTAACATATATAATTTCGTTCATTCTATTGTTTATTTAAGCTGCAAAAAAAAATTCAAATATATATTGACATATCAATTCTAATGCACCTATTTAAATATTAATATTAAACTTTAAGATTATATGATTGAATCTATTACTTTTAGAAAATAATGTTCTTGTCAAAAATCTCTTTGTATAATTGTCATCAAATCACTATAAATTCAAAAAAATTAATTTATTTTTAGCAAATTAAATTATTATGCATACAGTGAAGCGGAACGAGGGTACCACTAGTTAACACACAATTATGAGTTCTAGTATTTTTTATGGATTTTCGAAAAAAATTAGATTTCATCATTGTATTTTTTTAGAGTAAATCCATCCCCAAACATGCCTTGACCCTTAAGTCAAGTACCACTCCATGAGATGAGAACGAAGTTACCTACTGTGAAGAATACAGAGTTACCTACGAATACGGATACAAATAATATTCGTATCCGGATAATTTATTATTCAAATAACTTGAAATAGTCTATCACTGTCATTGATCTTAGAGGATTTTTTGCGTACCTCGTTGTGTAAGTTATTGTAATCATTTATCATTATCTCAGAGGATTTGCTTGAATAGATAATTTCGTAGTTTTTGGTACTGCGCCATAGTCATGTGCTGCAGATGTCATTATATTTTTTTTAATTGATATATCGCTGCTTTTTTATTTTTTACTTGCATTTATTGTCTGTTGAAATGTCATCTTGTTTATCATATTTAAATAGTTTGTTTCAAATATAAATTCATTGTGAATTGATATATAACAATTGATATGGATAATGTATCGTTTTTGCTTTGTGTGCCATATGTAGTATAAAAAATATATATAATCGTCAAGTGCTTGAGAAATAATAGCATAGATTATGATTGTTTTTTTGAACAACTAATATTTATGGGATCAAAATAAAATGTTATTACAAACAATAGATATGAGCAAAATATAAATTGACTTAACTCAAAATATATATTTTTACACGTGGGAATTATGCTACATAAACTATATTGCCATTATACTTCACATGTCTCTAAATTGGTAATCATATTGTTAGGGGGCAGTAGAGTTCTTATAGTGTAAAATAGTTTTTATCGGGTGGATTTTATTTGAGTTATAACGTGGCAGTCCTTACAGCACATTTATCCCTATCAGTTAAATAATAACAGGTACAACAAATAGTCTCTTAAAATAAAGTTGTGTTAAGTCAATAGTACATAATTATCATAATGTTTGACGTACAATTTTCTACAATAATTTGTGTCAAATAGATCTTATAGAAAATTTATTAAAGAAATTTATTTAGACTTGTATTTTGGTATTTTTTTCTCTTATATCTCATTTGATGTAGGCATCCAAAACTTTTAGCTCCCAAACATGTATAAACTTTGCCCTCAAGTTTGCATGAAACTTGGACTTCAAAATACTATATATGAATGAGTCAGCATCCTTTAACATGGCAACACGTGTGCCAATCTTTTTTACTAAATAGTTGACAAGTTGCACAAACCGCCTTAGTTATATGAATCATTTAGATTTGGTCCAATTAAATTGTTTTTATGTTGGTTTTTATATCATCCAATGCATGAGATAAACATCCATAGGCTTCACCGCCTAAACAGGCTAAATTTTATAAAACTTACATAATACATGTTGATATTAATACTTTACAACTAAGTAAGAGTAGTTGCACTCAATATCTCATCCATGCAATGACAACTGTTATGGCCCGAGCCTTATATTTGCATATGCAAATAATCCCCTCACATAACCATATATAATATTACACACAAGTCATTAATGAAGTCTGAAGATTAATTTACCTAATAAATCTTCTTTATTTTAAAAATCTACCAATAATTCTCTGCCGACTAATACCAGTATCATTATTAACACCAAATATTTCAATAATTCACTTGAACCAAATACCAAATAGTATCATTCTTAATACCAAATATTTCAAGTCACTTGTACCAAACGTACAAACAATTATACTTTCTATACTAAATATATTGTTTTCTCTCCACTGTAAACACATCCTACTCAATTCTTCAATCTTTTAAACAAAAAAAAAAAAAAATTATATTCTCACACATAGAGCTAGACAAAAGGAAAATAAAGTCGATATTAAAACTGATATCAAAACTAACCGTGAACCCTAATTACATCCATACAAATTACAACCTACATTTTATATTTTTGCATCTTGAAGAAGTCAATATGCACACTGCTAACCATCACATTTCAAGTTTCATGCAATACACAATTGGATTGGATTTCTGCCAATGAATTAAAATAAATAAAAACAATTTTCAAGAAAAATATTAGTTTTACATACAAATAAAATTTCTTGTGTACCTGTATTGAATGAATTCTTGCAAATTCATTTAGCTCAAAATGATATATCTCAACTTAGTTTTTGATGAGGAGACCAAAAATACTAATGCATACTCTTCCCATACAAGTATGCAATGATATCACCTTAACAAAAAATATAATAATATGAAGTCATTAATACTTTTATTTCTTCAAATTTTGAAAATAGTTGATTTCTCACTCATTAATTTGTCCAAATTTAAACAATATCTCCATTAACGACTATTCATTCACTAATTTTAATGGTTTTCTTAAAGAATAAAATACTTAAAAATTTATCATTTCATAGTAAATTTAAATAATTTCAATCAATCACTGACAATAAGTAAGCAAATTTAAATCAAAGGCATAACTTAGAGAATATGATTGAAAAAAATAAAGATTAGGGTTAATTTCACCAAAACAATCATGATTTAGGATTCATCTCATCGCAATAATCATGGAATAGGGTAAATTTCAGTAAAATTAAAATAACCATGAATGGCGATTAATTTCAGCAAAAAAATCATTGATTAGGGTTTTTCTATCTATACTCATAGGTTAACTTCACCAAGCACAAACAATTTAGGATTGGAATTAATTATTTCAGCAAATAGACAACGAAGCAATAAGAAATACTATTGTGCAAACTAACATCTAATTTTCCACTGTATAATCCTACATCCTGCATAAAATCTCAAATTGAGCTAAATTTAAAACAGAATAATGGATGTCCATAGGTAAAATGAATATCTAAACATGAATTACTAAATTACTGTAACAATTCTTAATTCTCAACTATATAAAGCCTCAATTTACCCACAATTGATCAATTAACACCAAATAAGCGATATCATCAGACTTGAAATCATCATTACTGGAGAATTTTGATGTTTGAAAATTTGGGCGTTTACTATGTTTTGCTTGAGCGGCTAGCCAAAGGGTTATAGCGGGTACCACATTATCCGTTCAGATGCTAAACCGGATTACAGTCCAGACGTGTGTCCGGTGACACCGATTTTGGATCTGAGTTGTCGGAAAACTGGCGTGAGGAAGAGTAGAGTGATTCTTTCTTTCTGCTCGATATGGTTTTTTGACTGATTAGTGCACGGTGGAATTCATCTCCATTAATGGAGAAAGAGGGCTGCTCGCCGAAGATGCACGCGCGCAAAGGAGAGAGAGAGAGAGAGAGAGAGAGAGAGAGAGAGACGTGAGAGAAACTGTTTGAAACGGCTGGATAGACAGAAGGAGAGAAGGTCGCGCGGAGAGCTAAATGCCCGAGAGAAACAAACAAAGAGAGCTATGTTACGCGTTACGCGCGGATACTTCAAAAAATCAAAAAATCATCCGTACGCCTATCCGTATCCGTGTCCGTATCCGTATCGGATACGTTTCGGACACGAATACGGCACCGATACGTTTCGGACGCGCCACGTAGCATATCCGAATATTTTAATATATGTTGACTTTCGGACACGGCTCCGATACGGCACCGACACGGCGGGACACGGCTAAGTACACGGCCCAATGTTTTAAATCCCAATTTAATTTTTATTTTTTTCTATAATTCCATTTTCGCTTATTTATTTATTTATTTTGTTAAAAATGATCTTTTTAAAGCCTATTTTTTTTAATATTATTTTTTTTCTTTTTTTATTAATGAAAATCACTCATGAGAAGTATAACTAAAGACAATAACATATCTCTTCTTTATTTAAAAAAATGATTTTTTTCTAATTTCTCACTCTCGTTCTTTTTTTTTCGTTTTCTTTATCATATTTAGTTATTTTTTATATTTTTAAAATATTTAGATGTATAATTAATAATATAATAATATATATATTAGACGTATCGTGTCCACAGATCTTTTGAAATTGCCGTATCGCCGTGTTCGTATCGTATCGGATACGACGCGCGTATCCGTATCGGTGCAACATAGAAAGAGAGGTTTGAAGCGGCTGGAGAAACAGAGAGAAGGATTCAGATTGTATGGACCGTATTGAAGAGGTGCACATGAACCGAGTGTAGATTATAAATTTTGGAGTAAATTTGGGCACCGCCAGGCGTTCAATTTCCATTTGTTCTCAGTTGGACCTTGGACCTAGGATTGTTAATGAACTGAACCGAATGGGGTCATGTTCATGTTTGGTTCGTTGATTATTCGAATGAACGTTGTTCGGTTCGTTTATTTCGAACAGAAAATCGAACGAACCATTTAGCGAACGAATTTCAAACAACGAACAAAAATAACAGTCCTAATTTTATACATATTACTACTTTCGCAAGAAAACATTTTTCTCTCCTTTAGTAAAGAACAAAAGCCACATGTATTCAATGATTCACACCTCATAAAATACTGAACAAAAGTCGCATTACCACCTCAAGACGTGTCAAATTTCATAAAAGTAAAAATAACAAATAAATATCAATCCAACATAATTTTAAAAACTCAATTCTAACCAAATCATTCTAACTCATAACACACGAGCACAAATGAAAAATAAATCCAACATAAATCTAAATATATCCGAGACAACCAAACTAAATCTAACATAAATCTAAAATAAACGTTAACTATGGTGAAAACCATTTCACAAATTCTTCAAGACCTAGTCAATGCAAGCATCATCTTCTTATCTCATATAGTGTTAATCCAATTGCAATCCTGTATAAAATAAAAGTGAGAGTGAAACACTAGATGAAAAAGAATTAAATAATAAATAACAATTTTTTAACATGAAGTTATTATGGCACCGTATCGATAAAAAATTAAACATACCCTAATAATCAACTAACACTTTGGTTAGACATTGGAACATGAATCTCGAGGTTTTCTTCTTTTTTTGTAGCTTTCTGAAAACATAATTCGTAGTACAAGTAAGTAAATTTGAAAATATAATATAACAAAATATAAATTTTCTTACTTCTATTGTGTATTGCTTGGCTTTTAAGCTCGCTCGTATCCAATCACCACTGCAGACTAACATCTCAATCGTATTAGTGCTAAGAGAACTATGATAATCATCCCATACACGTTCACTAGCACTAAAAGCGGATTCGGAGGCAACCGTTGAAATTGGAATGCTAAGTATATCACGGGCCAGGATATTTCACACTACTTTGCTTCCACCACTCCAATACAACAAACGACCCCCCCTCGTTATTCAGTTCTGGTTCTTCCAAATAAATAGCAAGATCCGATTTATGAGATGACAATTTAGCTCTTTTACGAGCATAGTATTCATACATTTCTGTTTCGTCTTTGTCACATTGACTACTACCACTTGTAACACCACTAAGAGAAGAGTTTGAAGAAGTTGATGCGGCATTACAAACCTTAGCCGCATAATCACTTGCATACGATTCAAAAATGGTTTGCAATTTGCTCACAATCTCTTCAACACGATGCTCATCCTCGTAACCTAAATACAACTTATTGAAACAATAATTAACCATAGATAACTTGTGCCTTGGATCTAAAATGGAAGCCATACACATTAGCACACTAATCTCACTCCAATACTTGTTAAATTTCACATACATCGCCATACTCATATCCTTCATAAAACTATCACTTGAGTCACACACATCACATGTCTTCTTGACAATAAATATTTGTTCTAAAAATAAGTTAGACGTCGGACATAACATACCCGAGAATAAGGTAGTGACTTTAGCAAAAACCTCAAGAAAATTACAAATTTTTTCGGCATTGATCCATTCAACCTCATCTGGACACCAAGTGAAAGTGGGTTCTCTAATGGAATACGCATAAAAGGCATTTTTATAATGTAAAACCGATACAAGCGTGCGATGTATCGAATTCCACCTAGTTTTTACATCGCTACACAATGATCACTTTGTGCAAAGGCCTATACCTTTGGCTATATCTCCAAATTTAAGGAGCCGTGTTGGCGATTTTCTAAGATACTTCACACCCTCCCACTTCACACACTCCCTAATTTTAAAATTGCAATTCTCAATTTTATTAAGACCATCTTGCACTACCAAATTTAAGATATGTGCGCAACATCTCACATGGAAAAAATACCCTTGGAAATGCAATTTTTCCCTTCCCTCAAAATTCAACTTTAAAAGGCTCACTGCTTTATCATTGTTAGACGCATTGTCTAAAGTAATCGTTCCAATTTTAGTTTGAATACTCCAATCCATGAGAGACTCGATAATAGCATCTGCAATCACCTCGCCACTATGCGGCGGTGCAAGTTCGTTAAAACTAATAATTTTTTTCTGCATTTTCTAATTTTCATCTACGTAATGTGCTGTCAAGCACATATAACCAATGGTTTGATTTGAGGTCCAACAATCGCTTGTAAGCGATACTCTATCGACATTCTTAAACACACTCTTTATCTTATCATTTTCTAAGGCATATATATTGATGCACTCATTTTTAATGGTGTGCCTACACAAATTTTGATTAAAAGGATTAAGGTATTTAGCGTACATATTAAACACTGGGTATTTTACAAACAGAAAAGGTAATCCCATTGCCATGATCATTCTCGCTAACGACTCCTGCATTTTTTTTAAATTAAAGGGTCCACCCAAACCGGGTATGGCACAAGCATTCTCTGCTCCTAATTTACTTTTTTTAAAAGGAATACCTTTGCTTTGTATACCCCTTGCTACTTTCATATGAAAATATTTTTCCATATGGCGATTGAGTGGAGTGGTAGTGTCACACGCATTGAGCACCTTATCTCATGGGCAATAGAGATAATTTATTTTTTTTTCAATCTTTTTACTAATAGAATTTACTTCCGTAATCTCTTTAAAATACTTCCAAACTTCTGTTGAATATGAATATAGTCCATGTTTTTATTTTGGCCTAGCTTCTCATTGCACCCAGGGCAACCAAAGCCCTGAAATTCTAAAAGGCTAAACCCCTATTCTCCTCTCTCTCTCTCTCTCCCTTATTCTCTCATGGCCATGGGGCAGTCTAACCTGTTGCTTCCCTCCTCTATCTTCAACCCTCTTTCCTTTTCTCCTTCTATTCCTCGCTCTTACTGCGTCTACTTCCTCTCTCTTCCTCGTTCACCTCTTCCTCTTCTCCATACTCAAACAAACCATTTGCCCCCTTCTCTTCTTTCCACTTGCTTCTTTTCCATCCAGCCCACTAGCTCACGCGGAGATGAAAACATCAACAACAACAACACCAACAATAACAACAACAACAACAACGGTGGGTGGTGGTGAAATTGGGAAGGGGGCGGCAATGAAAGCTGGTTTCCGCCCCTCATATCAACAATCCTTCTCTTATACCTCTTAACCTTCGTCAGTTCCGCCATTGCTTTTGACACTGGGGGAAGACAAGGAATAGAATTCTGGAGCAACATATATAGAGATTTTGTTAATGGGTTGATTTTGCCGCACGGATATCCGCACAGTGTGAGCAGTAATTATTTGGAGTATTCTCTTTGGAGAGTTGTTCAGGGAATTGCTGCCCAAATCAGTGGTGTCTCTCTACTCAGGTTTTCCCATTTTCTTTTTCTTCTTGTTAATCTTTCTTACTACTTAATAATTTCCTAAATCCATTCAAATTCACTTTTAGTCTTTACTATACGCGGTGGGACTAGGCAAAGGCCCAATCCCCACAGCAGCTGCCATCAACTGGGTTTTAAAAGACGGAATCAGTTATTTAAGCAAGATATTTATGTCGAAATTCGGCCGGCATTTTGACGTGAATCCAAAAGGATGGAGATTATTTGCGGATCTGTTAGAAAATGCGGCTTATGGGATGGAAATCATCACTCCGATTTTCCCGCAGTATTTTGTTTTTATTGGTGCTGTTGCTGGCCGATCCGCTGGTGCTCTTATACAAGTCAGTTTTGAATTTTTTGTGGAAAGTTTTGGATATGTCCGCTAAAAATTTGGAATGTCAAATGTGACCTTGAAAAGCTGCCAAAAACTCTAAATGAATGAAAGTTATTCATGTGGAATTGGAAATTTGAAAGTGAATTTTTATTATGTTCTGATTGTATTTGGATATAGTAAATTTGATGGGTTTTGGTTTTGGTAAGGTATGATTTGATACTTCCAGTTTGGATAATTTGATATTTTGAGTTTTGGAAGGATAGATTTGATTTTTTTTGCAGTTTTGGAGATGTACAGCACTTGATATTTGAGTTGTATGAAAAGTATATATGACATTGCCCCTAAATTTTAGTTGGCTTGTTTTGTGTTCAATCGTCTCCAATTATGGATGAACCATGTTGAAATAATATTATTTGGAATTGTTAATTATCATTATATCTAACATTTAATTGTTTATGTAGGCTGCTACAAGAAGTTGTTTTTATGCTGGTTTTGCTGCCGAAAGGAACTTTGCTGAGGTACCCCTCTTATAATCTGATTTTACAGTCACATTCCTTTAAAAGAAATTCCCTCACAAAAATCAAAAGGAAACAATTCATATTTCAGAACAGTACCCATAAATTGGGTATTGTATGTTTAATTGAGCAATAACAGTAAAATGATGCTCTAGATTTTGCAAACTTGAGGCTTAATTGGACAATTGAAGCTCAGTTTACCTAATCAAGTCTTAATTGCGAACCTTTACAATAAAAGCAGTTCGAATTTGTTAAAGAATATTTATTTCATTTATTTATTTTTGTAGGTAATTGCGAAAGGAGAAGCGCAAGGAATGGTGAGCAAATTCATCGGAATAACACTTGGAATAGCATTGGCTAAGTACATTAATACATCTGCACCTTTAGCTCTTTCGTCCTATTTAATCGTAAGAGCTATTCACATGTACTGCAATCTCAAGTCGTACCAGTCCATCCAACTCAGAACCCTAAATCCGTACCGTGCAAGTAATCTTCCCCATCTTTCCATTTCTTATTTACTAATAATAATTGTTGATTTTGATTTTTAAATTTCTTTTGTTTTTTTAGGTTTGATGTTTAGTGAGTATTTATTAAGTGGTCAAGTTCCTTCAGTTAAGGAAGTAAATAATGAGGAACCCTTTTTCCAAGAGTTTCCTTCTCTCACTGTTAGTAAGGTATTTTAATTTGCATTTTTTTCTTTTGGGTTTTCCCCACTGTTTCTCTGATCCCTAAAACCTTAAATCCAAACCCTAATAGAATACTACTCTTTGAGTTTATGTACATATTCCCCAATTTTTCCATCACTTCACCCCTATCTTGATGTGTGAGTGTGACAGCTGAAAATTTATGCTTACCAGCAAACAGAATATTGCATACCAGTATACTAAACACAATTTGCCACTTACCATTTGAGCCTAATCTAACTCTTTTGTTTCTTGTTTTCCAACATACTCATTATATTTTCCTGAAATGAATAATCTCTTTATTATGCATATTCTTCTTAACTATAGGGGCATTCTGAGATATTATCAAAAGAGGCGAAAGACGCTTCGGCTGAAATATGTCGTAGATTAGAACTTGGTTCAAAATTAAGTGAAATAATAAGAAATAAGGAGGATGCAATTGCATTATTTGAGTTCTACAAAGATGAAGGCTACCTACTTGCCGAAAATCCAGGAAAATTTTGTGTAAGTTTTTTCCCCCTATATTAAGTTGTAAATGGTCCATTAGTACTTCTAGTTTCAATCGATTCCTGTTTTTGTACGTTAAGGTTTAAAATGTAGAAATAAGTATTTTGGTTCTCGTTTTTCAAAGCTCACGAATGACTCTTTTTTTTAATTATGAATTGAATAAGTGACCGACTTTTCTGACTGATGTAATATCCATTTAAACTTTAGGCACCAATACATAAATCCAATTAAACTTAAATGACTATTTATATAATTTCTTCTTTTATATCATCAAATCGTATTTTTACAGGTCGTTCTCAAAGAGAACTCATCCACACAAGACATGCTAAAATCGCTGTTCCACGTAAACTACTTGTACTGGCTAGAGAAATACGTACTTTTTGAACCAAAGAGAATTTCTGAAGAGTACTTGCCAGGCGGCAGGCTTCACATTCGTTAGATTATGTCAAGAGAGTTTTCCCACGTTAAAATTGATGGGAGCCAATCAGGATGGGACACTGAGGCTCTTATAGCCCGGCCTTTGCCCAATCGAATCCGTATTGATGAAAAATGATAAAATAGATGGTGTTTATTGTTGTAAGTGTAAATGACTGATTGTTTAATTTGTTAGATTGTGTTGGATGAGATGAGATATAAGAGGTCAGGAGTTAAAAAAAAGAGTGAGATTCCTTTAAAAGTTAAAAAGTAAAATTATTGACACCCTTTTGCATGCATGTACTGTTAAAAGTAAAATTATTGAAATACAGGCTGTTTGTTAGAACATTACTTGCATGTACTCCAGAAATAGGGCTATTTGCTTTTGGTCTTCTCTTTTTTTTGTTTATTGAACTATTTTTTAGGTTGAATGGTTTTGATTCTTTTGGCTGACTCAGTTTATGATATTGTTATTGAAAATGAGTATTACAAAATACTCTATGCTATGTATTTGCAACTGTGTTTACTGTTTTAGTATATAGTTTCTCATACAATTTTTTTAGCATTTGTCATGGTTAAGTTAGATTGATTATTTGACGGAGTTAACCTAATTAACTAAAGAATGAACTGAACCAACTTAATATTGGCCCATTGGTATTCATTTGATTTGTTTCCCTAACAGACTAATTCAGTCGACTATGTTATTTTCTTTTAACATAACTGAACCAAATTAATATTGGCCCATTGGTATTCATTTGATTTGTTTCCCTAACAGACTAATTCAGTCGACTATGTTATTTTCTTTTAAATTTGAAGTTGAACCATCAATTGATCCGTAGAACTGTTACCCCTTTCTCTGTGACGAAACTAGTACTGGTTCTCTCTCCTCTATATTCAACCGGTGCAATTAAAGGCGCTCAAGATCTATCAAATTTTTCTCATTTTTGGTGAATTGCATGTTGTGTTATGGTTCTGGGCTGATGTCAGGGTAAATTGCAGTTAATTTGGAAAATTAGTGCTAAATTAAAGGCTGTTGTTTGAACTCAACAATTCTCTCTTCTAGATTAGCTATTGGAATGTATAATTAGCGGATGAATTATTGGTAATTAGGGCTCAATTTGAGGCAGATTTTTAGTTGGACACCAGTACTCAGATGTGATTATGGCTTAATTGAGACTTTAACTGAAATTGGGGCTTATTAGGAGCCCGAAACTACTTCTTAACTATTATTTGGTCTTAATCAGCTTACATATGTTAACTTGTGGAATTTGCTTTCATTTTCAGAAACTAAGGTTTTAACATTGGAGGTTCAGTCCATATGATTAGGGAGCATGAAAAGAGAGATGGTTTTATGACAATCGAGCAGAGATGAATCGTCATGACGTTTTTTATTTTTCTACCATGGTGTATATAACAATGATAAATTATCTGATTTTTATATTGAAATTGTGAAATTTTATACAGTTTGTTTAGATTGAAATTTGTGTGATTGTGAAGTTTATGTGGTTTCAGATTGTATTTTGACTGAGAGGTTTAATTGAATCTTGGTATGTAGCTCTAGAAAGAATTTTTGTTTTTTTTCTATTTTCTATTTTTGTTTTTTATTTTTTCTATTTTTGTTTTTTCTATTTTATATTTTTGATTTACGCGTTCTTACAAATGGTGCCGTTGCCGGGGAGACGGGTTTAATTAAATTAAAACTAACCCACTAATCTTTTCTCTAATATTGTGTCTTTCTTATTTTGAAGGTTTTTTAGACAAAAGATGAATCGGAAAAGCAAGACATGAAATGACGGGAAAGCAAACATGGAGTGGATGCCCCAACTAGGACTATCCATGACAAAGCAATGAAGACTACATCCAGCAAGCACAACCTTCCTATGGGCATTCTTGCGAGTAAGGAGGTTTCTTCAACCACTCCTCCATCCTGGAGCCGAGGGATGAAATGTTGAACCAATCCTGAGGTTTTCAACCCCAAGTGAACCTCCAAAATCCATACATGTCCGCCACACCAACCCATTTATCCCAACCTTACCTCCACCAAGACGAGTATTATCCTCCAAACCAGGAGTATCAACAACCTCAAACTTCTTTTGAAGAAAAATGGCTTGATAAGCTAGACCTCTTCGAGAAACGCTTTTTAGAGATGTCGAACTCGCTCATGAAAGACATGGACAAAGTTCATACCATTATTCGAGAATCCACTATCCAACTTTATCATGATGAAGCTAGCCATTATGATGAGGATCTCAGAGTCTTTGAAGAAGTGGAAATGGGAGAATCTCTTTGTGATGAGGGTTCTAGGGTTTTTGAAGAATTAGGGGTTGATGGTTCTTGAGGTGATTAGGAGAAGAAAATATTAAAGTGGGGGAACTTGAGGAAAAAGAGGACGCCAACTTCGAGTTGGAGGAATATTTGTGTGATGGGGAATGTGGGTCAAATAAAAATTTAGGGATTGTGTTTTGTGAAAACTCGAGTGATGTGGAATGCAAGTCATGTGATGATTCACTGGTTGAACCTTTCGACGAGTTGAGTGCCACCAAAACCCAAGAATTGGTTAAAGAAATTATAAATATTTTTGAGCAACTATGGGTTGAGAACGAGGATGAGTCAAATCATGACTCAAAGGTTGAAAATTTGGACGAACCGATCATTCCAAAACTCGAGAAAATTCCATAAACTTCCCCAAAACCCATGTCTTGCCAAACCATTCATTACGCCGAGCTTGATATAAGTGGTGTGATGTATGTCGACCTTCCAACCGCCCAAGGAGTAAATTTGGGTATTGAATTGCCCCTCTCAACGAAAACCGACTCCAAATTCCTTCCAAAACTAGGAAGACCACTCATTTCTCTCTGCGAGAACAAGGGCAAACAGCAACGCAGGCCGACTCTCGTACCACCATGTGAGCTCCTCCAAGAATTTGCTCACATCTGCAATCCGTTCGAGCGAGCCTGACATGAAGACATCGGGCTCAAGACGTAAAATAGGAGCCTTTGGCGAGAGGCAACTCGTCTTCTCAGGTCATATTTTTTTTTTCTTTTCACAAAACCTCTTCATTTACACTTAAACTTTTTGCAAAAGTTTAAGTGTGGTCGGGGTAGTTTTGTACAAATCCTTTACTACTAATTTTTACAATTCTTAAACTTTCTCTTGTACATATAAAAGTTTAAGTGTGCTGAGATTGATTTTGTGCAAAACCGGATTTTGTAAATTTTTTGTGTCAAAAATGTAAAAATCCAAAAATAGTAAGGAATTAGCAAAAATCCATAAAAATTTAAAATTTTGTTTTCAATTCATTTTTCTTATCTTTGTAAATAAACTTATTTTAATTTTGTAAATAAACGATCTTGCTTGGATTTGTAAATAAAAATGTTTTCAAGAAAAAAAAAGAAAAAATTAGGGTTTTTGAAAAGAAAGTGTTTTTGAACTAAGCCCTTTCAAGCAACGAGTTTTTGAAAAGTATAGGGCTTTGGAAAATGATGAATAATTTTTGAAAAACTTTTAAAGGATATTAAATTATTTGCCATAATATTTCCTATTCTACCTCATTCCATCTATACTATCCATATAAAGTCCATTAATGGTTTGAAAATTTTATAACTTGTTCATCTCCTCAATATTTTACAACAAGATATAATGTTTCCAATCTTTAGTACCGTATTAAAATTTTCGAAATTAACTCTATCTTTTACACCATGATTTTGAAAAATATCTTGATTTTAACCAACTTTTCGGGTCTATTAATAACATGTGTGACCAGTTTCTAAATTTAGAGAAAATAAATTTTTGACCATTTATATTATCTTCCCAGACCCTATCCCATTGTAAATAAATAAACAGGATTAAAAAAAAAAATCTTTTTCAAGTGTTAAGAGCACAACTTTTCTCTCGAGAATTGATTCATGGATATCGTATTAGACTTTTAACTTGTTTGGAGGTGAAGTAAAAATCGAGTTGAAACCTTGGGATAAAATTTAGGGGGTTAAAGTATAAAAAATTTCTTAGGGTACTAGCGATTGGAAAATGGATAATTGAGATAAAAGATTGGTGAGTTGAAACAACTTTGAGGTTTTAAAATTATTAATTGACAATCATCAACATTCGTGTATTATTATAATAATCGACGAATAATATGGCAATGATTTAATTTCTTTCTAAATGGATTTAAACTTATTCTCTAAACCCTAAAAGTTGATTTAATTTACGCTTGAGGGCAAGCTTGGTTTAAGTGTGGTGAGATTTGTAATGTGTATTTTTATACACATTTTTAGAGTTTTTATCATATAAAATTCACCCTTAAATCGCATAAAATGTATGAAAAGTGTTTTAAATTAATAAAAATTATTTTTGAAACTCTTAATACACTTTTGTGTGATTTTTCAGGTAAAAAGACCAATAATAGGATATTTGGAGGATTTGACAAAAAAATTAACTCCAAATTAAGGGCCGATTTGCAAATCTTGGGTTAAGAATGGTCGAATTCTCGATAAATCTCCGCGAAAACCCTACACACACTTCTCCAATTCTCTTACAACCCTTACCGACCAACCATCCAAGGCAAAATCTAAAAACTCCACAAAAAGATAAAAAGTCAAACCTGAGAACCGCTTTGACCAAAAGTCAACAGCCCCGAAGCAGGGTCAATTGGGGTACTTAATTGAAGATCTCGACGAAACGAATCTAAAGGTATTACCCTCACGCTCGAGAAACTTCCAGAACTCGCAAAAAAGTCAACCTTTGACCAGAGACTTGTCTTCCTCAAGAGCCCAAATATTCATAAATGGTGCGAAAACGAGCTGAAAAAATGGCTGTTGAACCTTGCTCTCTACAGGCCTTCATTCTAATCAAGTATTGTCTCATTCTCTTCTCCTATCTTCCCTCTTTCCATGGATAATAAGAACACAGAAAATGGTGAAGTAATCAGCTAGAAAAATGAGTTTGAAGTGGTGTAAACGAAGTTTTCGATGACATGCCTCAATCAGAAATTTGAAACTATTTTGGCGCCATGGCTGAAACTCGAGATTTTCTGAATGAAATTCAATGGTTCAAGACCCTATAGTTTAAGGAGAGTATCATGGAGATGTTATAATGGTCAATTAGAGTTGAAAACGAGTTGAAATGAGAGCTTGAGTAACGAGTTTCTTCATTTTCTTGGTTAATTTTGACTGATTTGGAATTCGAGCAAATTGAGTTTGTTGGAACGAGAACGAGGGGTTATAATTCACTGAAGAGGGTCGTGGGGAAGGTGCTAAGATGTCCTGTTTTTTAGTTGGAGTTCTGGTTGAGCGAGTTGGGAGTTTGAGCTCAAGCTTTCAAATCTGATCAGTAATGGTGAAAGTTAGAACTGATGCTCTTTCGAGGGAGACAACTCGAGATATAATTCACCATTTCAAGACAATCAAGATTTCATATGATTGTGAGTAACACATACCAGTTTACCGTTTGAATTATTGTTTAGAGAATCTCGTGTTTGAGCTTGAAAAGTGAAGAGAGGTTGTGCTGTTCGAAAATGTCCGAAAGAAGAACAAAGAGAACAGGGTGTGACTCACCACACCAGATGACTGACTCACTGCACAAAATTCCAAATAATAGGCCACAAAAGATCACAGATAACGAATTCAAAATACCGCCATACAGAGACCGACGCGTGGCAAAACGCGTTTCCTTTTCATACGAGCACAGTTCAGTGGAAACGCGTTTTTACTTTAATCAACAAATTAAGGTCTCTGGTACCTGTTTAACTAGACAGCTCCATTTGACCGATAACAAATTCTGAGAAACTCAATGGACCGTCCGGTCCGATGAAGTGGAGGTATCAGACAGAACGATACCTATGAAGTCAGGAAATGCTCAGTACGAGGTGATTTACTCAGCAATTACAAGATGTCACGTGGCCAGCTTATTTATCCGGTCTGTACGTTGGAATTTAGCAGTTTTTGAGGGAATAAAGGACCAATTCTACAGCGCCACGTTTCTATTCCGGTGCAAAATACTAGATGAGCCCCAGGAAGTGTACCCAGATGCGTTTAATCAGATTTTGAGTAGGAAAAGAGAGGAAAGTTAAACATCCCTCAAATTACTACTCAAAACTAAAACCAAAACAACCCCTATTTCTTTAGCCCCACAATCTTATTTCTCAAATATTTCAAGAAAAATTATGTTTGTTATTATTTTTAAAATTTAACCATTTAAATAATTAAATAAAATCATAAAATAATGATTAAATAAGACAAGCCTGGATGTAGCCGTGCGATCGAGTCGCGACTGTCCTAAAGACAGAATAACGCCATCTTGTGCAGGGAATCCCGTTTACCCATCTCCAAGGTTCTACACCATGAGGAAGTCTAGTATCCACTCCGATAGCACAGTCACAGAGCGGACCTTCATTTCAAAGAGAAATTAAGCCGTACACCATGATCTTTCAAACCAAGTGTAAGTTTGTGTATTTGGAAGAATGTATTTTGAGGAGGAGGAAGAAGAAAGAGAGTTGTTGTATTATATTTGTTGTTATTTCTCTGTTATAGAAAGGAGGAAAATTCATTTTATAACAATAGGAAGAGGAAAAGACTTGGTCAATAAATTAATTTCATTCTAAACTCTCAATTAAATGGCCATTAAATACAACAAATAAGTTTTAAAATTTAATATATAACATTCCCCCTCAAATTTTAAAACTTAATATTTATATATTTTTTCCAAATACTTGGTATCTACTATGCATAAGTATGAGTGGACGTAGCCTTTAAACTCTTACGTAGTGATGAATATATAGGATCGAGATTTACATGATAAACATACGTTTTTGAACCAGAAATCTTTTATCGATTTTCTATACTCACACACATAGTAGGAAAAAGCTTCTAGGTGCTTTAGCGGGTATGCGTTATTTATGGCCATGCGCTAACCTTAATTTTCATAAGAATGCTAAGAATTCGCCCTTATCCTATAGTCGCGTCCCACGACGATTCTCACTTAGGTAATTCCTCAAAGGGTATACGGTGTGGAAATTTATTTAATTTATTAGTTTCAATATTTGAAAAATAAATCTCGGAATTATTGAGAACAGATGTTCAACCTAACCATCATCTTAAAGCACTTCACCATAGGGAGTCAATGTCTAAATTAGTACTTCAAAATGCCACATCAGCAGTTTCGTTTAAACTTTGAACCATTTGTCCCGTCCAGCACACCACAATAGTAGGAGCCCCACCATTGGTGACGACATATATGGGCTAAACGCTCTACCCCCTTCGATGAACTAGATCATAAAAGATCTTTTATTTAATTATCGGATAATTTATTTTCCGATTTTAGGAAATTAAGTGATATCATTTTTCAGCGGTTTTATAATGAATTTTATGTGCCAAATTATTTTAGCTAGCATTTTTATTTCATTGATTGATCAGATCAATAATATTCTTTTCAACAAGAATTCATCAAAATTGATGATAATAATTTAGGCACAATACGAATAATCAAACTAAATTCTTAAGCCAATTTTAGGCATATAAATTTCATATTAAAAATAATATGATATTGACCAATATTTTTATTTATCAATATTTATTGATAAAATATCTTAGCATCATAAATATATAAAAGGTGTTCAATATTTAGGACATCATATATATCCATATTAGATTAAAAATAATTATTTAAATCTAAATTCATATGAAGAGGTAATTTCATCAAACTTCATAGATTTATATATTGGACCACAAAATACTTAGTGGAATCTAAATTTATATGAAGAGATAATTTAATCAAACTTCATATATTATTTATTTAGTTTGCTTGTATTAAGCAAGAAAAAAAAACTTAACAAGTCGGCAAACATTGTGCATTTTTTTTAATAATAAATTCATATTTTTGATAAATTATTATATTGGTCAATTTATAAATTTTATATCTATAGGATAAAATTAATTTATCTAATTATATATAGAAGGCAAATATAATATATTTTAAAATATACTATGGCTAAAATATTCTAAGTCAATCATGTGCTATAGCAATTAATATTTCATAAATAGTAATTTAACAAGTCTGTATGGCCAATTTAAATGGCAACAAATTGTATAATATATTACTTTTGAATTGGAAATAAGATTATTTGTTATATAAATAAATTTGTATTAATTAAATAGAATAAATTAAGATTTTTTTTACTCAAAATAATTGAGGAAAAATTATTCGCCTTCTTTATTTTTATCGTGCCAAGATAGGCAAAAATGGTGAGCATTTAGCAGTAAAATAAGGATTCATTTTTATTCTCTGAATAAATCTTATTTAATTATTACAATCTAATTTGATTGAAAGAAATTTTAATATCACTAATAAGTACTAATGATGTTCCAAAAAATTAGCAAACCATCTATACATACAAATAAAGGATCACAAAAATTAGTGAAATCCTTTGAATAAATATGTTTGAAAATTCTTTATTTTGAATTCAAATGAATATATATATATATATATATATATATATATATATATATATATATATATTTTTTTTTAATCGAACTTCATGTTTCAATATTTGAGTATTTGACGTAATAAGTCATACATCATATATGACTATAACAAGTTTGCAAAATTTTGCTCAAGCCATTTAAGTACAAAACTTTCTGGTTGTACAATACATTTTTTTTAATATCATTTGTATAGTCCAAATAACTTGTAGAATTGAGTCATTCCATTGTATCACTCTCATTAGGAGTTATGACTCATTAAAATCTCCTTTTATAGAAATAGGAGTTTCCTTTGTATATATGTATTTCTTAAATTGATATAAAATTTATATAAAGAGATAATTATCAATCTTCATATGTATGTAGTCATATGTATGTAGGATAACAAAATAGTGAAATCATTTTAATATATAATATCAAACTTTTTCTTTATAATTATTATGAAGAGATAAAATTTATCAAACTTCATATTTAAATTAATTAATAATAAATTATTTATTTCTTAATCCAATTAATAGGCAATTAGCTATATAAGGGAGCCTAGAAATTTTCTCATGTCTGAACTTTGCTCATCTCTGACAAAGAGTGAAGACAGACCAATTATAGTTTCGGTTTAAGAATAAGGCCAAAATAATGGCCATCAATAACCGACATTTCATTCTCATTTTTTTAATTTGTATGATGAGTTGTACAATACGATGAGTCAATTATTTTAAATAAATATGAAGAAATAATTTTATAAACTTCATGTAAAATTAATTGTATGCCTTTATTTTTAAGTTATATAAAATATAATAAATTTTCAAACAATTTCCTATTATTCTTTAAAATAGCATACCAATTAATATAAACAAAAATATCAAAATGATACACATGGAATGGACTGGAGAATTCGGAATCCTCCAAAATTGATTAATAGACAAAGAGTCAATGCCCCAAAGGAGTTAAAGACTCATCAACGCATTCCGGTCATATATTGCCTCTCTAATTAATTTATTTATAAAGAGAAACCTCTTGCATGAATGAAAGCCTGAATCTTCATGCACAATTGTAACATACAATATTAAATGCATTGATTGTATGGAATTAAATATAAAAAAAAGCTTTTATTTAAAGTTTTGTTTTACAGAAATAAATTTCAAATGTCATATCAGACAATTTGAAGCAAATAGAGATGGACTTGATCTAAATTTTTTTAAACTTCATATACAAAATAAAATTTCTTGAACCAAATATTTTGTATAATATTTCTTGACAAATATCTTTTAATATTATTGATAAGTACAGTACTACAGATGATCCAAAAAATTAGAAAAACATTTATAACCCTAAACTTAACTACAATACAGTAGACAGTGGAAGTAGGGGTCGAACCACAGAGAGCTATTTAGACTAAACTAGGTGAAAAAATTACTTCTCTAATGAAAATGGACACAACCAAAATAGAAAACTAAAATAAAGAGAAACCAAGACCGTAAATAAAACCAAACACAAGACCTAAAACAAGACACACAATTGGGGGGGGGGTAGTTGATTGGTTGATTGCAACAAAATGAAAGTAACAAGTTAAGAGGAAACTTAGGGTAAAAATCAAGAGATGTGGTGGTTTTGTGAATTGAGGCATAGTTTTGTGTAGTGAATTTGTGTGTAACTTTATCCTTGACTATAATAATGAATTTGGAATTAATCTCTTAAGTGCAGTAAGATGAGCTTTAACCGATAAATAACTCAAACAAAAAGATAGGGTTTTAGTTTAGATGAGCTCGTAAATAAAAACGCTAACCTACTTGAATATCATAACCAATGCAATATAAAATTATTGGTTATTTAAACAAATCAAAACCTCCTAAACAATGAGCTTGTTCAGAACTGTTTAGATCGTTGTGAGTTATTTGCACTTGGCTATTATTCAAATTCTAATGGAGGCTAGTGAGCAAAGCAACCATAGGAATTTTGTGGCTCTTGTTAATTACTATTGAACATAGAATGGACCGAAATAAACTTAAAATAATTCATTGAGCATGAACCGTTCAAATAAAATTCATTATTAATGGTCTCCAAAGTTACAACACAAAAACATAAACACTAACTATGCCTCGAAGGGCTTACTCGAAATACATGAAAAAGAAAGAAAATAAAATAATGATAGAACCCATTAATGAAGCGCGGATGGAAGAGTGAAGCTTGCTTGACTTGCCCAACTCTAAGAGAGAGAATGATGAAGTTCAAAAGTGATTAGAATAGATGCTTTGCACCTGGTTATAACCCTTTCAAAAGGTGATCATGAGGGATGAATGAAGCCCCATGCAAAGAGTGTGAATGAGCATGGCAAAAACATGAAGAGTGAATGCAAAGTGCATGATAGATCTGTTCAGAAGATGGTCAATTTGGGACACGTATATCTCTGAATTGGGCTCTGGTGATATGGAATGAATTGTGGGCCTTGTTCTCTGCTTTCCAACAGTATATAGTATGCATATAGAGAAGGCCCAGATTGTGAGTTATGGACGAAATACTAAGCCTATGTCGGCAAGTCCTAGTCTTGATTATTATCTCCATCTTGTGCTCCACATATTTTCTCCAAGCTATGCTCCATCCATAGATTCAAAATTGCATCTGAATTCACATAAATATTTTCTTTACTTATGGTAAAGTTATTATTCTCAATAACAAACTTAAAACCATCCAAAACCAATCTCGACACAGATACAATATTCCTGTTCACAACAGGTACAAAGTAGCAATTATTTAAATTTATTACAAGTCCAGAAGGTAAAGAAAATAAATTAATGCTCACGGCTAATGCGGCCAGCAACTCTTGCTCCATTTCCCACCCGCAGGTCAACTTTACCTTTCGCTAATCTTCTACTCCTTTGCAGCCCCTGCACATTATTATAAATGTGAGTACCACATCCGGTATCTAACACCCAAGATGAGGAAGTAGATAAATTAATTTCAATAACATTAATACCTGAAGTAGTAGTCTCACTACTCTTCTTCTTCTTCTTCTTCTTCTTCTTCTTCTTCTTTAGATCCTCCAAGTAGATCTGACAATTTCTTTTCCAATGGCCTGGTTTGTTACAGAAGAAACAAACACCCTCCTTGGGTTTCTTGCTCTTTGGTTCGGACAACACCTTGCCCTTACCTTTTGCCTTGACTTTACCCTTGATTTTTCTCTTCTGACCCTTGCCTTTCTGAACCAAGAGAACATCGTTGACAACATTTATCTTCATAGTCCCCTCGAAGTTCTTCAGCATGCCGTGCAACTTCGTGAGACTCTTGTCCATGTTATGCATATTATAGTTCATTATAAATAGCTTGAAATTCGGAGGAAGAGACCTAAGGATCAAATCGGTAACCATCTCATTGCCAACCTTTGCCCCTAGTTTCTCAAGATGATCAAGGTACCCCTTCATTTTTCAGAATATGAGCACTCACCGAGGAGTTGGGAACCATCTTACAACTTGCTAATACACAATGTGCATTATACTTCTCATTTCTAGCTTGCTCTTGGAACATTTCCTTGAGCTGTGCCAACATTGGAAATGCCTCTAAATTTTCAAACTGCTTTTGAAGATCGGCATTCATGGTGGCTAACATAAGACATGTCACATCATTGGGGTCACTTGTATGCTTGGCATAAGTGTCTATCACTTCTTGATCAGCATCATTAGCAGGCTGGTTAGGAATGGGCGTTTCAAGGACATAGTTCTTCCTTTCTTCTTTGAGAATAATTCTCAAATTTCGATGCCAGTCGAGGAAGATTTTCCCATTGAGCTTGTTCTTCTCAAGGACGGATCACAATGTTAAAGTTTGTTGCCATTTTCTACACATAATTAAATGCAGGTTTATATTAATATGTGATTTGAGATATTTTAACATAATTTTAACTCCCACTATTTTATTTAAATCAATAACCCTCAAATGTATTGATTCAGAAATTTTAACTTTAAATTTCATAGTGGGCCAAGATCCATATTTCATCAAGTTCCAAGTGAGCTTTGGCTCATCGCCTAGAACCTAATTAATTAGGTAGGAATATTTCCAATTGTATCTCATACAACTCTTGATTAATCCATAGAATGAGCATCATATGCTCGGCGTATGCATCCTATCATATGCCCCGAACCCAAGTCTGACTTGATAGTTCAGTTGAATCTAACCATGTCTACATATCGAGAATCACCATTTCTCGCTTCTTATCACCCTAAGATTATGCTAATTCACTATGCTTTGGCATACCCAAATTTTGCATGATCGAAGGGATGATAAGTATAGATAAATGGTAGGCATTTCTATTATTCAATATTATATGAGGGATTGTTATGTTTGACCTTTTTGTTTTAGTTATTTTATTTTATCATGTATTTCATCACAGAACATCACATGTACAGATAAAATAAATATGATATGATATAACATGGCCTTGATGATCTAAATGAGCCAATCTTTAAGATCATTTCCTAAGATACATTCAACCACAAGGCATTGATGAACTCCTTCATCTCCATGATGTGTATGAGGTGGACGGTGAACTCCTTCATCTCCATGATGTATGTGAGGTGGACGGTGAACTCTTTCATCTCCATGATGCGTATGATCGTGGTAGTTATATTATATATAAAATGAACGGAACCATGCCCGTCACAATTAACCATCAAAATAAATTACATCACATCAACCAAGAATGGAACCATGCCCGTTATTACATACATACATATGTTACATATACCACATAATCACACACAAATCACAACCATTCATCACATATCTAATAGGCCATGGTATGCATTATGTTGTACTTTAAACCATTTTTACGAAATATGTATAAGGCGTTACGAATATGAAATTCGGGGTCTACGATTAATCTATGCGTGAGTGCAGGGTTCGGGGCGCGGCCCCGAAAAACTTGATGTGTTGAATACATCTTTTCGAAATTTATTTAGTGTATCATATACGTAGTTTCACACCTTTTAATAAAATTTAGACACCCATCCGAAAGTTATGATACATCACATGCGTCCCTTCATGACATACCCAAGGCACCCTTTCAATCAAGTCGCACCCTTTCATGATCAAGATACATCGCATGCACCCTTTCACGAAGTCGCATCCTTTCAATCAAGTCACAACCTTTCATGATCAAGATACATCACATGCCCCCTTTCATGAAGACGCATCCTTTCAATCAAGTCGCAACCTTCCATGATCAAGATACATGACATGCACCCTTTCATGAAGTCGCATCCTTTCATGAAATCGCAACCGTTCATGATCAAGATACATCACATGCGCCCTTTCATGAAGTCGCATCCTTTCATGAAATCGCAACCGTTCATGGTCAAGATACATCACATGCACCCTTTCATGAAGTCGCATCCTTTCATGAAATCGCAACCGTTCATCACGAAAATTCAACAATTGAAAAATAACGCTTCAAAATCAAAAGAAACTGGCTCTGATACCACGGTTGGGTTTCTATCGTTCATAACGCAGCGGAATAACAAAAATGAAACAAAATCGAATTCGAAACCCAAAAGAAGGATCCGTGAATTATAATAAAATCAAAGAAAAGTTCATAACTTTGTACCTTCTGATTACGCTTAATCCGTGATGATCGAAAGTGAATTAGGTTGACGCTTTTCTTTGTCCGATTTCAAACCGATTTCCAAACCGATCCTTTGTATGTTTCGCCTAACCGGTCTCACAAACCGATCTCCAAACAAACCGATTCTCCAAGCAAACCGATTCTCCAAACAAACCACGGTTTCAACCCGAATCACAAAGACGCGGCACTTCAATTCGTCCTCTACCGGTGTCCACACGAACAACCCCTTTGAATGGATAAAGAACGATATATGCTAGTATTCGTTCTTCATTTTTCTCACAGAAATAACAAGAGAATAATTTTCGGATATTTCTCTCCTTTTGTCTCACAAAAGTTGGACGAAAATAATATGCCTTTTTCAATCATTTTGGGGTGTCTCTAGTGCTTATATAGTCCATAAGTTTCATATCCTATGTGCATGGTAAACTATGTAACCATATATGCAACATACCTTATCATATAAGATGTAGGATTGGATGTGTTACTTGACTATGTTTAGCCCGTTGGCTGGGCGAAACATCTGTTTCGCCAGCTCGCTGGGCGAAACAGTTGTCCCTCCAGCCAAAACAAAAAAACGAAAAAGCCTAAAAAACGGAAAAATTAAAAACAGATTTTTTAGCCTTTTTACATGGAAAAAAAATAAAATAAATCTGAAGACAAAAAAAATGATAATAAATAACTTATTTTTATTTAGAATTTCTTTTTCATATTGAAATGACAACTCTGTTTTTTTAGTAGATAAACTTAACATGTTAGGGTATAGGAGGAATCTAAGTTTTTTTAGGTATAGAGTTTATGGTTCAGATATAGGGTACTAGAGAATATTTACTTTTTCAGATTGAAATGACAATTTAGCTTTATTTTTAGTGGGTAACATTGATTTAACATGCTAGAATATAGGAGGAATCTCAGATTTTTTAGGTATATGATTTAGATTTCTATTTAAAGAGTCCTCTTATTACACTTGATCATCAAAAAATCAAATCTCATAAGTCTCTCTTGCAAACTTCTTCTCTTTTCATCTTTCTCCTTATCAAGAAAATGCCACAAAATTCTGAAATTTTTCTATATTACAATGGTCAAATTGTTCAAGATTAGAGCGGATACAATTACTATCCACAGGAAGCTGTTTTTCTCCCGCGTAGTACAAATAGAAATTATTATAGATTGTGTTTAGAAATTTATGCTACCACAGGTTGGCCTAATAGTGATGATCTTAAAATTAGTGGTAGGTTTCCTTACCGTATAAATGATTGTTTGTATTTTAAGATAGTCAAAATTTCGAATGATTCACAGTTAGTTAGTTTTGCTCAGTACATCAAATATGGTGAACACGGTTGGCCTGAATTAGAAATATACGTTGAACGCATCCAAAGTAGAGAATCCTATGTAGGAACTAGTAGTAGATCAAATGTACCTTTTAATGATGACGAGCTTGAGAGGTTAGAACCTGTAAAAAATCGTGATGAAGATGAAGTGCCAGAAACGGAAGAAGGCGACGAAGATGAGTTTGAAAATATTGAAGATGATGAATATGATGAAGATGAAGTGCCAGAAATGGAAGAATGCGACGAACCAGAAATAGATGTTATGAACAATTATACGGAAGTAGGTGAGATGGTTAGTGTAGGAACTTTCGGTAATCCTCCGGCGAAAGAGTTTGAAGATACTACTATGTGGGAAGAAGCGAAAATCGATATCTTGTATGGTAAGAGCATGCATGTGAGTGGTGGTGATAGTTTGTACGAGGGACAGACGTTCGACATGAAAGCAGAGCTACAATCGGCCGTAAAATTATACAGCGTCATGCATCACCGAGAATTTGTAGTCTCCAAATCGAACAAAACGCTATACACTGTAGTCTACAAGCTACAAGATGACCGCGCTGGCTGTGATTGGAGGCTGTATGCATGCAAAAATAAATGACATGTGTTTGAGATTAAAAAATTTACACAACCACACGTATATGTTAATCGACACCCTAACAACGACCACAAACAATTAACAAGTGCATTTATTGCGGGGCTAATTCTAGATGTCGTTAGAGCGGATTTAGCAATTAAACCAGTAACCCTAGTGGAAACCGTCAAATTAAAATTTGAATATACCATATCATATTGGAAGGCTTGGCACGCAAAGCAACACGCGCTTAGATTCTTATTTCGCGATTGCAAGGGGGCATATAATTTACTTCCTGAATTGATGGCAGCAATATATTCGGCAAATCCTACTACTGAATATTCGTTTTGGAGAGGTCCCAAAAACCGTGCTGATGAGGAGGAGTTCGAAGGTCTTTTTTGGGCATTTAGTCCATCACTTAAAGGATTTGAGTTCTGCAAGCACATAACAGTAGATGGAACATTCCTAACCGGAAAATATCAAGGATGCTTATTGATGGCGGTCGCTACCGATGCAAATGGTCAATTATTTCCCTTAGCTTTTGCTTTAGTTAATAAGCAGAGGGTAGAAACGTAGGGTTGGTTTTTTGGGTGTTTGGGGACTTTGATCGGCCATCGCAAAGGTTTATGTGTGATTTCGGATAGGCATGCCAGAATAATTCGTGCAATGAAGGACGACAGATTGAAACAGAAGGAACCTAACAGCTATCATTTTTATTGCATGCGGCATTTAGAAGCAAATTTCAGTAGCGCTGTAACAGACAAAACATTGGTTAAATTGATTGTACCACTAGTTAAGGCGCCCACCAAATTTAAATTTAAGAAGTTATATAAAGTATTAAAGGATAAAAATAATGAGGCGTGTGAATGATTAAATAAAAAAGATAAATCAAAATGGGCGTTCGTGTATGATACAGAAGGTCGCCAGTGGGGAATTCCTACTATTAATCATGCAGAAGTGATGAATTTTGTTTTCAAGGGTATGAGGAAGCTTCCTGTTACGGCTATTGTGATGGAGACATTCTACAAGCTGAATAGTTATTTTGTCAACAAGCGCGAGATAGCTGCAAATATGGAAATGAATAATAGAATGTGGGGGAAATGAAGTGATGGAAAAAATGGAGAATAAAACCGTTAAGGCGCGTGCGCATCGAGTCACTACCTTCAATGTCGAAAACGGTGTTTATGAGGTAATAACAGGACCTAGTGGTTCCAAGGTAGGGGGAAAGAGCTTCCATGTGAATTTCAATGAAGGCAAATGCAATTGTCAGAAACCGATGCTATATCACTATCCTTGTTCGCATCTTGTAGCAGTTTGCATACGCAGAGGTGTTAGTTCCGAGTATTTTATACATCAACATTTTTCGCTGGATCACCTTAAACATACATATGAAGAAAGTTTTTATCCGATAAAGTTTAGAGAACAGTGGGTTGAACGTAAAAAAGTTTACAATGGTACATTGGTTCCTCATGAGAAACTTATGAGGAAAAATGTCCGTGGAACCAACAAGCGTGGTAGAAGACAGAAGAAACGGTTTCATAATAGTATGGACAGCATGGACAACGCAGATCGTAGAAAATATTGCAGTATTTGTGGAGTAGCAGGGCACACGAAAACAAAATGTCCGAGAAGGTTATAGTGTTTTATGTATGGTAATTTATGTTTATTTATTGTAGTTTGTAATGTTTTATGGATTGTTATTTGTAGTGTTTTATGTATGGTAGTTTATGTTTATTTATTGTGGGTTGTAATGTTTTATGGATTGTTATTTGTAATGTTTTATGTATTGTATTTTATGTTTATATATTTTAATTTGTAATATTTTATGGATTGTATTCCAAATTAAATACACATAGTCAGTTCTCTAAAATAGTTTAAATATCAGTCCAAATAGTGCAGTAAAAAAATAAACATAGTCAGTAATGCCAGAGGCCTCCACCTCCTCCTCGTGTTCCCCGCGTCCTCCGAGTCCCCCCCCCCCCGTCCGCGTGGTCCTCCTCCGTGTCCTCCCCCCTGTGTGGTCCTCCGAGTCCTAGCTGCGCCTAAGGCTGAACCTGAGTAATCTGACTAACTCCTTCATCTCCGTCTCCTGCTCCCCCCTCCTCCGTCTCCTCCTTCGTCTCCAACCTGTTTGATGATCGAACCCCAATCGAAGTCGCCCTCATATTCATTACTTTCCTTCATGCTGCTCCGGATGCACCCTAACAACTTTTTCAATTTCCCTGGTACATCTTGGCACTCGGTCTTTAGCGTTTCGAACCCATGTTTGCAGGCATCCAAAAGAAATGCATGCTAAAAAATAATATTTGAGTAATGTTAAAGAACTAAAATAATATGAATAAATAATAATATAAATAATAGTCAATTATTTTCATTACCGCTTTCCTTTTCTCTGCGGAACAATCGGATGATACGATCCCGTAGCATGCGGGATTTCGGACTGCACATAAAGATCGGTTGCCATTCTATACCAATTCTAGTATGCATCATACTGGCTAGGGTCCTACGGCTGCCATGAAGGAATATTTATTTCACGTCACAAGCGTTTCTCTTCCCACTCAGCCAGATAAGCTGAATGTATGGTAGGCCAATCATTTTCACGGTAATTTATGATATCGTGCAACCGTTTGTCGTACTCGCAATTTGGGGGTGCTTCCATCGCATACCCGAACTGACGCAACACCCGCTCCGGACGATGCATCTCGACAATCCAAAAATAGATCAATGGCACTGTAAGAAGCCCCATAGTTTTTTCGTACTCAACTATTGGCGGGAGTATATGACGGAATACTTCATAAGGTGTCCAAACCACCTGAGTGTCGACCAAACTGTCGAACTGATTGCGATGTGTCGGTAAATACCGACGAGGTGTTATATCCGCGTACTGAGTACAATCTTTCCACAAAAAACCAACCGTAGGTCTCTCATGTTCATCACCATCATTCGCCATATCCTGCAGTTCCTTGCGTACGTCTTTAGGAACAGGTCGTCCGACAGTGATATGTTACCATGCCCACAGTTGCAGCAACATGATACACCCTCCCATATTTTTCCGTTTCTTATGCGTACCTTTACACAATGCCCTGTAAAGGTACGCAAGAACTCCACTACCCCATGCCCATCTATCTAAATCCGACATGTCCTCTAATAAAAGCTTGAGGCAGTGCCGAAACACAATTTCCCGAAACTTCCGTAAATAATGCATCCCCACATAATGCAAGCATGTAGGCTCTACAATACTGCTCGAATTTCTATTCCGAGGCATCAATTTCCAAATCGGAAAAATTATTTTTCAACCATGTTCTTTTCAATAAAATTTTGCTTCTCCCCTTTCCCTTGAACTCCAATTCCGGGATTTCTTAACCGAGTAGTTGCCTGACCTTTTCCTTCCAATCAACATATTTATTATTTAAACACATTGCCTCACCGTCCGTCCGCATTCCCAACAAACACGAAATGTCATCTAGCGTTATGGTCATCTCACCAACAGGCAGATGAAACGCGTGTGTTTCCGGTCTCCAATGTTCCTGCAGAGCGCTTATCAGTCTGCTGTCGTAATCCAGCCAACCCATCCTGGCAGTTTGTAGTAAGGTTGCTTTCTTCAAAAAAGGGACATACCGATCGTCCCATGGAACCTGCAGAAACATAAATAAATAAAATATACATAAACATAAACATAAACATAAGTAAATAAAATATACATAAATAAAACTATAAAATATATAAGATATATAAGATTTTTAAATAAATAAAATAAAATAAATAAATAAAACTAATAATAAATAAATAAAATATACATAAACATAAACATAAACATAAGTAAATAAAATATATAAGATATATAAGATTTTTAAATAAATAAAATAAAATAAATAAATAAAACTAATAATAAATAAATAAATAAATAAAAATATACATAAACATAAACATAAACATAAATAAATAAAATAAATAAATAAAATATACATAAATAAAATAAATAAATAAAACTAATAATAAATAAATAAAATATACATAAACATAAACCTAAATAAAATATACATAAATAAATAAATAAAATATATAAGATTTTTTAAATAAATAAAATAAATACATAACGTACATATGATTTTTTTTTACTTTCTAAAAAAATTTATAAATAATATACTAAAAAAAATAAATAGATACCGGAACTTCGTGTTGTTGGTAGCGCATAGGTTTGATAGTTACATCTTCGGTGTTGCTAAATTTGCTCGCCCGATGCATGTGTTGTTGTGACTGAAGCGCATACTTTGGCCGACTAGGTCCCGCGTCAGATGACATCTTTATTTAAAAAATAAAATAATATTAATAAATAAATCAAATAATATTAATAAATAAATAAAAACAAATAATAAATAAATAAATACTTATAATAAAATAACCCTCAAAATAAATATACATAAACATACATAAATAAATAATTGCATAGCACACATTTGATTTTTTAAACTTTCAAAAAATAAAACTATAAATAATATACTAAAAAATATATCTATAACAAAAAAAATATAAATAAATAATCCTAAATAAGAAAAATAATTAATAAAATAAATATATACATTACCTAAACTACAAAAAATAATTTCAAAAATAAATATGTACCTAAACTAGAAAAAATATTAGAAATTTACTTGTAATTATTATATTTTCTTCTTCTTCTTCTTCTTCTTCTTCTAACAAAATCATGAAAATCAAGCAAATCAAACAAATTAGAAACTAATTTTGAGCAAATATCTTAGTTTATAAATCTAATTTCAAACCAACCACACAAATGGAAAACTAATTTTGAGCAAATAAACCTAATTTGAAACTAATTTTGAGCAAATAAACCTAATTTGAAACTAATTTTGAGCAAATAAACCTAATTTGAAACTAATTAACTAAAATAAACCTAATTTGAGCAAATAACTAAAATTAACTAAACCTAAACTCAAAGAAATCAACATACCTTCCCTCTCCTTTTTTCTCTTTTTTTCGCCTCTTTTTCGCCTTGTTTTTTCTGTTTCGAAAATTTTCGAAAAAACAGTCGAAACGCAGTCAGGGGCTGTGAATTAATGGTCTCTGCTTCTCCCAGCGAGCTGGCGAAACAGTTGTTTCTCCCAGCCAACGGGCGAAACAGATGTTTCGTATAAAATTGGCTTAAATTTTGTGGGCTAAGCCTACAAAATGTAAAATAGGGTGTTTCGCCCCGCGACGGGGCGAAACAGACTGTAGATTTTTTTTCTTTTCGGAAACTGATTAAGCGTTGTTAGCGGGGGTAAATAGTGTGTTTCACTCGACCACTGGGCGAAACAAGGCTTGATTATCGTAGTTTCACCTGTAATCTCATTCCGCTTTGTTTCGCCCCGCTACTGGGCGAAACTACTTGTGTTTCGCCCAGTAGCTGTCGAAACGGCTAGTTATACAAATATTTTCAAAACTTGATTATTCTCTTAATTAATTTTTTTTTGGCCACTTCAAAAAAAAAGTCTCCCCAAACTAGGTTAAAGAGGAGTAGCGATGGTGAGTCTCCTTGTCTTGACCGTTGGCAGTGAAAGAAGTACGGAAGAAGAGTGTCATTTATTTTGAGTGTTGAACTTGAAGAAATGAGGAGGTTGGGTACATGCAATCTTTTTTTTTGTTTTCGGGTTGGGTCGGGTTTGGATTCGGGTGGGTCGAATCTGGTCAGATTTTTCCACCTCTAGTCATAACGTATCTTGTCCCAACTAAGCCCAATACCCTCAACATTCACACACAACCTTCCCCTCCAATGACTTTGATCGTACAGATAAAAAAAAATGGCGTACCCAATTTTCCTCTAGACTCTTGCCTCCATATCGTGAAACTCACCACCCACCGTCGAAATCGCCGAAGACTCGCCTCTCGCCATCTAGATCGCCGGAGACTCTTTGTTTGCCGTCCAAATCATGAATCTCTAAACTCGTTGCTTGCTTTTCAGATCCAAATCATAGAATGCATATCGTAGCTCGAGCCGAGATCGAGCTGGCTCGAGTTTTTTCGAGCCGAGCTCGAGCTGAGATTTGAGCTCGAAATTTGTTTCAACTCCAGCCGAGCCGAGCTCGAGCTGACCTCAGCTCGGCTCGACTCGGCTCTTTGCCATCCTTATATGCGGTAACTCGATTTTCTCTCAAAACTATGAGCTTTCGACTTATGGGAGAGAGGGAGAAAAGACAAGATTAAAATGAAAAGTTGTTAGTGGTTAAATTAGATATGTTATTTTAGGCTTGATTTATTTTTAAGATATATAATTTGTGCTGCCAACTTCAGAAAATTCAGATGCAGAAAATCCAACTTCTTTAGTGAATTCTAACAGAGTAATCCAAACAGCCCTTAATGAGAATATTAACTACTGCAAAAGCATTATATTGTCACATAAAGGTATACTATGTTTGTATAGTTAGAATATTTATATGGACTAATATAAGATATTCTAATATAAAATATTTTAGTAAGCTAATATTAAAATTTCATATTATATTATATATTGAAATAAGGGACATAATTTATCATATTACCGTAGGGTCGGTCCAATTACTGGGGCCTCGGAACCCATCATTAAAGGCCTCTAAAAATCTAAATTTAGAACCTTTTTTGTACTAAATATATTTATATATTTTGTATCAATCGAAATATTTTCACAAATTATATTTGCTGAGAAAATAAGAAAACAAATAGCGAATATAAAAGAAATATTTTTGTATATTCAATATGTTCATCTAGTTTGCACCAATAGGATATTTTAGCTATTTTTCCTTCTTTTTATTTTTCGATGAAAGTTATGGATAGAAACTGCCAAAATATTTCAAACATTTATAATTTTGTATAGGAATCCATAAATATGACTTTTCCCTTTTATATTCTTATGGAGGGTAATGCACTCAAAGTAAATATTCTAATATGGACTAACTTGATCATTGAATGAAGGAGATGTAGGGAAAGAAGAATTTATGGACTACAACCGAAAAAAAATAAGAAATCAAGGAATTTTAATAGAGACCAACTAATTACCTCCCGTAATTTGAGACTCCCAAACTCCCGTGCAAGAAGAAGACACCATGTGTCCAAATTTGGGAGTTAAATAACATCCGCTTCAAGCTTCCAATTACACGAGCACCCCAGCTTTGAAGTTGGAGCACCAAATTTTTATGGGAGCTTCTAAGCTCTTATAAAGTCTAGCACCAACTCATTTTTTCGTAGTTCCAACTAACTCCCGCCACATTTTCAATTTCTAACAAACACAATATTTAAAAGACATATCGATAATACTAAAAGTTATATCAACAATCAATGTTTTAAATTGCACTATGGCGTGATAGCGGATGTGCAGTATACTTTATAATTTACGTAAAATTTCATAAAAATTAATAATAAAAATATAATCATAATAAAATTTTAATACAAAAAACAAAAAAATCCAAATACCATAAATATTAAATAAAACGAAATTATTCGGAGTGCCCAGCTTTTGGAATGCCCAGAAGCGCTCACCATATAGATTTAACTCTACACATATATACTTGCACTTGGATATACCTTTTGTGTTTACAAATATATATATTTTTTTCAAATATACCTTTTTGTTATTTTGCTATACCTTTTGTGTTTACAAAAATATTTTTTTGTAATTTCATCATACCTTTTGTAATCGGGCACTGTTGGGTGCTCCAAAATACTGGCACTCCATATCTAAACCCCTAAATAAAATAGTATAATTATTTATCATAAAATACCATACAAAATTCATTGTCCATAATTAAACATCCAAAATAAACACATGAATATAAATTATACGAAATAAGCACAAAAAAAAATACAAAACTAACACTTTTAACGCTATAGCGGCCGCTATAGTCACTATTTGAACGCTATTTGACTGCTATAGCGGCGCTATAGCGCTCAAAACGCTATTTTAGCTATATTTTCGTTGCGTATTGCGTTTTATGGTCGAAATCCGCAATTGCAGCGCTATAGGGCCGCTATTTAAAACATTGTCAACAATACTAAAAGAAATATAAAAATACTAAAATGAATATCTATACAATAAAAAGACATATAAGATATAACAAAAAAAGTCATATCAACAATAACATAAGACATATATGATATTATAACATATAATGGGTCAAATACGTGTAATGGGTCGAGCTAGAGCCGAGCAGGTTCCAGCTCGAGCTTGGCTCAGTTTTAGCTCGAGCTGGCTCGGCTCGAGTTCAGTTCGAGTTTTTTCGAGTTTTTTCGAGTCGAGTTCGAGCGAGGCTATCGAGCTACGAGCTTTTTTGTCATCCCTAACCGCATGTGAATGCATGTGGAAACTCAAATTTCTATAGTTGAAGTAAATATCAGAATCCAAATACTCAAAAAATCTTAATTACGGTAAGTGCACCTTCTAACCACCCTACTTACTGTTAGCCAAACAACCCCTAAGGTACATTTACTTTGCAGGAATGTAGATTGTCATGGTAATTATGTTCCTTGAAATGTCCTTAGAATTCTATTACCATAAGATGTTTTATTATTATTGACTTATACTTTTTGATTTTTGGGAAAGTTGTATTTTTATATTTAAATTAATAGTAATTAATGTTTGATAAAATTTATAAATAACAATTGCACTCTTACTTATTTAACAATTAAATAACACATGAGAAGAGCAATTTAGGAACTAGATAAATAAAAAATTACCACCAATTTCTCATAGAATATGAGATTACTATCATATATGATTACAATACTATAGTAAACACAGTGGCGGAACTTGCCTCTGTTTATTGGGGACCAAAAAAAATTTCTCTATGTTATGAATATAATTAATATGGATGTTCAATACTTGGCCCCTAAGAAAAGATAAATTAGGAAATGCTTGTAAGAATGGAAGGAGTTGTGGCAGGGTATTTACTACTGTATATTCTATTGTATTTAGGTTAGATTATTTCCTTTATTCTAATTCTAAATCAGGCAAGAGATTTCTTGGCCAGCACTCACCCTCTACTATATAAAGGGGGCAGTGACTATTGTATTTCTTAATCCATAATTGAATGAAATTCTCTCCTTCTAATTCTC
This sequence comes from Juncus inflexus, assembly GCA_024447665.1. Taxonomy (NCBI): domain Eukaryota; kingdom Viridiplantae; phylum Streptophyta; class Magnoliopsida; order Poales; family Juncaceae; genus Juncus; species Juncus inflexus. Next base: position 13,793,415 of record JAJHPC010000003.1, on the reverse strand, counting down.
TCTTTTATTATCCTTTTGTTCTTTATTTTATAACACGTTATCAGCACGACTCTACAATAAGCATTTGAAGTTATAAATAACATAACTGAAACTCTACTTCAGAAGGTACAATTTCAAATTATTAATATTTCATTATATTATTTCTTTTGGATTTCTTTTATTCGATTTTTTTCCTTTTCTTTTCTTGAAATTCGTTATTTTACAAGCTTCTTTTAAGTAACATATCTCTGCACCAGAAGTTGCAGATTCTCTTTATAGATCAATGCACCAGAAGTTGCTTATTTAATTATTTTTATTTTGCGACCTGAAGTTGCGTGTTTATTTTGATTCACGCACCAGAAGTTGCTTGTTTAAATTATTTTGTATGCACCAGAAGTTTCTTCTTTAATTATTTTTGCAACCAGAAGTTGCATGTTTATTTTTCTTTACGAGCCAGAAGTTGCTTGTTTAATTTTATTTACGCAACCAGAAGTTGCATGCTTATTTTTATTTATGTACCAGAAGTTGTAAGTATATTTATGCACCAGAAGTTGCAAGTATATTTATCATTATTCTATGTACATTTATTTTATGCACATTTACTTTTATGCACATTTACTTTTATGTACATTTATTTTACGCACATTTATTTTTCTGCAAATTTATTTTTATTTATGCACCTGTAGTTGCAATAATTTTTTTTTTCCTTTGCACACAAGCTGCAAAATTTATTTTATGCACCATAAGTTGCAAAATATAGCACCAGTAGTTGCAAGAATATAAATTAGAAATATTGTCTAAATCTCAAACATCAACTCTCAAATAATAATTTGAAAAAAGATGAAGAATATATATTAAATAATCATACTCCTTACCTTTTATCTTGCTCTTGAAGCAGCAACAAGATGAAGAGAGTTGTAAGATATATTGAAAACCAATATCATATATTATTGTGAATAATCAAACTAATGAGTTGTAAAAGAAGAAATTATGAAACTTGTCTAAATAATTGCATTCAATTCCCAGAAGTAAATGTTGCAAAATAATGACATAAATAAGACCAATGCCAGAAGTCATTACAAGAAAATCACATAAGACAATGAGAAGATACAACAATATGTTATTTGTAACTGATTCCAAAATATGTATTTTTGATGTTGTATAAAAGAGCATTGGTTAAGTACCTGTTGTACACCAAAATATTTTGTCGAATTCTACAAAGTCTCTTTAAAAGAAAAAAAAGTATGGTTAATTATGTTTATAATTGAAAACCATTTCAGTAAGCTCTTAAATATTACATAAGACTTTTAGGCAGACTTCCTTGACCATATATTTATTCAATTTATTTTATTTATCTGTGGAATCCAAAATGTCTATCATATGTCCAGCAGACATTGAACAACTAAAATAATAATTAGAAATTTAAAGACAGGTATTAATATAATACCATGTATTATAAATGTAATTTAAGACTCCAGAAGAGTTACCATTTTGTTGCCTGTATAGAATAGATAATGCTTTAAAATTGTAAATTACTGTTTCTTGTATATAAGTAAAATAATGAATTTTCATTCAAATGAAAAATCACGAATTCCGTACAATTGGTTCCGCATCATTCCCAGAAATGAATACCACATATACAAGTCGTGGTTATTAATATGGATGCTGACGTGTAAGAGGTCAAGGTCGAAATTATACTTGTGACTGTGATGATTATATTAAGAAAAACACACAAGAAAGCGGAAAGAACGGACAAAATGGTCTAAAAATTTATGTGGTAGTAAAGGACATTTGGTATGTCTCTGTGTACGCCCTAGAATTTTGTGGAGGTTTATTAAGCCATCTTAAAAGCAAGGAGAAAATAATAATGTCGATTTGTTTATCACGATAATGAAAACGTTGATAACCGATAATGATATCATCCGCTGGATTTAAATCACATTAACAAGAACGAGATAGAGAAAGAACCGAGTAAGAAATTTTTCTTTTATTCCATTTTATATTCTTATTCTTATTGTTATTATCATTATCATTATTTTTCTTTCTTTTGATACTACTAATATGAATCAAAGTATATATGAGCACAATAAGAATTATGAATATGTGTGCCTCATTGTAGTGGAAAATATTTCTGTATTTTGAAAAATATTCATTATAACAACATGCAGCTTTTCTATTGATTTGTATTATGAAGGAGTAATACAATTAAGTCAGATTTATTAGTAAACCAGAAGTTTATTGACTTAAAACTTATTTATGCTTCTGCATATCAGATTTCGTCCAGTCGAAAAGTAATTTTATAATTTGACATGAACTTGAAGTTCACTAATTAGAAAAGTAATTTTATCATTAAACATGAACCAGAGGTTCAATAATTTGAAAAGTAATTTTATGATTTGACATGAACAAGAAGTTCACTAGTTCGAAGAGAAATTTCATGATTTGGCATGAAACAAAAGTTAACTAATCTCGGAGCAATGATGATGCAAATAATCATAGAGAATTCAAATATGCATCAATTAAAGAACCAGAAGATTCTTTTATCAAATAAATTTTCATGTGCTGCATGTTATCAAAGGAGAATTAATTGTTAGACATCACAAATCAGGGTTGGGAATAAATCACCCAATTTCCTTGAGCATATTAATCGAAATATATGTGGCCCTATTACTCTTTCATGTGGACCATCTAGATATTTTATGGTATTAATAGATGTATCTGTTAGATGGTCACATGAACATTTATTTAATCTCGAAATATTGTATTTGCGAGATTGCTTGCACGAATATTCTAATTAAGATAATAATTTCTGGATCGTACAACTAAGAAAAATCGTCTTAATGATGATCAGTTGGCTACATCCCAAGTAATAATTGACTTTTGTACGTTGATTTAGATTATAGTTGAGCATTGGCCCACAAACGCACTTAGAATGATCTAACATTATATCTTATTAAGTGATTATAATTAATCGTTGGCCCCTAATAATGAAATGAACACTCGTCTTTTGATTGAGGCCATGAAATGATATATGCTGCAGCACTAATTAGAGTAAAGCCAACATTTTATAATAAATACTCCCCATTATAATTTGTGACTGGCCTGCAGCCAAGTAAATACTATTTTAAATATTTTGGATGTGCAATATTTGTTCCGGTAGCTCCACCGCAACACACAAAAATGGGTCACAAATAAAAGTCGGGCATATATGTTAAGTAAAATGGGTCACAAATATTTTGGATGTGCATAATTTGATATCTTGAACTTCATTACTTGAATATATTCACTACATGATTTATTGATTATAAATTTGATGTGACAGATTTTCAATCATTATCCAATTTTAATACTTGATCTTATATATATGAACTATAAGTTAAAATGTAACTCATTTGTAAAATATAGCAAACCTATTATTAGATATATTTGTTCTTTCATAAAAATAATCTGACAACATCTTAATTCGGATGGATATCCCTGGAGGATCATCCAAAAATACACCTGAAGTGTGTTAGATATTTATAGACAAAATTCCAGAAGAAAGAATTGAATGAATACCCAAGTGATTGTTGTGAGACAATTAAATATTAATGAATATGTTCAAGATATAATAGACAATGAAAGTCCTGAAGAACTTGATTAATAATTAATGATAACATTAGGGGGAGAGAAACAAGAGCTGGAAAATATAAGTTATGTCTTATATAGAATGCATCATTAATATATTTCACTTAGATCCTCGAACAAGTTAATAGGAACTAGAAGTTCATAAATTTATTAATGTGAAACAACATGCAATTATATTATTTATATTGATGCAAAAATGATTATAATATCATACATTCCAGCATGATGTGCTCATAATTATATTGAAGTACCCTTGGATAATTCTATGTTTGATATATGCCAGAAGCATGGTCGACCAATCGGTTCCAATGATAAAGATCCAAGGAAGAAAAAGGAGCATAATGAAAAAGTTGGCATAATTGAAGTTAACGATACTTCTAAAGAAATAAATTCTTCTGAAAAGAATATTAACGATAAAAGAGTAGAAGACATAGACAAGCAAATAACCCCAGAAGAGGTTCAGGTACCTAATAATATTGAAAATATTGAAAATGATTAGATCTCAATAAATTATGTCTCTACTAGAATAAATATGGAACCGTAATAAAATTAAGATTAATCAAAATTTATTTATGCAATTGCAATTGATATAATAAATAAAAATGAGGATCTAGAATTAAAATTATTTGTATAATGTCGACAGATAAAGTATTGGCCAAATCGAAAGATGTGATTAAAGCATCATTATTTTCACTAGTAAAATATAAAATTGTGGACATGTAGTCCAAACACCTGGCATTGTATAACGGTAACTTATAAACGGTAAGAATATGTAATAAGAAAATTAAATTGTGATGTGCAATTATATTTCTAATTTTCTCGTCCCTGATGGACTTATTAACGTATTAGCAAATTATTCATATCTCATTTGATTGCAATATATTAATGAAAATCCCTGAAGGATTTAGAATGCCTGAAGCATTTCAAACTCTCGAGAGATTTAATCTATTAAATTACAAAGATCTTTGTACTAATTAATGCAATATTGAGATATGTGATAAAATTGCTATAACAAATGTTTGTTAAATGAATGTTATGTAATTGATCAAAATTACGTATAGGAAACTATATATTTACCTTTTGAATGTTGATATATATATTGATGATTTAAAATCTTATGGTACTCTCGAAGAGCTCCAAATGCTACCATATTATTTAAAAGAAAATAAGATTAAATTCTTTAAGGCATAAAATATTATCTTGAATTATAAATTGAATATTATTTCCGGAAGGAGTTATTGTTTCACAATCCATCTATTACAATGATATAATGTGGAGAAATCGCATCCATTAAGACCATCAAGATAACTTATTTGATGTATTGACAATTGAAGTAAATGATGATGAGTTATTTTCATGCATGAGCATGATGATTGTGAAACGAATATTTAACGAATCTCCTCAAATAATGATCCAGCAGATCTCTTCTTAAGCATATATTACAAAGATTGAACTTTGTCATCTCACATATAGTTGCATATATGAGGGGGAGAAATAATACGCACTGCACTCTTTTTCCCTTGTCTATGGTTTTTGTCCCAATGGGTTTTCCTAGCAAGGTTTTTAACGAGGCAACTTTTGTGCATAATATATAGAATGATGATGCACTCTTTTTCCTTCACTAGGATTTTTGCCCATAGGGTTTTACCTAGTAAGGTTTTAACGAGGCATATTTAATATATGAAATAATGAGAAATAATAATAATACGCGATGCACTCTTTTTCCCTTAACCAAGGTTTTGTCCTACTAGGTTTTCCTTGTAAGGTTTTTAATGAGGCAGCTTCTAATGCGTATGAAATATGGACATCCAAGGAGGAGTGTTATGAATATAATTAATATGGATGTCCAATACTTGGCCCATAAGAAAAGATAAATTAGGAAATGCTTGTAAGAATGGAAGGAGTTGTGGCAGGGTATTTACTACTGTATATTCTATTGTATTTAGGTTAGATTATTTTCTTTATTCTAATTCTAAATCAGGCAAGAGATTTCTTGGCCAGCACTCACCCTCTACTATATAAAGGGGGCAGTGACTATTGTATTTCTTAATCCATAATTGAATGAAATTCTCTCCTTCTAATTCTCTCTTTTATTATCCTTTTGTTCTTTATTTTATAACACTCTATTGATTAACATTATGCATTTTTTTTGAAAAACATGATAAAGTGATTCTCATATTTCAATTTTTCTAGAAACGTTTAACTTCCAAGTAAACTAGAAAATCTTTTGAGCATTACGTGAAATTTTATAATATTATTTAAAAAGTAATTTAAAGATAATTTCGATAATAACAATAGTTGTATTAAAATATAGTAGAAATTAATATTATTGTACAAACAGAAAACTAATGTAGTAAAAATAAATACTACGGCTCTGTCCAATATTTACAGTATAGTATAAACACAACAAATCAATGTCAAAAGTACATTCACGACAAAAATTCAAAATATTAATGATGGGGATACAAATACATATAGCTTTAGATACGAATTCAGTTCAGATATTTATACAGATACAAACATGTTTGAATATTGTTAGATACAAATAAAAATATTGATTCATTTCAGATAAGATATTATCCATATTATTTTTCTAAACACAACTATTTGTGACAACAAAGTTAATAAATTATAACAAATTTTAAGAAAAAATTAAAAGAATTGGCAAGAAAATATTAATAAGGATATGGATAATATTCGTATCGAAATATGAAAAAAAAATAAACAAAATATCCATACATGTATCCGTATACATATTTGTATCTGTAGACAGATTTGTATCCGTAACTATATAAGAGTGTATTATCCAAAATCGGGTACTATCAAAATAATAAATTATCTGAATACATATATTATTTTTATCCGTATCCGGGAGCCAAATTGATAATGAAATCTGTATCTATATCCGAATAAAACTATCCTAAATTGTATCTGTATCCGTCCGGATACAAACAATTTTGACTTGGATATGAACTTTTGCGGATATGGATACGGGTTGGTTGGATAATATTCTTCCAGTTTACAACCTTACATGTACAAAATATTAACATGGATATAGATAATATCCGTATCCGAATATGATAAAGAATATAAATCACATTTCATTTTCAGTTATTTGTTCTCTTTTACTTAAGAGTGATAAAATTAGACAATATATCTTTGATAACTATGCATCCTAAAGCGAGACATATCATCTTTGCTTGTTTGTCCACAACTTTTTCTTCCCTTTTCTGTTATCATTTTTTTAGATGCATATAGAGACGAAACCCGAACGACCCGAAACCTGAGCAACCCGAAACCCGAACGACCCAAACCCGAACGACCCGAACGACCCAAACGACCCGAAACCCGAACGACCCGAACCCGAACCTGAACCCGAATGACCCGCCCAATATTCGAAATCTGAATAACATGTGATGCAAGATGAATAACCCGAAGTTAAATATTTGTGTGCTGATTTTGCCATAATTATTGGATGTTTTGTAATAATACACTGAAAAACTTGCATATCTACATATGTTATGTGCACAATGATGATTTTTAATTCTTATATCTTATGGTATTATTAATTAATTAATTAATATTTTTTAAAAGAAAATTTGTTTTGTTCTAATGAACTCACTCTGTTTAAATAACATATAACTAATAACAACTTCCACTAAAATTACAAAATTAATATTATGTCATAGCATGCGTATAAACAAGTCAACAATAAAAGAAAGAAGAAGAAAGAGCGTGGATGGGATGGGTATGCAGACAAAGGACTTGGGATCTTTTGGTGATAAATAGTCCTTTGACCTGAGATTGTCTCGGTTCCCAACATGAGTAATTTTATACTTTAATATAATCTAACACTGCCTTTAACCGGGTAGTCATAACGATTATGATTAGGTATATAATGAATCATATAGAGGGATGAGTGCAATCAAGACGGAATTTGTTCCTCTCATAAATGAGAGAGATATCTTTAGGCCTCTTGATGAATTGAACTGAAGAAATGTATGGTCATACTCAAATGAATTAATAAGAGGTATTAATGTCATTTGTTCTTGTTCAGTTTAATTCGGGATCAAGAAATATTAATCGATTAATATAAGGATGGCGTCTTACATGCCTTATGATCGATATAGATATCGCGTGACAAAGGGACTAAATACGTGATTGTTGATTAGGTAAATCGGATCACCGATATTCACTTAAATAGGGTAGTCATGATTGCTTTCTAGAGTGCGCTGATGATTTATAGACTGTTAAGTCTATTGCCAACATTAAGTGAACCTATAGGGTCACACACAAAGAACAAACTGAAATGGGCACAGAAAATCCTAGCGACTTATATGATGAGTTGCATAAGAATGTCACAAAATATATTGTCATCTTATGTGATAAGATGTGATATATATATGTATATAAAGATTATGAGCACCAAAGATCATGTAATCTGGAAGAGTCTAGATGATGGTATATGGATAATGATGAGTGATGTCATATACATCTTTTAGTGTGAAGAGACATGACTCTTCACCTCTATATAAGGACATAGAGGGCTCCAAATTTATAACACAACACATCATTCTCTCTCTCATTATTTCTCATTCTCTTTTGTGAGACAAAAGAGATTCGTACTGAATATTTTGCAAAAGTTTAAAAATTGACATTTGTTTGGTACAATTTGAAGATGATTAGTGGTGCTTGGACTAATTTGGTATTTCAACTTAGCCCGTGTTTCGAAAATATTTTTGGGATCAATGACAAAAAATATACTGTGTGGCCGATCAGTTTATTTTTATAGGTGACGTTCGAATAAAAGTAGAATAGCGGAAGAGAGGAAGAACGGAAGATTGTCTCTTTCATTTTATTCCAATGGTGTTCGGCAAATAAATGAGTGAAATAGTGGAATAAATAATTAATGCAATATTTATTTAATTTGGAAAGAGACAGAAGGAAGAAAAATCTTTTTATTCCACCTCTCTTTCACTCTTCCACCCTCCCCATGGAATAAAGTTAAACCCTTCTTCTACCCTTTATTCCATCTTCTTCCACTCTTGTTCGGCGGAATAAGTAAATTTCTTCTACCTTCTTCCACTCTTCCACTCTTATTTCATGTAACTGAACGGGCCATAAAAATAACTCACTACACATGAAGCTCTACAAATTCACAATACATCTCTTGTGGAACCAATGATGGAAGCATTTTTTTCCTTGTTTCTGTCTACACGTGGTATAAAATACAATGAGTCAACTTTTTCTTTATATTGTGGAGTAAATCTAAGTTGTTACATGATAGTCTACAAAGTAAATATTATAGAAAATAAAAAAAAAAGCCACCTGTCAAAATTTCCCTAAAACATAAGCTTTATATATTAAGAAGTAAATGCATCCTTAAGGAAGTACACTAATTTACACGGAATCATGCATCAAAACATCCACGGCTCTTGCTTAGCACCAAAGCCAGAGCGTCGCTGCCCCAATTTTGTATTGGCTAGACTTGGAGCATTTCCGCTGGCTATTATGCAAAACAAATACAATAATGAATGATTCAGAACAAAATTTTGATTTATCAAGCTTTAGTACAGTATCAACCCTTTATATCCTAAACCAGGTGCAGCCAGTTTATTTTCCTTGGACAGACCTCATGGTTTCTCACGCTATAAAATCTCATCCAACGGCCCGCAATTCACTGATGATGCTCCTTAGTCCTTACCCAAACTGCCGTTACAGTGTACAGAAACACTTCAACCCGCACTCGCAATTCTTACATTTTCATTATCTTAAAATAATAATAAAATAAAAATAACAAGCGTTTTTTTTATTTACCATCAGAAGTTAAAAGAAGAAGTATAAGAAATCAAATAGAAAAGGAAAGAAAAAGAAAAGATTTTGACGGCTCAGATTTTCCTATTCCCTCGCCTTTATACTCAGATCTGAGATGCCATCAAGTCAGCACAAATCAAACAACCCCCTTTTCTCTCTTCATCTCTCTCCTCGCTCTCCCTCAGATCCATGCTCTAAAATCTCCGCCTTGGATTGCAACCTTTGCAAGTTTTGATCGATTTGGATCTATCATTTTCCTTTGTTGATTTCGAAAAGCTAGGGTTTCGATTTAGAGATGCTGACGAAATTCGAGACTAAAAGCAATCGCGTGAAAGGGCTTAGCTTTCACAGCAGAAGGCCATGGATTCTTGCGAGTTTGCACAGTGGCGTGATCCAACTGTGGGACTACAGGATGGGCACCCTTATCGACCGATTTGACGAGCATGATGGGCCGGTTCGCGGCGTCCACTTTCACAAATCTCAGCCGCTGTTCGTCTCCGGAGGTATTTTGATAGATTTGCTTGTGGTTTTGTGTTTTAGTTTCTCAAACTTGCTTTTTCCGTTTCTTTTTTATCTGGTGGTGATGAAATTGCTGCAGATCTGGCTTATTAGGTACTATGATTTATTGCTAGGTCTAGATTTTGTTCCATGCGGTCTTGTTATACGTAGATCTAGGATTATGCACATCTGATTTTGCACTCGGATCTGATGTTGGTTTTGTCAGATCTGGCTGTTGAATGCGTGATTCATCAATTAAAATAAATCTAAATTTAAGATGTATGTAGAAGCCAGGTTTAATGATTCATAACAGTACCAATACAGTCCATAATGAATCTCAACACCAATTCATCACAGTACCAAAAATCCGCTAAACCAGTCCTTGATCTACCTACATCAAATACTTCACAATTCTAACAAAATCTCACTAAAATCTATATCATACTATTCTCCACAGGCGACGATTACAAGATCAAGGTGTGGAACTATAAGACGCACCGTTGCCTCTTCACTCTGCTCGGCCACCTGGACTACATCCGCACGGTCCAGTTCCATGACGAGCACCCATGGATCGTCTCTGCTTCCGACGACCAAACCATCCGCATCTGGAATTGGCAGTCCCGTACTTGCATCTCCGTCCTGACTGGCCACAATCACTACGTGATGTGCGCCTCGTTCCACCCCAAAGAGGATTTGGTAGTCTCAGCCTCGCTGGACCAGACAGTGAGGGTTTGGGACATCGGGGCGCTGAGGAAAAAGACGGTTTCGCCCTCGGATGACATCATGAGGCTGGCGCAGATGAATACTGATTTGTTTGGGGGGGTCGATGCGGTTGTGAAGTATGTGTTGGAGGGGCATGATAGGGGGGTTAATTGGGCGAGTTTCCATCCGTCTCTGCCGCTGATTGTTTCTGGTGCTGATGATCGACAAGTCAAACTTTGGCGCATGAACGGTACGTTTTTGTGATGTTTGTTATTATTATTATTATTTGAAAAAAGAAGCAGCAAAGACTAAAATGGTATTTTAAATGGACAGACACGAAGGCGTGGGAGGTGGACACCCTGCGGGGGCACATGAACAACGTGTCGTGCGTGATGTTCCACGCGAAGCAGGACATCATCGTGTCCAACTCGGAGGACAAGTCGATCCGCATCTGGGACGCCACCAAGCGCACGGGGGTCCAGACCTTCCGCCGCGAGCACGACCGCTTCTGGATCCTCTCCGCCCACCCCGAGATGAACCTCCTCGCCGCCGGCCACGACTCCGGCATGATCGTCTTCAAACTAGAACGCGAGCGCCCCGCCTTTGCTATATCCTCCGACACCATTGTCTATGTGAAGGACCGCTTTCTGCGCGCGTATGAGTTCTCCACTCAGAAGGACATGCAGCTCATGCCGATCAGGAGGCCGGGCTCCGTGAGTCTGAATCAGGGACCGAGGGGGTTGAGTTACTCTCCGACGGAGAATGCGGTGTTGGTTTGTTCAGATGTGGACGGCGGGAGTTACGAGCTGTATGTGGTTCCCAAGGAGAGTAGTGGGAGGGGTGATTTTGTCCAGGAGGCGAAAAAGGGGGCCGGCGGGTCCGCGGTTTTCATCGCGAGGAACCGGTTCGCTGTTCTGGATAAGGCAAGTAATCAGGCGTTGTCTAAGAATTTGAAGAATGAGACTGTGAAGAAGACTCTGCTGCCGATTGCCACCGACGCGATTTTCTACGCGGGTACGGGGAATGTGGTTTGTAAGGCTGAGGACCGAGTGGTCATTTACGATCTTCAGCAGAAGCTTGTGCTCGGCGAGCTTCAGACGCCTGGCGTGAAGTACATCGTTTGGTCCGGCGACATGGAGTCGGTCGCTTTGTTGAGCAAGCACGCGATTGTCATAGCGAGTAAGACTTTGGTTCATAGGTGCACTTTACATGAGACGATCCGTGTAAAAAGTGGCGCCTGGGATGAAAACGGAGTTTTCATCTACACCACTTTGAACCATATTAAGTACTGCTTGCCAAACGGTGATAGTGGGATTATCAAAACCCTAGATGTGCCGATTTACTTAACCAAAATTTCGGGAACAAATATTTTCTGCCTGGACCGTGACGGTAAGAACCGCGTAATACAGATTGACGCGTCAGAGTATATTTTCAAGCTCGCGTTATTCCGTAAGAAATACGACCATGTAATGAGCATGATCAGAAACTCACAGCTCTGCGGCCAAGCTGTGATTGCTTATTTGCAGCAAAAAGGATTTCCTGAAGTGGCTCTCCATTTTGTCAAGGATGAGAGAACCCGTTTTAACCTAGCTTTAGAGAGCGGAAACATACAAATCGCTGTTGCTTCAGCTAAGGAAATAGATGAGAAAGATCACTGGTACCGACTCGGTATCGAGGCTTTACGCCAAGGCAACACGAGTATTGTTGAATACGCGTACCAACGTACCAAGAATTTCGAGAGGCTCTCTTTCCTGTATTTAGTAACTGGAAACATGGACAAACTCTCCAAAATGCTGAAAATCGCGGAAATTAAGAACGACGTGATGGGCCAGTTTCACAACGCGATGTATTTAGGCGATGTGAAAGAACGCGTGAAAATACTCGAATCGACAGGTCATTTACCGCTCGCTTATGTCACCGCGAAAACTCATGGTCTGACTGAAGATTCTGACAGGCTGGCGAGCGAATTAGGAGAAGGGAATATTCCTTCTCTCCCTGAAGGGAAAATGGGCTCGCTTCTCACCCCGCCTTCTCCTGTGACTTGCAACGCAGACTGGCCTTTGTTGCGTGTGATGCGTGGTATTTTGGAAGGAGGATTGGATAGTATTGGCCGGAAGGGCGATGACGTGGCGGAAGAGGAACTGGAGGGTACCGGGGCAGAGTGGGGAGACGAGGATCTGGATATTGTGGATGTGGAAAGGGAGATCTCCAATGGAGACGTGACTGGAGAGGACGGCGAGCCGACTGGAGAGGAAGGGGATGAGGAGGGCGGCTGGGAACTGGAGGACTTGGAACTGCCGCCTGAATTGGAAACGCCCAAAGCGACTCGTGGGGCCGCGTTGTTCGTTGCGCCGACACCTGGCATGCCTGTCAGTCAGATCTGGACTCAGAAATCCTCTCTTGCTGGCGAACATGCTGCCGCTGGAAATTACGACACCGCCCTTCGTCTCTTAAACCGCCAGCTCGGCATTAAAAACTTTGCGCCATTGAAAGCTTTATTCATGGATTTACACACGGGAAGCCACACGTTTCTCAAAGCGCTCGCATCAGCGTCTGTCGTGCCGTTAGCCGTCGAAAAAGGTTGGTCTGAGTCAGCAAGCCCGAACGTGCGGGGCCCGCCAGCTTTGGTGTTTAATTTCTCTCAGATGGACGATAAGCTGAAAGCCGCTTATAAAGCCACAAAAGACGGGAGGTTTCCGGAAGCTCTAAGGCATTTCATGAGCATTCTGCACACCATCCCGCTTCTTGTGGTCGACTCGAGGCGTGAAGTGGATGAGGTGAAGGAATTGGTCGAAATCGCAAAAGAATACGTGCTCGGTTTGAAAATCGAAGCTAAGAAAAAGGAGATGAGGGACGACCCGATTCGCCAGATGGAATTAGCCGCATATTTTACCAACTGTAAGCTTCAAAAAGTTCACATGAAGCTGGTTTTGGTCAGTGCGATGACGGCTTGTTTCAAGGGCGGGAATTACTCTACGGCTGCGAATTTCGCTCAGATGCTTCTAGAACTCGGGCCGATCGAGATTCATGCTCAGAAGGCCAGGCAGGTTCTCAAGGCTTGTAACGGCAGGCAGGATGCGGCCCAGTTGAACTACGATTTTAGGAACCCGTTTGTTGTTTGTGGGGCGAGCTTCGTGCCGATTTACCGTGGGCAGAAGGACGTGAGCTGTCCGTATTGTACGGCGAAATTCGTGCCGGATTTTGAAGGGCGGATTTGTAATGTGTGTGAGCTGGCGGTTGTTGGTGCTGATGCGTCAGGCCTGCTTTGTTCGCCTACTCAAGTGAGGTAAATTTGTGGGTTGAGTTGGTTTGTGAGTGGTGATGGTACTGCTGTTTGTTTAATTAATTATTGTTGCTATATTGGGATGTTATATTTTTAATTTTGGTTTTAGTATTTTGTTGTTTTTTTTAGTGTAAAAGACTTGTGATGTTATATTTTGCAATGTGGGATGAGATTTGAGAATCTGTCGTTAGGATTTTAATGAATTGTGAAAGGTGAGGAATAAGAATAGTATATTGGTACGTCTATTGCGGGTTTTTGTTATTTTTTTCGTTTCTTTTAGTGTGAGATATGTGATGAGCAAGTGGTTAAATCTAGGATGATTTTGAGTACTCATGAGGGTCTTGTTATCGGATACATTTGTAACAATTTATATTTTGCTTTTGAATTGTTGTTTAATTTGTTCCTTTTTTACCGTCTTGTTTTGTGTTTCTGGTCTTTTCACTTTTATCACTATCTTGTTAAAATGAGTTGATTTGTGCTTCACTTGCCTGATTATACTCTTATACTAATTACTTGATATAAGAGGTTTTTTTATGCTATTTGTAACACTGATTATACAATGTTTCAAGCTAGCTTTCCTTTCCACTGCAGAAGGCCAAACAAAGATGATTTTAGAGCATTGGAGGTTGATTAGTGTTGATTAATTCAGTGTTGAGCTCTTTGCTAATTGTCACTATCAATTCTCAGCTTATAAATTTCCGAAAGGGGTGTTGCAAGAAATAGATAAAATTAGGCGGATTTTTGTGTGGAAGAAAAATAAGAACACTGGGTTCAATCTTGTAGACTGGAGAAGAGTGTGCAGACCAAAAAATAATGGTGGAATAAGTGCAATTAACCAGCAAATATTCAATGAGGCAATTTTATTTAAATGGCTTTGAAAAAATTTCAATAAAAGAGAAGGGTTGAATTGCCAAGAATTAGTTTTTTAAATACCCGTGGGTAGATTGCCAAGAATTAATTATTAATATTGGAGAAGAGGGTTTTTAATGGAACAAACAACAAGAGATTCCTATTTTTAGAGTGATTTAAACGAGCTGTTATAATATTTCATTCATAGCACATATTTTACATTGGATTATGGAGAGAAGAAAAACTTTTGGTGTAATAATTGGGACCTTGGCTATCTATATCAGAACCTCCCACATTTATTCTCACATGTTAGAACTGTTGCGCATACTGTTGCATAGTATAAATCAATGAGTGACTTGAGAGAAGCATTCACACTGCAACGAAGCAGGATATCAGCATCCGGAGTTCATCAATAGCTACGGGTCCGTGGCTACTGATCTGAACAACAACCACAAGCCGTAGCTAATGTAAAATACCATGGCTAATGGATATCTCAATAGCCATGGTAACGTAGCTATTGAGAATACCGTAGCTATTGACTATAGTAGCCAGAATATTCCCCAATAGCCACTGGTACAGTAGCCAGAGTATTCCCAATAGCCATGGGTACCGTGGCTATAGTCACCCCCTCCCCCCCCGGGCTATAGTCACCCCAATAATTCAGCCCGCCCCCGATTTACCATGGGCAGAAGGACGTGAGCTGTCCGTATTATGTGGCGAAATTTGTGCCGGATTTTGAAGGGCAGATTTGTAATGTATGTGAGCTGGCGGTCGTTGGTGCTGACGTGCTTTGTTCGCCTACTCAAGTGGGGTAAATTTGTGGGTTGAGTTGGTTTGTGAGTGGTGATGGTACTATTGTTTGTTTAATTAATTACTGTTGCTATATTGGGATGTTATATTTTTAATTTTGATTTTAGTGTTTTGTTGTTTTTTTATTAGTGTAAAAGACTTGTGATGTTATATTTTGCAATGTGGGATGAGATTTGAGGATTTGTCTCTAGGATTTTAATGAATTGTGAAAGGTGAAAGGAATAAGAATAGTATATTGGTATACGTCTGTTGAGGGTTTTTGTTATTTTTTTTCGTTTCTTTTAGTGTGAGATATGTGATGAGCAATTTATATCTTTTGAGGGCTTTTTTATCAGCTATTTTTTGCGGATACTTCAAAAATCCAGTCGTATCATATCGGATACTCAGATATCGTATCAGACACGTCACGTGACGTATAATAATATTTTATTCCAAAATAATACCGGCTACTTCCCTGATACTTCCCGTATCCGCATCGGATACTTCCAACGTAAAAATATTTATTCTTAAAATATACGATTACATATATAAAATCAATAAAATAAGATTAAGACATCTAATTATTTAGTTAACTCTGTCCGTTCACATGGTTGGCCTTCTCTATCTTTTTTCCAAAAGGCATATAGCCACTGTAAATTAATCGAGCGACTGCAAATTAATCGATATTTCTCCAAATCCAATGACTTTTTTCTGTCAAGAGGTCTTTCAGTCGGTGATACTCTCCAGGTTACCACTAAAGATCCTCCAAATTAATTGTTTCTTTTCAAAAATCTTTTTCATTGACAAATTTCTGTATATATAATTAGAGGTTGGTACATATTAGGTAAATTAGGTTTGCACTACTTGAGTAAATTTGAGATTCATATGCGCATATTTGTGAATTAATTATGGACTAAGTACGCATAGGGGAAAATTGAAGTTTTGCTTGGTGGATCCAGTATAATTACTCAAGTGCAGTGTGGTTAATTTAGCCATATTTTGACAAGTGTGTCTTAACTAGATTATATGGAGATTTAATTATTCTCAATCGAGGCTTGAATTACATTAAAATGGGGATTGTGATTAGATGGAGGACTGCCACTGGTACCAGCTTATGAGACTTCTTTTCAATGCTTATTCCATGAAAAAATAGCAATCACTTGAGTAAAACAATTGGATCATTATGCTTATATCATGTAATGTTAGAAAATAGAAATCCTAAATAAGGTGTTATTAGGATGGGGCCCTGCACTAATATTGCCCTAACCATAATACAGATATTGTAAATGGAGCTTCACATTCAGGTGTATACTATCTGGGGTAACCTTTTTTGAGGTTGTGAGGCCAAGAAGTTTAGGAGGGAATGACATGGAAGAGAAAGGTTTAAGTGTAGCAATTTGAGTTTTGAAGTTCTAATTGTTAAATTTTAATGGAAAGAATGGATGGTGTTGCTTTTTGGGTAAATTTAATAATTTTTATTTTTGAAAAGATATATTTTTTTATTTTTTATTGTAAATGCATGCTATTGCATGTTGAATTACATTGGAGAGTTACAGAGACCAATAATAAACAAAAAAAACAAACAAAATAAGACTAGGTCCTACAAACTGAAACAAGAACCAAAGTGAAAAACAAAGAAGGAGAAGGTATGAACCAGAGCAGACTCGTACTTCGTCTCAGGTCCTTAGGAGAATTCAAGCCACTTCCGCACTTCGGTCGCTGCCCATCGCATGAGCTCACTTCTCGGTCGTTGCTGGTTGGAGAAGATTCGCCGGTTTCTTTCCAACCATATGCACCAAATGCCGGCCACCCAGAGTACATCCGATTTCTTCGCTTGATCTTTCAAAAGTTTACTTCTATTTTCCAACCAAATATCCGCGAAAGATAAGTTAAGGTCGGCGGGTAACCCAAAATTGCGCCAATATTTGGTTCCAATACCAACTCGCAAAACTACAAGAGATGAACAGATGATTCCTATCTTCCGGTTGTTGGAGGCACATGACACAACAAGTGTTATGAGGCCATCCTCGTTTCGCTAGATTGTCCGCCGTTAGGGTTTTATTTTGAAGGAGAAGCCAGGCAAAAAGACACACTTTTGGCGGACAATGGATCTTCGATAATTTTTAGGACATCTACATGTTATACCCGGATTTATAATGAAGGCGTAAGCCGATTTGGATGTGAAGGTATTGTTCGATGTCCATCTCCACATAAGGGACGGAGCTTAATAGAGACTGGAGGGGGTCATGCCCCCCCCCCCCCCCCAAGATTTTGATGGGGTAGTATATATTAGTAGTGCTTTAGTAGAATTTTTTTTTTTAAAATACATGTATTTCTATGCATTTGACCCCCCCCAAAATATTTTTACAGTGTTAATCAGTAGGGAGAAATTTTTCGGCCCCCCCAGTAAATTCAGTCAAACTCCGTGCTTGTCCACATGTGTTTAGAGGTAAGGATATCGAAAGAGGTGCAAGTGTTATAGATAGGTAAGAGTTTGGCTAGATCCTTCAAGAAGAAAAAGGATGTGGCTTTTGGTAAGAGAGCTATAGCGGCCGATTCATCGATTCCTTGAGTGATGTTGACGGTTTGGGCCCAAAGACCATCTTTGTCGGTATCAAGTTTCCAAAGCCATTTAAGAAGAAGAGCTTTATTTTGGGAGGAGATATCCGAAATGCCTAGACCACCATGTTTTTTCGGTAGGCATACTCTCTCCCAATTTACTAAGCAATGACCACCCGAACAAGTCGAATTTCCTTTCCAAAAAAAAGGCTCTTACAACCCTCGTGAGTTGGTTAATCACCCAAACCGGAATTTTAAAAGCTTGCATATAGTATATGGGAAGCACGACAAGGTTAGCTCTGATAAGAGTATTTCTCCCTCCATAGGAGAGGAGCTTGCTCTTCCAAGAAGTGATTCTTCCTTGGAGCTTTTGGATGATAGGGAGAGAGGTAATAAGTGTCAGTTTCTTAATTGTGAGTGGTAGCCCCAAATATTTAATGGGGAGATGTTGGCGGGAACAATGCAAAATAGATTCAATGAGGGGGGTAAAGTTATCGGGAATAGAGATTAGGGCTTGCAATACTCACAAGTTTTAATCTTTTAGGAACAAGAGATAGATTGGTTGTGATGATTAGCACCGACAAGGATTCTAAATAAGGGACCTTTGCAAGGGATCCACGATCTATAAGAACTCTAAATTTTGAAACCACTCTTTCAATTAAGTCTTTAGACCAGTAGAATTGTGGAAGGTTAATTAATTGTACCCAAACCTTAAATTTGAAGTCGGCTGGATCGGAGTTGATAGCAGTCGACCATGCATATAGCTTGAACCCAGCTTTTCTTATATGGTATAGTCTCGCTCAAAAGAAATCCACTCTGCGTATTGATGGAGGGAGGATCAAGGTGTACTTACTTGCTGCTAAGTGCGCCAGAGTGAATTCTTTTCCATTCCAACCGTATGACCTTACGAGTTGCGATTTGATCTTGTCTCGTATTCTATCTTCTAATCCAGTTCCATCGACGATAACCGCTTGTTTCATGCGGTTGATTTTATCCTTCATTGGACGAGTAGCTTCTAGGAAAAGTGTGGACTCCTCCGGATGGTCATTGGCCATGCCTTCTTCTCCGAAAATACCTTCACAGGCAAAAGCTTCATGTCCCATTGAAAGTGAATCCATGATCATTGCACATTCATTTAGAATGTGGTTGGAATTCCCACATGCCACACAACGGCGAGGTTGCATGCATGCACGAGAGTAATGACCTTTGTTAAGACAATTGAAGCATTTGCCTTTCCAGAACGGATTTGCGTTAGATAGCGGGGAGAAGTGCTTAGGAAGAGGATTTAAGAGAGAGAATGTCACCGGTTCAACGGTAGTGTACTTTACATCACACTTTCTTTTCGTAGTCATGTCTGCATAAGATAATCGGTGGGCCAGGGGCTAGTGAATGGCGGTCTTCCCTCCACAGAGGCTTTACCTTGACTTGGCGGTCCGCTTGCATCGATTTTGACTCCCACAGGCGCGGAGATGACCATAACACATGTTGAGCTCATGTTAGGAAGCACGGTGAGAAATGGAGTCGATAGTAGGCCTTTCCCCGTCAACGGTGCAGATTTCGTGATGCATCTTACGGTTGGAGAGGGCCTCTGAGCATCATTGAAATCATTTCTAACTTTCTTCGCTAGGTGAGAGATTAGAGCCATTTTCTTGCTCCATTGAGAGTATGGAAGAGAAAGAAGAGAAGGAGAGTGAGTGTTCTGGAAGGGGGAGATAGAAAGCTTGGGATTTATATCTTGCCGGATTGGATGAAACCATCCATCTTTCTCCAGTTGATACCTTCTCCCGTTTGCCCTTTCTATTCTCGCTTTCTCCATGAATGTTACTAAATTTTCGAATAAGAATCGTAGAATCAAATCACAGTATCAATGGTCTTAGTACCAAAACATTGAACCAAAATTGAAGTAATCTCAGTCTCCGAATGAGTACCCAAATTTCACAAATTAATAATTTCAATTTGCAAAGTATTGTATCTACTAGTGACTGGTTTGCACAGTCCGATTTGCAGGAAATTACAGTAGCTTCGAAGTACCAATTGGTTCAATTAGAGAGAGGGAAGCTCTGTTCTCCAGCGAGAAAGAGGGGACAAGGCTGACTGAACCAGTCACCAGATCTGAGAGAAAAACCCTAGGTTCGCCCCTGAGTTGGGTACTCCTTTTTGATCAGATCGCTTGGAGGAGTTGAATCGGGAGCTGCAGTAGACGATGGTGAAGAGCTGGAGCTCTTGCTAGACGCGGTACTGTTCACTCGTGTCCTCCTTTCTCTCTTCTCTTCTGGTCTGCGCTGAAGAGCGAGAGAGATATAGGAGAGTGCGAGAGATAGAGAACGAGCGAGAGAGATAGAGAACGAGCTCAGAGCTTCGATTCAAGAGGCAATTTTCAAAATCGCCATTGAATCGCCTTCCCAAGCTTCGCCAGTGAATGTGGATAATATTGAGTTAATGCCGCTGTTGAGGCGGCTAAGTGAGATTTTTGAAATGATAAATACGATATTTTCATTCTTAATGATGTTCTCATTTTTTAATTATATTTTCATTCTTTTGAAGATATTTTTGGCTTGGGAAGGGTAAATATGAAATTCTCTCTATTTTTTTCATCTTTTGTTTGCTTTCCTATTTCAAAGTTAGTATTTGTAATCAGTGTAAATTTTTGCGGATACGGATTCCGGTCGGCCGGATAATATCCAACACGTTTTCACCCCAAGTTCAATGAGCCTTGGTAGGCTTGTCTTAAGTATCCCCAACGTGTCCCCAAGAAAATATATTAGTTTAATTTTTCTTGTTTAAATTATTTTGTGTTGTGGCTTTTTTTTGGAAAAAATGGCCTGGTTTACCCTGTTTTTAACAGTTATTCAGTTTCTGACCCGTCTGAGATTTTGAGTCCTATATCCGGTTTCGAATTCGAAAAAACAGATCTAGATCGGACTTGTATCCGTTCAGATTCGGATATTTTCTTGGATATGGTTCGGGTCGGTTGGGAT
This sequence comes from Juncus inflexus, assembly GCA_024447665.1. Lineage (NCBI taxonomy): Eukaryota > Viridiplantae > Streptophyta > Magnoliopsida > Poales > Juncaceae > Juncus > Juncus inflexus. The sequence continues at coordinate 13,772,337 of JAJHPC010000003.1, read as the reverse complement.
TATATCCGACATGTTGCCATTCCTAGTTCTAACAGTTATGAGCCGTGTCATGACATTTATGTGTCATGTCCAATACAAATTTAATGTATTTTAATATGACACACCAACTGATAAGTTTGACACATGTCATATATGTGTTTGTGTCTGACACGTGTTAGACATGCATATGGCTTGGTTTTTGATGTGTCAGCTCAACACATGCGATAACAAAAACCCTTTCCAAAAAATTCTCAATTTTTTTTTCAAGCTATTTATTTAATTTTTCATTTGTCTAGGATTGCTAATTCTATTTTTTCATGATAATTGTTTTTTCTAATTAATTTTTTTGAAAGGATATTTAATAGGTTAGGAAGTCGATTTGATGATATAGGTTTTTAAATACTAACAGCTAGAAAAGTTGCGTAAATTGTAGACAATATAGCTTTTTTAACTAATAACGGCTCCCAATTAATTTATATTCAAAATAGTAATAGGATTTTCGATCTAACTAAAAAAATTAAAAATTTCTAAAATACTCCACTATTTAAGTTTAGGAAAAATGTGATATTATGACTCAATGTAACAAATTCAATTTTCTTTTGCTTTGTTCCCCTTTCCTCCAGAAAATAAAACAAAAGAAATAGTTGATTGATTGGGCTATGATTTGTGTTGGGCACATGATTTAGGGTATTTAATTGTATAGACTAAATAGGGCCCCATAGGCCATAGTGTGAGTCACACATGATAATATTTTGAATATAATAGACCAACATTTACTAAAAAAATTATAATAGACAAATATCAACACAAGAAAAAAATATGCCAGATAATTCAAAGAGACCTCATATTGCTCGATGGTATTTTTCGCTGGTATTGCTCGACGCATATTTCACAGCATGCGACGCTTTTATTTAAGTTATAACAAACTAATATTTATTTACAAAAAATAGTATATAAAGTAGCTAGAAACTATATATAAAATCCAAAATTAATATATCCAAATGGTTTATATGAACCCAAAATATCAAAGATCAAATATAATACATATAAAAAGGCAATATATAAATAATACATATATAAAACTGAAAACATTATATAAAATAACGGCTAATTAAGGAATTGACTTGGTCTATCATTTATTCTTAAACATGACCTCTTAGGATCAAGAAAAAAGGCTAGAAAATCAGAACTTCCGTTCAAACGGAATAGACAGTAGAGGGTTCTGTCAGTTCTTCCGTTGGAACGGAACAAAGCTAAATGCCAAATAGGAAATGAGAAAACTCTCTTTACTAAAATTTCAATTAACTCAAAAACATTAAAACTACCCAACTAAAAGCTAAACGCCTACTAGCTTCTAGAGTGACCGACTTGCATCTATTACATCCGTCTTGATTTGATCTTTATTTTATCGTCTTCTTGAGCTTGCGATTCTTCTGAACTATTTCATAAAACTCAAAGTATTATTATTAGTAGTTCCAAATTATTTTAAATATCATCAAACTGAGAACATCTTCTCTATCGCTCTTTTTCAGGCACTAGCCCTCCTAAAAGACAAACTCAATGGGCAAAATTTATATTGATGAAAATCATGTTGGCCCTTTGGTTTGCTCGCAATAACCTCGTATTTGGAAAACCAAATTTGAACCATCTAATGTCATTCGACATGCGCTTCTCATTCCTTCAGCCCTGATCGAACACACAATTCGGTCACCAAAAGTTGCACAAAACTCCATTAGTCAAGGCATTAAATGTTGGATGGATGGATTCTGGACATCACGTGGAGACAGAGGAATTAGCTACATTCTTAAAGATGAAGGGAGGCTCGTGGAATTTCGGGAAAGCGCCAAAGAGGACAAATAAGCCCTACATATGGAGGCGGAGGCCATGTCTCCGAGTGAAGAATTGCACATTTGTCTCCGACTCCCTAGACCTCACCAACTCACTCTACGACTACCAAATCGCGTTGCCAACTGATTGGCGAGCTGTGGAGGCAATCTGGTACTGTTGGGTGTTTGCGTGAAAAATGCAATCGGCCTCATGAGTACAACGGGAACTAAACGGCCAGGCGGACCGCTTGGCAAAATACGCAAGGTGCCGGAGAACTACTACACGAGAAGTCACGTACCCATTGCCTAGTCAGGAAGAGGCCAAAGAGGGCATCGGATAACAAAAGGGAAGGAGCTTTAGGGGGGCAGCCATGGGGCTGTTTAAGGACCTGACTCAAGCCTCAATCTATTTAGGTTGGGGAGAATTTTTTTTTTTGTAATAGTAGTAGTAATTTTTCCTCTTTATTGAGCTGTTTATGTAACCGAGTTCAAAGGAGCATGTCTGCTTCTCACTGAGATCCGTTTCTTATATGTATTTAAACTTTTTGAGGAATGAAAGCCCACGAGCATTTAAAAGGCAGAAGAAAAGGCAATTTCAAATGGAAATTTTTTACTAGAATCAAGAGTCCGAGAATCATAAAAAATCAAACTATATTCACTTGTCTTTTTTAGTCATTTAAAAAGAAAAAGATATTGGATATGTCCAGTTTCACGCGTCCTCCACGCACATAAAATCACTGATATCGTTGTATTTACTTCATTGCAGAATCCTAAATTAGAAAGAATTCACCATTTGTTTAGAAAGATTTCACTCTTTTAACAGTAAGAAATATACCTTTTAGCGGTAAGAAAATATCCTTGTTAGGAAGAATTCACTCTTTGGTTAGAAAGAATTCACCATTTTAACAGTAAGAATATACCATCTCATAAATTTTGTACATCGGCCACAATTTCGCAATTTAGCTGTCAAAATGTGTTTTCTTCTTCAAACCCACTATTTTTTTTGCCACATGTCGCCCTCATATTAGTGATTCTTTTTAGATTCTTTTAACATGATTCGAGTTAGTACGCCTGATTTCATATTTACACTTACAAACGTTCAAAATATCATAGTTACCCTTCTGAATCTGTGAATATCAAATTTACCCTTCCAAAAGTTAAATATATCATATTTACACATCTGTTAAAATCCACCGTAAAACTAACTTATGACTTTTAAATTTACTATTTTGCCCTCAGTTCCTTCACTCATGCTTTATTTATATTTTTCATCTTCCTAAGCGTCCATCTGGCATCTCTTAACAATAGCACCACATCTAGGGGTGAAAACGGGTCGGCGACCGGTAATAATATCCGCAAAAAATCCGTATTCGAATCAAATTATCTGTATCCAGTCGGATAGGGGTACGGATAGTTTTATTCGGATACGGATACGAATTCAGTAAACGATTTGGCTCTCGGATACGGATACGGATAATATCCGGATCCGTATAATTTGTTATTCGGATAATATCCGTTTTCAGATATTTCATTATATATCGGATACAGATACGGATATTTATACGGATACGGATACAGATATCTGATTTTTTTTCATCATATTCGGATACGGATACAGATATTATCCATATCTATTTTATTATTTTGTTGTTATTTCTTCAAATTTTCCTTATAAATTGCTATATTTTATTAACTTTATCGTCATAAATAGTTAAATATTTAGAAGAATGTGAATCCATTAGGACATTGATATATCCGTTTAAATATCCGAAATGAATCCGTATTCGTGCTCATATCCGATAATATCCGAACCGTATTCATATCCATATATATATCCGAACCGAATTCGTATCCGGAAACTCCGTATTCATATTAGTATCCGAGAAAATAAAACGGATACGAATATGATATTACCCCGATCTGAACCGTTTTCACCCTAACCACATCTCTCTCTCTCCACATCCACACATGAATGGTGGATTATTTGATTGTTCAAGGAAGTAAAGCAAATGGAAAATATAGAATGTTGAGGTGCAAAAATGGCCAATATGTTTTAAGATTCAAAACAGAGGATGCTTCAAACATAATGTTTTCAATAAAAAAAAATCATAACATAGTTGCCCCAACTAGGCCTGTCAACGAAATGAGCCGAGCCGAGCCAAGCCGAGCCGAACTAGGCCCAGCTCAAGCTCGGCTCGGCTCGATAACAATAGTTGTTTCGAGCCGAAATCACTGGCTCGAGCTCGGCTCGGTTCAAGTCGAGCCAGCTCGGCTCGGCTCGGCCTGACTAGCTCGATTAAGACCAATTTTTTTATGTAAATCCACAATTTTGTTTAATTAAATATTAAAAAAAAATAAAATTGAATCATATTATAAAAATTAAGCAAAACACATAAATATATCCTAATACATGAGAAGAACAAAATATATCCAAAGAAAAACAAGAAAACAACAATTAGTCGAGCCACGAGCCAAGCTCGAGCTTTGGTCCAGCTCGGCTCGGCTCTTTCGAGCTGTTTCAAACGAGCTTTTTCGAGCTTTTATTGAATCGAGTTCGAGCGAGCTACCGAGCCACGAGCTTTTTTGCCAGCCCTAGCCCCAACTATATATATGCTTGAATTGGCTGAGGTTCCGTGAGTTAAATTTTCTCTGTTTCATCCACAATCATCTTTAAATCTCATTTTTTTGCTATAAATCTATGGTGATATGAGAAAAGAGAATCGTATATGTGGTGATATGAGAAAGGATTACACAATGTCCTAATATGGTGTGGAAGAGAATTAGGATTTTTCATCTTCTTGATGGATAAAAACTTAAAGATGAAAGAAGCACGAAAGAGTTAAAGAGCACGAGCAAGGGGTATTTTTGTCCAATATAACTAAATTTTAATGAAATAACTATTGTTTCAAACTTAAAACTATGGTTGACGTTAAATTTGGGAAAAAATGATACTACTTAACTTTCATATGGGTAAATTTGATATTATTAATTTTTGGGAGGTTAAATATGATATTAACAAGGTTAGAAGGGTAAATTTGAAATTTTGAATTTTCAGAAGGGTAAATATGAAATTCCAAAAAAAAAAAAAAATCCATGACAGTAAAATATACATCTGGAGAAGATATATATAGAACCAATACTGTAATGACAAAAAGGGATTGAAGTTCCAAAACATCAAAGAATATTTAATTTCTGAAAAATGTAATATTAGGTTAATACACAATTCTATTTTTTCCCAAAAGGGGTTGAAGTAAAACAATTTATATTTAGTTAATAAACTTTCATAAATTAGTTATGCTAGGGAAGTAGGTTTACAATTTACATTGCTATCTAGATTATATATTAATCAAATCTATAGTATAGATTTCTCATATTAACAAACAAGTGAGAGTATATTTCCACTTAATACAAGATTATATTTAGAAGCAATGACGATAAGCCATCTTAAACATTTCACAGTTCACAAAATAGAAGAACAATAGAAAAAAGCCCTGTTATATTGCAGCTATATAGTAGAATAGAATTCGCTACATAAAGCACTTAAAAAAAGAAAAATAAAAGGAAAAATGAATGGAAATAACATTACATGAACAAGCCATTCAATGCGAAATCAACTGGCCGTCCCATACCAACATCATAGCCTCTATACCAGAAAGAATTAGCACTACACTATGAACCCTTTATTCCTGCATCAAAACATTGAGAAATTGATTTTTAAATATAGTTCTGATATCTCAGATTTATTAAAGCAAGATCCATAACTAGATTTGATACTTCAATTCGGCTGTAAATGTAAAGTACATGTAGTAGACCAATTAGGCTTCAATTTACTCTCCATTGTGATAAATAAACCAAAACAAATAAAAATGAAAAATGGGATAAAACATGGAAAACTTAGTCATAGTCAAACAGGTCCATGATCTGACAGAGACACTATAAAAATCCCATTGATGTTAAATATATAATTAAAAACTGGGGTTAAATTGTGCCAATTTGGTGCTTAATTGAAAAAATGGTTTAATGTTTAACAGGATCAAATTCGGTACACTTAAATAAATTGAAATTCTTTCACTGGAATTAGGTACCATATTTCAGTGCAGAATTAGAGTATTTCAAATCCAATTTCAGTCCAATAGGAATAAGGGTTCATTTCTATTTAATGTCGAGAAAAAAAAAGTTGGCGATAAAGGCATGATTAATATTTTACAGAATAACAAATGCAAGCTCCTATCACATAGGTCAATTGTATATCAAGAGCTGGAATGATTATAAATGTCAAACAAAGGATTTCACTTCTGAACACTAACAGTAACAGTACAATACACACAAATCAAACAGTGATCAAAAGGTACTAAATTGAGCTACTATAGGCTCCCATAGATATTTTCTTCAATTGAATCTCAAATTAAAGAAAAAGAAAACGTTTATATAACTCCCAAAAATCAACACGGAATTGGTAGCACTCCAATTTGGGTTCCGGTTTCAAACACTATCAAACAAACTTATCCCAATTAAGATTCCAAGTAACGAGAAATCAACATGCAAAAGAAAGATACAAAGAGATCCAAAACAAGAGCAATATACCTACGTGTGTTTCGCAAAGGAAGAAGAAGGCGAAGGAGAGGCCAAAGAAGAAGAAGGAGAAGAGACGCGCTTGCTCCGAAACATCATGTAACCAAGAGGCAGGACTACGCCGACCATCATGATGGCGACTCCGATCAAGTACCTCCCCGGCGTCGGCGGATCTATCTCCATTACCAGTTCTTCGATCTCCCAGATCTGGAAGGAGAGAATTAAGATGGTTGATTGATGAGAAATTGTTGATTTCCGAATCTGATGACTGATCAGCACAAAATGTTTGGGCCTCATTTGATGGCCATTTTTCCTTTTTTTAAAAAAAAATGAAGAATTAATGGCTATTGTTTGAAATGGGTACTTTACCATTTAGGGCTACTATATTCATGGGCCGAACGATTGATCTTTAGATATAGTTAACGACCCAAAACTTTTCATGTTATAGGTATTTTTATATTTCATGCAGGCAGAATTTCAAGTAACATTGTATTTTGTACAAGTATTAAATACATGATACGTTTTACATTTTATTTTTCTGAAGTTAATACTTTTTGCATTTTATATAGATTGTATCCATGGTATTCTCATTTTGTAAGGTAATACGTCATATTTTGATGACTTATTTTCTTCATTTGGACTCTATGCCAACCTTTCTCATTTAACTACTTCATCGGCGTTTAGCTACCGTTTCAAACATTCAATTGATGCATGTATGGGGGAAGAAAAAACATTTTACATGAATCCAACTTTGAGGTGAAATACAAAATTCAGTTCTGTTTGAAACTGACGGTTCGTAACATGTTGCATGAATTATGTACTGCTCTGCCTCCGTTTATGAAAAAATAAAGGAAAATAATTGGTTCCAAACATGCAAATGAATCAGCACTCCATTAATCAAATTTGGGACCATTTCTCCTCTTCATGCCATGTTGTTTGCAATTTGCATTAAATGTTTGAACTAACATTTTAAATCGTCATCCAATTATTAGATTGTATATTTTTTCTTTGAAGGTAGAAGATTGTGGTGCAATTCCTTAGTTTGATTCAAAAAGACATACGAAGAATTAAATACATATATTATAATGACATATCATCAATATATACCTTGATTTAATTATTTTGAACTGCTAGTTCATCATAAGTCCTAAGCCACTAGTTGAGTCAGAATAAAATCTAATATGAATTGATTACTTCGCTCGGTAATTTGTCACAAGTATTTTTAAATTTGAGAAATTATTCGGAGTGCTCAGCTTATGGAGTGCCCAGCAGCCATACCATATAATTTAGCTGTACACATATATATTTTGTGCATAACTAATTGAAAATATATCTTTTTGTAATTTAATCATACCTTTTGAAATTGGGCGCTGCTTAGCGATCCAAAATAATGGCACTCCATATCTGGACTCTTTTCATTTTACTTATTTAAGTTCAAATACATACATCCTATGTTGCACGGATACAGATATGACGATACGGCAAATCTTAAAAAATCTAGAATACGGATACGGCAATTTATGTATTATCTTATTATTTATTAATTATATTTTATATATTTAATTAATTTATATATGACTTTGATATATGAGATACTAAAAATTTGTTATTATAGAAATATCTTGATGTAGAATATTTTGTTTGTTATAGTTAATTAAATAATTAGATGTCTTAATCTTATTTTATTAATTTTATATATGTAATTATATATTTTAAGAATAAATATTATTAAGTTATAAGTATCCGATGCAGTTATGGGAAGTATCTGTGAAATATCCGGTATTATTTTAGAATAAAATATTATGATATGTCACGTGTCGTGTCTGATACTATATCCGAGTATCCGATATGAATTTAAATATCTGATATGATACAACTAAATTTTTGAAATTTCAGTAAACATAGTACATTATATTATATTATTATTATTATATTAAATAATCCTAACAGTCCACTCGCACAATAGGCTACCACGTCATGTCAATTAATTTTGGTTGTCCGATCATGACCTAACGTCCCTCATTTAGTTGGACCTAAGAAATAGATAATGGACTGATTTTTATTCTATTTTCCAATTTTCTTTTTCATTTCTCACTCCTCACAGCCTCGGTCTCTCCGTCTCCTCTCTCCTCATCTTTCTTCCTCACCCATGCCATCCACCGACTCTCCCGCCCCGTGGCCTGTGATGAGATTTCGTCGCTCGCCCATGCACAGGCTACACGCAACCGGTGGTGAACCTTCACCGGAGCACGGGTTCGCACGAGAAAGGGAACCCTAGGCCAGGTCGTCTGGTACTGTTTGTACGAGTGATGGGGAGAAAGAGGACAATCGGTTAAATCGAGGGGTGCACGCTACTGTTCGAATCGGACGGTGGAGATAGGATTCATCTGATTGTGAAAATAGACAGAGAGGCAACTAAAGAGGAGGGTCTGATTGAAAGAGAGGCTTGCATGATGTGAGAAAGAAGAATTGCTTTAAGTTATGATGCTCATCTCTGTTATAAAAATAAGATCAGTTTTTGTTTCCATTTTTTTCTCTCTCAATTTGTTCTCGATTCTGCTTAACTTTGCTCTATTTTCAACTATGAAAAATTTTCAAGCTTTTCATAATTATTAATTATATATTTTTTCAATTCCTATTTCAGGTGACTAATGAGAGGCATTTGCATATGCGGCGAATCACTGATCACCAAGTCATCACAAGACTGACTGTACACTGTCAGAATATGGTCCTCATACTCAAAAACAAAGCATAAATACATTCCATCTAGGACCCTGATTGGTCAGGTGAGCTTTGTTGGTCCCTTAGCATGGATGCCACCCACCGATCAGTGCACTAAAGGAGCCATTATATCTGCCTCATTAAGGTTAATTATGCTGAATATAGGGTTAATTTTGTTCTAATTTGTTGCAAGTCTCAACACCATTCTGTGCCTTCTGATTTACGATCCATTCGCTCTTGCATCTTTCAGTCTTCTACGATTTCTCGCGCCCCTTTTGATCAGCCCTCCAAGATCCTTCTATGAATAGCCATTCAAGAGGCTCTGAGAAAATACATATCAGGTACATGATTAAATCCATTTCGTTGTTTTTTTGGTTAATTGGGATCATTTATAATTATGTCTTATTTTTCAAAATTTCAATTCAGTAAAAAAAATATATTCTTTAATGAAACAAGATTAATATTGACTCGATAAAATTATAATAGGTTTATGTACTGATAAATTTTGTTATATTTATTGTAGTATTAAATAGTTAAACTAAGTAAAAAAGAAAAAAACTTTGTAGATATGATCTAAAAAATGTATTCAAAATTTCATTTACAAACCAATTTATTTTCAAAATAATTTTTATTCTGGAGCAAAAAGGTTGGCTGGGCTTGGCTATATCACAGTAACGTACCGATTCAAAGGGGGGTGTTAATATTGGCGGCTCAACTTATTAGCATCCCGTACCGCTTGCTACCAGCAAGGCTATCCGTTGCAGCAATACGAGTAAATTTTTATTTTCCCAGGTTTTACTTCCTAAAAAAACCCTAAATAGTTCTGTACCAACAATAAGGGTAAGTTTTATTTACCAAGGTTATAGTCTCCTAAATGTAGGGACTGTTTACTGAATTTTGGAGGTTTTTTTTCCAATACCAATAATGCAGGGACTTTTTCACAGATTTTCCTTAATTAATTGATCAATTATTCAACTTTACTGAAACTCTCTTTTGACATTTCGGCAAACCTTAAGCGAAATTAGCCAGATATAGCAGGAAGGAAGATAACTTCTCGCCAAGAAACCGACATCGATTACAAAAGTGGCGAATGAGAGGGAGCTGAGCCGGAGTCCACTGAGCGCAAGGTGTCTGATGCGAAACACAAGGAGATAATGGATATGACATTTTCACCCCTCCTGAAGATCCCTGCCAGGATGCTACCACCCCCGCTGCTTTCATTCTACCGTGAGCACCCTTTTCTGTTATTTCTTTTATTAATGTTGTTTTCATATGCTGAATTGCAAAAAGACCGGTAATTGGTTTTTTAAATATTAACTTTAATTTTTAATTAAATGAATTATTATAGTCAGACATATCTATTATCAAATAATATTATTGTTCTTAGTATATATATACTAAGCATATATAATCTTGCTATATGCTATTGTAATTAAAACAAAATAATATTATATGTATCTATGTATCAGAAATAGAATATCATCCTTTTAAATATTATCAATAATTAGTTTTGTTATATTTTTTTTAACCATGTGTTGTTATTAAAACATATGTTTGATGTTTTTAGCCTTATATCATCATATACCAGTGTTATCTCAAATTTCTTATGTTTTACTGCAATTGTGACTATGCAGCTCCTCAATTGAGTGAACTTTGAGATTGGTAACCCAGATAGTGATTGTAACTATAGCCAGTTTGGGGGGACGAAGGAAACATATTGTTATGGTTTCTTCTTTGTATTTGTATCTATGCTTTTTATATCAGTTGTAATTTGAATTATATATAATGATTTTGACCCTATTTATTGGAAGCATATTTATTATTGCATTATATATAATAATTTTGACCTTATTTATTAAGAGCATATTTATTGTTCTATGGATCAGTTTCTTTCTGTGATAATTTAATTTCACCAATTTCAAAAATTCTAGGTGAATGATTCATGCCTTCCATTTTATTTAAACTTTCGGAAGGGAAATAAGTAGGCTTCAGGAATCATCTATTCTTTGGATGTTAGGATGTAGGGCCTTGAGTTAGGGTTTTGAATGTTGGAATGAAGGTTGAAGTGAGGCACAAGGATTGCATTATTCATGTGTTAGAAAAATGAAGTGTCCATAGTAAAGACTATTGGTACATATTAGATTGGTTGTGTTGTATCGAAACTTTTCTTTTATGAATATTTGACTTTTCATTTTGTGCGAGAAAAAAATATTGCTCTTTGTAAGAGAATATTTGAAGTATATTACTAACTGGAGTTCTATATCGCGCCAGTGTTTTGCTAGTATATGTTAATTGAAACGCCTATTGTGTTGTAACCAAGGCGGGGGAAGTGGAGTTCTATATCGTGCGAGTGTTTTGCTAGTATATGTGAATTGAAACGCCTATTGTGTTGTAACAAGGGCGGGGAAGTGGGGGTTTAGAGGGGCCCTGGCACGCCTATAAAATTGAAAGTTGTATTATAGTCCCTCAAGATTATAATTCGAGTCTTCGATAATTATATTTTGGCCCCTCCTAAGTCCTATGTTGACAATCCTTATTTCAAAGTTGAATAAATGAAAAGAAAAAGGCTGTATAAGTAAAATGTAAAAAGTACTAGCAGTTAAAAAGTGAGTCATGCCATGACATTAATTGCTAGCTTAGATATTCTATGACCCCAAAATATAGTGAACCAAATCAACATGGTTTCATATAAGCTATTATATTTGTTTTTTTTACATGTTTTAACATAAGCCACACATTATATTCCAACAATCAATCTCTTTTTCCATGTTTATCCCTTGTTATATGTACTTTATCAGATGTGACAGACAATATTTCAAAAACTAATTGCAAATTTTCTATAATATGAAATAACTGGGTATAACGCTTTATGTTTTAATTATTTATTAGCAAATTTATTTTAAAATTTAAACTAAGCATTAATTACAATAGTAATATAGTATTATTATATAAAAGTTATTAAAAAAATAATTTATTTTCATCTTATTGTGATGCTCAATCTTCGCCCCCCTAATATTAGGACTTGGTTTCTGATGGTGTTATGCCGGCCAAAATGTTTGTGACCTAGATGATGGATTGTAATAACAAACATAATATTTATTCTAAGATATTTCATATAATATGTGCGTATAAGTTATTTTAATATAATTAAAATAGACCATGAATATGCAATTCAGCTTTATGTCATCAAAGTGCGTGACTTTGATAGTAAAATTATAAAGTGTTATGAATGCTTCTAAATCGTTCATGGTCATTTATAAGATATTTGTGGAGTCAAATATACTTGCGGATACATATAAATATATATTTATATACAAGCTATAAATGTACACTAGTATATTAGTTGACTGATGATTATGTTTTACTGATCATGGATAAATAGTTATCAAGTCATTAACATAGGTATATGTTAGAGACCATATACTGGACTGACCCGTCATAAGAATGCTACATGTTTTACGTCATTAGCGATTCTTGTAATATAAAGTATTTATAGTCCTTTGACCTGAGATTGTCTCGGTTCCCAACATGAGTAATTTTATACTTTAATATAATCTAACACTGCCTTTAACCGGGTGGTCATAACGGTTATGATTAGGTATACAATGAATCATGTAGAGGGATGAGTGCAATCAAGACGGGATTTGTTTCACTCATAAATGAGAAAGATATCTTTAGGCCTCTTGATGAATTGAACTGAAGAAATGTATGACCATACTCAAATGAATTAATAAGAGTTATTAATGTCATTTGTTCTTGTTCAGTTTAATTTGGGATCAAGAAATATTATTCGATTAATATAAGGATGACGTATTACATGCCTTATGATCGATATAAATATCGTGTAACAAAGGGACTAAATACATGATTGTTGATTAGGTAAATCGGATCACCGATATTCACTTAAATTGGGTAGTCATGATGGCTTGCTAGAGTCCGCTCATGATTTATAGACTGTTAAGTGTATTGTCAACATTAATTGAACCTACATGGTCACACACAAAGAACAAACTGAAAAGGGCGCAGAAAATCCTAGCGACTTATATCATGAGTTGCATAAGAATGTCACAAAATATATTGTCATCTTATGTGATAAGATGTGATATATATGTATATAAAGACTATGAGCACAAAAGATCATGTAATCTAGAGGAGTCTAGATGATATCATATGGATAATGATGAGTGATGTCATACACATCTTTTAGTGTGAAGAGACATGACTCTTCACCTCTATATAATGACATAGAGGACTCTAAATTCATAACACAACACATCATTCTCTCTCTCATTATTTCTCATTATCTTTTGTGAGACAAAAGAGAGAAAATATACTTTTTAATTTGTATGACAAAATTATGAAAGGGTGCTTTCCTTTTGTATGACAAGATGAAATAGTGCGATTATATGAGAGAAATTATATACATCTTTTATGAGATAAAATAAGAAAAGTTTTCTTATGCAAGAGGAGAACAAGTTACTAGCATATATATTATTCTTCTTCCCGTTTTAAGAAGTTTGTTCGTGTGGATACCGGTAGAGGCGTTCGTACTTTCGGCGCTTGTGATCTATTCGGCCTAAGAAGATGATAACGGGTTATTGAGAATTTCGGTGGAGCCCAATTGTCTGTGCGGTAGATGACTCCGCACAATCCGACTTAGACGGCCTACGGAAAATCGGGTAGGACGGTAACCGTTTTAGAGGCGCATGGACAACACGCATGGTTTGAGCGTCACGGATTAAGCGTAATTCGAAAGGTATCTTTAAGATTTATTTCTTTGATTTAACCGATATGCACAGATCCTCGGATTGGTTTTGTACGAAATTTTTGTTTTCCGCTGCATTATGCACGTCTGAAACCCAACAGTTTCGCCCCTGGTTGTAAGCGTAAACAGATTGCATAATCAAAATATGATCAACATTGCCTGCCATCTAAGTGACAACCCTTTAAAACTGCACTCCAGAGGACTTGGTCTGAAATATTAAATCCGTAAGGCTTTGCTTCCCTTTTCTTTTCTTTATTTCTTTTGGGTTTACAGTTAAAAGACCATTATAAACAAAAACACACGTGTAGGTATCTATCCAATTGTAGTTTGATAATTTTGTCCATCTTCTCTTTCGCCCAAAATAAAATCCCCGTAAACCGAATCCGACCTAATAAGTTACCCTGAACCTGACCGAATAAGATTTCAACCAAATTACAAAACCGGATTGAATAAACATAATCTCAAATCAGTTTATTCGATTAAGCAAATATGAAGAATATATCAACATAAATTAAAAATTACTTAAAATGTGATTATCATAAACTTTGCTTTGCTTGATGGATAATTTACGTTTTTTTTTTTTGGAAAGAAGCTCATATGCTTTACATGTATTAATAATTACAAGTAATTGTAAATACATTAAATTATAATTAGATAGTGAATGGTCCGCCACATAAGATGTCACTACTAGAGGTATTGTAAGCAATGTAGTGGCGGACAATGATCTGCTAATATGTAAAAGTACTTATCTCCGCCACTAATGTAGCTGTTGTATATGTTCGTAGTTTGAAGCATTTATGATCGCTACTATTTTATAGCAAGTAAAACCACCTCATATTTGAAACACTTAAAACCGTTTCAATGCTGATGCACTTAAAACTGTCACTATTTTGAAGCATCTAAAATTGATTTAATTTTGATGTGCTTAAAACTGCCACTATTTTGAAACACGTAAAACATCTTCAATGTGTTATCATATGCATATATCAAACAAATGAACTTCATATCAAGCAAAAAAAACCCCACAATTTCGTATCCAAATATCATTATACCGTATCTAGGTATTATAATACCATTGTAAATTTACAATATAACATGACTATCACTATATCAACAAAATACCACAACACAAGCAAACTAAACAAAATACCCATCATACCCAAAACATAATATCTCCCTATACCAAAATACTATTATATCATATCTACATACCATATGACAACTATTATATCATCAAAAATACCGACAATAAAGGAGAAAAACAATTCCAAAGCCAAGCACGCTCCTTGAAGGTGCACGGCACAATAGAGTCTAATAATCCATTGTTTGGAGATGAGTCATCATCTTTGTTTCCAATCTAGTCATGATCAGGCACGGAGCTTGACTGGATTTATTGGGGGGGCCAAAAAAAATTCTCCCTACTGATTAATACTGTACAAATTTTTTTGTGAGGCCAAATGCATAAAAATACATGTATTTCAAATTTTTTTTGCACTAAAGTACTACTGATATATACTACTCCGTCAAAATCTTTGGGGGCCATGGCCCCCTCCAGTCCCTGTTAAGCCCCGTCTCTGATCATGACATAACCAAATTTCATTATTTGATATTAATAAAATACAAAACAATAACAATAACAATTAAAAATCTTAACAAGTCACCTGATCTCCAAACATATCTAAACATATATGGATACTTTTTTGAAAGAAATGCGAACATAGCTCTAATTTGATTCTCCTCCATGCGGGATTGCCGCTCTTTCAACTTTGTATTATTTTTCTTTATGAGAACATTTTTTTAGTGGTGTTCATCCATTTTGGCGATGTGAACAATAACTTAACTCAAACCTAAACCAAATAATACATGTTAATTAGTAAAATATGAAAATAACTAAATTGCCTCAAACCTAAACCAAAATTCTAATAAAAAATTAGATGTTAATTGGTAAAATATGAAAATTATAACTAAATTGCCTCATATTTGATTTATTGAGAGGATCCAAATTTGCAAGAGCATAAGTTAGTTTCCGCGCAGCCTATTTAAAATAAAGAATATTAATATGTCATATGAAAAAAAATGAAAAATAAACCTTTAAAAATGATTTACAGCAAGAAAATTTCCATTGAAGACTTCTAATTGGCCTTATAATGCATACAAGTCAGATTTGGCCTTATAATGCATAGAAGTTATATTGCATATTTAAGACAAACAATAAGTAAATGAATAAACAGAAGAGTAAAAAAAAGTGAAAAAGGGATAAACTCTAACTTTATAATTAGCTGAAAATTCCTCAGAATCAAACAAAAGTTTATGTACTTCTTATCAAGTGAGGTTTCTCTATGGCTGGCAGCACATGCAGCCAGCATCACATCCTTTAATTATGTGGGACCCAAATGATATTAAGAGGGATCAAGGACTGTGATGCTGACTGTATGTGTCGCCAGCCGCAGAGAAATCTCACTCACTTCTTATCACACTTGTAAAAAGATGAACCGTTCGAAGCTTCATAATATAAATTTAAAATAATTAGCATAATAAATATAAAAATGTGCATAATATAAATCATCCAGAGAGATTTAGCTAGAAAACAACAACTAAGTATCCTATCTACTAATATGATTTAAATGAATTACCTGCACCTTGGTAGTTCAGATTTTTAAGATGAGCTCAAAACACTCCACATATCTGTGAATAAAAGATATAAAAAGAAATTTTATGAAGATTTAATAAAATCTGTCTTGGAAAAGAGATAAACCTTTTGTACTTGCACTGTCGCAAAAAGATTTTATTAAAAATACTAGATACTGAGTCGTATTTCACCACGAACTTGCACTGTCACAAAAAGATTTTACTAAAAATACTAGATACTGGCATTCAATATCAATTAAAAATTATGGATGAAAAGAAAATTGTACTTTGCCGGCAAGAAGTGAGACGTCAAAAAGCCTTTCTGAACAATAATTATATACCTTGTATTTTTTCTATTATGAAAATCAAAATGATTTAATACTCAGTAAGATATGCCTCATATACGTTAAAAATAATATTAATTTTAGTAATAAATATTTGAATAAATCGTAATAAATATAAATATATTGAAAATTATTTTATATTGGGATATCGTCTTTCTAATTTCTCTTCACGTACGCACATACAAACATTAGATCATGCTCCGTGCCATCGAGTACGCGCACAAATACAAGTCTTTTCGAGCTCGTTGTTGGATGATCGATGGCTTTGGATTCTACCACACACAGACTTACTCTTCCAAGTACGGTCTCACACCTAAATTTAATCAGCGGTCTTGGATTCCACCATACACAGACTTACCCTTCCAAGTACGTCTATTTACTTTAACTATTTTTACTTTTTACATCTCATTTCATATCCCATAAAAATATTTTTTATCAAAATATATTATAGTATTTTATTTTCACAAATAGTAAAAACATTTCGAATGGACTACATATGCTCTAATCATTTTAAAATATTATTTTATAATATAAAAATAATTAAAATGTGAAACGTATATGAGAGCAAAATTCCTTACCTCGAAAACTCTGACAAGACTTGATGATTTTATGATATCTCTGTCGCCCAAAATATAGGTACAAAGAAAGTATATTTTATACAAAGAAAGTATATTTTATGTTTTGTGTGGTGTGAATACAGAAATATGTAAGAGAAAAAAAAGAATGAGTTATAAATGCTTGAATGTATATATAAAGTGAAACTTAGCTTAAAGTATTTTCGATTTAAGGAATAAGAAATGTGTAACCGATCAATTGCATAAATGCTTGAATGTATATATAAAGTGAAACTTAGCTTAAACTAATTTCGATTTAAGGAATAAGAAATGTGTAACCGATCAATTGCATGAATATCATTTACTGTCATTACTAACCAGTTATGCACGTCTTGATCTGATCAAGAAATGAATGGTACATTTTTCTTATGTTATAAAAATATTCAATGCATCATTTATCATGATAATAAAACCTATGCATGGTGACAAAAACAGAGATTTGGAGTTTTAAAAGATCATGTTTTGCAAGATATCATATTTCTTTTATTTAGGATAAAAAGTATATAAATGTGTAAATCAAATGAAAAAATTAAAAAAATTAATCAAAATATTTAAAATAAAGTTTGAAAATTTTTGGGGTGTAATTAAAGGATGATTTTATATATATATATATTTTTTTTAAAATCAAAGTTTTACTTAAATAATTAAAATAGTATATTTTCACAAAAATACGGTATATAACAAATTGATCATGAGTATGTCTTAACAAACATGCATACACATGCCAGTAGAAAAAAAAACCAAAACAAATGCTATTTTTTCGTTTCTAATTTGGGCACAAACATAAAGAGGAACATAATCGCGGGATACGACATTAACGAGAGCCGTAGCTGCACCAACTACATTTATGGGAGATATGACCTCAACGAAATGCACGTTGGTTATGATTCACTTGTTGGTCCCAAGTTAGAGTATGACTTCACGTCTATCGATGTCATATTTTAAGCACAATATACTGCGTAGATTCTTTGTTAACTAGAGGGTCATCAGTAATCATCTCGCCATTGGTAAACCACGGTAGGCCCTTCTCACGTGCAGACGTGAAGTTTGTGATCAGGACTGCAAGAGGAAACGCAGAGGGAGGATTTATACATCTGAACAAAAGCTACGTAACTTGAAATGCCCTGCACGCATGGTGCTTGGAGATGTTTCTCAATTGACATGTGGCACGTCTAGGAGTTGGTGAGGTCGCACAATCATTTTATTGTGCTGGACTTATTTATTGTCATCTCATCTACTGCTGAAAGGCAGTCAGACACCATAACTACGCTAGTATAGAGTCTATTATTATGTATTTATTTTGTGTTGTACATAAATGAATTTAATTTTTTTGTAGGGTGATCCACAATATGTCCTCGACATTTCTAACATGACAAGGTGCCCAATAGGAATATTGGGAGAGCAAATGTCGTATGGCATTGAGCCATACCCGACAGTAATATATTATGATTATTTATTCAAGAGTTACCAGTCTTATATTAGCAGTAACGTACAAATAAACATATATTGTTTATTCTTTTTTCAGGGAGACTATAGACGTCATGCCGCACGACGCATAGTGTAGGAATGATGGTGGTACCGAAGTAGTACTTTTGAGGCTAGCCGAAAATTATGCATTTGTATTTGTATGTTATATGTTTAGTATTGAGGTATGAAGCATTAACCTTTCATTATAGTATATGTAATGTAGGATGTCATGTAATGTGCATTTTGTCAGACATATACTTTAGTATACATCACATTATCCTTTCTTTTTGGTGATGTAGTAATATTCTTGTCTAAATGTAAGTTAGAAACTATGTTATGATTATACATCACATTATCCTTTCTTTTTGCAGGATTTGTGTCTAGTTGTATGTAGTTTTGTTATCGATTTTGGTTTTATACAATCAGTACGGCAATAGTCATTAAAAAATATGGTTTGAAGTGTATACATATCAACATGGTATGTGCATGCATGATGGCCACATGTCTTGTTGCTGGGTTGTTTTTGGTTTAACCACAACAATGTATTTGTAGTTTACATGAAGTAAATGAACAACATATATACCGAATGGAACAATCGTAACTTTGTGTAAATATATAAGTTAAGTCTTAAGTACAAGGCTTGTTCTTGGTAAGGGAAACAACTAGCAGACATGAACTGTTTTGAAGATGGGACACATACAAGGTTGTATTTCATCGAGTTGGAGGAGTAAGCATTTCAAATATTGTGAATACCTCGATTTAAACAAAAATTCGAGTATGATTTGGGAAGTTGGCTTGTAGAGATTGAACAAACCCCGGGTTCTATGCAAACAAAGTAAAAACACGAGTACCTATGCAATTTCTATACCGATTGAATCAATATTAATGATATGTATGGTGCAAGAAAGATTGTCATTTTGTTTGTAAATCCAGGATTATTTTACTGCATATTTCTACGTGACTAAAAATGTTGTCATAACACATGAGTTTGTATTCGAAGTAAATAGTAGACGACACAGTATGTTTGTTGTCATAACACATTGTGTGTGTGATTACCGGTGAGCTGTCAAAATTTTTTTTTGAATTTTGAATTCCATTAAACATGCAGGGAAACTGATACAATTCTGCGACGAGACCATTAACTTCGTATTGATTATGTCATATGGCATTTATGAACGAATGCCTAATCTCATTTTCGGTAGTAACCATGGCAAATGTGTTGTCAGTTGACAAGAACAAAATATCACACAATGCATCATGAAGTGTTACTCGATTATATTTGCCTATGAAATGAGGCGGTATGCATTCACTCATGTAGTAACAGGTCTGCAAATCAGCTCAATTATCTATTAAGCACATAGTCCGCAGCTGGAGGATGTGATATATTGCGATGTGTGTTTTACTAGCTAGTACGGGTGTCATATCATATTAATTATGCATCAACATAATTTTGATTTGTGTTCGTAATGATATCGTTTATGTCAGATAAGATAGGCTTGTATTGTGTTATCATGTCCGGCTGGATATATGGAGTACATGCGTTGCATTCAAGTTTTCTGCCTATAGTTGACAAATATCTCTTTGTTAAATAATCCTTCTTTAACATTTGGAATATAACGAAAACATTAGAGGTTGTAAGAGTAGGAGTATGGATGAGTTTAAGGTCAACGTTAGGTATTTTCTTAAGAACTTAACTAAAATCTATCGTAAACTATGACCTCGTCTCCATCCAACCCACAAGACTCTCCTCCAGTCATGGTCCTTCATGCCAGAGATTGAGTTACAGAGGGGACTATTGGCGGAGTTAATGAGTTTTTAGTCCCCTCGTTTCAACACATTCATTGTAAACATAGTCCAACTATGCCTGAACGTGCATGATACATCCATAATTACCGGGTTAAGAGGCAAATGCGAACTCATTAAAGTCTACGGTAAGAGAACATCGCATACTGACTCTAAGGTTTTGAAAAAATTCTATCACAGAGCAAAGCGGGTTTCTGCAAAAGATCTCGAACATGAGCTGGAACTGCAATTAGGCGAGAACCCCAGAGCCACGAAGAATGTCTATCATTGCTCACGATGCATTTGTTCTCTACAATATAATTCCCAATGAGCAACGGCATGATTCCAGCAAAGTTTATTGGCTTACGTCCCCGACCAAAAATTCTACCTAGACCGTTCTGAGAAATGGAAAGACGTGGGTCATGACATTGCAGAATACAAATCCTATCTTCTACCAAGAAACCCAAAGATAACCGACTATGAACCGACCCAAAGGTTTATTTTCCAACTTTGCAATAATATTCTCACACCAATTGCAAAATTCAAAATCAACCTTGAACACCGAACTGCATTCTTGCTTCGGAACCTTTGGTATAAAACATAGCCCATCGACATTTCGTACCTCATTTACAATCATATGCTAAATCATCACCAATTGGATGACTATTATGGCTCATTACCTTACGGGAACCTCTTGCCCAAAACTCCATAACGGGTTCCCCAAACTAATCCTCCGATGGCCCAAGAAGACAGTATCAATATCCTCCACCCAAAGAAGCTCAAATTATTTGGGTATATTCAAAATGATGATGGCATATTCATTTTTAATCCGAACAAACGATTTTACCATTTTCCTCAATTGAATGAATGGGAGTTACCAATTTGGGAAACAACGAATACGGATTTAACTGATGCGGGTCCCTCAAATGGATCCAGTTGCCACTGACCAACCCGAACCTGAACTTGAACAAGATGACGATCCGGTCAACTTTGACTACACGACCGGTACAGATTCTCAAGTCCTTCGAGCATTTTGTCAGCGCTCGACGGCTAATTTTGAACATCTATTCGATAATCAGTATGCCATGCAGTAATAAATGAATGTCATGCAAGCCGACATCCATGCCATGCAAGCCTACATGTACCGTTCTAACTCCGGCTCCTCTTCGGCAAACCCAAACCCTTCCGACTTCAATGGACCTCCACACTAAAACCTAAAACCCTCAAGAAATATTAATCCACCGAACTCTCATTCTTGTGTTTCGAACTTTATTTCATCAAACCTTTTATCAATTATTATCTATTGACCTTTGCAATGTATTAAGACTATTTTTTTAAATTTGTTTTGGTAGTGCCTATGAACTTGGTTTGTAGTAGTATTCTTTTTAACTTGGTTTGTATTCATGACTTCCTTTTTGCTCTTATTATTATTAATACTGTTATATTTTGTGGGTATAGAATTTTTTTGGAAATATTAAATTTAGGGGGACCGTCTATTTCAGGGGGAGTTTCTTCCTCCGTGTGATACTCCTTTTGATTGCTTTTCAAAAAAGGGGAAAAGACATAATTATATTTTTTTTCAGAATTATTTTGAAAATCATAAAAAGTGGGGAGTTTATTGTTCTCAGTTTGATGATGTTTAAAACAATTCCGTACTACTAATCTTTGGAGTTTTTATGAATAAGATTTAGTTTGAAAAGAGTTCAAGTCGATACGCATGATAAGCGGACGATCTCTTATCTCGTCAGAGGACATAGAAGATCTCAAGACACGTCAAGTGCTGGGGCTTTTTGTTTGAGTGTTTTTTAGTTAGTTAAGTAATTTTTTGAGTATTTATCTTGATCACCAAAAAGAGAGTTTTTGCTTGGTTTACTTCTGGCTGATCCGTTGGAACAGATTGGGCAGTTTTTCATAACCATTTTTGTCAAGAGTCTATCCATTTGGACAGATGGAATATTTTTTTTGGCTGTTTGTTTTGGATTTCGCCTTAATTTCCTTCCATTTTTGCTTGGTCCGTTCGAACGGATCGAGTAGGCTATTTCTTTTTTGTTTGGTCTTTCCTTCCCTCTTTAAAAAGGGTCCGACTCTATCTTCTTTACTAAGGTTTTTTTTTGTGGTTTTTAAGGAAAATTCTCTCTTTAGTGACTAAGAAAAGTACTCTAAATTCTTTGTGAGATTAAGGAGAGTTTAAAGATTGATTTGTGTTTTTTTTGTTGAGATTATTGAGATAGGGTTGTAAGTTAATTATTCCACCGGCCGTCAAGTGGTTGTTGTAAGGCAACGGTAATTCAAGGTCCTGTAAACGATCTTGTTTGTTAGTGAAATCAGAGCCGCAAGGAAAGTCCCGAAGAGTAGGCAACTCGTGAACGCGGTATGGGCCGCTAGCAATTAAACGAGTGGTGTGATATTTCTATGTCCATGATAAGTAAAATATGATCATCCAGTTTGCGAATATGCTAGTAGGGATATGTAGCTTCTTACTTGAAATATGTTATCTCTATAAACATCCTACATATCAATAGGGACAGTTATAGTATCCCCAGTGTCTCCCAAATTCTCACAAAAATCACATATCAAATTAGAATTGTTCAACTGAGCAACTGCCTCTTGAGTTGTATTCTCTTTGAAGATTGGTGACGAAGCTAGCTTCTCTACTTACTTTGTCAAGGCATTCATACAGGCCTCCATGGATGTGGATGCGTCTACTTCGTATACTCCCTTCTGTTTTGCTACTCTCTCGTCCACCCAAGAGTTGCTTGCCACACTTTCGATTATTGCGAAGCCTTCATCTGGAATCTTCCCCAGAAAATCTCCTCCTGCGGCCGTCTATAGAGTACTTTTTGGTGACGGAGTCAACTCCTTGAAAGAAGGTTATAAATAATAGCCATAGCTACAATCCATGATGAGGGCATGATCGGAGTAAGTCTATGAATCTCTCCCAGAATTCAAAAGGTTTTCGTCAGGCCTTTGTTTAAATATATTGATCTGTTGTCGAAGTTGGGTTGTTCAGCTCGTCAGGAAGTACTTCCCCAAGAACGCTTGATATAATTGATCCCACATCTCTATGGATTCATCTGGTAGTGACCTAAGCCATGGTCGGGCTCTGTTTGGCAGAGAGAATGGGAAAAACTTAAGTCAAATCATGTCTGAGTTATACCATTTAGTTCAAGTGTGTCATAGTAGTCTTGGAAGATTTGTAGATGTAACTTCAGATCCTCGGTAAGGCTTTCTCCGATCTGGTTCTATTGGATCATGCTAAAAAGAGAGGGTTTAAGTTCGAAGTTGTTTGCTCTGACGGTCGGTGCTTTGATAGAGGACCGAACCAATCCAGCATTAGGTGCTACATGCTCTCTTAGTGTCTTCACTCGGGTTTGAGTGTTATTGTTCGTCGAGGTGTCCGCGTTGTTCTTCATCTCGATCGGTACCTCTGTCGGGTTTTCTTAACCTTCGGTAGCGGTAGGATTTACCGCGGTTACTGGAATTACTCCCTCGGCCACTACTGGGTCTGCAGTTGACGTATGTAGAATCTCCTTGGTAGTGATTGGATATACCATTGTTGGGACTAGGTTAACTGATAGGGGTATTTTATATAGATATTTACCCTCTATCTTGTATCTTATTTTCTGCACTTTAGTTAGTACTTATGATGTTCGATTGAGGCCTAAAGTGCGGAAACGTGAATACTTGTGCTTTTTAGAGTTTTATACTTTGTAATGCTTTTAGACTTTTGTTGATGGTTGTTTAAATTTTAATTAACAAATCAAATTAAATAAACAAGAATTAAAGTAAAGACTCAAAGTAAGATGATACCAAACACCAGATGTGCTGACGAAGTTCAGCGAGGTGGTTGCGTTAGTCCTGAATATGGGTACATGATAGAGACCATCGGTAATGAGATTTTTTTTGTATACACCACAGTACGTTTCATCGCGAAAGAAGACTGACCACACCATGATAATAAACATGGCACATGTCATTAGTGATTCTTATATGAATAGTGTGTTAGTTTCTATGACTTCAGACAGATACATTCTTTACTGAAAATAACTAATGACACGAACCATGTAGTATTCTCACGGTGGGTCAATCCAGTATATGGTCTCTAACATATACTTACGTTAATGACTTAATAACTCTTATTCATGATCAGTAAAACGTGACCATCAGTTAACTAACATACTGATGTCCATTTATAGCTTATCATAAAGTATGTTTGTCTCACAAACATCCTATGAATGATCAGGGACGGGTTAGAATATCATTCATAATACTTTATAGTTTTACTATCAAAGTCACATACTTTGATGATATAAAGCTGAATATCATATTCAAGGTTCATTTTAGTAGTAAGAATAAAATAACCAATACGCATTTATTATATAAAATATCTCTAAATAAATACAATGTTTGTATAACACAATCCAAATATCTAGGTCTCAAATATATTGGCCTAGGGCATACTACTAACATTTTGCGGTATAAAAAATCGTCAGAGAGCATGGGGGTTCTAAGCCTCGCTAGAATATCTCGGAGGCTTAAAAATTGCGATTCATTATAAAAGACAAACTTATACTCTGTCGACGATCGCGGTCTGAGTTTAATTACTTTTTCCTTCTAATGTCTTATATTTCTTTGTTCCAACCGTCTATCTTTTTAGGTTTTTGAATGATTGAACCTTTTTTAAAGCTGCAGCATGCCAAATGCCTAGCTGAGATATCATTAATCAAATAAAATGGAGCTCCTACAATAAAATAAAAAAATAAAAACAACCGAACATTATATCCACAAGAAAGAAAAGAAATAATAGAGAGTTTAAACAACCCCAAATTTTTGAAGAACTTCCTCCTCTTGCTCGTCAGTTCAATGATTTCATTCAGTACCACCTCCTTTGTTGGTCTTTTTACGCGAAGATCAGTCTCGTTCGAGTCTTCCAGATCGACCTACATGTACTTAGCGATTTTGTATCCCATGTACTATGGGTCTCCTTTTCCTTGCCCAAACCATGTTCCCTCCAGAAATATTTGACATTATTAGCTAAATCCTAGTCCCGCCCCTTATACATCCAAATATGACATGCGAAATTATAATGGAGAAATAAGTATACGCCCATTAGATATTTGCGTCCATTTTCTAGACCCAAAGCCATTTTGGAAGAAGCGAGATGTTTTGTTTCTTAATTGCAAACCGAAAGACACTATTCCAACTCCTTCATTCTCTTTTGAGAGACAAAGCTGGTCCCAAGCGACTAGGAAATGGCCACCCGAGCATTTGTAATCATCCTTCCAAATAAACTCCATTGTTAATCTATTAATCTAATCGACAAGCCACATTGGGAAAAGTAAGACTTTCATATTGTAGGTTATGAGGGAAAAAAGAACCGTAATTAGGGTAAGTCTTCAACCAAAAGATAGTATTTTTCCTTTCTGACCCGTGAGCCTCTTTTGTACCTTTTCATGGATATTCCCGTAGATCAACCTAGAAGGTCTTTTTACCATAAGCGGCAAGCCCACTTGACGATTGAATATTTGTGTTATAGTGGAAGCTAGATCTTCCGGAATGACAATGGTGGTGCATGAACATTTTTTTCAATTAGCATATAGGCCCCGGGCAAGAACCTGCCGCTAAAGAAACCGCAACTAAGGGGATGAAAGACTTGCTTCGGGTGGAGAGGAAAATGCTCAATCAAGATCGAAGTTGTTAAGTGTCTCCTTAGTAAGTCTAAGATTCCTCGGATAGGCTTCCATGAGAATATTGGTGTCATTTGCAAATTGTAGAAACATAGTAGGTACAAGAAAATGTGGATTGAATCAAGATACTACTTGTTGGAAATAGGATTGAAGGATATCCACCGCAAGGTTGAATAGCATGGGAGATAGGGGTTCACCATGCGTCAATCCTTGCATGTGAGAGAATGGTGTTCCTTCCCAACCATTCACCTTTGGAAAGGAAGAAGAAGAGACTGGCAGGTTTCGAATCCATAAGGTCCATTTGGGCGGGAACCCTCTTTTTTGAAGTGCCATATTGAGGAGGTCCCAAGAAATCGAATCAAATGTCTTTTTGAACTGAATTTTGAAATGGACGGATGGAAGTTTTTTCTTCTTCAACTAGCATGCAACCTCTCTTGTGTTGACAAATATTTGTGTAATCTGTCTCTTTTTAATGAAAAGATGTTTGTTGCTGATTTATCAATTTCTCAAGGAAATGTTATAACCTCATAGCAAGAAGTTTGAAAATGATTTTCACCAGCCCATTCATTACACCAATAGGAAGAAAGATATGTTGGGGAATCCATATCCATGTGCAATACATGTGCAGTGGAACATACAGATTCAACTCTCCCTAGGATCATCAATTGATCGGCCAAATTCATATCTATATTTTATATTCGTATTTTCTTCATTTTTATCTTATAGTACCTTTTATGTTATTTTATTTTTATTCTGTTAGAAATCAGTTACTACTTATGTTTGTCTCTAATTATAGGAAAGAAGCGATTCAGAGTCATATGAAGCCCAAACGAAACATATTATTGCTACATGAAAGCAAGCCCGATGATGGATCGTGGACCTGGCCCTTAGGGCCCGGTCATCCTTACTGTAACTGTGGGTCACTATCTCACAATCATCAAGGTGAGGAGCACTGCGACCAAAGAGGAAAGGCGGCAGATGATTCTTCTGGAAGATTAGTGCATGTTTAGCATTCTAGCCCATTGTGCGAAAAGAATGTATTTCATTTGGCAAGAGGAATAAGTCATGGGATTGATTAGATTTGATCTTTCATTAGGATTAGATTTAGGGATTGATTCGAATTGATCATGAATGGAGATTAGATTTAGGGATTAATTTGATTAGATTTTAGGTTAGATTTATTTCCTCACAATTAGGGGCCGGCCACTCACCTATAAAAGGACGAGCCCTAGGGCCGGCCCTCGTCCTAGGGCCGGCCAAGGGATCACAGATTGTAGTAGAGAATTGGTACTAGTGCTTTCATTGTAAGAGATAAGACAAAAAAGGTTCCAGTGTACTATGTATCAATTTGATTTATTTTTACTTTCAGTTATCAATTCTTGTTACTAAACACTTTATAGGTTAGAGTTCGAGTAGTAAATTTAATGTCTTTTTGATTTCATATTTGTGTGTGTTATTTAACTTTTGTACTTAGTTTTCCTTTTTGTGCTTCTTAATACTACTCAGGGTAAATCCTCGGTATATAGTGTTGGGATTTCGGACGTGCATAACGCAGCGGAAAAACAAAAATTTCGTCCAAAACCAATCCGGGATCCGTGCGTATCGGTTAAATCAAAGAAATAAATCTTAAAGATACCTTTCGGATTATGCTTAATCCGCCACGCTCAAACCATGCGTATTGTCCATGCGCCTCTAAACCGGTTACCATCCTAACCGATTTTCGGTCCGTCTAGGTCGGATCGTGCGGAAGTCATCTACCGCACACACAATCGGTCTCCACCGAAACTCTCAACAACCCGTTCTCATCTTCTTAGGCCGAATAGATCACAAGCGCCGAAAGTACGAATGCCACACGAACAAACTTCCTAAAACGGGAAGGAGAACAATATATATGCTAGTAACTTATTCTCCTCTTGCACAAGAAAACTCTTTTTCTTCTTCTTATTTTATCACACAAAAGATGTATATAATTCCTCTCATATAATCGCACTCTTTCGTTTTTGTCATACAAAAAGAAAGCACCCTTTCATAATTTTGTCATACAAATTAGAAAGTATATTTTCTCTCTTTTGTCTCACAAAAGAGAATGAGAAATAATGAGAGAGAGAATGATGTGTTGTGTTCTGAATTTGGAGCCCTCTATGTCCTTATATAGAGGTGAAGAGTCATGTCTCTTCACACTAAAAGATGTGTATGACATCACTCATCATTATCCATATGCCATCATCTAGACTCTTCTAGATTCCATGATCTTTTGTGCTCATAGTGTTTATATACATATATATCACATCTTATCACATAAGATGACAATATCTTTTGTGACATTCTTATGCAACTCATCATATAAGTCGCTAGGATGTTCTGCGCCCGTTTCAGTTTGTTCTTTGTGTGTGACCCTGTAGGTTCACTTAGTATTAGCAATAGACTTGACAGTCTATAAATCATGAGCGGACTCTAGCAAGCCATCATAACTACCCAATTTAAGTGAATATTGGTGATCCGATTTACCTAATAAAAAATCACATATTTTGTCCCTTTGTCACACGATATCTGTATCGATCATAAGGTATGTAATACATCATCCTTATATTAATCGAATAATATTTCATGATCCCAAATTAAACTGAACAAGTACAAATGACATTAATAACTCTTATTAATTCATTTGAGTATGGCCATAGATTTCTTCAGTTCAATTCATCAAGAGGCCTAAAGATATCTCTCTCATTTATGAGAGGAACAAATCCCGTCTTGATTGCACTCATCCCTCTACATGATTCTTTAAATACGTAATCATAACCGTTATGACTACTTGGTTAAAGGCAATGCTAGATTATGTTAAAGTATAATATTACTCATGTTGGGAACCGAGACAATCTCAGGTCAAAGGACTATAAATACTTTATGTTACAAGAATTGCTAATGACATAAAACATGCAGCATTCTTACAGCGGGTCAGTCTAGTATATGGTCTCTAACATATATCTATGTTAATGACTTGATAACTATTTATCCATGATAAGTAAAACATGATTACCAGTCAACTAATATACTGGTGTACATTTATAGCTTGTATATAAATATATATTTATATGTATCCGCAAGTATATTTATCTCCACAAATATCCTATAAATGATCAGGGACGATTTAGAATAGCATTCATAACACGTTATAGTTTTACTATCAAAGTCACGCACTTTGATGACATAAAGCTGAATTGTATATTCATGGTCTATTTTAATTATATTAAAATAACCTATACGCACATATTATATGAAATATCTTAGAATAAATATTATGTTTGTTATTACAATCCATCATCTAGGTCAGAAACACGTTGGCCTAGGGCATAACACCATCAATCTCCCACTTGCACTAGGCCAAATCAACCAAGTGTCTCATACTCATTGATCTATGTGGTATCCACATACCAGTTGACCTAACATGATCACCATCATTTGCGGGATTGGGTTCTTAAATTGATTATCAAACATTGTCATATGCAAATACTTTGCATATTTTTATGTCCACCATAATCTAAAAAGAATACTTTATCCTTCTCAAGTATATAATCATCACATGTAATTAAACTTATGTGTGCTTGTTACACTTAATTCACATCACATGTAATTATGCTTCCACTTAATTTCTTGTCAACATAAGATTTATCTTTAATTTTTGATAAAACCAAACAGTTTGGTTATTTCGTCAAATAATAAATTTTCGCGTAGAGATATTTGTTTTCATTCATAAATGAATTTATGCAATTTGCAAACTCTTTTTCAAAATTTACAAGATCGACAAAACTCTAAAGTTGTATCATATACATACTTTCGCCTCTTTCTATTAAGAAACAACGTCCTGATATCCACTTGGCATCTTTCATAGTCATACTATTAACATATGCCCAAGAAAATTCTGAAATACATAAGCATGATAACTTGGAAAAATATTATCATAGTCTATACTATGAGTTTATCTTAATCACAAATCATACATTATATATTTGCACATTATCCATGTCAGTTTTTCTTTTAAAATAGTATTTCCATCTGATGGATCAATCAAATTCAAAACTTGATTGTCTAATATGGATCACATCTCAACTTTCAAAGTCTCTAACCATTAGAGTCTTGACTTATCATAGTCTATTAGTAGAATGTAGACTCATCATCTATGAGTACGAAATTCTTATCATTAGTCACGAAAAATCTATATTTTTTTTGGGCCTACGATAAATTCTAATAGATCTACATGAATACACTTATGTTATATACTTAGATTCTTCAATATTTTGAGAGTCTAGTTGATTAATTGCATACTCAATCACTAGTTGAAATCTGAATTAATTTCCATCCGAGCATTACTGTCAGTATGTGGAATTTGAACTTTTCAAATTTACTCCCACTAATTCTTTTGGAAACATACTTTCCGAAGAGATATAATTTTCGAGTAACAAACATTTTGTTCTCATATTAATTATAGAAGTAATATCCTTTACTTTTCTTAGGATATCCACAAACAAGCATTAATCCGATTAAAGGCACGATGCTTCAAATAAGTATCATATCCTCAAATCTTGAGAAAAGATAATCTGATACACCTACCAGTCCATATCTCATATGGAATCTTTCATAACCGGTATTTCAAAGCCAAGTTTATTCTTTACTTCGTTATTTGTAAGTTTTGAACTTTTCAAAATATTCAAATTTATTGTTTCAATAAAGTGATGAAGTAGTTTTCTCTAGTACCTTCACTCATTGATGAACATACATCACTATGTATGAGAGTCAATAAGTAACTTGCTTTCACCTTACTTTGTGAAAGACGTATATGTCATCTTGTCTATTAAATAAGTTACACATGTTTCAAATGATTCAAATCAAATGAATTTGAAAATCCATCTTAATGGATTTAATAAATGTTCATCGTATTTAAGTAGACCAAGTGACAATGCTAGATTTAAATAGTTAATATTAATGTCATAGATAGACTTATAATTATCTTGTTCGATATAACACATAAGGTAATTTTTCTATTGGAACATTTCCAAAGAAAAATGACATTTGTTAATGGTGAAATTATTATTCTCAATAATAAATTAATGACCATTCATATTTAAACACGAACTATAGATAATACAAAAATTTATTGTCGACATTAAATAACAATTATTTATGTCGGCAATAAGTCCAAAAAGATAATGTAAATAAATGAGTTACTTGAGAAAATACGGCAACTTTTGCTACATTTGTCACGCATCTGTTAACATCATATTACTCCATGGTCTACAACTTAGTTAGCATATTTTCACAAATGTGTGATTCACATCGTGTATCTAATACACATGATGTGAAATAGACAAGTTAATTTCTATAACAAAAATACTTGAAGCGGTAGTCACCCTACCATTTCTTTCCCTTTTCATATCTTCTTGAGAAATTATGGTTTCTTTCCATGAACCGATTCATTGCGAAAAATACTAATTTCTTACCTAAGGTCGAAGCCCTGGCAACATCTTGCCCTTATCTTTGGGAGTATTTTGACGTTCCTTTTAAGCATGAGAACATCATTGATAACACTTGTCCATGTTCATGTTAACGATTATTAGCTTCTTATGCTATATGTCCTTCTCAAGGACCTATTGTGAGACATAAATAGATATACTATTCGATTTGAATAATATGCAAAGACTATTATTCTTTAAATATTTCATATAATGGCTCTCACTATTTTTAATCAAATCAATAACCCTCAATCGCATTGATTCGGAAACTTTTAATCCTTGAAGTTTCATAGTGAGACAAGATCCATATTTCAATTATGTTCTAAGTGAGCTTTGACTCATCGCTCAGAACTTAACTTATTTAGGTAGGAACAATTCCAATTGTATCTCTTACAACTCTTGAATAACATAGGATAAGCATCATATACCCGACGTATATATCCTATCGTATGCTCCGAGCCCAAGTCCGACTTGATAGCCCAGTTAAGTCAAATCATGTCTAATCATCGGCAAAATAGTACCCAACACACTCAGCTTTGGCACGACCTATGCAGGGTCGATCAGAGTATTGAGAGATTTAGACTTATGGAAGGCATTTCATGACTTAACATTATTATGAGGGATTTTATTTAATATTATATGTTATTATGCAATCTTTAAAGAACAATCACATGTATTAATAGAATAAAGATAATAATAATGATATATCATGGCCTTGATCTTTATGAACTAACATAAAGATTTTCTAATATATATTTCATCTCCATGAAATTTTTCTTTGATTGTATATGGAAATCTTATCTCCATGTATAGAAATCGATGAACTCTTTTATCGCCATGATGTGTGGTTGAAAATGAACTTGTCATCTTAGTGATATAATCATGATGGACGATGAACTCCTTCATATCCATGATGTATGTATTATGCCTAATGAACTCTCTCATTATATCAACATATATCAACAAATATATCAAATATAAATATAATCATATTTTGTTTTGATTATTTATCCATTTATAAAATATATATATATATATATATATATATGTATATATATATATGTATATGTATATATATATAGTATATATATATATATATATATATATATATATATATATATATATATATATATATATATATATATATATATATATATATATATATATATATATATATATATATATATATAAGGCTTATGAATGCGAATTCGGGGCACGGTCGTCATTGTCAATATTTGACATGTGAAAAAGCAATATTTGTTTTGGTCAACATTTGACTAGGTCAACAATCAATATTTGATAAGGTCACCAGTCAATGGTCAACATTTTGAGTAGTTCATGATGAACTTTTGACCAATTCAATGGTCAACAGTCAAGGGGTAAATTAGTGTAGTCAACTGTCAACAATTAACAGTCACTACAATCAACAGTCAACATAGTCCACAGTCAACACAGTGGGTCAACAGTCAACTGTCAACATGGTCAACACCTGGTGAACTTTGTCAACACATATTTTTCTACATATTAATTCGTCATATGCATCTTTTCATAAATTCAATGAATCACATGCAGCTTTTCATGAAATAATGCATCACATGCACCTTTTCATGAAATAATACATCACATGCACCATTTCAAAAAAAGGCAATTCATGATATGCACCCATTCATGAAGACACAACTATTCAAGAAGTTGCAGCTCTTGCGATTGCACCTTTTCGGTCGTACCTATTGGTTACTCATGTCGATTACACCCGTTGGTCGCACCTCTTGGTGGCATCCGTTGGTCGCAACCTTTCGTCGCTTCTTTTGGATATGACATTTGGATCACATCCATTGGTCACACCCTTTAGTCGCACCCTATGACTGCACCCGTTAGTCGGACCATTTGGTCACAACCTTTAGTCGCACCCATTGGCCGCAACTCTTTAGACACAACCTTTTGACGCATCCCTTGGATGTGACATTTGGATCACATACTTGGTCGCACCCGTTGGTCGCAACTCTTGGACTCAACCTTTGGATCGCATCGCTTGGCGGCATCTTTTGGACACAACTTCTGGATCACATCCATTCATCGCATCTTTTGATCGCATCTCTTGGACATAACTTTTGGTCACATCTGTTAGTCGCACCCATTAGTCACACCTGTTGATCACAACTTTTGCTCACAATCTTTGGATCATATCCTTTGGTCGCACCTCTTGGACTAAATTCTTGATTGCAACTTATGGTCACACCTGTTAGTCACACATGTTGATCATAACTTTTGGTCACATCTCTTGGTCGCACCTCTTGGTCACAACCGTTCGTCACAAATATTTTGGATGTGACATTTGGATTGCATATCTTGATCATATCCTTTAGTCGTGACCTTTTGGATCAACCTTTTGTATCACGCCACTTAGTCACAACATTTGGACAATATTTCTTAATCATATGTATTTGTCGTATCACTCAAATACAACTTTTGAATTGAGTATGGATCCAAAGAGTTCATAAACGTTTATCACAAAAAAGATTTGACCATGTATGTACATGATCTCTTGTTCTCATGAGGAACACTTCCAAACAGACAATGTGTTAACATACTTTTGTTACAAACATTTTAAACGTGAATTTATCTCTTTAGATGACATCTAATAATCTGATTATGAAACATGGAATAATTTTAGATCACATCTATTACTGGCAACGTTTGGGTACAACTCTTGCAACCCTTTTCATGTTAGAATATCCAACGCTTAAATATTCAATATGCAAGCCATATAATTATAAATCGGAATTTATAAATGGTATCTACATAATACATATCAAATATGCACTCTCTCAATTTAACCGAAACACGCACGTCGCTCTGATACCACCGTTAGGATTTTGGCAGTGCATAACGCAGCGGAAAAACAAAAATTTCGTCCAAAACCAATCCGAGGATCTGTGCATATCGGTTAAATCAAAGAAATAAATCTTAAAGATACATTTTAGATTACGCTTAATCCGTGACGCTCAAACCATGCGTATTGTCCATGCACCTCTAAACCGGTTACCGTCCTAACCGATTTTTGGTCCGTCTAGGCCGTCTAGGTCGGATCGTGCGGAAGTCAGCTACCGCACACACAATCAGTCTCCACCGAAACTCTCAACAACCCGTTCTCATCTTCTTAGGCCGAATACCGGTATCCATACGAACAAACTTCTTAAAACGGGAAGAAGAACAATATATATGCTAGTAACTTATTCTCCTCTTGCACAAGAAAACTCTTTTTCTTCTTCTTATTTTATCTCACAAAAGATGTATATAATTCCTCTCATATAATCGCACTCTTTCGTTTTTGTTATACAAAAAGAAAGCACCCTTTCATAATTTTGTCATACAAATTAGAAAGTATATTCTCTCTCTTTTGTTTCACAAAAGAGAATGAGAAATAATGAGAGAGAGAATGATGTGTTGTGTTCTAAATTTAGAGCCCTTTATGTCCTTATATAGAGGTGAAGAGTCATGTCTCTTCACACTAAAAGATGTGTATGACATCACTCACCATTATCCATATGCCATCATCTAGACTCTTCTAGATTCCACGATCTTTTGTGCTCATTGTCTTTATATACATATATATCACATCTTATAACATAAGATGACAATATCTTTTGTGACATTCGTATGCAACTCATAATATAAGTCACAAGGATTTTCTGAGCCTGTTTCAGTTTGTTCTTTGTGTGTGACCTTGTAGGTTCACTTAATATTAGCAATAGACTTGACAGTCTATAAATCATGAGCGGACTCTAGCAAGCCATCATGACTACCCAATTTAAATGAATATTGGTGATCCGATTTACCTAATTAACAATCACGTATTTTGTCCCTTTGTCACACGATATTTATATCGATCATAAGGCATGTAATACGTCATCCTTATATTAATCGAATAATATTTCTTGATCCCAAATTAAACTGAACAAGAACAAATGACATTAATAACTCTTATTAATTCATTTGAGTATGGCCATAGATTTCTTCAGTTCAATTCATCAAGAGGCCTAAAGATATCTCTCTCATTTATGAGAGGAACAAATCCCGTCTTGATTGCAATCATCCCTCTACATGATTCATTAAATACGTAATCATAGCCGTTATGACTACCCGGTTAAAGACAATGTTAGATTATGTTAAAGTATATTATTACTCATGTTGGGAACCGAGACAATCTTCGGTCAAAGGACTATAAATACTTTATGTTACAAGAATCGCTAATGACGTAAAACATGTAGCATTATTATGGCGGGTCAGTCCAGTATATGGTCTCTAACATATACCTATGTTAATGACTTGATAACTATTTATCCATGATCAGTAAAACATAATCATCAGTCAACTAATATACTGGTGTACATTTATAGCTTGTATATAAATATATATTTATATGTATCCGCAAGTATATTTGTCTCCACAAATATCTTATAAATGACCATGGACGATTTAGAATAGTATTCATAACACTTTATAATTTTACTATCAAAGTCACGCACTTTGATGACATAAAGCTGAATTGCATATTCATGGTCTATTTTAATTATAATAACCTATACGCACATATTATATGAAATATCTTAGAATAAATATTATGTTTGTTATTACAATCCATTATCTAGGTCACAAACACTTTGGCCTAGGGCATAACACCATCATATAGGTTAGCATGTAATTAGCCAGGAGAAACCAGATCGTTAGGCGTTGGACCTTACAAGGAGAAACCTAATGCCTTTGTGTTAGACACATGGTAAAGCTTGGCGAGTAGGTGTCGAATTACTTATCCCATCAGCGTGAGTTCTTGGAGGTGAAAATCTGCCGATCAGACCAGCATAGAATAAACTTGATGGAGCTAGTACTGAAGTATCGTTCCACCTCGAGGACTGAGCCGAGGAGTTAGGAGAGCCGGAAGACCCGCTTGAGGAGGATGAGTGACAGTCCCTCTATTCAAGGATAAGTGACAGTCCCTTGCGTCACAAGGAGGATGTTTGACGATCAGAGGAAGTTGGTGCATAAAGGGCTTCCCCCAGAACCCCTCATGGCCCTCACTTCCAGACGATCATGAGGTTAAGTGACAGCCCATCGAGACGACAGAGAACGAGTGCAAGGTGGATAATAAAACCCGTCACACGAAGGAAGAACCCCCCTACTAAGATGAGACGAAAGCAACACAGACAAAGACGTAAGAGATTAGATGGTGAACTACAAAAGAGCTTAGCCCTAGATCTCTCTCTTGTCAACTTTAACTACCCTCTACCGCAGACCAGGATCATAACAACCTAGTCCACACCCGATAATCGACCAATTTATCTTTATCTTTATTTTATTTTATTTTATTTTATTTTTGTTCTATCAAAACCAAAAACCCTATTAATATTCAGTCTGAGCTGTGTTTATGAAACTGCACCTTCCTGTGGATTTGAAACCCAAAGTACTATGTATAGATCATGCGCTTGCGATCCAAACTAAGTAACTTAGGGTAATATCAAAAGTAATTTTATTATATATCCAAATCACATGCCATCAATAAGGAAATAAAACTATGAAATACATATTTAAAATTTATACCACATATTACGATAATCCGGGAGAGAGAAGCGGATGTAGGTCTGAAATGAATTTTTGTCTTGCGACCTTCTCCTTCCGTTTTTGAAGCTCGACTCCATGAACCTCCATGCTTCTCCTAGGGTTGAAGAATTATCGCTTGCAAGTTCTCAAGGTAAAGACCTCTACTCATATCCACACGAATTTCGAACAGACAGAATAATCAGACTCCGCTATGAGAGTCTGAATCTACTTTCCGAAAATATCCTCACAAAATCTCTCTCTCTCTCTCTCTCTCTCTCTCTCTCTCTCTCTCCAAGTATAACGGCTACCTCTAGGACTTTTATTGTGTATAGATTACCCTCTATTTATACTAGAGAGAGAAGCGGAACATTGGTCTGTTTCCTTAGCTAAAGCCCTAGCTGCCGCAGAGTTCCGTTATCGAAACATGGCTGCCATAATGGTCCATTCAAACAGAATAAACAGTCTGTTCGAACGGAACATGTGCAGAATTTGCACTATCGAATATCCAATGTTTGATCTGTTCTTTCACCAATTTATATATCACTTGTAGGATTAGTGCCCTAGGCCAAATATATTTGTGCTTGGAAATAGATTATGTATTAAAGGTTATTTCTTATATATCTGTGTGTATGGGTTGTGAATATAAATCTTATATCAACCAAGAATGACACTTCAGTTTCACGTCATCAGAATACGTGATTCTGATAGTAGAACTGTGAACCAACGAATGACATTCTAAATTATCCCTAGTGATATGTAGGATGTTTATAGAGATAGACATACTTTAGGTAAGAAGCTACATATCCACACTAGTATATTCGCAGGCTAGATGATTATGTTATGTTGATTATGGACATAGAGATGTCAAGTCTGGAATATAGGTACGTGTTAGAGAACACGTACTGGACTGACCACACTATGAGAATATGCATGGTATATGTCATTAGTGATTCTCATATGAATAATGTACTTGTTCCTATGACCTGAGGTAACTATGGATTCCTGTATGTGGAACTGCATACTTTAATATGATCCTACGTCATCCGTAATAGGATGATCATTAGAGTCATCATTAGCTATGCACTGAATCATGACGAGGAATGTGAGTGACCAAGATGGGATCTGTTCCTCTCGTCATGAGGGAGATATCCCTATGCCCCTGATAAACTAGGACTGAAGGAAATGCATGGCCATGCTCAAAATGGATTAACATTTGTTGTTAATATAATTTTGTATTTACTCAGTCTAATTCTCAATCAGGAAAGAGACTTTGATCAAACTCAAGGATGATACACTTCCATGCCTTGTGATCAAGACATATATCATAGAACAAAAGGAATAAGCAAACGTCTATTCAGATAGGTTTATGATCGTTGATTATTTCATTTAATATGGGTAGTCATGACATCAGTCTAGAGGTTACTCATGACTTACGATCTTTAGAAGATCGTTGCCAGCGTTAAATGGAACCTACAAGGTCACACAATAAACTTCATTCGTACGGGATGAATATGCCTCAAAACAGTTATACATATGATGTATAAATTTGTGAACGAAATAATAAATTATTGGATAATTGATTTAACAAAACAGTACCATTCTGTTGACAATGGAATAGTTCCTTTCACAATGGAATAGTTCCTTTCACAATAATAACCTTAGCTGCCAAGTATTCCGTTATGGAAATATCTATTCCGTTGGCAACGGAATAGTTCCATTGGCAATGGAATAGGCGCATATTGGGATTTTTAGTTATGATAACTGAGCAATCGTTCGCCTCTCTTTCTTGTATAAATAGAAGGGTAGAGTCTCTCTATTCAACACACAATTTAGAAGCCTTAGAGGCCGTCTATTACACAGAAAAGAGAGAGAAAGTTTTGAGAGAATTCGGAAAGTATATCCGGACTTGTCTAGCCGAGTCTGGTTATTCCGTACGTCTCTAGTTCGCGTGGATATGAGTATAGGTTCTCTATCTTGAGAACTTGCGAGCGATCGATCTTCATCCCTAGGAGAAGCAAGGAAGTTCGCGAGTCGAGCTTCAAGAAGGAGAAGGTTGCAAGTCAGAAAAGTTCAGACCTACGTCCGTTCTTCGTCCCGCGGATCAGGAAGATCTGAGGTATAAATTTTAATAGTTAATCTCGTACTTTTGTTCTCTTAACGTAGATCCTAGGACGGGTTAAATCCATAGATTCTGCTGCGCATGTAACGTACATGGCTATGGATTTCCCAACATCACTTGTATAACTATTTTTGAGGTATGTTCTTCCCGGATGAATGTAGTTCATTGTGTGACCGTGTAAGTTTCATTTAATACTGGCAACGATCTTCTAAAGATCATAAGTCATGAGTGACCTCTAGACTGGTGTCATGACTACCCATGTTAAATGAAATGATTGATGATCATTTGCCTATCTGAATAGACATTTACTTATTCCTTTTCTTCTATGATAGATGTCTTGATCAAAAGGCATGAAAACATGTTATCCTTGAGTTTGATCAATGTCTCCTTCTTGGTCAAGAATCAGAATGATAAATTCAAAATGATATTAAAAACTCTTTGTTAATCAATTTTGGGCATGGCCATGTAGTTGCTTCAGTCCTAGTTTATCAGGTGGCCCAAAGATATCTCGTTCATAATGAGGTGAACAAATTCCATCGTAATATTCCTCATCATGATTTAGTACATACCCAATGACGACCCTAATGATCATTCAGTTAAGGATGACATATGATCATATTAAAGTGTGCAGTTCCACATAAAGGAATCCATGGTGACCTGAAGACTTGAGATTATCTCAGTTTCCTACATGAGAAATTTTATACTTTAATATAATCTAACATCGTCTTTAACCGGGCGGTTATAAAGATTATAATTAGGTATATAATGAATTATGCGGAGGAAATAGTTTAATTAAGATATGATTTGTTCCTCTCATAAATTGAGAGAGATATCTTTAGGCCTCTTGATGATTTGATTGAAGAAACACACGGCCGTGCTCGGGTGAATTAATAAGGAGTTATTAATGTCATTTCATGTTCAATCAAATTCGGTGTCAAGAAATATTTATCGACCAACGTAAGGTTGACACTTACCATGCCTTATGGACGATATAGATATCGTGTAACAAAGGGATACAATGCATGAACATAAATTAGGTTTGATCGAATCATCCATACTTGCTTAATTTGGGTAATCATGATGTCTTGCTAGAGGCCGCTCATGATTTATAATCCGTTGTGATTATTGCCAACATTAAGTAAACCTACAGGGTCACACACAAAGAACAACTATTGAGACGTACACAGAAATGTGATAAGTTTTATGAAGAGATAAACGATGATATTTGGCGATCTGTTAAAGAGCCAGATGGATGTGATATATAAAGGATTTGGGATGAATTGAAAAGAACCTCAAACATGCCAATACAGATGTTGGAGGACCAATCGAGGCTTACGAGAATAAAGAGGCGAAGGGAGAAGGTTATGGAAGAGGCGGCAAAGGAAGAGAAAGAAATGGGGAAGACAGCCCTAATTGCCAAAATGTGGCAGGGGGAAGATGACGATGGTTATTAGGTCCCGGACGTGCATGATGCAGCGAAAAAAAAATTTCGTCCAAGACCATTCCGAAGATCAGTGAGTATCGGTTAAATCAAAGATATAATACTTAAAAGTACATTTCCGATTATCCGTCCGCCAAGACCATCTATGTTGGATCCCACTAAAGCTTTCTTCCACACGCGCAACTGATCTCTACCAAAACTCTTACAAACCCGTTCTCAATTTATTAGGTCAGATAGATCACAAGCGTCGAAAATACGAATGTCTCTACCGGTATCCACATGAACAAACTCCTTGAAGCGGGTAAGAAAAAACGTATATGCTAGTATATATGTTCTTCTCTTGCACAGGAAAACTTTTTTCTTATTCTTCTTTTTGTCTCATAAAAGATATATAAACCAACTATAATATCTCTCATATAATATCGCATTCTTTCATTTTGCCATACAAAGAAGGCACCTTTCATTATTTTATCCTAAAAAAGAGAAATGATATTTTCTCTCATTTGTCACATAAAAGAGAATGAGTAATTATGAGAGAAAGAGGTGAAGAAATATGTGTCATTACAGCAAGAGATGTGTATGACATCATTTATCATTCTTATCCATATGTTATTATCTAAACTCTTCTAGATCACTTGATCTTTGTGTTCATAGTCTTTATATACATATGCATCATATCTTATCACATATGATGATAATATTTTTTGTGATATCCCTATGCAACTCATCATATAAGTGGCTAGGATTTTTTGTGCCCGTCAATTTATTCTTTGTGTGTGATCATGTAGGTTCACTTAATGTTAATAATAGACTTGACCGTCAATAAATCATGAACAACCTTTAGCCAGACATTATCACTACCCAAATTAAGTAAATATCGGTGATCCGATTTACCTAATTATTAGTCATGCATTCAGTCCCTTTGTTACACAATATCTGTATTAATAATAAGGCATATAATACGTCATCCTTATATTAATCGATTAATATTTCTTGATCCCAAATTAAACCAAAAAAAATAAAAGACATTAATAACTCTTATTAATACATTTGAGCATGGCCATGCATTTCTTGTAGGAATTATACCCTACGCCAAAGTGTTGGACTAGAGATTAGATTATGAGAAACATGTTTATTCAGTTCATATATGAATGAGTGTATGGGTGACTAATATATTTACGTATATTAGATCGACCATGAATGACACTTCGGGTTCACGTCATCAGAATACGTGATTCTGATAGTAGAACTGTGAACCAACGAATGACATTCTAAACCGTCCGTAATGATATGTGGGATGTTTATAGAGATAAACATACTTCTAGTAAGAAACTACATATCCACACTAGTATATTCGCAGACTTGATGATCATGTTCTGCTGATCATGCACATAGGGATGTCAAGTCTTGAATATAGGCACGTGTTAGAGAACACGTACTGGAAAGGCCACACTATGAGAATATGCATGGTATATGTCATTAGTGATTCTCATATGAATAATGTGCTTGTTCCTACAGCCTGAGGTTACCATGGATTCCTGTATGAGGAACTGCATACTTTAATATGATCTTACGTCATCTGTAACGGGATGATCATTGGGGTCATCATTAGGTATGCACTGAATCATGACGAGGAATGTGGGTGACCAAGATGGGATTTGTTCCTCTCGTTAAGAGAGAGATATCACTGGGCCCCCTGATGAACTAGGACTGAAGGAAATGCATCGCCATGCTCAAAATGGATTAACATGTGTTTTTAATATCATTTTGTATTTATTCAGTCTAATTCTCGATTAGGAAAGAAACTTTGATCAAACTCAAGGATGACATATTACCGTGCCTTGTGATCAAGACATATATCGTAGAACAAAAGGAATAAGCAAATGTCTATTCAGATAGGTTTATGATCGTTGATCTTTTCATTTAACATGGATAGTCATGATATCAGTCTAGAGGTTACTCATGACTTACGATCTTAAGAAGATTGTTGCCAGCATTAAATAGAACCTACACGGTCACACAATGAACTCCATTCGTACGGGATGAATATGCCTCAAAAACAGTTATACATATGATGTATAAATTGGTGAACGAAATAATCAATTATTGGATAATTGATTGAACAAAACAGTACCATTCCGTTGGCAACGGAATAGTTCCGTTCCCAACGGAATATATATGGAAACTGTAATAACCTTAGCTGCCAAGTATTCCGTTATGTAAATACCTATTCCGTTGGTAATGGACTGGGTGCAGATTAGGGTTTTAGTTATGGTAACTGAGCAATCGTTCGCCTCTCTCTAGTATAAATAGAAGGGCAGAGTCTCTCTATTCTACACACAACTCAGAAGCCTTAGAGGCAGTCTATTACACAGAAAAGGGAGAGAAAGTTTTGAGAGGTATTCAGAAAGTATTTTCGGACTTGTCTAGCCAAGTCCGGTTATTCCGTACGTCTGAAGTTCCCGTGGATACGAGTAGAGGTTCTCTATCTTGAGAACTTGCGAGCGATCAAGTTCTTCATCCCTAGGAAGAGAAAGAAGATTCTCAGAGTCGAGCTTCAGAAGCAGAGAAGGAGAAGGAAGTAAGACGGAAGTTCATTCAGACCT
Source organism: Juncus inflexus (assembly GCA_024447665.1). Taxonomy (NCBI): domain Eukaryota; kingdom Viridiplantae; phylum Streptophyta; class Magnoliopsida; order Poales; family Juncaceae; genus Juncus; species Juncus inflexus. The sequence continues at coordinate 13,728,681 of JAJHPC010000003.1, read as the reverse complement.
ACATCCGCTTCTCTCTCCCGGATCAGGAAGATCTGAGATATAAATTTTAATAGCATAATCTTGTACCTTTATTCCCTTAACGTAAATCCTAGAGAGGATTGAACCCGGAGGTTCCGCTGTGCATGTAATGTACATGGCTACGGGTTTCCCAACAGTGGCATCAGAGCGTTCGTTAAGGAAATAATCGTCGATTATATTTAAAATTTAGTAAATTCGAGTACAATAAATTGTAGGGTTTTGAAAATATTATTTCAAAACATCACGGAAATAGTTTCTAGGAACATAATATTGGATATTATGATTTTCTGGAGTTTCGTAAAATAGTTTTTCGAAATCCGTTTTGAAAACGGAACTAAAACAAAAGAAAATACGAATTTCCAGCCACGTCTCCGTTGAGAACGGATTACTTCCATTGAGAACGGAATATTTCCGTTTAGAATGGAACAGTTCCGTTCCCAATGGAATAATGCTGATTTTGCGAGAAACCCTAATTTTTGTTATACATGGAATTTAAATATACAAATATGGTATGAGCTTTACATCTGTGATTGTTCTATGATGTAATCTTGTGTGTGAATGCTTGTAATTTTATTTAATATATATGGCAACCAGTGAGTTGTCCAAAGTTGTAATTATGGCAACCTGTGAGTTGTCCAAATTTGTAAATTACCTTTTCTAGCAATAGGATAGTTGTTAGGATAGATATTACTTCAAGACTTCAAGGCAAGAGATCTTGGTACAATCTTCGGAAGATGGCATTGGATCTTCGCATACACAACGAAGGGTTCGTTGAAGATTACTTCTGCAATCTAGAGATAGATCTTCAGTTAGGAACCTCATGATCGCTCGTGAGGATTAGGCTCATACCATATTTAACTTAGTTTCTGTGATGTTTATATTTATAAATCTAAATTAAAATCCTTCAGAATGTTAAGTAAGGAAGTGCCCCCCATGTCACTGAAGCCCTCGGTACTTAGACAGTCTTCCATGTGGGTCATGCCAAAGCTGAGCATATGGAGGATTGTCTTTGTAAAGGAGGGTATGCGGGAAATGGCGTCAAGCATGGGTCATGCCAAAGCTGAGTGTGCTGGATTCCATTTCGCCGATAATCATACATGGTTAAACTTAACTGAGCGAGCAAGTCGGACATGGGCTCAGGGCACAAGATTGGATAATACACCGGAGATATGATGCTCATTCCATAAAAGGCAAGAGTTGTATATGATACAATTGGAAATGTTCCTACCTAAATAGTTGAGCAATAAGGGTTGCGCCAAAGCACACTTAGTGCTCAATGAAATACGGATCTTGACCCACTATGAAACCTGATTTAATTGAAGTTTCTGAATCAATACTACTGAAGGTGTTTGATTTGAAGAAAAAATAGTGGGAGTATAATACATGAAACAAAATTAGAATAATTCTAATTTTAAATAATAAACTTTACATTGCATATTAAACTTGTAGAATGAGTTCGAAATTTATGAACTTGCAATTTATCCTTGAAAAGGATAAGCTCGATGGCACAAACTTTCTTGAAAGCTTCAGGACTCTGAGAATTGTTCTCAGGAGTGAAAGAAAGTTGTATGTCCTTGAGACACCCATCCCAAATCCACCGCCTTCGACCGCTTCAAGAGTCGTTCAAGATACTTATCAGAAGTGTGTTGACGATTCTGATGAAGTAGCCTGGATGATATTTGCGGGAATGAAACCTAAGCTTCGGAAGCAGATAGGTTTCATGGATGCCTATGATATGATCAAGGCGCTTAAGGAAATGTTCCGAAAGCAGATTAATATTCAGCGCTACAAGGTCACCAAGTAATTAATCATGAGCAAGATGGCTCATGACTCCTCTGTGAATACTCATGTGTTCAAGATGAGAAGTCACATTGATTACTTAGAGAGACTTGGTTCGCCTATTCCAAGGGAATTCGCGATTGACATGATTCTTGGATCACTTCCTCTGAGCTTTGATTTGTTCATTACTGAATATCATAAGCGTCGGATGGAGATGATGATCACGGAATTGCATAAGATGCTTAAATAGGCAGAGAAGGACATAGAGGCAAAAGTTGTCATTGATGCCCTCAGGATTGAAAGGGAAAGGGAGTTGAATAGACAAGCCGCATAGGAGTGCTGGATCAAGAGTAAAGGCAAGGAGTTGCCTAAACCCGAGGAACCGGAAGAAGTGATTGCATGTTCTATGCGTGATCACTGGAGAGGAGGATGTACGATATGTCAAGAAGAAGAATAAATGGCTGCCATTTCAGGTATTCCTCTTTATAAATCTCTACTTGGATATTGGATATCCACTGTAATTCTCACATTTTGAATGTGTAGGATATTACTTAGAAGTAAACGATTAGCTAGAGGAGAAGTCAAACTACAAGTGGGGAATGAAGCAAGAGCTGCTACATTAGCTCTAGGATTTTATTGACTTAGCCATTGTGGACTTGTAATGAAATAAATGTTATTTCTAAATTAGCGTTAAAATGGCTGTAAAATTTATTATTTGGAATAATAAAATTTTCCTAGATTTGTCTATTTGAAATGTTCAATTATAAAATAACCTTTATATGCTAAATAATAAGTCCATTGATTTCATACTTCTAGCAATGTCATCTAAGTCACAAAATAAGAATCGCATTTCTAAAACTCCACCCTATGTGGAAAGTTTGACTCATTGGATATAGGATCAATTGAGACATGTGAATTTTATTTATCGAAAAGGATGACAAGAATGGGCAACCATCACGAAGTTGATGGGTTAGTTTGTTGAGTCTCATGCCTATAGATGCATGAGAGACAAAACCAAGCAAGCTAGAAATAAGGAATATGAGAATTTCATATTAAAAGGTTTACTTAATGAAACACAAAGTATTTGAAATGTTCAAAGCATTTAAGATTGAAATTCGATATTGCCTTGACAAAACAATAAGAGCTCTTCGATCAAATCAAAGTGACAAGTATTTGAGTCAATAGTTCGACAAGTATCTTAGAAATTATGAAAAAGGTTTCACGATTAATTCTATATGCAGCATCTCATGATGTGCAAATAAAGAAGAAGATGAAACTTATTGGATAAGATTCAGTCTATGCCTCCGAGATTCTTATAGATTTATACTCGTGAATATACTAAACAATGAATATCATAAGGTTCAAATGGACACCGTATATGATATGGGTTTGGGATAGTCCCAAATTGTCTTTAAAGATTGAAGTACGACTCGTGTCAAAAGGTTTGACGGTCTCAACACAACAATCTTTCTGGAATATCAACTCGATATTGTTTTACATCCATTATGAGTTCAAATTATTTGCTACTCATAATTCAGACTTCTTTAAAAGAGATCTCATCTCCTAAAGAAGCAGTGGGAGTGTAATGCGTCTCGAAAGGTTCGAGGTCCACATACTAGTGATGAACCATTAATGAGACTATCAAGTCGTTGATAAGGCTATACTTAAAACATATGGTCCCCCTCACAGACCGGTAGACATTAGGCTGAGAGATATGATCTTTCATAAAAGATGCTCATAGAAGATGAGTCGACTTTCTACCGAGGAGACTGTGAAGAGACAAAGTTCTCAAAATGGTTGGACCATGAGAACTGAGATGCAATGCATGTACGAGAAATCATGTTTGAAACTTGATTGGAGTATCCAATGGCTTGATGGCCATTGCATACAATACATGGATAACCTACAAATAACAAAGAAAGTAGCTATAGTATGGGCTATAGTAAAAGGACATTCTCACTTGTTGCTATTATGAATTCTAACTTCCATAGCACAATGCGATTATGAATGATGGAACAAGGATATAAAACTCACATTTCCTGATAGGAACTTTACTGTGGATGTATCTTTGATACATGGTAAAGAGTTTTGTGATCGCAAGAATTCTGAAAGGTAAATTCATTCATGAATGGATTAAGGCAAGCATCTCAGGGTAAATCTATTTGATAAAGTAAATTGAAGAATTTGACTTAATCAAAATCGATACGACCACCTTGATATCAAAAAATTCAGTGGGAGTATAGCAATCTGCCTGCATTACAACAACTTACACACCCTAATAGTTAGGAGTTGAAGTCTATACAGACTTCTGGTTACAAGATAAAGCACATTGGTAAAATATTGAAAGAATTCGATGTGCAAGAAATGTTCTTGCTCATGGTGTTCATATGAATGCTGAAAAGGTAAATGAATGAGATTCTATACTTTCAGTCATACGTTGAAATGTTCAACATACAAGAAAGTGTTCTTGCTTATGACATTCACATGAACAATTAAAGGGTATAAGAATTAGATTTTATGCCTTCAACCATATATTGAATATTCAATATACAAGAAAGAGTTCTTGTTTGTGGCACTAATATGAACAATGAAAGGCACATGAATTGGATTCTATGCTTTCAACAATATATATTGAAAGAGTTCACTATGGAAGAAAGAATTCTTGCCTATGACGTTCATATAATGAAGACATACATTTATCATCCGTTTATTGAAAGGTTCAATATACAAGAAACAGTTCCTGATAACGGGATGAATTAGACTTTTTAAGCCATACAATGTACTGTGCAATATGCTTAGAGCATAAGAGAGCAAATGATAGTCATTTGATGACTATAATAAATATCTAAGTTCTTATGAAGAACTAAGATATCCAGGGGAACTAGATAGTGGTAAGTTATTACACCTTCCTAACATGGATCATTATCGCAATTCGTTTATTTCGAATACAATAACTTGGAAAGAGTTCCAAATAAGGTACTGTAACTGAAACAAGACCCCATATTGTTGTTTTAGAAGCAAACAATAGGTATGCTTGGATCAAAACTTGATATTGGAACTAAGAGTAGTTCCGATTGCTCCTAAGACCTGACGATCTATGTTATGAAAAAAGAATCGCTCATAATAGAGCTACAAGGATACAAGTACCTATTTCAGAAGTTCTCGACTAATGATAGAGATCAATAGTAGTCGTTACAAGTTTGCAATGTAAATTTCTATAATCTGATAGACATATATTTTCCTCTAGTACAACATGAAAGTCATATTGCCTAATAAGCATTGGATGCTTAAGATTGGCCTAGTGCAAGTGGGAGACTGAAGGAATTATGTCCTAGGCGAAAGAGTTGGACTAGAGATCAGTGATGGGTCTCGGACGTGCATAACGCAGCGAAAAACAAAAATATTCGTCCAAAACTCATTCTGAGGATCCGTGCGTATCGGTTAAATCAAAGAAATAAATCTTAAACATACCTTTCAGATTACGCTTAATCCGTGATGCTCAAACCTTGCGTGTTGTCCATGCGCCTCTAAACCGGTTACCGTCTTAACCGATTTTCCGTCCGTCTAGGTCGGATCGTGCGGAAGTCATCTACCGCACATACAATCGGTCTCCATCTTCTTAGGCCGAATAGATCACAAGTGCCGAAAGTACGAACGCCTCTACCGGTGTCCACACCAACAAACTTCTTAAAACGCGAAGAAGAACAATATATATGCTAGTAGCTTGTTCTCCTCTTGCATAAGAAAACTCTTCTTATTTTATCTCACAAAAGATGTATATAATTCCTCTCATATAATCGCACTCTTTCTTTTTTGTCATACAAAAAGAAAGCACCCTTTCATCAACTTTTGACCAATTCAATGGTCAACAATCAAGGGGTAAATTAGTATAGTCAACTGTCAACAATTAACAGTCACTACAATCAACAATCAACATAGTGGGTCAACAGTCAACTGTCAACATCGTCAATACCTTGGCAACTTTGTCAACACATATTTTTCTACACATTAATTCATCATATGCATCTTTTCATACATTCAATGCATCACATGCAACTTTTCATGAAATAATGCATCACATGCACCTTTTCATGAAATAATGCATCACATGCACCATTTCAAAAAAAAGGCAATTCATGATATGCACCCATTCATGAAGACACAACTATCCAAGAGATCACAACTCTTGTGATTGCACCTTTTCGGTCGCACCCGTTGGTCGCACCTCTTGGTGACATCCGTTGGTCGCAACCTTCCATCGCGTCTTTTGGATGCGACATTTGGATCACATCCATTGGCCCTTTAGTCGCACCCTTTGACTGCACCTGATAAGTCATTAATTATACACATTTTATACCCTATACATATATGATATTGCACCATTATATGTGTTAATATTCTATTTATATGGATAATAATCACAACTTGAATATTGATACTGCTAATGACATATTTATGTGAATTCAGGTGCAATTTTGATGGAGCATAGCTTGGAGAAAATATGTTCGAGCACAAGATGAAGATAATAATCAAGACTCGGACCTGCCGACACAGGCTTAGTATTTCGGCCATAACTCACAATCTGGGCCTTCTCTATATGCATACTATATACTGTTGGAAAGAAGAGAACAAGGCCCACAATTCATTCCATATCACCAGAGCCCAATTCGGAGATATACGTGTCCCAAATTGACCATCTTCTGGACAGATCTATCATGCACTTTGCATTCACTCTTCATGTTTTTGCCATGCTCATTCACACTCCTTGCATGGGGCTTCATTCATCCCTCATGATCACCTTTTGAGAGGGTTATAACCAGGTGCAAGGCATCTATTCTAATCACTTTTGAACTTCATCATTCTCTCTCTTGGAGTTGGGCAAGTCAAGCAAGCTTCACTCTTCCATCTGCGCTTCATTAATGGGTTCTATCATTATTTTATTTTCTTTCTTTTCCATGTATTTCGAGTAAGCCTCTCGAGGCATAGTTAGTGTTTGTGTTTTTGTGTTGTAACTTTTGAGACTATTAATAATGAATTTCATTTGAACCGTTATTATTCTATTTTCACTTACTTATTATCTTTCATGCTCAATGAATTGTTTTAAGTTTATTTTGGTCAGTTCTATGTTCAATAGTATTTAACAAAGGCCACAAAATTCCTATGGTTGCTTTGCTCAATAGCCTCCATAAGAATTTGAATAATAGCCAAGTGCAAATAACTCATAACGATCTAGATAGTTCTGAATAAGCTCATTGTTTAGGAGGTATTGATTTGTTTAAATAACCAATGATTTCTATTGAATTGGTTATGATATTCAAGTAGGTTATGGTTTTTATTTACGAGCTCATCTAAACTAAAACCCTATCTTTTTGTTTGAGTTATTTATCGGTTAGAGCTCATCTTACTGCACTTAAGAGATTAATTCCAAATTCATTATTATAGTCAAGGATAAAGTTACACACAAATTCACTACACAAAACTATGCCTCAATTCACAAAATCACCACATCTCTTGATTTTTACTCTAAGTTTTCTCTTTACTTGTTACTTTCATTTTGTTGCAATCAACCAATCAACAACCCCCCTAATTGTGTGTCTTGTTTTAGGTCTTGTGTTTGGTTTTATTTACGGTCTTGGTTTCTCTTTATTTTAGTTTTATATTTTTGTTGAGTTCATTTTTCATTAGAGAAGTAATCTTTTCACCTAATTTAGTCTAAATAGCTCTCTGTGGTTCGACCCCTACTTCCACTGTCTATAGTATTGTAAGTCTAGGGTTATAAATTTCTTTTGGTAAGTGTAAAATGAATGCAAAAATACCTTTTACCAAAATGGCGCCGTTGCGGGGAGCTAGCAACGCGACTAGTCTAAGTCAATATTCACACTTCTCTTGTGTAGTACGGTAGTCTGCATTTGTGTCAGAGTAAACCAAATTTGTTTTACTTTTTGTCAGAGTCACACTTTCGTTACCTTTTTTTTTTTTAATTTTTGTCAGAGTCACACTTTCGTTACCTTTGTTATCTTTTTCACTTTTTGTCAGAGTCAATCCTACTATTTATTTTCACTTTGAGTCTGCATTACTTGCATTCACTAATTCTCTCTCTTACACTTGATTCCAGTTCATGAAAGCTACTCGTAGTTCTAATCTTCCACTTGCACCATTAGATCCGGAGATTGAGAGAACACACCTGGAGCGAAGAAGAGCAATTCCGGAAACACCGAAAGCAGTCGAAGAAACTGAAAACGTGGAGAGCTTGGACAGCGAAAGCGAATCTCCTACTCCACCAGCTCCTCCTCACGCTACAAGAGGTAATACTACAGTCATGACTAATTTTGAGGATAGGACACTTAGGGACTTGTCTACCTTTGATTTTGCTACCAACCAGTACGGTATTGTATTACCACCGGTCCCGAATTTTAAGATCCATACGAGTCTTCTTCAATTATTACCGACTTTCAATGGGAGCGCCGGAGAGGATCCGCACTCTCACATGCAAGAGTTCAACCATATCACCGCAACAATGATGCCGGCGGAGATCGAAGATGAAGGTCCTTATAAGCTGCGACTGTTTTCATACAGTCTTCGAGGACCATGTAAATCGTGTAAAATCGTCGTTGAATTTCACACAATTTAACAAAACAATTTATATTTTCCTATTAATCAATTACGAGTATGAGTGGTAATGAGTTTAGGGGTCGAACACAAGGAGAATAGCCTTGAGATATTACAATTCTTTTCAAAAGTAGGTCTTGTTTTTGTTCAGATGTTGCAGACTGTTTTTAGAAGGTTATTGATGTTTTAGATGGAATTGAAGTAAGTTCGTACACAATTTCTTTGAAAATTCTTTAATAATAGTTCCAAATATCCAAAAGTTGCAAATGATATGTCAATGGAAAATAGAGAATGAGATCTTCACAATGCAAGGTAAATCAATAATCACTTTTGTTCAGATTTTTATGTAATTTCCGTTTTAGTCCACACTTTTCATAACCAGTCAACAGATTTATTCAAAAAAATCACAGAAAATCGAAATTTACTTCAAAAATCACCAAAATTTAACAGAAATTAGGAAAACAAGTTCAGATTATGTGGTAAAAATCCCAGATCAAAAAGATTGATCTTTCAATAATTATGGTCAAAACTCAGAACATATGATGGAATTAGGCAGAGAATGGTATATGTTGCCAAAAGAGGGTGGAATTCAAATTTTATCCAAACAACAATTCAATTAAAATTCAGATCAAGAAACTACACTTCAACATGATTTATTGAGACCTAATTTTTATATTTATAGGATTTTTTTACTAATTTCTAAAAATCGTAGAAAAACAAAAAGAATCTAAAATCAAGAAAAGGAAATTAAAAAGTCAAAACTTTGCACATATTTTTTTCTTACAAATTTAACATAAAACCATTGGGCACATATTATATGAAAGTTGTCCTAAAATATCTAAAGAAACACAAAATGATATTTTTATAATTTTCTTTGATCAGGTCTGAAGTCAAATAAATTTTTACTGGAATGACAGAAACAAAAATGCAGAAAAATGTATTTTTGAATTTATAGGTTAAAAGTAGGGATTTTTAAGGCAATTTGATCAAGAATTGTATCATTAATCACTAAATATTCAGTTTATCAGATTTGGTATAAATTTGAATTATTTCCAACCAGAAAAACTCAGCAAATAGATCAAAATTTCAGATCAAACACCAGTCAACCAACTTGTGTTCGATCTCAACTTTTTGAACTAAAAACTTCACTAAATCAAACAAAAACCTTAACCAAGATTCAAGATGATAAAATGGACTAACATGCATGAAAATTTAGTTCTAAATGACCTAATTAATCCAACCGAATCGATTAAATCAAGAAAATCCAGATTCAACAGCACATTATGAACAGTAACCAAATCAGAAAATTTTCTTCAAATTAAAGCAAGATTTCAAACAATCCTATCACAAAAAGCCTATCCCTACAAGAGTCTACTCACACATGATAAGATCAACCGAAATTAAGCATGTGTTCATCATGATTTTTTACAAATTGGATCTTGTGATCTAAAATTGAATTCAAGAGATTAAATGAAAATTAGATCGAACTGAGACGTAGAAGATCAACCAAGAAACTTCCTTGAGTCGATTTAAACCTCCAAATGATGCTTGATCCCAACCGGAGCTGATCGAATGCCTTTTTCACCAAAATCGGCCCGAATTGGTGAATTTCACTCAAACTCGAAAATTGAAGCTTGAAAAGCTCTGAAATTCAGTAATGGAGTTACTGAAGCTCAAAGAGGATGATTGCAGAGTGTTGTGTTGAAAGAATTTGGAGAATGGAAGAATGAATTCCAATGAATGGGTTGATCGGTCGAATGTATAGAGAAGCTGGTCTGGAGAGTGGGGGACAAACCGAGCGATTCCATTGGCTAAGGCAGATCAAGTGGGGTGTACTGAAGATCTGGACGAAATTTCGTTGAATTTGGTTGAGAATTAAACGGTTTTGAATCATCGAATTTTCATCTGTTTATTCACGCGAACTGAGTTCAGTTCAGATGCGATTTGAATCGCATTACTGAGACTGACAGTGGGTCCCTTCAGAATAAGTTGTGGTGAAACGGGTCGTTATCGCGTGAAACGAGTCGCTATTTTTGTTTTTACTCTCTGAGTTTTTAAACTGTCCTTTTGATTTTCTGTGGCGAGACGGGTCAAAACGTGCGAAACGAGTCGTCTTCTTATTTACCCTTTGGCGCTGAGTTTTGAATTAATTTTCCGGATTTCATGCGATGAGACGAGCTGCAGCTTGCTTGAAACAAGTCACTTTTGTGTGAGCTGGTATTGACTCGTTTTAACTCGTTCCGCTGATCTGGTGTGGCGAACCGGTTTGAATCGCGTGAGACGAGTCATAACTGATGAAACGAGTCATCTTCTTCTTCAGAATTAGCGCTGAATTTCTTTTCTCGATCTTCTGTGGCTTGCGATCGTGTGCTCGTCCTAAAACAATCCTCTGACAGCTGTGTAAGTTGCGAATTTGGATTTCGGATCGATTTCTCTCCTGGAGTTCAGACCCGTTTACCCGTTTCTCACAACCATCGATTAGAACTTGTGATTCTGTACATTTCATTGTGATTCATCAACCCAGGTCTCTCCTCCATCTTCTCACGAATCCACCGGGCTTTGAATGGTTGAAAACCGTTGAGTAAAACTCGAGTTTTGCTGTTTTGAGTATCATCGGTTCGCTGTTCTGCCATTGCTGACCAGAGTGTGCAAATCGATCTTTTTCTCGCATTTCACACAACGAAATCCAAAACGGTGACTCAGGCTTCGTTTTCAACTTCCTCACGATGGTTCACAACCATTATAGCTCCCCAATCCGCCTCGAATCCAGAGAATTTCTCCATTAACAAACTCGGTTTCAGTTTTGCGAAAATAACCAAAAATTGCTGAACTCGTGAATCAAACTATGATTTTGAGTTGTTTTTCCTTCGAATTGAGGCTTCGGAATTCATGGTGAGCCTTTATTAAAGCTTTAAGACACAAAAAGAATCATCTTTGCTTGAGAAAAATTGAAATGGTTGATGGAATTCATCCGCTGTTCGAAACTCGACCGTTGGTTCATCAGTTCTTCAAAAGTTCATTTAGGATTTCGTCGAACAGTTGATTTAACTTCAGATTTCCCACTCGATTTTGCACCATTTGATGAGTTCTTCATACGGATAGAAAGGGCAGGAAGAGAGGAAGAGAATAGAGTTGGTTTTGGCTCGAGTGGTGGACTGTAGAAGGCAAGGTTGCTCGAAGAAGCTTTCTCAGGTCAGAAACATGAGTGGTTGCTTTTGGCTGGCGGATTCCGGCGATCGCCGGTGTTCTCAGAGGTGGAGAATAATACCAACCGATTCGTCTTGTCGTGCTGAATCTAAGGATATGCAGTTTGATCGATTTTGAGCTTGTTTGAAAATCGGTTATTTGGGTGAATTTGTGTAGGGTTTTTGTAGACTTAGTTGGCCATCTTTGGCCCATGATTTGCAATTTGGGTCGAAATCTTCATCTTACGGCCTTTTCGCCTGTAAAATAATATAAAAAATGTATTAAGAGATTCCAAATCATGTTTTATGAATTATAAGTATTTTTCATACATTTAGGTGAATTAAGGATGAATTTGAGATGATAAAAACCCTAAAAATGTGTATAAAAAATACACATTACAAATTCCACCACACTTAAACCAAACTTGCCCTCAAGCGTAAATTAAAATCAAGTCTTAGGGTTTTTAGAGTCAGTTTAAAGCGTTTTAAAAAGAGATTTAGTTATTGCCATGAATGTTATATACTAATATTTGATTATTATAATAATACACGAGGGTCGACGACTATCCATTAATAATTTGAAATTCAAATTTATTTAAAATTCCCCAATCCTTCAAATACGAATCTTTTCCCAAAAAGTAATGCCCTAATTTTGTTTTTGATACTTCCTCCCCCTAAATTTAAAATGGTGAATTTATACAAATTACCCCAAACGTTCCTACTAACTCAACTTTCTCTTTTACAAACACGTAAAGGTTGGTATGCTATCCACTCATGTTATCAAAAAGACAAGTTGTGCTTTGCACGTACAAAAAAAAATCCTTCAGTTTCTATTGCGGATATGTAAATTTTTTTTTCAAGGGTTTAAAAATAATTTTTCACATTTTTGAATTCTTTTTGTGAAGGGATAACAGGTTAAGATTTCGGTCACTTGCTTTCAGTGCGAAAATTAGAGATGGACATACGAGTTATTAACTATGCCATGAAAGATAGGTTGAGTTAGAAAATTTTTGCGAAACTAGTGGTATTAAAAGTAAGGTTTGATTTCTCAAAAGTTTTAATCACAGCATTACTTTAAAGAAAATGATTTATAATTTCATTAAAGGGGTAAGTGAAATATTTATGAATTTTCGAGACGCTTAATGGATTTTAAATGGATATTATAAATGGAATGAGGTGGAAAATATGGCATTCATGACGATAATTATTCTCTTTTTTGAATTTTCAAATCTTTTCATCATTTTTCAAAACCCTAAGTATTTTTCAAAAGTTGCCTGAGAGGGCTTAGTTTTAAAATATTCCAAAAACCTTTGCTTTTCATTTTAAAATTCTTGCATACAAAGTTTTACTTCCAAAACCAAACAAAATGAAAGAAGGAAATTGTTTTTTAATTTTTATGGTATTTATGAGTTTGATATTGCTTTTGAAATTTTTCGATTTTATCAATTTTTATGAATTTTCACATTTTTGCAAGAAAACAAAACTTGGTTTTGCACAAAACCACCCCACCACACTTAAACCTTTGTTTGTCCTCAAACAAAAAGTTCAAAAAAAATGAGAAAATTGTGGAAATTGAAAAAATTATTGGGGTTTTATGCAAAACCTCCCCCACCACACTTAAACTTTTGTGTACCAAATGTTTAAGTGTGAAAGAGAAGTTTTGTAAAAATAAGAAAATAAAATAAAGAAAGGAAAAATACGACCTGACACGACGAGTTGCCTCTCGCCAAGCGCTCTTGTTTTACGTCTTGAGCTCGACGCATTATGCTTTTCATTCTTTCCCTCCCTCGCTTTGTGGCACCGCTTCTAAATTATGCTCATCGAACCACCTCGTATCATGATTCTCGTAAAAAGCCTTCAGGCGATGACCATTAACCTTGAATTTGATGTCTTCTCCTCTAGAAATTTCAAATACTCCAAATGGCAAAACATTGGTAATTATGTAAGGACCTGTCCATCGGCTCTTCAACTTCCCGGGATGTAATCTCAACCGAGAGTTGAATAACAAAACCTTATCGCCAATTTTAAATTCCTTTTTGCGAATAATTTTGTCGTGAGCGATGGTTAGTTTTTCTTTGTAAATTTGAGAATTATCATAAGCCTCAATGCGAAGCTCTTCTAATTCTTGAATTTGCAATTTCCGCAACCCCGCATCTTTTGGGTAATCTTGATTTACCTTTTTGATTGCCCAAAATGTTCTGTGCTCAATTTCCACCGGCAGGTGACAACTCTTTCCATAAACGAGTTTAAAAGGAGTCATCCTTATCGGTGTTTTGTATGCGGTGCGATAGGCCCATAAAGCATCCCCAAGCCTCTGACTCCAATCCTTGTGAGAGGGATTAACCACTTTCTCAAGGATTGATTTTATTTCCCGATTGGGTATTTCGGCTTGCCCATTAGTTTGGGGATGATAAGCGGTTGACATGCGGTGTTGTACATGATAATTTTTCAAAAGGGATTCGAGATACTTATTATTGAAATGCGAACCCCTATCGCTAATGATAGCTTTAGGTACCCCAAAACGCTGAAAAATATTCTTTTTAAGGAATTCAATCACCGTTTTGGAGTTGGCATCCCTTGTTGGTATGGCCTCAACCCATTTTGAAACATAATCAACACACACAAGGATATATAAATACCCATTTGATTGAGGAAAGGGGCCCATGAAGTCTATCCCCCAAACATCGAAAAGCTCAAAAAACAAAAAAGCTTTAAGAGGCATTTCATTTTTGCGGGTTAGATTACCCGTTTTTTGGCAATTTTCACAACTCTTTACAAAGGAATGAGCATCTTTGTAAATAGTTGGCCAATATAATCCACTTTGGAGTACCTTATGACTTGTGCGTTGCCCTCCAAAGTGTCCCCCACATTCTAAAGTGTGACAAAAAGAGAGTACTGAATTTATCTCGTGGTCGGGCACGCATTTTCACACCATTTGATCGGAACAAATCTTCTAGAGGTAGGGGTCTTCCCAGAGGTAATAGCGTGAATCGTTTTTTATTTTGTCCTTTTGAGCTCGAGAGAGAGTGTTTGGCAATTCGCGAGTTTCGAGGTAGTTGACGATGTCGGCGTACCAAGGTGTCATGCCATGGATAGTATAGAGTTGCTCGTCGGGAAAAAGTTCGTTGATCGGAATGATATCGCCTTCGTTTGTTGGGAGTCGGCTAAGATGATCGGCCACCAAGTTTTCGGCTCCTTTTTTATCCCGAATCTCCACGTTAAACTCTTGAAGGAGAAGGATCCATCGGAGGAGGCGCGGCTTGCATTCCTTCTTTTTCATTAAGTGTTTGAGCGCGGCATGATCTGAAAATATAACAACTTTTGTCCCGACCAAGTATGATCGGAACTTTTCCAATGCAAAGACAATGGCCAATAGTTCTTTTTCCGTTGTTGTGTAATTCCGTTGGGCATCATCTAAAGTTTTAGAAGCTTAGTAAATTATGTGGGGTACCTTCCTGATGCGTTGCCCCAAAACTGCCCCGACACTTAGATCACTTGCGTCGCACATGATCTCAAAGGGAAGATTCCAATCCGGTGGTTGGATAATGGGCGCTTCGCACAGTTTCCCCTTTAATTTGTCGAATGCCGCCTTGCACGCATCGTTGAACTCGAATTTGATCTCTTTTTGGAGAAGCCTGCACATTGGTTGAGCGATTTTTGAGAAGTCTCGAATGAAACGCCGATAGAAGCCGGCGTGTCCAAGGAATGAGCGGACATCTTTCACATTGCGAGGGTATGGAAGTGTCTTGATAACGTCGATCTTCGCCTTGTCGACTTCCAACCCCTTTTCTGAAATTAAATGACCTAATACAATTCCTTGGCTCACCATAAAATGGCACTTCTCAAAATTTAAGACAAGGTTAGCTTCAACGCACTTTTCCATTATTAGGCTCAAGTTATGGAGACACTCATCGAACGAGTTGTCATAAATGGAAAAATCAGCCATGAATACTTCAATAAATTTAGAAATATAATCAGAAAAAATAGAAATCATACACCTTTGAAAAGTTCCATGCGCGTTGCATAGTCCAAACGGCATTCTTTGATAGGCGAAAGTCCCAAAGGGGCAAGTGAATGTCGTCTTCCTCTGATCTTTAGGATCGATGGCTATTTGAAAATATCCAGAGTACCCATCCAAAAAGCAATAGTAAGGCCGCCCTGCTAATCTTTCGAGCGTTTGATCGATGAAGGGAAGAGGAAAGTGATCTTTTTTTGTTGCCGCATTGAGTTTGCGATAATCGATGCAAACTCCATCCATTTTGCACTCTAGTGGGGACGCGTTCACCTTCAGAGTTTTCGATGATGGTGATCCCCGTCTTTTTAGGAACAACATGGATTGGAGAAACCCATTCCGAATCGGCCACCGTGTATATAATTCCCGCGTCTAGAAGCTTGAGGAGCTCCTTTTTTACCACCTCCATCATTACTGGATTTAACCTTCTTTGTGCTTCTCTTGACGGTTTTGATCCTTCCACCAAAACAATTTTGTGCATACATGTCGAGGGGCCTATACCTGGCATATCGGCCAATGTCCATCCGATTGCCTTCTTGTGTTTTCCAAGAGTTTCCACCAATTGGGTTTCCTGGTCAAGAGTTAGGTTCGATGCGATGATGACGGGTAAAGTGTTGTTTGGCCCGAGGTATGCGTATTTGAGGTGATCGGGAAGAGGTTTGAGTTCGAGAGTAGGAGCCTCCTTGATTGATGGCTTAATGCGTTTTGTGATATTTGGAGTTCTTCGTGAGGGGGACTCGAAATGAATTTTATTTCTTCATTATGTTCTTGCTCTATTTCTTGCTTCTCATTTGTTTGGTCGATCTCTCCCCAAACATCCTCAAAAATAGCATCGTATTCCTTCGAGTACTCTTCTTCCAAGTGTTCTTCAGCCATCTCATCGATCTCGTCAATAATGGTTATGCTTGATACATTGTAATCGTTCGGGTACTTGATGGTGTCAAATATGTTGAAGGTGATTTTCTCGTTGTCGAATTCCATGGACATCGTTCCTGAGTGACAGTCTATGCATGTTCGCGCGGTCCTCAAAAAGGGTCTTCCTAAGAGGATGGCGGATGAATCGGCGTTGTCGCCCATTTCAAGAATGTAGAAGTCGGCTGGGAAAACCAAACCATTCACCTTGACGAGTACATCTTCCGTGACACCGAGGACGGCGGCCGTCGAACGGTCGGCGAGTTGCACCATCACCCTTGTGTCCTTTAGGCCTCCCAAATCCAAGGTCTCATAAACGGACCTAGGCATTACGTTTATGGAGGCTCCTAAGTCGAGCATGCACTTTGCGAGTTGTTGAAGACCAATGGTGCATGGAATGGCGAAAACTCCAGGGTCTTTCTCTTTTTGTGCTACTCGCGTGTTGATGCTCATCACAGAGGGTAGGTTTATCGTCTCGTTCCCCTTTAATTTCCTCTTATTTGTGCATAGATTCTTGAAGAACTTGGCATATGGGGGGTGCATTCGGATAGCATCGATAATCGGAATGTTTACCTCCACCTTCTTGAACACCTCCAAAATATCTTTATCGAGCTCATCCTTCCGAGAGTTAACCGCTAGTCGAGTTGGGAATGGTGCGCGCCTCTTTTCCTTTTCTTGTGCGATTTCCTTTTCTTCGTTCTTTCCTTGTTCTTTCTCTTGAATTGGCTCTTCCTCTTTCCTGATTTCTTCTTGTGCCTCATCTTGTTTTCTTGGAACCATTAACTCTTCTTCTTCGTCGTGTGAGGCAACCTCTCTCCCACTTCTTAGGCATATCGCGTTGATGGGTTTGTACTCTAGCGGTCCCGAACCTTGAGAAGTCAACCGATTGCCCCCTTGTCCTTTCAATAAATTGACTTCCCCCGCGATTTGCTTGATTTGCATTTCCAAGTTTTGCATTTGACGCCCTTGTGTAGCTTGGCTTTGGGTAAGTGAGCTTACATCATTCTTGACGGTTCCCAACTCAGTTGTGATGTTTGTGAAATTCCCCGCCATTAATGCCATCATTTTATCAAGCTTTTCATCAAGAGAAGAGGTTTGGGAATTCGATGTGGAGGGTTGAGGAGGTTGTTGATGAGCTTGAGGTTGTTGTGGCGCTTGTGCACTTGGATGAACATACACATTCGGTTTTTGGTAATTGGATTATGAGAATTGAGGTGGCGCATCATCATTCCTCCAACGGAAATTTGGGTGTTTCTTCCATGACTCATTGTAGGTTTGCGAGAAAGGTTGGCGTTGGTTTGAATAGCTTCCGATGGCATTGACATCTTCTTGTAGCCTATCGCATTCATCGGTCGCATGATTTGTATCCCCACAAAACTCGCACTTCCTTGGTTCGATCTTCGCGCCCACAGCTTTGAGCATTTGACCAAATCTTGTCTCGAAGTTTTGTGTAATTCTTGATTCCATTGCCTTGAGGTCAACCGTACTTGTCATGTTCACTTGACCCATTCTTCCCTCGCGTCCTTGGTTTCCTTCGGCCATGGTTTCGATAAGAGCTCGTACTTCTGATGGGGTCATGTTATTGAACGATCCTCCAGCCGAGCATTGGAGTAATCGCGCATCGAGATCGTTCATCCCTTGTAGAAATTGGTCGATAAGTGAGGTCTCGTCGAGATTATGGTTGGGGCATGATGCGCATAATCGCACAAATCGCTCGTAATATTCTTGAAGTGTCTCCCCTCCTCCTTGTTGGATCCCTTTGATTTCCTTGCGGATTTTGGCCGTCAATGTGCTCGGGTAGTATCGTTTGAGAAAACGCGTACCTACCTCCTGAAATGTTGTAAAAGGGCCTCCTTGCAAGTGGGTTAGCCAATCTCTTGGTGCTTCCCCAAGTGTGTGGGAGAAGAGGATCAATTTGATATTATCCAAGTTATCAGATTTACCAAACAATGATGTGCATTTACGATCTAGGTTATCTAAATGTGCATATGGGTTCTCATTTTTATGTCCTTCAAATATGGGTAATACATTTAATATAGATGGACTTAGTTTAAAATTTGGCACAGTTGGTATAACAATATTTCCAGGATTTCGAGGGATTTGATGGTCTAAAAGTTCCCCTAATGTTCTTTCTTGAGCCATTTTATAAATTTGAGATGATGATGGTATTGAGTGAGAATTAGAATTTTGAGAGTTTAGCCTGGATGATAATGAGTGAACGATTGGGGAGATTAGAGCTCTTTCTTGTGGCCTTTTCACTTGTTGTTGCTCCCACTTTTGTTCTTCTTCCTTTTGAGGCCCTTGGTTGAAAGGAGAAACCTCGTTACGTCCTTTTTGCCTTGAGTAAGTTTCGTCTTGCTTGCTTCGTGCCTTATCTTTCTTGACTTCTCTTAGATGTTTGTTAATGTTCTTCTTTACAGGTGTGTGCACTTCGCCTTGCGATCTTGTCTTTCTCATGCACCTTCAAAATTCAAATGAAACAAAAATACTAGACAATTGATTAGAGATTAGTAATAAAATCAATTAAAGCCGTCTCCCCGGCAACGGCGCCATTTGTAAATCATGTAAAATCGTCGTTGAATTTCACACAATTTAACAAAACAATTTATATTTCCCTATTAATCAATTACGAGTATGAGTGGTAATGAGTTTAGGGGTCGAACACAAGGAGAATGGCCTTGAGATATTACAATTCTTTTCAAAAGTAGGTCTTGTTTTTGTTCAGATGTTGCAGACCATTTTTAGAAGGTTATTGATGTTTTAGATGGAATTGAAGTAAGTTCGTACACAATTCCTTTGAAAATTCTTTAATAATAGTTCCAAATATCCAAAAGTTGCAAATGATATGTCAATGGAAAATAGAGAATGAGATCTTCACAATGCAAGGTAAATAAATTATCACTTTTGTCCATATTTTTATGTAATTTCCGTTTTAGTCCACACTTTTCATAACCAGTCAACAGATTTATTCAAACAAATCACAGAAAATCGAAATTTACTTCACAAATCACCAAAATTTAACAGAAATTAGGAAAACAAGTTCAGATTATGTGGTAAAAATTCCAGATCAAAAAGATTGATCTTTCAATAATTATGGTCAAAACTCAGAACATATAATGGAATTAGGCAGAGAATGGTGTATGTTGCCAAAAGAGGGTGGAATTCAAATTTTATCCAAACAACAATTCAATTAAAATTCAGATCAAGAAACTACACTTCAGCATGATTTACTGAGACCTAATTTTTATATTTATAGGATTTTTTTACTAATTTCTAAAAATCATAGAAGAACAAACAGAATCTAAAATCAAGAAAAGGAAATTAAAAAGTCAAAACTTTGCACAGATTTTTTTCTTACAAATTTAACATAAAACCATTGGGCACATATTATATGAAAGTTGTCCTAAAATATCTAAAGAAACACAAAATACTATTTTTATAATTTTCTTTGATCAGGTCTGAAGTCAAACAAATTTTTACTGGAATGACAGAAACAAAAATGCAGAAAAATGTATTTTTGAATTTATAGGGTAAAAGTAGGGATTTTTAAGGCAATTTGATCAAGAATTGTATCATTAATCACTAAATATTCAGTTTATCAGATTTGGTACAAGTTTGAATTATTTCCAACCAGAAAAACTCAGCAAATAGATCAAAATTTCAGATCAAACACCAGTCAACCAACTTGTGTTCGATCTCAACTTTTTGAACTAAAAACTTCACTAAATCAAACAAAAACCTTAACCAAGATTCAAGATGATAAAATGGACTAACATGCATGAAAATTTAGTTCTAAATGACCTAATTAATCCAACCGAATCGATTAAATCAAGAAAATCCAGATTCAACAGCACATTATGAACAATAACCAAATCAGTAAATTTTCTTCAAATTAAAGCAAGATTTCAAACAATCCTATCACAAAAAGCCTATCCCTACAAGAGTCTACTCACACATGATAAGATCAACCGAAATTAAGCATGTGTTCATCATGATTTTTTACAAATTGGATCTTGTGATCTAAAATTGAATTCAAGAGATTAAATGAAAATTAGATCGAACCGAGACGTAGAAGATCAACCAGAAACTTTCTTGAGTCGATTTAAACCTCCAAATGATGCTTGATCCCAACCGGAACTGATCGAATGCCTTTTTCACCAAAATCGGCCCGAATTGGTGAATTTCACTCAAACTCGAAAATTGAAGCTTGAAAAGCTCTGAAATTCAGTAATGGAGTTACTGAAGCTCAAAGAGGATGATTGGAGAGTGTTGTGTTGAAAGAATTTGGAGAATGGAAGAATGAATTCCAATGAATGGGTTGATCGGTCGAATTTATAGAGAGGCTGGTCTGGAGAGTGGGGGACAAACCGAGCGATTCCATTGGTTCAGGCAGATCAAGTGGGGTATACTGAAGATCTAGACGGAATTTCATTGAATTTGGTTGAGAATTAAACGGTTTTGAATCATCGAATTTTCATCTGTTTATTCACGCGAACTGAGTTCAGTTCAGATGCGATTTGAATCGCATTACTGAGACTGACAGTGGGTCCCTTCAGAATAAGTTGTGGTGAAACGGGTCGTTATCGCGTGAAACGAGTCGCTATTTCTGTTATTACTCTCTGAGTTTTTAAACTGTCCTTTTGATTTTCTGTGGCGAGACGGGTCGAAACGTGCGAAACGAGTCGTCTTCTTATTTACCCTTTGGCGCTGAGTTTTGAATTAATTTTTCGGATTTCATGCGACGAGATGAGGTGCAGCTTGCTTGAAATGAGTCACTTTTGTGTGAGCTGGTATTGACTCGTTTTAACTCGTTCCGCTGATCTGGTGTGGCGAACCGGTTTGAATCGCGTGAGACGAGTCATAACTGATGAAACGATTCATCTTCTTCTTCAGAATTTCTTCTGTGGCTTGAGATCGTGTGCTCGTCCTAAAACAATCCTCTGACAGCCGTGTAAGTTGCAAATTTGGATTTCGGATCGATTTTTCTCCTGGAGTTCAGACCTGTTTACCCGTTTCTCACAACCATCGATTAGAACTTGTGATTCTGTACATTTCGCTGTGATTCATCAACCCAGATCTCTCCTCCATCTTCTCACGAATCCACCGGGCTTTGAATGGTTGAAAACCGTTGAGTAAAACTTGAGTTTTGCTGTTTTGAGTATCATCGGTTCGCTGTTCCGCCATTGCTGACCAGAGTGTGCAAATCGATCTTTTTCTCACATTTCACACAACGAAATCCAAAACGGTGACTCAGGCTTCGTTCTCAACTTCCTCACGATGGTTCACAACCATTATAGCTTCCCAATCCGCCTCGAATCCAGAGAATTTCTCCATTAACCAACTCGGTTTCAGTTTTGCGAAAATAACCAAAAATTGCTGAACTCGTGAATCAAACTATGATTTTGAGTTGTTTTTCCTTCGAATTGAGGCTTCGGAATTCAAGGTGAGCCTTTATTAAAGCTTTAAGACACAAAAAGAATCATCTTTGCTTGAGAAAACTTGAAATGGTTGATCGAATTCATCCGCTGTTCGAAACTCGACCGTTGGTTCATCAGTTCTTCAAAAGTTCATTTAGGATTTCGTCGAACAGTTGATTTAACTTCAGATTTCTCACTCGATTTTGCACCATTTGATGAGTTCTTCATACGGATAGAAAGGGCAGGAAGAGAGGAAGAGAACGAAAATGCGTAAGGAGAAAATGCGTTAATCTTCGGTCACTGCTTATCACCTCCGTTACCTTCTTGACTGGACATCTCCGGTTAGTTCATTGCACACGTTTGAGGAAGAAATGGATCGTCCATTGCGTCGAAATGGAGTGAAATCTCACGCGTTTTCTGTCGCCACTGACGATGATCAGTACGAGTAGTCCACTTTAGCCAATAATCATCTGCCATGCGGCTGGTCCGTTTATTTCTTGACCCAATCCGAGTGTGACACGTGTACAGTATGTTGGAAGTGGATGAGGTTGAGAAGAATTGATAGATGCACCCAAACAGAATTTGAATAGAAATAAAAGCAAAAGAGTGTTTAAATACCTCCCAAATTGCTACCCAACTCAGAATCCGGATCAAGCTAAATTTTTAGTCCCACAAGCTTAATTCTAAATATTTTCTAGGTCTTTCTTCTCTATAAAAATACACCTTTTTCTCTCGCAAGAGGGATATCATTCATACAACCATTCTCATATCTATTATCACACACGTTTCTTCATCCATTTTTCACCATTTTCACTCTTCATCTTTTCTTTTCCACCATTAATGTACACAATTTCAAATCCTCATTTCTTGAGAGTAAAAAGAGAGAGTAGAATTTTAGAAAGTGAGAAGTGCTTAATCTAGAAGGAGCAAGTGCTAAATCGACTAAGAAGGGGAAAGATCGAGAATGATTCGTATCTTTAGGGTTTGATTTATTTTTCTTGTTATTTTTGGATGAATAAAATGAATCAAGAATATATGATTTTTGTGGACATGAGTGAGTAGTTTTAAGAGTAGGGAAAGACTTTTTGTGTAACTTTTGTTGATGAAATCTTAAGTGAAACTTTGCATTTAATTATGATATTTTAAGGTTAAATCTTGGCATTTTTTTCATGAGATCTAAGTTGAGTTATTTAGAAGAATGATTTGACGTGAAATATTTATGAAAAGTATTTAGATTTGTTTGAGTAATATTGACTTGGAAGAGTCTTTCTTTTATTCAAATAAGGGTTGAATCAAGTATAAGAACAATTTAAAAATAGAAATTTGAATGAATCTGAAGTTTGATGAGTTTATTAATTGATTTTTTTCTAGGAAATTAATTAAATCTTGCTTGTAAATACTATATAATTAAATTGCTATCTTTTGTGATTAGTGATTCTCAAGTTATACAAATCGTCATCACTTCCCTACTATTTCTCTTTTGAACTTTTAAAAGAAAATTTGTTTTTATCTTTTCTGCGACCAACGGGTGCGACCAAGTATGCGATCCAAATGTCACATCCAAGGGATGCGTCAAAAGGTCGTGTCTAAAGAGTTACAGCCAATGGGTGCGACTAAAGGTTGTGACCAAAAGGTCCGACTAACGGGTGCTGGTAAGAGGTATTTTTGCATTCGTTTTACACTTACCAAAAGAAATTTATAACCCTAGACTTAACTACAATACAGTAGACAGTGGAAGTAGGAGTAGAACCACAGAGAGCTATTTAGACTAAATTAGGTGAAAAGATTACTTCTCTAATGAAAAATGAACTCAACAAAAATAGAAAACTAAAATAAAGAGAAACCAAGACCGTAAATAAACCAAACACAAGACCTAAAACAAGACACACAATTGGGGGGTTGTTGATTGGTTGATTGCAACAAAATGAAAGTAACAAGTAAAGAGAAAACTTAGAGTAAAAATCAAGAGATGTGGTGATTTTGTGAATTGAGGCATAGTTTTGTGTAGTGAATTTATGTGTAACTTTATCCTTGACTATAATAATGAATTTGGAATTAATCTCTTAAGTACAGTAAGATGAGCTCTAACCGATAAATAACTCAAATAAAAAGATAGGGTTTTAGTTTAGATGAGCTCGTAAATAAAAATCATAACCTACTTGAATATCATAACCAATTCAATAGAAATCATTGGTTATTTAAACAAATCAAAACCTCCTAGACAATGAGCTTGTTCAGAACTGTCTAGATCTTTATGAGTTATTTGCACTTGGCTATTATTCAAATTCTTATGGAGGCTATTGAGCAAAGCAACCATAGGAATTTTGTGGCCTTTGTTAATTACTATTGAACATAGAACTGACCGAAATAAACTTAAAATAATTCATTGAGCATGAAAGATAATAAGTAAGTGAAAATAGAATAATAACGGTTCAAATGAAATTCATTATTAATAGTCTCAAAAGTTACAACACAAAAACATAAACACTAACTATGCCTCGAGAGGCTTACTCGAAATACATGGAAAAGAAAGAAAATAAAATAATGATAGAACCCATTAATGAAGCGCAGATGGAAGAGTGAAGCTTGCTTGACTTGCCCAACTTCAAGAGAGAGAATGATGAAGTTCAAAAGTGATTAGAATAGATGCCTTGCACCTGGTTATAACCCTCTCAAAAGGTGATCATGAGAGATGAATGAAGCCCCATGCAAAGAGTGTGAATGAGCATGGCAAAAACATGAAGAGTGAATGCAAAGTGCATGATAGATCTGTCCATAAGATGGTCAATTTGGGACACGTATATCTCCGAATTGGGCTCTGGTGATATGGAATGAATTGTGGGTCTTGTTCTCTTCTTTCCAACAGTATATAGTATGCATATAGAGAAGGCCCAGATTGTGAGTTATGGCCGAAATACTAAGCTTGTGTCGGCAGGTCCGAGTCTTGATTATTATCTCCATCTTGTGCTCCAACATATTTTCTCCAAGCTATGCTCCATCAAAATTGCACCTGAATTCACATAAATAAGAGTGGATCCTAGTCATACATCTCAGGTCAGCAGTTAGGTTGACACATTTTGGTCCAGATGACTGAAGGTGCTAGGAGGTATGCACATTAGGAGGTTCATTATTCCAAGAAGATAGAGGTATAGGCGATATGTTTTCGGAGAGTAGAGGCATGAGTTTAGAAAACCAAGTGACAATTTGACCGAAAGTGGCGAAGTAGACAAGCAAACCAATTACGTAGTATATATATATGTATTATCCACCAAATTCCATCATATTCCACCAAACATAACTTGAGAATTTCCCTCACGACCAAGGTAGGAAATCATGATTCATTTGAATTGAGAGTTATTATGAGAGACACTCCAGATATTCCATATTCATATTCCACTATACAAAAAGAGAGTGAGTGCGAGTTTCACCAAAGTGCATGGAATCTTACACAAGGGACCAAAGATCATTATTGGCTGGTATATAAGTGAAGTGCGAGTCAAAAACATGGGACCCATCTTACCAATACAAGTTACAATGTTTGCTCGAGGACGATCAAATGTTTAAGTGTGGGGTGATTTGATAAGTCATACAATGGCACTCTTTCTATGGAATTTGACCGAGAGAACATCTCTTTCAACATCTTTGATGCTATCAAGCATCCTTCTGACGAGCATGTCTCCGCTATTTGCACCATCGACCCAGTTGATGAATGTGTCGACAACTTATCCTCTTTTGAGTTCATAGATCTGCTCGAGACCATTCTTGATCTCTCTCCAGATGAGCAGGACCTTCTTCAAAGTCTATCTGCCTTGGCCATTGGAGAGGCTTCTTCCTCTTCTTCTTCTCCTCCCTTGATAGACTTGAAACCCTCTCTTGAGCCCCCCCAAACCTTCCATTGTGAATCCCCCCTCTCTTGACCTAAAACCTCTACCAGCTCATCTCAAGTACGCATACTTGGGTAAAGGAGACACTCTTCCAGTGATCATCTCTAGTAGCCTCACTGCTACTCAGGAAGAGAAATTAGTTAATGTTTTGAGAGACCACAAGACTGCTATTGGATGGACTATGGCTGATATTAAGGGAATCAGCCCTTCTACATGTATGCATCGGATATTGTTGGAGGATGGATCTAACCCATCCCGTGAGCCTCAGCGTAGGCTAAATCCTCCAATGATGGAAGTGGTCAAGAAGGAAATCATCAAACTCCTTGATGCAGGAATCATATATCCTATCTCTAATTCTCATACGCGTCATTTCGGATCTCCTCTAACTCTTGGATTTGCAACTTCCGGTTGAGTGCATCGTTTGGGTAATCTAGATGGCACTTCTTGATGGCCCAATAGGCTTTGTGCTCGAGTTCAACCGGAAGATGACAAGCCTTTCCATAGACTAGCCGATAAGGGGACATGCCTACAGCGGACTTGAACGCAGTCCTGTAAGCCCAGAGTGCGTCATTTAGCCGAAGACTCCAGTCTTTCCTGGTGGGGTTCACCACTTTCTCCAAACGCCTTTGATCTCCCTATTCGAAAGCTCTGCTTGGTCATTGGTTTGAGGGTGGTAAGCTGTCGAGGTTTTATGTGTGACATGGTATTGCTTCATTAATGCCTCGAAACTCCGGTTGCAGAAATGGGTTCCTCTATCACTAATGATGACTCTCGGGACCCCAAACCTACTAAAGATCTGGTCCTTGACAAAATCTACGACTGTTTTTGCATCTGCCCATTTTGTGGCCTTGGCCTCAACCCACTTGGATACATAATCAACCGCTAGGAGGATATACTCAAAGCCATATGAGGGAGGGAAAGGTCCCATAAAGTCGATACCCCACACTTCAAAAACCTCACATGCAAGAATATACTTCATCGGCATCTCGTCTCTCTTGGTTAGTCCTCCCGTTCTCGGGCATCGCTCACATGACTTTACGAAGAAGTAAGCATCCTTATGTAGAGTGGGCCAGAAGAAACCACACTCAAGGACCTTATGAGCTGTCCGCTTGGCGCCAAAGTGTCCTCCACACTCCAGAGAATGACAAAACTCAAGCACGGATCTAACCTCATTATCTGGTATACATCTCCGAATAATTTGATCTGCACAAATCCGAAAGAGGTAAGGCTCATCCCAAATATAAAATCGAGAATCATATCGGATTCGATCGGCCTGTGCACGTGTAAGATCCTCTGGTAGGTCTTTAGCCACCAGGTAATTCACTATATCAGCATACCATGGTGTATAGCTTTGCACGGCATAGAGATATTCCTCAGGAAAGAATTCCGATATTGGGGTACCCTCCTCAATACTCATAGGAAGGTGGCTATGGTGATCTACAACTAGATTCTCTGATCCTCGTTTATCTCTAATCTCCAAATCGAACTCCTGGAGCAACAATATCCAACGAAGAAATATCGGCATGGATTCCTTCTTCTTGAAAAGATGCCTCAACGCGGCGTGGTCAGAGTATATAATCACCTTAACCCCTAAGAGATAGGACCTAAATTTCTCCAGTGCAAAAACAATGGCCAGCAGCTCTTTTTCTGTAGTTGTATAGTTGCACTGAGCATCGTCTAAGGTCTTGGAGGCATAAGAGATAACATGGGATTTTCGCCCATCCCGCTGCCCAAGGACAGCTCCAACTGCCCTATCACTCGCATCGCACATGATCTCGAAAGGCAGATTCCACTCGGGAGCTTTAATGATGGGGGCAGAACATAATTTCTCCTTGAGAAGGTCGAATGCCGCTTTGCACTTCTCATTAAACTCAAAAGAAGTCTCTTTTTGGAGAAGAAGACAAAGAGGTTGAGCAATTTTTGAGAAAGCTTTGATGAAACGCCTATAAAATCCGGCATGACCAAGAAATGATCGAATGTCCTTCACACTGGTTGGGTACGGAAGGGATCTAATGACATCGATCTTTGCTTTATCCACTTCAAGACCCCGAGAGGAAACCACATGGCCTAAGACTATGCCCTGATCCACCATGAAATGACATTTCTCATAATTCAGCACCAGGTCAGTCTCCACGCACCTTTGAAGAATCGTCTTTAGGTTTCCCAAACAGTCATCGAATGAGTCACCATAGACGGTGAAATCATCCATGAAAACCTCAATAATTCGGATGACATAATCAAAGAAGATGGACATCATACATCTCTTGAAATGTACCGGGTGCGTTACACAACCCAAAGGGCATGCGCCTATAGGCAAAGGTTCCAAAAGGGCACGTGAAGGTGGTCTTTTCTTGATCCTCGGGGGCGATGGCTATTTGAAAGTAACCAGAGAAGCCATCTAAGAAGCAGTAATGGTGGCGCCCAGCAAGGAGCTCGAGCATCTGGTCAATGAAAGGAAGGGGGAAATGGTCTTTCCGGGTGGCAGTGTTTAATTTGCGATAATCAATGCATACTCAATTTCTCAAGGACTTTTGTACGAATAAGAGAAAGCTAAATGGTCATGAGATAGTAACAATGAGTGAGAATGTCTCTGCGGTTATTCGCAAGAAGCTTCCAGAGAAGCAAAAAGACCCTGGCATGTTTGCCATTCCTTGCAGCATTGGGCACCATGAATTTGCTCGGTGCATGCTTGATCTCGGGGCATCTATCAATGTCATGCCCTTTTCTATCTATTCTTCCCTCGGTTTAGGACCTTTGAAAAAGACTTATTTATTTATTTATTTTTTTTTTTTTTTTTTTTTTTTTTTTTTTTTTTTAAGATTGTGACTCAAATCTATTAGGATTATAGGGGCCTTACTTGCCTTTGTGTCAAAAATATAGTTTACCCGAGAATCTACTCTCATAAATTTGTCTCTAAGATGCATCTCCTCACGAATACACTCGGTGCACAAAGCTCATCTACTACACATAAGCCCTCAACTTCTGACACTAACCTCTACTTCCCGTCCCCTATCTTCTTATATAATGGCTAACCCTCCTCCAAAACCAAGCAAAAAGTGACTTTAGAAGCTAATAGACTTGGATATTATTTATATATATACGAGATGTAATAGTGGGTTATTATGGATATTATACTATAAACAACTTGAGTTCCGGGTCACGGTCCAATGGTAAGTCCTCACATAATTTCTCGCGTAAATCCCTAAATTATTGGCACTCAAACAACAAATCGAGTTCACCAGTGACAAAAGATCCCTAAACCAACGACCTCAATTCTTCTTGAACTGGTCTATATGATCCTTTTGAGTCCAAACAAGTTCCCCCACATTATTCAATACAGTTTACAGTTCTCTATCAATCCTTTTGATTTTTAATTGGGCATTTTTTTTTAATTTGAGGCTTAAAAATGTGTTTGTATTATTTTATTTATTTTTTTATTTTTTTATTTTTTTACTACCTAACATGCAATAAAGACTCCACCCCACACTTAGACTTTTACTCATCCCCGAGTAAAGCTAAGCACAAAGTGGTGATGCAATGCAAGAAAAAGAAAATAAACAAAGAAAAACACAACCTTTATTCGCAGGGATGCCTCCCAGTAGCGCCTCTTTTTAACGTTTCCATCTCCTCAAGCAGTGGATGCTGGCTCTCCAAGCTCGTGAATGTCAACCCAGCTCGCATCGAAACTCTCATGAAACCGCTTTGGACTCAACCTTTGGATCGCAACTCTTGGCAACATCTTTTGGACATAACTTCTGGATCACATCCATTCATCGCATCTTTTGACCACATCTCTTGGATAGAACTTTTGGTCACATCTGTTGGTCACACCCGTTAGTCACACCTGTTGGTCACAACTCTTGCTCGCAACCTTTGGATCATATCCTTTGGTCGCACCTCTTTGACGCAACTCTTGGATCGCATCTCTTGGCGGCATCTTTTGGACACAACTTCTAGATCACATCCGATTATCGCATCTTTTGATCGCATCTCTTGGACATAACTTTTGGTCACATATGTTGGTCGCACCCGTTAGTCGCACCTGTTGGTCACAACTTTTGGTCACACCCCTTGGTCGCACCTCTTGGTCACAACTGTTCGTCGCAACATTTTTGGACGTGACATTTGGATCGCATCCCTTGGTCATACCCTTTGGTCGCATCTGTTGGTGGCATCCGTTAGTCGTAACTCTTCCATTAGTCCCACCTTTTGGAACATATCGTTTGGTCGCAACTCTTAGACACAACTGTTGTATCACACCCGGTGGTCGCAACTCTTCCTCGCACCGCTTGATCATAATTTTGGATGCAACTTTTAGATCACATCTATTCGTCGTATCTTTTGGAGTGGCATGTTCACTTCCACTTTCTGGAAAACCTCTAGGATATCTCTCTCTGCCTCATCCTTTTTGGTGTTAACTGCTAGACGGCTAGGAAAAGGGGCTCTAGGTTTATAAGGTGGTATTTCCTTGGACTTTTCTTTCATCTTCTCGGATTCCGGCTTAATTACTTCAATCTCTCCTTCACCTTGCATCCTTTACTTCCTTCTATTTCTTAAGGTGATAGCACATGCATTCTCACGGGGGTTTAGAGTTTGGGAAGGAAGTGGTGAGGACCCCTGAGTTTTTAACTGGTTTAATTCAGAGGATATTTGAGCAATTTGGGTGCCCAAATGTGTTAGGGCACTTTTTGTATCCTTCTGAAAAGAAGTAGTTGATGTGGCCAAGGAGGTCACAATGTCAGAAAGACTTTTCAAAGCAGGGTCATTTGGAGGTGAAGAAGAAGAAGAATTTTGATTATGGATTTGAGGAGGTTGTTGTTGGTTTCCTGGGTCACGCCATCTGAAGTTTGGGTGATCACGCCATCCAGGGTTGTACGTTTTGGAATAGGGATCATAATTACGGTTTTGACCCCCATTTGAATTTCCGTGTTGGTTTAGCTTGAAGATGCCGCAAGCTGTGGTCGTGACTTTCTCCTCATCATGGAGTGTTGGGCACGCATCCGTGGTGTGTCCTGTCTGAGTACAGGCACCGCATGCTTTTACTTCCATTTTGGTTCCCATGAATGACGCCATCATATTAGCCAAGCTATCTAATTTGGCGTCCATACCATTCACTCGCTTCTCCAAATCACAGTCTCTAATCTCACTAACTCCCCTAAGTCGAGATCTGGTTCTACTAGATTGGGCATTTTTTGCCATGGTTTCTATCAAGGTTCGTGCTTGCCTAACTGTTTTATCTATGAAAGCACCCCCACTAGCAGAATATACATTATCCCTAGTCTCTTGAAGCATCCCATCATACAAGTGTTGAATCAAGAGATTCACTGAGACTTGATGGTTGGGATATTTTTCGCATAACTTCTCGAAGCGATCATAGTACTCATAGAGGGTTTCCCCTACTTCTTGTTGAATACTACAAATCTGCTTCCTAATAGAAGCGGTAAGAGAGACAGGAAAATACTTGTCTAGAAACAACTTTTGAAGTTCTACCCAAGTTGTTGGAAAAGGTGCTAAATAGTAGTACCAGTCATTTGCTGGTCTGTAATGTGTATTTTTTATACATATTTTTAGGGTTTTTATCATCTCAAATTCATCCTTAATTCACCTAAATGTATGAAAAATATTATAATTCATAAAACATGATTTGGAACCTCTTAATACATTTTTTATATTATTTTACAGGCGAAAAGGCCGTAAGATGAAGCTTTCTTGTGTTCGACACCCTAAACTCAAAATCCACATATACACTTTGTTAATGAATTAGGGGACTTATAAATTTCTTTGCTAAAACGTGATTACACGACGACACGTTTTCGCGTAGTTACAAAATGGCGCCGTTGCCGGGGAAGCAGCTTGCGTTAAATTTTTGACTAACCGATCTCACATTTTTTTTTCTTTGTTTGTTTCGAAGGTATATGAAAAGGACAAGGTCGCAAGGCGAACCTCAAATTCCTTTAGATTCAGAGATTAATAAGATGCTTCGGGATATCAAGAAGAACAAGGGAAGAGGTGTGACGAATTCTTCATCGTCTTCAAAACGAAATCCGAGCGTGGAGGCTTCTCCTACCTTAGGGCCTCAAGATCCAAAGGCGGAGCTACCATTAGTGGAAGAGCCACAAAAACAAGCTCAAGATCTTTCGATCAACCTCGACATCCGATCTTCACCATCAGGACTTTTCTATCCATTCGAAAATTTAGATTCACTATCATCTTCATCATCTCAAGTTATAAAAGTTGAAAAAGAACCTTTAAAAAGTCAAGATAAAGTAAAAATGGCTGAAGAGAAAACATTAGGAGAACTATTAGCACGCAACCTTCAACGAAATTCAGGAAACATTGTGATACCAACTGTTCCAAACTTCAAATTAAATCCTTCCATATTAGGTGTTTTACCTATTTTTGAAGGACACAGAAATGAAAATCCGTAAATGCACAACTCTTTTTGGTAAAACTAATGATTTGGATAATATCAAACTCACTCTTTTTTCTCACACCTTAGGAGACGCTCCTCGAGACTGGTTGAATCATCTCCAAGGAGGGCCGTTCCGAACATTTGAGGAGGCGGCTAAGCGCTTCCTGAAGCGCTATTATCCCGAAACCCTCACCGCCAAGCTACGGTCTGAAATCACAGGAATCCAACAAGAGAGTGGCGAAAACCTCCAAGAGTATTACGAGCGATTCACAAGGTTGTGCGCATCATGCCCAAATCACAACCTTACCGAAACCTCTCTTTTCGACCAATTCCTACAATGTATGAATGACCTCGATGCCCGCCTACTCCAATGTTCGGCAGGGGGGTCCTTTAACGACATGACCCCCTCTCAACTCCGAATGCTCATCGAGACGAATGCGGAAGGGATGAGAGGGAGTGGTGGAATAAAAGGACAAGTGAATGCCACCAACGCAGTAGATCTCAAGGCGATGGAGTCTCGAATTACCGCGAATTTCGAGACAAGATTTAGCCAAATGCTCAATGCGGTTGGAGGAAAAATTGAACCTAAGAAAAGTAGGTTTTGTGCGAGCATGTCGCATTTGACTGATGAATGCGAGACTTTTCAACAGGATGTAAATGCAATGCGGAGTTATGGGGGAAACCAAGGGGGATATGGGTATCAAAAATCTCAATATTCTTACGACCCTGGAAGAAAACACCCTAACCTTCGTTGGAGAACGGAGGAGAATCAACAACCCCAAAAGCAAGGACTCTACACTCACCCAAACACGCAACCCCAACACTCTCAACCTACTCCAACTCCACCTCAAAACACACAACCGTCTTCTTCTGAACCTTCATCTTCAAACTCAGACATGGTCCAGCTATTGGCTATGATGCAAGGCCTTACGGGACAGTTTTCTGGTTTTCAAAACCAACTCTCAAGTGTGGAGAACAAACTCTCTTCTCAAATCTCAGTTATCTCGCAAGGCCAAGTAAACCTTTCACAAGATCAAGCAATCTAAGGCCGACAAATGCAAAACCTTGAGATGCAAGTAAAACAAATTGCAGGAGAGGTTAATGTGTTGAAGGTCCAGGTGGATAACAAGCTCCCGTCTCAAGAAAGGGGATCTGACACTGAACCCGTTCTTGCAATTAATGCCTGCGTCAAGGAGCTTAAGCAACTCCTTCTTTACGACTCCATCATCACAGGGTTCAATCGCCTTTGAGCTTCCCTTGAAGGTTTTGTTCCTTCCTCAAGGGTGATCTTGTGCATACAAGTGGCGGGACTGATGCCTAGTATGTCGGCCAATGTCTATTCTATCGCCTTCTTATGTTTTACCAAGACTTCTATCAGGCGCCACTCCTGGTCGGATGTGAGGTTGGAGGTGATAATCACATGTAAGGTTTCTTCTGGCCCGTGGTATGTGTATTTGTGGTGGGTTGGAAGAGGTTTCAGCTCGAGTTTGGGCGCTTTCTCAATGGACGGCGACATTCGTTCTCTCGAAATCTTGAGCCCAGTCGTGATTGGTCCTGAAAACAAAAAAACTTCTTCCATCATGCATCTTTCAGAGTTAGGCAAATTCTTATTTTCGATTTCCTGTAATAATGTGTCATTTTTATTGCCTAACAAGTTATCATCCTTTGGGGGTTCTAATGTGTTCACATTTTCCAATTCTTCCCAAAACGCATCAAAAGAATCATTTAAAGAATTTAGAGAATGAGAAGACTCCCCTATTAGATGCTCATCAACGAGCTCATCAATTTCGTCGATGATAGAGATGTTCGACACACTGTGGTCGTCTGGGAATTGTATTGAGTCGAAGATATTGAAGGAGATCTTCTCATTGTCGAACTCCATCGACAAAGTTTCCGAATGGCAATCGATTCGAGTTTTCGCTATCCTGAGAAATGGTCTCCCCAAAAGAATGGAGGAAGAATCCGCTGTGCTTCCCATCTCGATAATCTAAAAGTCGGCTGGGAAGACTAATCCATTCACCCTTACCAATACATCTTCCACCACTCCTAGAGGTCGGATTGCAGAGCGGTCTGCAAGGGTCAGCACCACTCGGGTATTCCTCAAACTGCCCAGGTCAAGGGTCTCGTAAACGGACCTGGGCATTACATTTATAGCTGCCCAGATCAAGCATGCACCTTGTAAACTGGTGGTGCCCAATTGTGCACGGAATGGCGAAGATTCCTGGGTCTTTTTCTTTTGGGGGAAGTCTGGCATCTAGGCTTAAAGCAGCCGAGAGGTTTACTTTCTCATCCCCTTTTAACCTTCTTTTGTTCGTGCATAAGTCCTTCAAGAACTTGGCAACGTTTGGGAATTTTTCGATGGCGTCAACGATGGGGATATTCACTTCCACCTTTTTGAAAATTGTCAACATGTCTTTTTCGGCTTCTGCCTTTCTGTTCACCGCCAAACGGGATGGAAATGGTGCCTTTGGCACGTAAGCTCTCTCCTACCTTTTTCCCTCTTTCTCTTTTTCCTTTTCCCTTCCTTATACATTCACAGTTGTATTTTTATCCTCCAACCCTAATTCTTCGTTTCCATCCCCTTGTTCTCCACGTCTTTTCACAACAATCTCGTTTTTCTCTCTTGGAAACTCAACCTCCTTCCCGTTTCGTCGGAAGGCGAAAAGGTGCCTACACGAATACAAAATAGATGGCGTGTTTGTATTGATTACCGCAAACTCAATGTGGCGACAAAGAAGGATCACTTCCCTCTTCCTTTTATTGATCAAATGTTAGAGCGGTTGGGGAGACGACACTACTATTGTTTTCTCGATGGATACTCAGGCTATTTTCAAAACGCAATTGATCCTGCCGACCAACAGAAGACGACATTTACGTGCCCCTTCGATACTTTCGCGTATCGAAGGATGTCTTTCGGGTTGTGTAATGCTCCAAGTACATTTCAAAGATGCATGATCTCCATTTTCTGTAAATACATTTCAAAATTTATAGAAGTTTTTATGGACGATTTCTCCATTTATGGTAACTCATTTGATGAGTATTTAACCAATTTGGGGCTAATAATGGAGAAGTGTGTCGAATTTAATCTTGTCTTGAATTTTGAAAAGTGCCACTTCATGGTGAGCCAAGGGATTGTACTAGGTCATCCGGTTTCAGAAAAAGGTTTGGAGGTCGACAAGGCGAAGGTGGACGTAATCAAGACGTTGCCTTAACCTCGTAATGTGAAGGACGTGCGCTCATTCTTAGGTCATGCAGGCTTTTACAGGCGCTTCATCCGCGAATTTTCCAAGATCGCACAACCAATGTGTCGCCTTCTCCAAAAGGACGCCAAATTCGAATTTGACGACGCATGTAAGGAGGCCTTCAACATCCTGAAGGAGAGGCTATGTACCGCCCCGATAATCAAACCACCCGACTGGAACCTCCCATTCGAGATCATGTGCGACGCAAGTGGATTGAGCGTTGGTGCAGTCTTGGGCCAACGGGTTGGTAAGGATCCTCATGTTATATATTACGCCTCTAGGACACTTGACGATGCACAACGAAATTACACGACCACGGAAAAAGAATTATTGGCTATTGTGTTTACATTGGAAAAGTTCCAATCATATTTGGTCGGGACAAAAGTGGTTGTGTTTTCAGATCATGCAGCGTTGAAGTACTTGATGAAAAAGAAAGAGTGCAACCGCGCCTTTTATGATGGCTTCTCCTTCTTCAAGAATTCAATGTGGAGGTCCGAGATAAAAAGGGCGCAGAAAAGCTCGTAGCCGATCACCTCAGTCGACTCCCGATGAATGAAGGTGACATTCTCCCGATCAACGAGCTGTTTCCTGACAAGCATTTTTATGCAATCCAGGCGAGCACACCTTGGTATGCAGACATCGTTAACCTTTTTGGAGACGGGACAGATACCAAACACACTCTCTCGTGCTCAAAAGGACAAGCTCAAGAACGACTGGCGCTACTACTTTTGGGAGGACCCGCTCCTTTACAAGATCTGTTCCGATCAAATGGTGTGCAAATGCGTGCCCGATTGCGACTTCAATTCGGTATTATCTTTAGAATGTGGGAGCCACTTCGGAGCTCAACGCACAAGTCACAAGGTGTTCCAAGGCGGATTATATTGGCCAACTCTTTACAAAGATGCTCATTCCTTTGTAAAGAGTTGTGAGAACTGCCAAAGAACGGGAAATCTAACCCGCAAAAGCGAAATGCCTCTTAAAACTTTATTGTTTTCTGAGCTTTTCGACGTTTGGGGGATAGATTTCATGGGCCCATTCCCTCAATCGAATGGTTATTTGTATATTCTTGTATGTGTCGACTATGTGTCGAAGTGGGTTGAGGCAATACCAACAAGAGATGCCAACTCCAAAACAGTGATCGAGTTCCTTAAAAATAACATCTTTCAGTGCTTTGGAGTACCTAAAGCTATCATTAGTTATAGGGGCTCTCATTTCAACAACAAATACCTCGAATCACTTTTGAAAAATTACCATGTTCAACATCGCATGTCGACTGCATACCATCCCCAAACTAATGGCCAAGCTGAAATTTCTAATCGTGAAATCAAAACAATCCTTGAGAAGGTAGTTAATCCCTCTCGCAAGGATTGGAGTCAAAGGCTTGGACATGCATTATGGGCCTATCGTACCGCATACAAGACACCGATAGGGATGACTCCTTTCAAACTCATGTATGGAAAGAGTTGTCATTTACCGTTCGAAATTGAACACAAAGCTTTTTGGGCAATCAAAAAAGTCAATCAAGATTACCCAAAAGATGAAAACTCATGTATGGAAAGATGCGGTATTGAGAAAGATGCAAATTGAAGAATTGGAAGAGCTTCATCTTGAAGCTTATGACAATTCGAGAATTTACAAGGAAAAACTAACAATCGCTCATGACAAACTTATTCGCAAAAAAGAGTACAAGTTTGGTGATAAGGTTTTGTTGTTCAACTCTCGGTTGAGATTGCATCCCGGGAAGTTGAAGAGCCGATGGACAGGTCCCTTTACTATAACCAACATTTTTCCTTTTGGAGTGTTTGAAATCTCTAGGGAAGGAGGGGTCGTATTCAAAGTCAATGGCCACCGCTTGAAGGCATTTTACGAAAGTCACGACGCGGGTGGTTTGATGAGCAAGAATTGGTAGAAGCGCAAAATGGCGCAAAGCAACAGGAAGGATGAGCGAAAGCGCGTCGGGCTCGAGACGTTAAACGGGAGCGCTTCGCGAGAGACAACTCGTTTTATCAGGTCGTATTTTTCTTTCTACTTTTTCTTTTCACAAAACTTTTTCATTTATGCTTAAATTTGCGAAAGTTTAAGTGTGGTGAGCTTGATTTTGTGCAAAAACCAAGTTTTGTAATCTTTTTCATGTCAAAAAAAAAGGGGGTTTTGAAAAGGAAGTGTTTTTGAACCAAGTCTTTCAAGCAACAAGTTTTGAAAAGTCTAGGGTTTTGGAAAATGATGATAATATTTTTGAAAACTTTTAAAGGACATTAAATTATTTGTCATAATATTTCACATTCCACCTCATTCTATCTATACTATCCATGTAAAGTCTATTAATGGTTTAAAATTTTCATAACGTGTTCATCTCCTCAATATTTTACGACAAAATATAATGTTTCCATCCTTTAGTTCCGTATTAAAATTTTTCGAAATTGTCCCTACTTTTCAAACTGTGGACTCGTGAAATGTCTAATTTTTATCAGCCCACCCATTTTCTAGTACAAAAATGTATTATTTTCATATGATTTTTAAATAATATGCTATACCTAGTCTTATGGTGACCCTCAATGGTGTACAGCGCGAGATATAGTTCTTAACGCTTGGTTACAGGCAATCCAACTTGCATGGTACCAAGTAGATGGGTATTGGTGATGATGAATCATTGGTATTCACGCGGAAGGGCCCTCTGCATGGCCTCGAATCCGAGTATGCTAGAAGTGACCAGAGAGAGATGATCCGCCACGGAGAGGCAAAGACTGGGGTAGACGATTATTAAAGTATAGAAAAATAATAATAAATAAATAAATAAAAATAATAAAATAATAAAATAATAAAAATAATAAATAATAAAATAATAAAATAAAAATAATAAAATAATAAAATAATAAAATAATAGAAAAATTAAGAAAAAATAATAAAAATAAGAAAAACAAAATATAATAATAATAAATATAAAATATAAATCAAATAGTAATTATATATATGTATATACTTCGTAATAAAGAAATAAATGATTTCTTAGGGTACTAGCGTTTGGAAAATAGATAATTGGAATAAAAGATTGGCGAGTTGAAACGAACTTGAGGTTTTAAAATTATTAATGGATATTCACCAACATTCGTGTATGATTATAATAATCGATTAATAATATGGCAGTAATTTATTCTCTTTTCAAATGAATTTAAACTGATTCTAAAAACCCTACAACTTGAATTGAATTTACGCTTGAGGGCAAGCTTTGTTTAAGTGTGGTGAAATTTGTAATGTGTATTTTTGTGCACACTTTTTGGGGTTTTTTATCATATAAAACTCACCCATAAATCACATAAAATGTATAAAAATGTTTAAAATTACTAAAAAAAATATTTGTGAAACTATTAATACACTTTTGTGTGATTTTTCAGGTAAAAAGACCGAGAAAACGATATTTGGATGACTTGGTGAAAAGTCAACTCCAAATGACGAGCCGATCTGCAAATCCTAGACAAAAGATGCCCGAATTCTTCACAAATTTTCGCGAAAACCCTACAAAAGCCTCTCCAATTCTTTTATAACCGTTACCCACCAACCTATCAAGCGAAAACTGAATAAATTCACAAAAGGACAAAATTCAACCCCGGGGAAATTGACTAGTTGACCAAAAGTCAACTGTCCCAAAGGGGTCAAACTGGGTATCAAATCGAAGAGCAAGACGATACGAATCCAACGGTACGAACCTTGAGAAAAAAGGACGTTCTAAAACTCCCAGAAAATGCGATACAAAGTTGATCCACCTTAGTCAAAATCAAACTTCGACCAGGTTGAACCTTCTGTTCACCCTATTAGAACGCAACACGTGGACATGATCCTCCTCAGCGTTTGATTAGCACAGAAATCAAGGAAGAGTCGGTTCCATTTAGACCAATAAGCGGTTGATACGTGGCAGATTCCGTTAAAAATCAGCAAATCAAGAAGCAACACGTGGCTGAGAGCACTGGATTTCTGATTCAGAGTGACACGTGGCAACTATTGATTGGGGGACATACTGACGCGTCAGTACGAGGACCGTACTGTGACCAGTACGAGATTCTTCTGTCAGCCAATCAAATCTTGCCGCGTGGCAAAATGCGTAAGGAGAAAACGCGTTAATCTTCGGCCCCTGCTTATCACCTCCGTTCCCTTCTTGACCAGACATCTCCGGTTAGTTCATTACACGCGTTTGAGGAAGAAATGGATCGTCCATTGCGTGGAAATGGAGTGAAATCTCACGCGTTTTCTGCCGCCACTGATGATGATCAGTACAAGGATTCCACTTTAGCCAATAATCATCTGCCCCGTGGCTGGTTTCGTTTATTTCTGACCCAATCCGAGTGTGACACGTGTACAGTCTGTTGGAAGTAGATGAGGTTGAGAAGAATTGATAAATGCACCCAGAAAATTATACCCAAACAGAATTTGAATAGAAATAAAAGCAAAAGAGTGTTAAATAGCCCCCAAATTGCTACCCAACTCAGAATCCAGATCAAGCTAAATTTTTAGTCCCACAAGCTTAATTCCAAATATTTTCTAGGTCATTCTTCTGTATAAAAATAAACCTTTTTCTCTCTCAAGGGGGATATCATTCATACAACCATTCTCATATCTATTATCACACACATTTCTTCATCCATTTTTCACCATTTTCACTCTTCGTCTTTTCTTTTCCACCATTAATGTCCACAAGTTTCAAATCTTCATTTCTTGAGAGTAAAAAGAGAGAGTAGAATTTTAGAAGAGAGAAGTGCTTAATCTAGAAGGAGCAAGTGCTAAATCGATTAAGAAGGGGAAAGATCGAGAACGATTCGCTGTTCGAAACTTGAGTTTTGCTGTTTTGAGTATCATCGGTTCGCTGTTCCGCCATTGCTGACCAGAGTGTGCAAATCGATCTTTTTCTCACATTTCACACAACGAAATCCAAAACGGTGACTCAGGCTTCGTTCTCAACTTCCTCACGATGGTTCACAACCATTATAGCTCCCCAATCCGCCTCGAATCCAGAGAATTTCTCCATTAACCAACTCGGTTTCAGTTTTGCGAAAATAACCAAAAATTGCTGAACTCGTGAATCAAACTATTATTTTGAGTTGTTTTTCCTTCGAATTGAGGCTTCGGAATTCATGGTGAGCCTTTATTAAAGTTTTAAGACACAAAAAGAATCATCTTTGCTTGAGAAAACTTGAAATGGTTGATCGAATTCATCCGCTGTTCGAAACTCGACCGTTGGTTCATCAGTTCTTCAAAAGTTCATTTAGGATTTCGTCGAACAGTTGATTTAACT
Organism: Juncus inflexus; assembly: GCA_024447665.1. NCBI lineage: Eukaryota > Viridiplantae > Streptophyta > Magnoliopsida > Poales > Juncaceae > Juncus > Juncus inflexus. The sequence continues at coordinate 13,687,927 of JAJHPC010000003.1, read as the reverse complement.
TCAGATTTTTTCACTCGATTTTGCACCATTTGATGAGTTCTTCATACGGATAGAAAGGGCAGGAAGAGAGGAAGAGAATAGAGTTGGTTTTGGCTCGAGTGGTGGACTGTAGAAGGCAAGGTTGCTCGAGGAAGCTTTCTCAGGTCAGAAACATGGCTGGTTGCTTTTGGCTGGCGGATTCCGGTGATCGCCGGCGTTCTCGGAGGTGGAGAATAATACCAACCGATTCGTCTCGTCGTGTGGCAAAACGCGTAAGGAGAAAATGCGTTAATCTTCGGTCACTGCTTATCACCTCCGTTTCCTTCTTGACTGGACATCTCCGGTTAGTTCATTGCACACGTTTTAGGAAGAAATGGATCGTCCATTGCGTCGAAATGGAGTGAAATCTCAAGCGTTTTCTGTCGCCACTGACGATGATCAGTACGAGCAGTCCACTTTAGCCAATAATCATCTGCCATGCGGCTGGTCCGTTTATTTCTGACCCAATCCGAGTGTGACACGTGTACAGTATGTTGGAAGTGGATGAGGTTGAGAAGAATTGATAGATGCACTCAAACAGAATTTGAATAGAAATAAAAGCAAAAGAGTGTTTAAATACCTCCCAAATTGCTACTCAACTCAGAATCCGGATCAAGCTAAATTTTTAGTCCCACAAGCTTAATTCTAAATATTTTCTAGGTCTTTCTTCTCTATAAAAATACACCTTTTTCTCTCGCAAGAGGGATATCATTCATACAACCATTCTCATATCTATTATCACACACGTTTCTTCATCCATTTTTCACCATTTTCACTCTTCATCTTTTCTTTTCCACCATTAATATACACAATTTCAAATCCTCATTTCTTGAGAGTAAAAAGAGAGAGTAGAATTTTAGAAAGTGAGAAGTGCTTAATCTAGAAGGAGCAAGTGCTAAATCGACTAAGAAGGGGAATGATCGAGAACGATTCGTATCTTTAGGGTTTGATTTATTTTTCTCTTTAGTTTTGGATGAATAAAATGAATCAAGAATATATGATTTTTGTGGACATGAGTGAGTAGTTTTAAGAGTAGGGAAAGACTTTTTGTGTAACTTTTGTTGATGAAATCTTAAGTGAAACTTTGCATTTAATTATGGTATGTTAAGATTAAATCTTAACATTTTTTTCATGAGATCTAAGTTGAGTTATTTAGAAGAATGATTTGACGTGAAATATTTATGAGAAGTGTTTAGATTTGTTTGAGTAATATTGACTTGGAAGAGTCTTTCTTTTATTCAAATAAGGGTTGAATCAAGTATAAGAACAATTTAAAAATAGAAGTTTTTGAATGGATCTGAAGTTTGATGAGTTTATTAGTTGATTTTTGGAAGAAAATTAATTAAACCTTACTTATAAATACTATATAATTAAATTGCCATCTTTTGTGATTAGTGATTCTCAAGTTACACAAATCGTCATCATTTCCGTACTATTTCTCTTTTAAACTTTTAAAAGAAAATTTATTTTTATCCTTTCTTGCAACTTTTCTTATTTAAAACAATAACAATTTTTCTAAACACAACACTAAAATAAAAGTGAGAATCGAATGTTAAAATATTTAAGGCCTTGCTTTCTTGTGTTCGACACCCTAAACTCAAAATCCACATATACACTTTGTTAATGAATTAGGGAACTTATAAATTTCTTTTCTAACACGTGATTACACCACGACACGTTTTCGCGTAGTTACACCACTGATGGGTCCCGGACGTGCATAACACAGCGAAAAACAAAAATATTCATCCAAAACCCATTCCGAGGTTCCGTGCATATCGGTTAAATCAGAGAAATAAATCTTAAAGATACCTTTCGGATTACGCTTAATACGTGACGCTCAAACCATGCGTGTTCATGCGCCTCTAAACCGGTTACCGTCCTAACCGATTTTCCGTCTGTCTAGGCCGTCTAGGTCGAATCGTGCGGAAGTCATCTACCGCACACACAATCGGTCTCCACCAAAACTCTCAACAAACCGTTCTCATCTTCTTAGGCCGAATAGATCACAAGTGCCGAAAGTACGAACACCTCTACCGGTGTCCACACGAACAAACTTCTTAAAGCGGGAAGAAGAACAATATATATATTAGTAGCTTGCTCTCCTCTTGCATAAGAAAACTCTTCTTATTTTATCTCACGAAAGATGTATATAATTCCTCTCATATAATCACACTCTTTCATTTTTGTCATACAAAAAGAAAGCACCCTTTCATCAACTTTTGACCAATTCAATGGTCAACAGTCAAGGGGTAAATTAGTGTAGTCAACTGTCAACAATTAACAGTCACTGCAATCAACAGTCAACATAGTGGGTCAACAGTCAACTGTCAACATGGTCAACACCTGGTCAACTTTGTCAACACATATTTTTCTACACATTAATTCATCATATGCATCTTTTCATAAATTCAATGCATCACATGCAACTTTTCATGAAATAATACATCACATGCACCTTTTCATGAAATAATGCATCACATGCACCATTTCAAAAAAAAGGCAATTCATGATATGCACCCATTTATGAAGACACAACTATCCAATAGATCACAACTCTTGCTATTGCACCTTTTCGGTCCCGTTAGTCGCACCTCTTGGTGGCATCCGTTGGTCGCAACCTTTCATCGCGTCTTTTGGATGTGACATTTGGATCACATCCATTGGTCACACCCTTTAGTTGCACCCTTTGACTGCACCCTTTAGTCGGACCTTTTGGTCACAATCTTTAGTTGCACCCATTGGCCGCAACTCTTTGGACACAACCTTTTGACGCATCCCTTGGATGTGACATTTAGATCGCATACTTGGTCGCACCTGTTGGTCGCAACTTTTGGACTCAACCTTTGGATCGCATCTTTTCGCGGCATCTTTTGGACACAACTTCTGGATCACATCCATTCATCGCATCTTTTGTTCGCATCCCATGGACATAACTTTTGGTCACATATGTTGGTCGCACCCGTTAGTCGCACCTGTTGGTCACAACTTTTGGTCACACCTCTTGGTCGCACCTCTTGGTCACAACCGTTCGTCGCAACCTTTTTGGACGTGACATTTGGATCGCATCCCTTGGTCATACCCTTTGGTCGCATCTGTTGGTGGCATCCATTGGTCGCAACTCTTCCATTAGTCCCAACTTTTGGAATATATCGTTGGGTCGCAACTCTTAGACACAACTCTTGTATCCCACCCAGTGGTTTCAACTCTTGCTCGCACCTCTTGATCACAATTTTGGATGCAACTTTTTGATCACATCTATTCGTCGTATCTTTTGGATCAAATCCGTCCATGAAATCAAGTTATGAGACTTTGTCATGTCACACGTCACAAGGCTTCATTAGTAATCCAATAAATCAAGATTTATTTCATGATCATATCTCTTATTTGAAACTTTTGGATGTATCTTTTCATGAATCCCCAAATCTTCGCATCCTTTCAGATTAAGAATATTGAACACTTGAAAACTCTATATGCAAGCCTTATAATTATAAATCAAAATTATAAATGGTATCTAAATAGTATATATCTCATATATACCGTCTCAATTTAACCGAAACATGTACGTTGCTCTGTACCACTGATGGGTCTCGGACGTGCATAATGCAGCGGAAAACAAAAATATTCGTCCAAAACTCATTCCGAGGATCCGTACGTATCGGTTAAATCAAAGAAATAAATCTTAAATATACCTTTCGGATTACGCTTAATCCGTGACGCTCAAACCATGCGTATTGTCCATGCACCTCTAAACCGATTACTGTCCTAACCGATTTTCCGTCCGTCTAGGCCGTCTAGGTCGGATCGTGTGGAAGTCATCTACCGCACACACAATCGGTCTCCGCCAAAACTCTCAACAAACCGTTCTCATCTTTTTAGGCCGAATAGATCACAAGCGCCGAAAGTACGAATGACTCTACCGGTGTCCACACGAACAAACTTCTTAAAACGGGAAGAAGAATAATATATATGCTAGTAGCTTGTTCTCCTCTTGCATAAGAAAACTCTTCTTATTTTATCTCACAAAAGATGTATATAATTCCTCTCATATAATCGCACTCCTGCATTTTTGTCATACAAAAAGAAAGCACCCTTTCATAATTTTGTCATACAAATTAGAAAGTTTATTTTCTCTCTTTTGTCTCACAAAAGAGAATGTGAAATAATGAGAGAGAGAATGATGTGTTGTATTGTGAATTTTGAGCTCTCTATGTCCTTATATAGAGGTGAAGAGTCATGTCTCTTCACACTAAAAGATGTGTATGACATCACTCATCATTATCCATATGCCATCATCTAGACTCTTCTAGATTACATGATCTTTTGTGCTCATAGTCTTTATATACATATAAATCACATCTTATCACATAAGATGACAATATATTTTGTGGCATTCTTATGCAACTCAACATATAAGTCACTAGGATTTTTTGCGCCCGTTTCAATTTATTTTTTGTGTGTGACCCTGTAGGTTCACTTAATGTTGGCAATAGACTTAACAGTCTATAAATCATGAGCGGACTCTAGCAAGCCATCATGACTACCCAATTTAAGCGAATATCGGTGATCCGATTTACCTAATCAACAATCACGTATTTAGTCCCTTTGTCACACGATATTTATATCGATCATAAGACATGTAATACGTCATCCTTATATTAATCGATTAATATTTCTTGATCCCAAATTAAACTGAACAATAACAAATGACAATAATAACTCTTATTAATTCATTTGAGTATGGCCATACATTTCTTCAGTTCAATTTCATCAAGAGGCCTAAAGATATCTCTATCATTTATGAGAGGAACAAATCCCGTCTTGATTGCACTCATCCCTCTACATGATTAATTAAATACATAATCATAACCGTTATGACTACCTGGTTAAAGGCAGCGTTAGATTATGTTAAAGTATAAAATTACTTATGTTGGGAACCGAGACAATCTTAGGTCAAAGGACTATAAATACTTTATGTTACAAGAATCGCTAATGACGTAAAACATGCAGCATTCTTATGGCTGGTCAGTCCAGTATATGGTCTCTAACATATACCTATGTTAATGACTTGATAACTATTTATCCATGATCAGTAAAACATGATCATTAGTCAATTAATATACTGGTGTACATTTATAGCTTGTATATAAATATATATTTATATGTATCCGCAAGTATATTTGTCTCCACAAATATCCTATAAATGATCAGGGACGATTTAGAATATCATTCATAACACTTTATAGTTTTACTATCAAAGTCACGCACTTTGATGACATAAAGCTGAATTGCATATTCATGTTCTATTTTAATTATATTAAAATAATCTATACGCACATATTATATGAAATATCTTAAAATAAATAGTATGTTTGTTATTACAATCCATCATCTAGGTCACAAACACTTTGGCCTAGGGCATAACACCATCAATTAGATTATGAGAAACATGTTTATTCAGTTCATATATGAATGAGTGTATGGGTGACTAATATATTTACATATATTAGATCGACCATGAATGACACTTCAGGTTCACGTAATCAGAATACGTGATTCTGATAGTAGAACTGTGAACCAACGAATGACATTCTAAACCATCCCTAGTGATATGTGGGATGTTAATAGAGATAAACATACTTCAAGTAAGAAGCTACATATCCACACTAGTATATTCGCAGACTGGATGATCATGTTCTGCTGATCATGGACATAGGGATGTCAAGTCTTGAATATAGGCACGTGTTAGAGAACACGTACTGGACTGGCCACACTATGAGAATATGCATGGTATATGTCATTAGTGATTCTCATATGAATAGTGTGCTTGTTCCTACGACCTGAGGTCCATTCAAGTAAGAAGCTACATATCCACACTAGTATATTCGCAGACTGGATGATCATGTTCTGCTGATCATGGACATAGGGATGTCAAGTCTTGAATATAGGCACGTGTTAGAGAACACGTACTGGACTGGCCACACTATGAGAATATGCATGGTATATGTCATTAGTGATTCTCATATGAATAGTGTGCTTGTTCCTACGACCTGAGGTCACCATGGATTCCTGTATGAGGAACTACATACTTTAATATGATCTTACGTCATCCATAACAGGATGATTATTAGGGTCATCAATAGGTATGCACTGAATCATGACGAGAACTAGGACTGAAGGAAATGCATGGCCATGCTCAAAAGGGATTAACATGTGTTGTTAATATCATTTTGTATTTATTCAGTCTAATTCTCAATCGGGAAAGAGACTTTGATCAAACTCAAGGATGACATATTACCGTGCCTTGTGATCAAGACGTATATCGTAGAACAAAAGGAATAAGCAAATGTCTATTCAGATAGGTTTATGATCGCTGATCATTTCATTTAACATGGGTAGTCATGACACCAGTCTAGAGGTTACTCATGACTTACGATCTTTAGAAGATCGTTGCCAGCGTTAAATGGAACCTACATGGTCACACAATAAACTCCATTCGTACGGGATGAATATGCCTCAAAAACAGTTATACATATGATGTATAAATTGGTGAACGAAATAATCAATTATTGGATAATTGATTGAACAAAACAGTACCATTCCGTTGGCAACGAAATAGTTCCGTTCCCAACGGAATATATATGGAAACTGTAATAACCTTAGCTGCCAAGTATTCCGTTATGGAAATACCTATTCCGTTGGTAACATAATAGGTGCAGATTAGGGTTTTAGTTATGGTAACTGAGCAATCGTTCGCCTCTCTCTCTAGTATAAATAGAAGGGCAGAGTCTCTCTATTCTACACACAACTCAGAAGCCTTAGAGGCCGTCTATTACACAGAAAAGAGAGAGAAAGTTTTGAGAGGTATTCGAAAAGTATTTTCGGACTTGTCTAGCCAAGTCCGGTTATTCCGTACGTCTGAAGTTCGCGTGGATACGAGTAGAGGTTCTCTATCTTGAGAACTTGCGAGCGATCAAGTTCTTCATCCCTTGGAAGAGCAAGAAGGTTCTCAGAGTCGAGCTTCAGAAGCCAGGAAGGAGAAGGAAGCAAGACAGAAGTCCATTCATACCTACATTCGCTTCTCTCTCCCGGATCAGGAAGATCCGAGGAATAAATTTTAATAGCATAATCTCGTACCTTTATTCCCTTAACGTAGATCCTAGGGAGGGTTGAACCTGTAGGTTCCATTGCGCATGTAACGTACATGGCTACGGGTTTCCCAATATTTCTTTAGTTCAATTCATCAAGAGGCCTAAAGATATTTCTCTCATTTATGAGATGAACAAATCTCATATTTGTTGCACTCATCCCTCTACATGATTCATTAGATACCCAATCATAACTGTTATGACCGCCCGATTAAAGGTAGTATGAGATTATGCTCAAGTATAAAACTCCTCATGTTGGGAACCGAGACAACATCAGGTCAAAGGTCTATTGTCGTTTACTGGAGGCATAAAGGGTGGGTGAGTAGGCCAAATACGTGCGGAAGTGTGGAATAAAATTTATTTTTAGGGTTTTCAACTTTTATATTGTTTTTTGGAGTTTAAAATGATGGTTGGAATAATTCTAATTAAATAAGATAACAAAAAAGTAACTAATGAATAAAAGTAAATAACTGAAAATTAAATCGATACCGAACATACGAACTTATTTATGAAGTTTGGCAAGGTAGTTGCTTGAGCTGTAACTACATGTTCTCATTAGCGGTTCTTGCTGCGTTCATGAGCAACTACTCTCCGGGACTTGTCTTGCGGCTCCGATAATCACTAATCCGAACATCATTCGTTAAAAATCTCGATACACTGCTCATCTTACAACAACCCGTGACGAAATGATAGAACAAAACTTACAAAGCGATATCTTTCAATCTCAACCAACAAGCAACAATTACTCACTCCAAATCTCGCTAATCTCACGATAATTTGAGCAATTTTTATTGAACACTCGAGAGATTTTTTGTCTTTAGAATATAGAAAAATTGATGAATAATTCGGATTGGGGCTCTTTATTTAAAAGAGGAAGGACAAGCCCCTCAGATAAGGAAAATTAAAACCTTCCATTCAGAACAGAAGGCAGAAATGGAAGAAAATTAAAGGCATATTTTATTCAAACAGAAATCTTAACCTTCCGTTCAGAAGGGGTCCAATTTCTGCCAGAGAAAAATGGAACTTCTTCTCGAAAAACTATATGTTCCCTTCTAAACAAAATGTACTATAAACTGTTGGCTTTTTTTTCGTAAGTGTATAATAGATAAAACTAAAAAATTATGAAAACCTAAACTAGAAAATACTGAAGATGCTCCAAAACTTAATTTCTTGTTTTGAGCGCGACATCTTCTAGATCTTCCGAGAATAGCATCCAACTCGAACATGCCTTCTTTGCCATTTCCCACAACTTAAGTTATTTGCGCTTGAGCTCGATTTAACTGATCTTATACACCAATCTCACATAATATATTAGTAATTTGGAATTGTTTTGAATATCATCAAACTGAAAACAACAATTATAAATACTTTCTGTTATAAGAATCGTTAATGACGTAAACCATATAGTATTCTTATGGCAAGTCAGTCCAGTATATGATCGCTAGCATATACCTATGTTCATGACTTGATAACTATTATCCATGATCGGTGAAACATGATCATCAATCAAATAACGCACTGGTGTACAATTATAGCTTGTCTACAAATCTATATTTATTTGTCCCCACAAGAATATTTGTCTCCACAAATATTTTATAAATGACCAGAAACGATTTAGAATAGCATTCATAACACTCTATAATTTTATAGTCACGTACTTTAATGCTATAAAGATGAATTACATATTTATGGTCTATTTTATTTATATTAAAATAACCTATACGCACAAACACTTTGGATTTGTAATGCGGACTCTGATCCTTCACCCTCATGCCTTATTTGTTTTAATTCTCTGTTGCATATTCACGTGACTTAACTCGTTTAGTATGATTTATTTATTGAAAATGAAATCTTCATTTGCTAGTGGTACAATGGAGAACTAAATATGTGTGATTTTCTCTTTTTCTGTCTCCATAAAACTAGCTGCATTAAATTACTTTCACAGTACTTGTTGCCTTCATTAGTAAGGAGATATTTGAGTTATGGACGTAATACTGCCAACAATTATCAAGAAAGCTATCAATAAAAAGATAAGAACATTTTTTTCTCTGTCATAATACATAAAACTTCCCAATGTAAAATGAAGGCTCCAATTTTGTATAATAAAGAAATATAGCAAATTACCTAATTATAGAATTAGTGAGGGAGTATTATTCAATTTTGTTGTACGACCAACCCTTGAGTCTATTTTAGCCACTATGGTTAAATTAGCTGAAGGCTCCAATTTTTAACAATAAACAAATGTGACAAAATTACCCAATAATATAACTAGTGACGAGAGAAATGAAGATATGAGGTTTGCTATTGTTTAAGTGTGTTGTAGGACTAACCCTTTAGTCTGTTTAGCCAAGAGAGAAATGAAGAAATGCTTTTAGGTTTGCTATTGTTTTTAACTAAAATATGAATATATGTTTTCATTAATATGTAAAGTGAAAACATAATATTAAAATCGGCACATGACCTTGATTTGAGATGTTTCAGTTTTCTTCGTATCATTCGATCGTTTCTCATTACTTCTTCAAGAACACAAAAAAATTCAGTCAAAAGCAAGAATAAACCGCCATCAAAACAAACTATTAAATAATAATGACAATTAATTACATCTTAAACTATTTCACAACATCTTGCACCAACCAAATTATTAACAATCATGTAAAAATATGAAAATGTAAATTGTTATTCTCAAACGAGGCCATTGTCGAATATAAAAAGTAATAATAATACAAGAGAAAAAGAACCTCTAGTGAAACCGAACTTCAGTTTACAGCAAGCATAGTCATTTGCTCCTGAGTTTTAAATTATCAATTTTGGAAGCCAAATCGAATCAATTTTCTCCTCTATCTTAAACTGGTCCAGCTTAATTTCTCTTAAAACAGGAACCAAGACACATACAACAAATGATACAAATGGTCAGTGCAGTTCAACCTCACATGGTCCAGCACTTGGATGGTTATTAGGGTGTCCAGCTTACACCGCATTTAACATTATCAGATGCAACCTTAAACAGGTCCGGCACAATTTGCCCCTCAGGATTAACAGAAACACGCCTTTCAAGAATTGTATATCCGCAATAGTTCACCTCATAAACCACTGTTCCTGGTTCGAAATATGAGACTGAAACTCCAACCGCCTCACCTGAATTGGCAAAATATGACAAGTTGAGAAATTTTTAAGATGATAAATAGAATACACTTGAAGGTTTATTTTGTAAAAGAAGAACTAACCGTGAGTGACAAGAAGTATATTGTCCCTTGGATTTGTATCAGCAATATATTGAATTGTACTTGCGTACCGGTTTCTTGACTCCTCCACAGTCTCACCCCATTTTGGCAACTGTACCAACCAAAGTTAAAAAAATTGTTAAAAGAAACAAAAAATCATAGTTCTAAAAATAGATAGTATGAACATACACAATTTGATGGAACCATAATGAATCAATACATATTTCTTTACTTTTTTTGGTGTTTAGCTGCATTATTGAGGCTAAAGTAGCCTAAGTTAGGTTAAATTTAGTTTGATGAGGCCCATTCAATTGAGGATTTATTGGGGCTTGTGATTGGGATTTAGTGATACTTTTGACAAATAAAATTGAAGGGCCACTATTAATGTACTCTTCTAGAAAATATACAAAATTTGTAGATGATTTTTGCAGCACCTCATTGTAGAGCCGCTTGTAATCAGAATCAACGCATAAATCACTAAATTCATTTTCAAGTATATTTGTATCAGGAAACCATTTCTGACCCTGTTGAGGGGTCGGACAACTCCCCATTGCTTCCCTATTCAGCATCTCACACAAACCATACTCAATTGAAACCTGCATTTATCAAAAATTAAAAATTAAGAAGACCAATCTTCTCAAATAATATGAGCAACAAATCTAACAATTGAAATAATTTACTAACCTTGACCTCACTTGGATTAATCCGAACGCCTTCACTAGTTTCAAAATTGAACACGTCAGGTTCCTTGTCCACAACCGCACAGAGACACTTGACCGTCTCATTGGCCGTCTGAATGCATCTGAGAAAGGGCGAAACGACGGCTCGATTGATCGGGCAGACGATGCCACGTAGCCTTCTGCCGGCCGTCCAGGCGCGCACGAACCCTTCCTTCGCCAGCGGAGGATTCCACGGCGTCTTTGAGCGAAGGGGCCATAGACTGTCCGTCTGATCCAGCCGATCCCCGTGTCTCATTATGATTATCCTTTGAATCCATTCCTCGTGGTTAGCCGCCATTTCTTCTTCTTCTTCTTTGATTTATTTTTGGTTTGTTTCGTTGGTTTTTTTGCAGAGGAGAAAAAGATGACCGACAGGTGGGACCAAATAGGGCTTAAGTATTAGAACAGGGCAACAGATAATTGTGAGGCGGATTTTGTGTGATGTTTGTGTAGCGAGTCAGTCTGAGAAATATGAAAACTCGTTACAATAATGTATATAATGAATGTATCTAGCTAGAATAGAATAATGAATATCAATTTATATGAAAAGCTCCCATCTATATATTTATTTGAATGGTTAATAAATTAGGGCATGTACTGTGATTATGTGAGTTGTGACCCGTTACATGAATTATTATAATGGAAATAGTACGTGGAGAGGATAAGGAAAAAACTGGGTACTTTCCGATGGGCAAACTGAAGATTTTTGCGGCAGGTATTGGTTTCGAAACTGAATCGAATTTCAGTTGACAAAATCTGATTCGACTAAACGACTCGGTCTCTCTAATCAAACCAGCTACTGAAATTTTTAATTTATTCCCTTTTTTTAGTTAAGATGGAGTGCATCTCTGAAATATATTCTTTTTTAGTAAGTTGGATTGCGTATTGACCTGAAATTTAGGTATTTTAACAGTGCTTGACAATATTATCCATCAAAAGTCAAAACTACAGGTGGCCTGCAAATGGTTGGGACACGGCGATTTTGTTATTCTGGCTACTTTTTGGTTGGATTATATTTTGACTAAACTTTATCGAGTTGGTTCAAATTTTAGACGGTTGAAATTTGAACTTGATGGAACTGAAACCATCAGGCATCAATGTAATCTTTTTTCTTTTTTTTTTTAAATAATCAATCTAATCTTTGCATCAAGAAACTAACCTCCACAATTCCACAGTAGTTTGGAATCATTGGTCCAAATTAAATTGAAAACCCTATATTGTTGTATCAGTTGTGAATTGTCAAGTACTGCGTTACAAAATTTAAGAACAAAAATCAAGGAATGAAAGCTGGTTGAAGCAGTGAGCACCAGTGTAATAGGCATAATAATTGGTTACACTGGTAATCCAATGCTGTCTTCTATTTAAATAAAAAAAATGATGTCTTATATTCATAGTCTGAAAATCGGAATCGGGATCGGAGCCGTTTGATATTTGCGGAGTGAGAATTGTCCGACTTGGATCGGAATCAGCCGAGTCGGATTGGAGAATCGGAATTTTTTAAATAGTGTTATTTTAATTAAGAAAATTTAAAAAATAAATTTAAAAATATAAAAATAATGAAAAACTCAAATAAAATTTAATCATGAAATTAATCGGGACTAGCCGGAAGCTATGATGGATTTTGTACACATAGATATGTTTATAATATTTCCAATATATATAGTATATGTACCATATTTATAATTTAAGAGGGGAAAGAAAGTATATTGCTAGATATGTTTATAATATTTACTATATTGTATAAATACAATCTAAACATTATGTATATTTTTTTTTACATCATTTCACTATTTATGTAATGAGAAAACTTCAATCAGTAAGAAATTGGCAAATAAGAATATGTTAAAGTTTTGTAAAAAGGAAGAGTGCAAATAAAAATATTTGTCATCTTTTATTGAATGAAATAGATGTTTTGTGACTGTTAAACATGTCACTAATTTTACATACAAACACAATAAAGAAAGAAAAGTTGCATAAGATACTATAAAAATTTATCAACAAAAGATATCTACTTAGTTCCCTACAGCACCCACTCCAGCTAGGCGTCCTTTCCCTTTCTTCTTCACGAAGCTTTCGACATTAAGGGTGTGCTCGAAAAAGAAATAAAGGAAGGGAGGAGAAGAGAGAATATCTTGCTCTATTATCTTATTTTGGATGAGATGAACGAAGAGGAGGGGACAAATCTTCTCCTTCCAAGAAGAAATTTTCTATATTTTGTCATCCTGCAAATTGGGGTGTAGTTTTTCTCTTCTTTCTTCTCTTCCCATCCCTTTAGAGATGAAAACGGTTCGGATCGGGGTCTTATCATATCCGTATTCATATTATTTTCTCGGATCCGAATACGAATACGGATCCGGTTCGGATATTACCGGATACGAATTTGAATACAGATAATTATCGAATATCCATATTTTGATGGATTATGTCTTTTTTCAAATGTATATTTCACTATTAACAACAAAAAAAATAATAAAATCATAACAAAATCATAACAAGTTTCAAAATAGTAATAACTAAATTGATGGATTTGAATAAATAACATTATTCATATTAAAAAAATGATAAAATTGCAAAAATATTTTAAAAATTATCATTATATATATGTATATTCATATTCAATATATAGTGAAATATCCGAAAACGGATATTATCCATATCCGTTCGGATATTATATGTCAAACTCATTACCATATCCTTATTTGTATTCGTTCGAATATGGATAATTTTTTTCGAATACAAATATTTTGCCGATAGGAATACAGGTCGGTCGGATATTATCTTAACCGTTTTCACCCCTATATCCCCTCCCTCCTTCTATCCTCCCCTCTCTTCCCTTACCCTCCAACAAAAAATTCTGGAGCACACCCTAAATGGAAGACAGCCAAAGAAAAATTGAAAAAAATCGGAAAAAAATTGAAAATATGTAGATGACCAAATCGGCCTGCAATCGAACCGTTGATCGCTGTAATGTGTATTTTTATACACATTTTTAAAGTTTTTATCATGTAAATTTCACCATTAAATTGCATAAAATGATCAAAAAGTATTTAAAATTCATAAAATTCATTTTTAAACCTCTTAATACACTTTTGTGTGATTTTTCAGGTAAATAGACCAAAAAAAGGCAAATTTGGAGAACTTGGGTGAAAAATCAACACAAATGAAGGGCCGATCTACAAATTCTGGGTCAAGGATGGCCAAATTCTCCACAATCTCCGCGAAAACACATGATTCTCAAACCCTTCGACAATCTTTTTCCGACCAATAATCTAAGCAAAAACACGAAAATCCACAAAAATATAAAAAGTCAAACCCGAAAATCGTCTTTGACCAAAAAATTAACTTTACCGAAACAGGGTCATGTGTGGTGTCAACACGAAGGTCTTGACTATATGAATCCAACGGTAGCAACCTCGCGAAAAAAGACCTTCTAAAACTCTCAGAAAGTGCAAATGAAAATCTGAAATAAGGGGATTAAATTCAATTAAATTCGGAGAACTCATGATCGGACACGTGGCAAGGGCCGGTGGAAGTAATGAATTGGGAAAAAATGATAAAGACACCAAGAAAGAGCACACACACAGAATTTATATAGGAAAATGAGGAGAAATGTTTAATATCCCCCAAATTACTACCTAAAGGCAAAACCGGATCAAACCTCTTTTTTTAGTCCAACAAGCTTTATTTTCAATTTTTGCAAGGCAAATTCTCCTATAAATAAACCCCTATACATCCACTCACACATCACATTCTCTCTTTCTAAAAACCATTGTAAATACCACTCTTCTTCTTCATTTTTCTCTTTCTCCATGGATGACCTTATTTAGGGTTGTCCAAAACTTAATTTTCTTTTTTGTGGTGTTGACACGAAAGAGAGCTAATCTTCTTCAAGAGGGAAATCTCATTCTAGAAGGAGCGAGATTTGAAGGGAGATTCAAATCGACCAAGGAGGCTCTAGCTTGGATCTCCATTATTTGGTTTGATTAATTTTCTCTTCTTCCTTCATTTTTTTTCTCTCTTTTGTTGAATTATTAATTTGTCAAGCATGTGTGTAAATTTTGTTTGTGTATGCATGCTTGAGTAGTTTTGTGTAGGGAAAGACTTTTTGTATAATTTGTCATGAAATCCTATGTTTGTTTTATGCAATTTTGTGTGGTTTTAGAAGATTAATTCTTGAACAATTTATAATGCTTGAGTTGAATTATTTGGAAAAATATGTTTGATTCAAAATTTAAATACTAAATTGATTCTAATTGGAAAATTAGTCTAAATTTAAATTCGGATGTGTTAAGAATTATTTGATCATTTGAATACTTGAAGAGGTTTTTGTGATTAAATTAGGTTTTAAATTGAGTTTATGTAAAAACTTGAAAATGAAAGTTTTTAAGTTCAACCTAATCTTGATTTATTAATTGATTAATTTTTGGAAGGAAATTAGTTAAGCCTTGCTTCTAGAACTATTAAAATTGTTATCTTGAGTGATTAATGATTTACAAGTTATACAAATTGTTATAATTTCCCTATCTTTTGTTAACTCTTAAAATAAAACAAAATATATATTATTCCTTCTTTTATTATTTTATCATACATGTTCATCTCTTAAATAACTTCATTATACACAATTTTCGTTCTTAAATCATAACCCTTGGAATTTGCATAAACACTTAGCACTTGAGAATTTATTTGTGAACCTGTTTTACTTAAGGCCAATCTCCTTGTATTCGACACCCTAAACTCAATTTCCACATATACACTTTGTGAATGAATTAGGGGATTTATAAATATTTTTGTTAACACGTGATTATACCACGAAACATTTTCGCGTAGTTACAAAATGGCGTCGTTGCCGGGGAGACGGCTTTAATTAAGTTAAAACTAACCCACTAATCTTTTCTCTCGTGTTGTGTCTTTCTTATTTTGAAGGTTTTTAGGTCACAAAATGGATCAGCAAGGCAAGACGTGAAATTGCGGGAAGGCAAATATGGAGTGGATGACCCAATGAGGGCTATCCATGGCAGAACAATGGAAGCTACATCCAACAACCACAACCTTCCTATGGGCACTCTTACGAGCAAGGAGGTTTCTTCAACCACTCCTCCAACCTGGAGCCGAGGGATGAAATGTTGAGACAATCCTAGGGTTTCGAACCTCAGGAGAACTTCCAAAACCTGTACACGCCTGCCACACTAACCCATTCATTCCAACCTTACCTCTACCAAGACAAGTACTATCCTCCAAACCAGGAGTATCAACAACCTCAAACCTCTTCTGATGAAAAATTGCACGCGAAGCTGGACCTATTCGAGAAACACTTCTTAGAAATGTCGAACTCGCTCATGGAGATATTCAACAGACGAGAACCCACCATCCAACCTCATCAAGATGAAGCTAGCCATTGTGATGAGGGTCTTAGGGTCTTTGAACAAGAGGAAATTGGGGAATCTCTTTGTGATGAGTGTTCTAGGGTCTTTGAAGAATTAGGGGTTGAAGGTGATGAGGAGAAGGAAATGCTCGAAGGGGAGAAAAATGAAGAGAACAAGGACGCCAACTTTGAGGTGGGGGAATATTTGTTTGATGGGGAATGTGGGTCAAATGGGGATTTAGGGAGTGAGTTTTATGAAAGCTCGAATGATGTGGAACGTGAATCAAATGGGAGCTTGCAGGTTGAACCTTGTGATGTTTTGAGTTCCACAAATCCTAAATTCGACTTTGAGGATTTTTGGAATGATGTGGAATGTCAGTCGAGCGACAAATCGAGAGTTAAAACTTGTGATGAGCCGAACACCCAAAATCACGAGCCAACTCCACAAAATCTCTCAAACCCTAGTTCTTGCCAAACCATTCATTACACCGAGCTTGATATAAGCGGTGTGATGTTCGTTGACCTTCCAACCAATCGAGAAGGAGTGCATTTGGGCATTGAATTGCCCCTCTGGACGAGAATTGACTCCAAACTCCTTTCAAAACCAGAAAGACCATATTTTTGCGAGAACAAGGGCAAATGGTAACGCATGCCGACTCTCTTACCACCATGTGAGCTCCTCCAATGATTTGCTCATATTTACGACCCGTTTGAAAGAGGCTGACACAAAGGCGTCAGGCTCAAGATGTTAAACGGGAGCGCTTGGCGAGAGACAACTCGTCATGTCAGGTCGTATTTTTCCTTTTATTTATTATTTTTAATTTTTTCTTTTTATAAAATCTCTTCATTTACACTTAAATTTTTTACAAATGTTTAAGTGTGGTGAGGGTGGTTTTGCACAAAATCATTTACTACTTCCAATTTTCAAAATTCCTAAACTTTCTCTTGTACATACAAAAGTTTAAGTGTGGTGATATTGATTTTATGCAAAAACCAAGTTTTGTAACCTTTTTGTGTCCAAAAAGTAAAAATGAAAAAATCGAAAAATTGAAAATATAAAAACAATAAAAAAAACTCATAAAACTGATTTATTTATTTTTGTAAATAAACTTATCTTGCTTGGATTTGTAAATATCAAAAGGATTTTAAAAAGAAAAGTGAAAGAAAAGGGTTTTTGAAGAGGAAAGATTTTTGAAACAGAGCCCTTCAAGCAACAAGTTTTTGAAAAGAATAGGGTTTTGGAAAATGATGAATAATTTTTTAAAACTTTTAAAGGATATTAAATTATTTGCCATAATATTTCCTATTCCACCTCATTCCATCTATACTATCCATGTAAGGTCCATTAATGGTTTAAAATTTTCATAATGACATCTCCTCAATATTTTACGACAAAATATAATGTTTTCATCCTTTAGTGCCGTATTAAAATTTTTCGAAATCATCCCTACTTTTCAAAATGTGGCTTCATGAAACGTCTGATTTTATGAGCCCTTTGAAACTTGTTGAAGACCTACCACCCATTTTCTAGTGCAAAAATGTATTATTTTTATATGATTTTTAAATAATCTGCTACACCTAGTCTTATGGTGACTCTCAGGGGTGTACGGCGCGAGAGATAGTTCTTAACGCTTGGTTACAGGCAATCCAACTTGCATGGTACCAAGTAGCTGGGTATCGATGATGATGAATCATTGATATTCACGCGGAAGAGCCCGCTGCATGGCCTCGAATCCGAGTATACTAGAAGTGACCAGAGGGATATGATCCGCTGCGTTGAGCCAAAGACTGGGGTAGACGATTATTAAAGTATAAAAAAAAATTAATAAAAAAATATATAAAAAAATTAATAAATATAAAAAAATAAATATAAAAAAATCTCGACAATCTCCGCGAAAACTTACACACGCTTCTCAAACCTTCAACAACCTTTTTCGGACCAATAATCCAAGCAAAAACACGAAAATCCACGAAAATATAAAAAGTCAAACCCGAAAACCGCCTTTGACCAAAAAATTAACTTTACCGAAACAGGGTCATGTGTGGTATCAACACGAAAGTCTCGACGATACGAATCCAACGGTACCAACCTCGTGAAAAAAGACCTTCTAGAACTCTCAGAAAGTGCAAATGAAAATCTGATATAAGTGGATTAAATTAAATTAAATTCGGACCACTCATGATCTGACACGTGGCAAGGGATGGTGGAAGTAATGACTTGGGGAAAAATGATAAAGGCACCCAGAAAGAGCACACACACAGAATTTATATAGGAAAATGAGGGAAATGTTTAATATTCCCCAAATTACTACCTAAAGGCAAAACCAGATCAAACCTCCTTTTTTAGTCCCACAAGCTTTGTTTTCAATTTTTGCAAGGCAAATTCTCCTATAAATAAATCCCTATACATCCACTCACACATCACATTCTCTCTTCCTAAAAATCATTGTAAATATCACTCTTCTTCTTCATTTTTCTCTTTCTCCATGGATAAACTTATTTAGGGTTGTCCAAAACTTAATTTTCTTTTTTGTGATGTTGACACGAAAGAGAGCTAATCTTCTTCAAGAGGGAAATCTCATTCTAGAAGGAGCGAGATTTGAAGGGAGATTCAAATCGACCAAGAAGGCTCTAGCTTGGATCTCCATTATTTGGTTTGATTAATTTTCTCTTCTTCCTTCATTTTTTTCTCTCTTTTGTTGAATTATTAATTTGTCAAGCATGTGGGTAAATTTTGTTTGTGTATGCATGCTTGAGTAGTTTTGTGTAGGGAAAGACTTTTTGTATAATTTGTCATGAAATCTTATGTTTGTTTTATGCAATTTTGTGTGATTTTAGAAGATTAATTCTTGAACTTATTTGGAAAAATATGTTTGATTCAAAATTTAAATACTAAATTGATTCTAATTGAAAAATTAGTCTAAATTTAAATTCGGATGTGTTAAGAATTATTTGATCATTTGAATACTTGGAAGAGGTTTTTGTGATTAAATTAGGTTTTAAATTGAGTTTATGTAAAAACTTGAAAATGGAAGTTTTTAAGTTCAACCTAATCTTGATTTATTAATTGATTAATTTTTGGAAGGAAATTAGTTAAGCCTTGCTTCTAGAACTATTAAAATTGTTATCTTGAGTGATTAATGATTTACAAGTTATACAAATTATTATAATTTCCCTATCTTTTGTTAACTCTTAAAATAAAATAAAAAAAATATTATTCCTTCTTTTATTATTTTATCGTACATCTTCATCTCTTAAACAACTTCATTATACACACTTTTCGTTCTTAAATCATAACCCTTGGAATTTGCACAAACACTTAGCACTTGAGAATTGATTTGTGAACCTGTTTTACTTAAGGCCAATCTCTTTGTGTTCGACACCCTAAACTCAATTTCCACATATACACTTTGTAAATGAATTAGAGGATTTATAAATATTTTTGTTAACACGTGATTATACTACGATACGTTTTTGCGTAGTTACAACCGCCAATTCCGAGTTGACTTGGCCGATTCCGACTCGGAATCGGCGAGTTTTAGAACCATGCTTATATTGAAATGCAACTCCTTGCTGAAGAAGTCCCAATTTCAGTTCTCGCTTACATCAAACAAATGTTTTGATTTTAGATAGATTTCCTTTAGTTCATTGTTATCCTACAATTATAGAATGAATATGACAAGAAAAATTCCCGTGCTTCGCTGCATGTTTTAAACCTTTTGCTAGTTGCATACTCGTAATCCCTGTTAAATATATATATAGCGCAATCATGAAAAGAAGTCATACAAGCCTAAAAAAAGACTTGCTACTACACTAGCACATATATATTTTTAGAAGAGAACAATAAATCTAAATATTGCTTTGTGACAAAATAGTAGTGTTTAACTTTTTCTGGAGCATCAAAATAAGAAGTGATCTTACTGTATATATACATAGATCAAATTTATCTATTTGTATTAGAAAAAAAATATTTTTATATATTCTCAAATTTTCCTCATACATAAAATTAACCCAACCCCTTATTTATCATTTACTTTTGAGCTCCTTCATTGAGACACATCTTCACTTTTATCTCGTCTGTTCAATAAAAAAAATTGTCAGATCTTTGCCTTTCATTTTATCAAATTTATTGATATTTTATGGCAACAAGTGTATGACTGTTATAACATAATCATATAATTGGTTGAATTTATATTTTGTATTTCATCCCCGATTCAGTGAGAACCGTTGAATTTATTTCTGACCATCGGATCTTAATCGGATGGTTTCAATAAATTATGATACGAAGTTATGTTTAAATATTAACACAAATAGAATATAAATAATTTATTCATTTAAATATAAATAATTTTTCTTTTCTTCTTTAGAAAATAATAATTAATAATGAAATATTTTATTTCTCATGTTAAAATCATCAAATATAAATTTGTTGGATTTTTCTCTTTATTTTGAACTCCATATTGTTATGATTCTAATTTTATTTTTTCTTGATAAAATATGTGAATATAGACTATATAAAAGAACATGTAATAAAATGATAAGCTCATCTACTCTTATCATATTTTTTTACCTCGCTTTGAAAATTCTTAAGAGACCTATTATCAATTGTCTCTCCGCCGTGGAATAATTTTTTTTTAATCAAATCTTAGCTTTTAATTTTAATTATTATCATAATATCACATAATTAGTTAGATTAATGTTCAGTGTTATATCTCCTTTATGTGAGCACTATCATCTCAAAAAAAAAATTCAGAATAATGAAAATTATATTATATTACTTAATGTATTACGGGTTACATAATAACATATGTGTGATCCATACCATTTTAATATCTAAAAAAATAAGAAAAATGATGGTGACAAATTTTTGAAGAAAATAAGTCATGTTATATTTTCCTATGTAGTATACATATTTTTCCCATATATATAATATTAAATCTAATTATTATGTTTTTATCTTTTTTAAAGTTAACCATCTATAATTTTATTTTATGTAGTTTCAACTAAAATCTTCGAAATAAATTACCTTGTATTTTATTTTTTTCGATCTCATTCATCTATGCCTAATTAATCCTTGATTTATTTTTCCAATATAATATGTCAAAAGATAATGGCATATGAAAACCAAAGACAATAATTTTGAATTTTCATGTATTATTTATGTACTATGATTTAACAAACTTTAATTTTGAATTTTCATATTTATAATTTATAAATTATTAGATTGAAATAACTATTAAAATTAAAATACTTGCTGAAGCGCGACCATTATCCTAGTTGAACATAAATCTCAAATACACTTGTCAAGCATCATACACTACCTTTTTTTTGTTCAAGTTTTAAATACCCTCCAAGTTGGTTAAAGATCATATACACAGAGTATCAAGATATATTTCTTGTACATTGTTCCTTGCTATGCCCAAAACATGCTCGGATAAATGTCAGACAACAAGTTTTGGCGCCATATATTTTCTTCTCTTCCCTGCCTAATGTTTTTTTGGGACCTGCTACAACACGATGCACCGTAGGACAACTGTTAACGACGGGATCGAATAATAGTTATATATAATTTATTTTCTAATAATAATATATATAATAGTATATATAATTTACTTTCTAATAACGTATATA
Organism: Juncus inflexus; assembly: GCA_024447665.1. Lineage (NCBI taxonomy): Eukaryota > Viridiplantae > Streptophyta > Magnoliopsida > Poales > Juncaceae > Juncus > Juncus inflexus. Next base: position 13,665,831 of record JAJHPC010000003.1, on the reverse strand, counting down.
CATAAAATGGGAAAACAATATATAAAAGTAAAAAAATAAGAAATACACAAAGAAAAAATAACACTATATTAAATAACAAAATAATATATAAAATGAGAAAACAGTATATAAAAGGAAACAAAGCAGTATATGTGCATCGTGCTATAGTGCTACAGTGTTTGAACATTTCCCTTTTTTTTTGTTATGATTTTGTTGGCTTCATTTGGTACTACTTAAACAAACAAGAGGCTAAATTGGATAAAATTTGAAACAATTGAAGTCTTGAAGATTAATAGCACTATTTTGAGTTAATTGAGACTTAGCTAGGCAGTTGGGCTTATAAAACAATGAACACCGGTACCAATCCAAGTCCAGTATATCAATTAATTTCCTGTACCCCAACTAAACATCATGAATAACCACTCAGAACTAAAATTAGCATGCATTATAGCATAAAAAACATAGAATATCCACTCAGAACTAAAATTAGCATGCATTATAGCATAAAAAACATAAAATATCATTTATGTTATGAATATAGTTAATGTATATGTCCATTACTTGACTTATAAGCAACGACAAATTTGGAAATGCTTGTAAAAATGGAAGGAGGTGTGGCAGGATATTTATTATTGTATTTAGGTTAGATTTTCATATGATTATTTTCATAATTATAATTCAGAATCAGGCGAGAGATTTCTTGGCCGCCACTCAACCCTCTACTATATAAAGAGGGAAATAGTTATTGGATTATTTGATCCCACAATTCAATACAATACTCTCCTTCCAATTCTTTGTTTTATTGTTCTTTTGTTCCTTATTTTATAACGCGTTATCAGCACGATAACAAAGGTAATGAAGAAATTTGATATCGAGAGGTAAGTAAAACAAAAAAATCAGTATATTCTCTATTATTTATTTTGGTTTATTTTATTTCATTATTTTGCAATTTTTCATTTATTTATTTATTTTGATGCACCAGAAGTTACAACTGTAAGATTATATGACGCTACCTGAAGTTGCAAAATTATCGCTCAACCGGATGTTGAGAAATTACTAATTAACCAGAAGTTGAAATATTCTAAATTGACATGAAATTAAATATTCAACCCGAAGTTTGAAACTTACAAATCAACTTGAAGTTGCAAGATTATTACAAGACTAGAAATTGAGAAATTATTAATCAAACTGAAGTTGAAGAATTACAAATCAACCTGACTTTGTATAATTAAGAATCAACCTGAAGTTGAACAATATAAACAACTTGAAGTTATAGTTGAAACTATGAATATGAATATAAAGTTTGAATTGGCCACAATGTTAATGAAGAAGACGTATGCCTTACTGATTTTGGTATTACGCATACCATTCCTAAAACTGAAACTATTTCTCTCAGCTGATAATGAACAACGTTGAAGTACCATTTCCAGTAGCTCTAATATAATTGAAGGCTCCGGAATAGCTAATATCAGTGTAAAAAAGGGGACAAAATATAATTATAAATAATATTTAATATTCTCCTAGGTCTCTAAGAAATTTAAATTAACAAGATATATGCCCGAACGTATATCATATGGAGACAGAGCGTGATTGTTGAATATCTGAAAAATATTTCTCGAAAGAAATGTATTTAAAAAACCTGAAGTTTTTCTACAAATTTGTATTATATGAGAATAATAATAGATGAATGAGAAATTTCACTCTTCCAATTTCTTTCTTTACTTTTTGCTCTTATTATATTTAAGTTTATAATATGTTTATTTTTATTTATGCGCCAGAAGTTGTAAAATTTATCATATTTATTTTAAGCACATTTACTTTTATATATATATTTAATTTTATGCACATTTATTTTTATGTACATTTATTTTTATGCACATTTATTTTTTTGTATATTTATTTTATGCACATTTATTTTTATTCATTAATGCACCAGTAGTTGCAAACTGATTTTTTTGATGCGCCTGGAGTTGCAGCATTATTTTTATTGATAACCTAAAGTTTCAATTTTATTAAAAAAAGAAGAGATAAAGTTGAAATGCTATTTTTAATAAACGCACCCGGAGTTGCGAGATTATAATTTAGTAAATATGTGAATTTGAAAATTAGCTCTTAATGAAAATTTTATGAGAAAAGAATGAAGAATAACTCGTAGACAAAATATTATTACTTGTAATTGTTTGCTCCTTTAGGAGCATAGTTATAAAGAAGCAAGACATAATAAATTTATTGCATTAGTGTCCTATCTTTCTGTCTAAACAAATAGTAAAATTTTTATGAATATTATCAGCTATTTTTTCTCAATTCCCTGAAGTGAACGGTGACACATATAAAAGTTATTGTAGTAATAGTGGTTGTAGAACTAGACAAAGAGAGATCAAAAATCATAATAAGAAAACCGCGCAAATGAGAAATTTAATAGCAAATTTAATTTACTAATGATCGGTATTGATCATATGTACATGTGTACATGAAAATATCTCGTTGAATTTAACCATATTTCTTTAAGAAAAAAAATGAAAAGATAAAAAGAAGGTCAATTATGTTTATAATGAACATAATTTCAATAAAGCCTTAAACATGACTCACTTGAACGTGACAGACCTTATGACCATATACTTAATTTTATTTACTTTATTATATTTAACTAATAAAGAGATAATCACATTTCTTATTTTTCTTTAGACAATATGTGTATGTAGCAGATAGAGCAACTTAACATGACTAGACACTCCAGAAGAGTCATTATTTTGTCTTAAGAAATAAAAGATATACCAAATATTATTTTAATTATCTATCGAATCAAAAGATATTTGTTAATTCATAAATACAACAGACAATAAGGAATAATAATATTGCACATCCTTATAAACGAAAAATGGTCTACAATGAACTAAAAGTTCACTAATTCGAAGATCAATTTTATGATTTTGACATGAACTAGAAGTTCACCAATTAGAAAAGCAACTTTATTATTAAACATGAACTAGATGTTCACTAATTTGAAAAGTAATTTTATGATGAACTAGAAGTTCACTAATTTGAAGAGAAATTTCATGATTTCTAATCTCGGAGCAATAATGATGCAAATAATTATAGCAAATTAAAATGTACATCAACTAAAGAACAAGAAGATTCTTTTATCAAATGAATTTTCATGTGCTTCATGTTATCAAGGAAAATTAATCGATAGACGTCATAAATTAGGGTTGGAAATAAATCACCCAATTTTCTCGAGCATTCATGAAAATATATGTGGGCCTACTCCTTCATGTGGACCACGTAGATATTTTATAGTATAAATAGATGCATCTTCTAGATTGTCGCATGTATGTTTATTATCATCTCGAAATGTTATATTTGCGAGATTGCTTGCTCAAATATTCCAATTAAGATAATAATTTTTGGATTGTACATTTAACTCATCTTGATGATGACTAGTGCGTCACATCCCAAGTATTCAATGACTATTGTACGTTGATTGAGTTTATAGTTGAGCATGGACCCACAAACACACTTAGAATGATCTAACATGATTTCTTGTTAAGTAATTATAATTAATCGTTGGTCCTAATAATGAAATTAAAACTCATCTTCTGATTGAGGGCATGAAATGATACATGTTGTAGCACTAATTAGAGTAAAGCCAACATGTTATCATAGCACTCCTCATTATAATTTGTGGCTGGCCTGCAGCCAAGTAAATAGTATTTGAATTTTTTTGGATGTGCAATATTTGTTCTAGTAACTCTACCACAATGCAGAAAGATGGGTCACAAATATAAATCGGGCATATATGTTGAGTTAAATCACCCTCCATATTTTGATATATTGAACTTCATGACATGAACCTTTTCAGTACATCATTTATTGATTATAAATTTGAAGTGACAAATTTTCGATCATTACCTAATTTTGATCCTTGATCTTATATATATGAACTATAAGTTAAAAATGCAAGTCATTTATTTGCAAAACATAACAAATCAACTATTAGATACATTTTTTCATTCATAAAAGTAATTAAGTCACATATATTTGCTAACATCTCATTTTAGATTGATATCTCCTTGAAGGATGATCTATTACTTTCGTAACAAATGAAACAAAAACACATCTCGAGTGTGGTAGTTTATGACGTTCATAGATAAAATTCCAGAAGAAGAGTTGAATGAATAACCAAGAGAGTTTTGAAACAATCAAATATCAATGGATATGTTCAAGATATACTAGACAATACAAGTCCCGAAGTACTTGATTAATAATTAATTATAGCATTAGGGGGAGGAAGACGAGCTGGAAAACTACAAGTCATATGGAATGCATCATTAATATCACTCAATTAGATCTTCAAATAAGTTAATATGAACTAGAAGTTTATAAATTTATTTATGTGAAACAACGTGCACATATATTATTTTTATGGATGCAAAACTGATTATGTATTCCAGCATTACATGCTCATGGTTATATTGAAATATATGTGGTTAATTCTAAATTTGATGTTTGCCAGAAGCATGGTCGACCAATCGGTTCTAGAGATAAGAATCCAAGGAAAAGAAAGAGCATGATAAGATACTTGGCTTGAAGTTATCGATACTTCTAAATGAAAAAAAATTCTTCTGAAAAGAATATTGATGATAAAAGAGTAAAAGACATTGACGAGCAAATTATCCCAGAAGTGATTTAGGTAGCTAACAATATTGAAATATTTAAAATGGTGAGATCTCAATAAATTACCTCTATATTAGAATAAATATGGAACCGAAATAAAATTACAATTAAGCAAAATTTATTTATATAATTGCAATTGATATAATAAATGAAAATGTGGATCTAGAATTAAAATTATTTGTATAATGTCGACAGATAAAGTATGGCCAATTCGAAAGATGTAGTCCAAATAACTGCATTTTATAACAGTAACTTATAAGCGGGTATAACTTATAAGATGGTGTTTTAAAAATATGTAACGAGAAAAATTAAATTGTGATATGTAATTACATTTCAAATTTTGTGATCCCTGGTGGACTCATTAACGTAGTAGTAAATTATTTATATCTCATTTGATTGCAATATATTAATGAAAATCGTTGAAAAATTTAGAATGCCTGAAGTATTTCAAACTCTCGAGAGATTTAATCGAAAGCATTTCAAGATCTTTGTATTAATTAATGAAATATTAAGATATGTGATAAAATTACTATAATAAAAGTAGTCGTTCTGAAAAAATTTCTGAGTTCAAATGATAAGTAATCACAGTTAAATAAAAAAAAATAAGAGAAAGTAATGAATAACAAAATTTAAATTAAAGAATAATTCAAATGAAAAATCTATAGGATAAAGGATAATTGATAAGAATGATTGTTCAAAATTAATCACACAAATAGATTGTACTAGCTGTGTTGTGAGATCAAAGTAGATTGTAACAAAATCAAATTTGAATCAAAGAATTATAATTACATCAAAATCTATTAAAAGAAAATAATATAATATATCCAATACAAACTCTACCAAAAAAATCTGAATTTTAGCAAATTTTTTATTTCACAAACTATTAAAATTCATTTGGAGTTTATATCTTCAAATGTAACATCTCAAGAAAAATCTGCTATCCCATGACCATGAGCCACACCTGAAAAATGAAAAAAAAAAAAAAACTAAAATTTTTTCAGATTAATGAGGGGCTTTTTTGCAAATTGTTGAATATGGAAAATTGAGGAAAGAAGTAAATATGACTCAATTTAATCAAATTTCACATAGTTTATTCCTTAATTAATAATTATGTCTCAACTAACACTAAATTTAGTATCAACTACACTGAATTTTTCCTCTCATTTGTGTAGTTAAAAACATAAAAGTCAACAAAAACATTAAAGAAAAAAAACACAACCAAACATGCATGACAAAATTAGGGTTTTACCTTCCTCAGTGTTTACATATTCAGCGAGATTTGGCTTTCTTAAAGCTTCAAATGAAGCTTTCATACTTTGAAGCAAGCTTTTTGCAGTGACCAGACCACACCTATAAATAGAAAGTCAGAGGAAAGTTAAAATAGATTTCTTTAATAAGATAATTAACGCAATAAATGAGCAAATCAAACTAATACCTTAAGTTAATATCAACAGCTTAAAACCAGTTTGCCGACCAAAATTTGAAAAAAATTATATTTTTTTCTTAGAAACTATTTTTTCTTGGGTTATTTGGTGATTAAATTCTGGACTATTTTTCCTAAATAGTCTCCCTTATTAAAGAATTATTCTTCAAATAATTATTAATTAGAATGTTTGGAATTATTATTATTATACCATCCAAGTGTAAAAAAAATATTTTTCCAGCATCCTTAATATTTGAATATTTGGCAGGGTGTTCATGGAATTTGATTATTGGGCAGGATAAATAATAATAAGTTGATTAATTAAGCCCATGCTCATCAGCGAATTAAGAGACAAATTAAACCAATTTAAACCAATTAAGAACAACAGATCCATGCATTACAGTACTTTAATTTTATATCATAAAAGTAAACAAAAATTGATAAGAAAGGAAAACAGATCAAGAACGATCAATTGTATATACTGCAAATTAACGGGAATTTCAGTGATTTGATCTAAGAACTTACTAGAAATTGAAGTGAGAAGAAAGACAAACCTGGTCGAGTTTAGTTCTAGACTTTGGAGGAGATCCAGACTGAAATTTGAGGCTGTTTTCACTCAACCACGACCGATTCAGTTCGATTTGAGGTTCTTACACTCAATTGAGGCTGATTCAGTTTGATTTGAGGTTGTTTTCACTCAATAGATACTAATTCGGTTCGATTTGAGGCTGTTTTCACTCAATCGTACCATAACATCGATCCTTGCACTTGATTCCAGTCATCAAACAAAACAAAAAAAACGAAGGTAAAGCTCCGAATTCAGCCAAATTTCACTCGAAATGTCAAAAAATCGAGTAGAAATCAGAAAAATGAAAGAAAATCCAAATTGAACCTCGTTCAGCGAAAACCAATCAACAACATAGTGATAAAAACAGCGAAAATTTCGTGTGAATATCACAAAAAAAGATGCATTTCAAATGAATTTACGGATCTAATCACGTATTGAGAACGAGAGGAGGATTAGCTTCTTCTTCTTGCTCATCTGGATCGCCTAGAGTCAATCGCCGCCTGAATCGCCTAGAGAGAGAGAGAGAGAGAGAGAGAGAGAGGACGGATTTGTGACTGAATTTGGGGAGGTTTTCCCTTCCTGAAATATATGGACTATGGAGACTTTGTCGGCGGTAAACTGGTGTAGGGGCAGACCAGTTATCAAACCGTCCGGCCGAGCGCTTGTGGAATCTACGATCAAACCGGTTTGTTCCCCGGTCTCATTAAACTGGTTAAACAAACGATTTTTGACGTAGTGCAAGTATGTAAGATATACATGAAAATCAATCAATCTCTAGATTGAACCAGTACTGATAGTAATAGGAAAAAAAAAGCATTAGCTGATGTATGGAGGAGTTTTTTTCATGGTATCATTCTGTTGAAAAGGCAAAAAAGAATAAGTCAAAAATAAAAAGCTTGCAAAATGTTGTGTTTTCACCATCTGTTTTGATTTTGACTTAAAGTTTAGATGTTATTGTTGGGGCGATACCGTCTGGCACCGCCAAAAAACCCGGATCGAAAACTATGTGAATCAAAACCGTAACATAATAGCGGAAGCGTACCTCTAGTCCTTGCTTAAATACCGAATTAGAAGATGAAACCTTATCAATTTATTTCGAATGAAGGACACCAAAATATGCAAATAGAGTCTTCCAAATACTTCATGAACGCTAATTGAGATTCCTTTGTTTTCTTTTCTCTTTTGGTCTCTCCCTCTCTCTTTTTAATGGGGCAGATGAGAGAATGACTTAGTTCATGTGTATTAGGGACCAAATTGCTTATATATCCAAATAAGCACATTTTCATGAAGAGACACCATTTGGCTCCTAATGTGGACTTTTCCATTTCAATCCCATCATAAAAATAGAAACACACCACCCACAATTCTACACATCAAAGGCCACACCCTAATTTGACACATTAATACTTAATATAATTAACTAAACTTGATCACTTTATTATAAGTATATTTGACAGTAATATTATACACAAATATTATACATATAAGTCCAACGTTGGATTAATGATCCAACAATCTCCCACTTGGACTATATGTAGAACCTTATAATTGTGTATAAAATATAACCCAAATATGTGCATCTTTTCTGTCATTGACTTTTATGTGTCCCTTAACAATTCCGTCCATCAGAATATCAATATAGGATCAAAGCGGCTTTCGTTACAATTTGCGTAACTAAACCTTCAATGGTCACGTACTCGATATACTGAATGACATGAATCATGATGTGGATGTGTAGCATGGAAATTTCATGTAATGTGATCTTACATGCCTATTTCCAACTGGTCCACTTTAGAGAGATCAAACCTCATTTCCTAATGAGACAAAATCGTCTCCCTTAAAACATTAATGAGACAAACCGTTCTCCCTTAATGAGGCGAACTTTATTATAATCAGAGTATATAATAAATTGAATTTTATTTCTGCAGAAATAATCTGAAATCCGAATAACCGTATCATATGTCTATATCATTTGTCTAGATTATATACGTACAAATATGAACTCCCACTAGAACTAAATATTCTTAATTAAAATTGCACCCATATGAGTAGCTAGCTCATATAACCTTTTGAGTGATGACTTTAATAAATGAATCCATAATTTTGGAGTTTGTACAAATACGTTATATAGACAACCGTTTACTCGAAATCTTTATTTACAACTAGAAACTTGATCTCTAAGTTTCTATTGTTGGAATATATATAACTGCTATTTATTATCATAATATCTTGAGTGGTCTTATCATACTATATCCACTATTTGCAACTCCATAACAAAACTCTACAGTAATATCCCATAATTAGATGTCCCATAGTATAATATAATTTTGTTAACATTATGAAAGATGTTATATAATTAACAAGTTAGCATCCTTTCAAGTAAATGAAACAACACCTACTCGCATATTAATGCATCTCTTTACTTATTTTATATTATCTTGACATCTACTAACATCAGAGTCAGTACACCATATTATCTTAAGGACTGATCTGAACTTTGATTTGTGAGCATTAAGTCTTTTGTTCTCTATAAATATCGCAAGACCTTCTTGGTCGCTTTCCAAATAATTTATTTGGAATTACTTAAATATCATTCTAGCATCACCATAATGTATGCAATAACTGAACTGCATACATACACGATTTTAACCTTAAGATTTCTTATACTGAAAGTATAAAAAAAAAAAAAAAAAAATCTTCTATATTTATGGTATTTCTAACACATTAGGATACTGTTTGAGACTAAATATGTCTCCTCTATTCACAAGAGTACAACCTGCTTTGCAATGCTTTCATGCTATTTTTATTAAAAGTCTTTACGATCTAATTCTTTTGTGATAAACTGAGAATACCATGAGAATGGTCTCAAAGTATTTCTATACTTGACACAAAAGAAACATCACCAAGATTTTTTTCATCTCAAGATTACTAAATTGAATTATCTTGATGTTATGCAATTAAGCTAGATCGTTAGTAGAATGTAATATGTCATTGACATATAAAATCAGGAAAATATAATTACTCCCACATAACTTTATATATACATTTACTAACTTCATCTCAAAACCAAACGAGATGATTTATTGATGCAAGTTATAATACCATTGTCGAGATGTATGTTTGAGTCTTTAGATATAGTCCTTGAGTTTGTAGTGCATATTATTTGTATCTACCAACACAAAAAATTCTAGTTGCGTCACATACTTTGTAACATTAATGTCACCATTGAAAAATATGTCTTTATATCCTTCCAATATGACTCAAGATTGAAATGCGCTAGCCACTACTGTCATGATAATCTTTAAGAGTCTTCCGAATAAACAGTAGAGAAAAGTCCCTTTATAATTTATTGACTTAATTATATTTGTTGTTCTTCTTGAAATATCCAAGTTTGCTCTTCGGCTATAATGTCTTGACAATTTTAACATAAACAAATCAAAACGTAAGTCTTGAATTTCAAGACTATAGCCGTATTTCCCCCCACAAACTGGACATTTTCAAAGAACCGCGCATTTCCCGAATGATTATACAAATCGACTTTATTTGTGGGATCGTAAAACTTGTATCCTTATAAATTAAATGGCATATCCAATAAAATAGCAACTTGAGTCGAGTTTCTTTTCCTTATGCCTTTAGGCTTACCTTAACCGGACAACCTCAACATGTAAATGATCTAAACAAGGCTAATAACCTATTCAAAATCGTATTGCGGTTTATTAGTTGCTTGAGATGGAACTGTATTTAGGATATAAGCTGCAGTATTAAGTGTCCCCCCCCAGAGCAATGACGATAAATTAATATTAGTAATCACACTATGCGTCATATCTTTAAGCAATCTATTTCGTCAGTCAGTCAAATCAATCATGTTGGAAAAATCTGACATTGTATACTGAGAGACGATACCGCTTTTCTCTAGAAATTTCACAAATAGTCATGGATGTTATTCACCTTAACCGCCATATTAACCATGATATTTTATCATCACGGTCAAATTTAATGCTTTTAGTTTTTTTTTAAGTTGAGTTAACCCAACTATAACCTTAAAACTTTTGAACATCCAATACGGTTGTCATTTCATAATTGAGATAAACGTAGTCATACCTAAAATATGTCTATGAACATGATATTTTACTGTTGATCATTCCTAGAAACCGTAGGAAATGATCCGCATATGTCCTTATGTATCAGTTCTAATACATCTTGAGACCTTTTTGACTTTAAATCTCCTTTTATTAGTTTGTTTCCGTTATATATAACACAAACATTTAAGCCTGTGAAACTTAAAAGGTAGAGAATTTTGTTTGACACAAATCTTTTTGATTCTCCGATTGGAGATATGACCAAATATTATGTGTCACAAAATACCAAATTCTCCTAGGTTAATTTACACTTTTCACAAGAGTGTACTTAATTGCAAGATTTTCATTATATGAAGTAATTTTATCCAAAGATAAAGATTATCATAAACCGACAAAGAACCGAATTAACCAACTTTGAATAATGAAACTACTAACTTTTCTATTTCCAAATAAACAAGCAAAATCCGCTTTATCAAAAAATGAAAGTAGAAATCAAGTTACCTCTAAAAGACGCAACAACAAAAGTTTCATGTAGATCCAAATAAAATCCAGACCTTAATAATAATCTAAATTTTCCAATTGCTTAAATTTTAACTGTTTTGCCGTCACCTTGTAATGATGTATCTTTCACCATCATTAGGTTTCTAGCAATTTAGTAATCTTGCATAGACATGTGATGTAAATAATTATACCGGAATCTATTCATCACACGAGTCTATTGACCAAATTAAATTAACCAATAAACAAACCAAAATTAGAAACAAATCTTATTTCTTTATTGGCGACAATTTTGCAGCTATCGTATTCTGATTCCTACATCCCTTTGCTTTTATGCCTAATTGAATTTAAATTTGTCTAGATGATACATAATTTAACCTTTTCAATTTTGACAAACGTATTTTCAGTATTCTTAAATAACTTTTTAACCATAGTTATATTCCGAAATTATGCCCTGAATGTCTATGGAATAGTATTCTGTATTGATCATCATACACATGCGATATGACTTCTCCCACATTTCTCAATCTCCATCATTTAATTAGATGTACTCTTATATTTATGTGTTAATGGAAAGTTGCCCTTATCACAATGTCAAGATCGTTGAACTTGAGAACTATTGAAAATTCCCTTTTATACCATTCACCTAGAACTGAATTGATGCTAGCAATATTAGTTGCGATATTTACTATTATATATAGAACAATATTCAATTACTATAAGCTCATCCAAATAACTGAATAATAATAAATTCAATTAAAGGTAAACCCCATCACAAGATATCGGTTTCCATTAATATTTCATCTTTGGACGATAATATCAACTTCTGATTGATATCTTGGCGTAATTATCAAGCTTTGATAACAAAGTAACATGTCAACAAATTTATCTTCCTTTGGGCCGATTAAATTTGTCACACGTAAAACCAAATAATTATCACATACTCGATACTACTCATATGCACAAATAATTAAAATAAATATTGTCTTCCTTTGGGCCGATCAATATTTATATAATAATAATACAAACACGGCCTTTTATATTCCGAAATAAAACTAATTGCAACAGAGAGGTCACTTTGGCGACGTCATGCTAAAACAAATCAATTCCAAAATATATATTCTTAGATACCTTTATTTGAACTTAAAATTATACTTTAAAGTCGAATTTACAACTTTACATGTGGGCATTTTCTTAAATTTTCAAGATTGTCACAAAATGATCCTTGATAATGGGCTTATTTGTAAATATAAAATATTTTATGCCTAATTTTACATAAAAGTCCCTTATATCAATTTTGCACAAATTATCTTGTATTTTACTATCACAAATTAATCCTTACTTGGGATTTATTTGTAAATATATATAATTTTAGTCCAATTATATTTACAAGCCCTTATGATCGAGTTATAAAATCGACCTTTTGTTTTCCCGAATTTGCATTAATAACTTAATTCCTTTGATAACTCATTTTATACTTAAAATTTGCAATTTAATGCCTTAATATGTTGGTACATACGGATACCAAAATATTTCTAATTTTACCTTAATGCTTAATGAGTTATTTTGAAACTTTACAAGTCATAAATTGTCTAATATGTTTAATTAAAATAAAAAAAATATATATATATATATATATATATATATATATATTTTAAATATTACTAAAGTCCTTTATTTTATTTAAAACATAAAACCCACTAAAATCTATATTCTTAACTTTATAAAACTTTATTATTTTGGGTCTTAAAAATAATACCTAAAATCCTTAATTTTACCTTAATGGGTTTATTTATTGGGCTTAAAATATTAAAAATAATAAGTTGTTCCTTCTAAAATCTCAAGTTTCTTATCCCAGCATCCAAAAAGGCCCAGTTCAAATTTGGTTCAACTTAATCAGGATTTAAAATCCCGAACTATATTTCCATATTTTCTGAATATCAGGATTTACTAAACTTGATTTAGATTCTCGGCTCCTTAAACAATAAAATCCAGGAAACTCGATCCCATCTCCTCCAAACAGACTACTCACGAGATTCCTCTCGAGTCGCGTCTGGACATGACGACTTCTCGCCCGGATGGCCGCGTATCTTCACCGGAAGAGCTTCACACCTTCGCGCCACCTCGCCCGAAACTCGCGTCCGTCCAGCAGACGCGTCTTATCGCATTTCCTTTGCATCTGTTCCAAGATGCTCCTCCTTACGTGAAGATGGCGTTGCTTGCGGGTGACGATCTGGCCGACTAATCTCGGACGATCACTTTTGACAACTCTTAAATCACATCGATTATTCCGTTTCTGATGCCACTTGTTGGGGCGATACCGTCTGGCACCGCCAAAAAACCCGGATCGAAAACTATGTGAATCAAAACCGTAACATAATAGCGGAAACGTACCTCTAGTCCTTGCTTAAATACCGAATTAGAAGATGAAGCCTTATCAATTTATTTCGAATGAAGGACACCGAAATATACAAATAGGGTCTTTCAAATACTTCATGAACGCCAATTGAGATTCCTTTGTTTTCTTTTCTCTTTTGGTCTCTCCCTCTCTCTTTTTAATGGGGCAGATGAGATAATAACTTAGTTCATGTGTATTGGGGACCAAATTGCTTATATATCCAAATAAGCACATTTTCATGAAGAGACACCATTTGGCTCCTAATGTGGAGTTTTCCATTTCAGCTCATCATAAAAATAGAAACACACCACCCACAATTCTACACATCAAAGGCCACACCCTTATTTGACACATTAATACTTAATATAATTAACTAAACTTGATCACTTTATTATAAGTATATTTGACAGTAATATTATATACAAATATTATACATATAAGTCCAACGTTGGATTAATGATCCAACAGTTATGTCAATATATGTCCAAATTGGAAAGTGCAACATTGAAATTGTTTCAAGTTGCCAAACTAGTTCAAATGATAAGTACCACTTGAACTTTGGAAGAGATTCTAACTTCAAATAAGGGCGAACATGTTTTACATAGATAGTATTTAGCTTGTCTATCAACCCATTAATCATGGGTTTAAGTCTCAACAAAAAAGAAATCATTTCAAGTTACTTTCTGAAAATAACTATCCTGCAAAGCAAACTTAAGTACTTTTGTATTAATTTCTTTATTTTTTAATGTATATATAGGTCCATTATTCTGGCCAACATTCATAGTGGCAGTAGCAGCTGCCATTCTTGCCAGCCAGGCGACGATTTCAGGTGCATTTGCAATAATTATATCTCAGTCGCAAGCTCTAGGTAGTTTCCCAAGGGTTAAAGTAATGCACAGATCAAAAATACACGTAGGGCAAGTATACATTCCAGAGGTAAACTTCGCGCTTGGCCTTGCTCGTGTCATAATTACCTTTGCCTTCAAGGACACAACCAAGATTGGCAACCGCTTACGGTGAGTCCTGCTTCCATTTTAAATAGATCGATCAATACATATGAACTCAAATGCATGCATGCATTTTATACGGGAGTAGGATATGGCCTTTTTGGTAGAACATCCATATGATCTCTACTTTGCATAGACATTAAATAAATTTTTTCATACAAACATGGTTTTTATTTGAATCTATCATCATAATTATCTTTTTCCATTTAAATTCCCTTCCATCAAAATAATAATCATCGCATTCATGGGGATTCAGAAACAAATAAATATGTAGATTTGGTTATGCATACGGTGCACGTTGTAGCTTTTTTCTTAGTTCACTACAAAAATTTATAATTTCCTAATAAAATGAGTGTTTTATGGTGTTATAATAAAGAACAACTTTCACCAGTTTAATTTGTAGTAATGTTTATATGATAACATTTAAGTTCATATGTGAACTTCCAATGTTTTTTTACAAGTTTAGTTTTTTATGCATCCAATGTTATTATAATGGCTATCACTAGAAAAAGTGAAAACCGCAGGATCACAGTCATAACACGAGGTATTTTTACCATATGCAGGAATAGCGGTTACATCTGTCATGATCATCACGACGTTTTTGCTAACATTAGTTATTCTTCTCATATGGAAACTATTAATCTGGTGGTTCATGTTGTTCTTTGTAGTGTTCGGCCTAATAGAATTCCTTTATTTCTCTTCCGTCATTTACAAATTTGTACAAGGAGGGTACTTCCCTCTAGTAGTTTCATTTATATTGATGATGATGATGGGTACTTGGCATTATGTTCATGTCAATAAATACTCGGTACGAGCTTAATAATATCGTATCCAGCGACAAATTAATATTCTTGGCTGAAAAACACAACATAGGAAGAATCCCTGGAGTAGGCTTTTTATACTCGAGCTTGTTCAAGGTGTACCGCCAATATTTTCCCATCCAGTAGAAAAAATAACCTATTTTTATTCTATTCTTGTTTGTGTGTCAATAAAGCACCTACCAATCCCTCACGATCAAAATTGAGGATCTCTTTCTTTTTATGCAGGTAGAGCCGGCAAAATATAGAACGTTTCGTTTTGTCGCCAGATACGCATACAATGATGCAGAAGAGGATGCTAAGGTTTTTGCCGTTGCTTTGATGGAAGGACTTCAAAAAGTACATAAATGAGAAAATTTCTTTGTGCAAGGAGAAAGAAAGGAACCATGATCAGATCTATAACAGGGGCCTTGCTACGGTTAATGTAGAGGAGATACTTACACTAAATATCGATGTGCCAGAAGTTACTAATTTAGGTGAAGAAACCACGCAGATTA
This sequence comes from Juncus inflexus, assembly GCA_024447665.1. Classification (NCBI taxonomy): domain Eukaryota; kingdom Viridiplantae; phylum Streptophyta; class Magnoliopsida; order Poales; family Juncaceae; genus Juncus; species Juncus inflexus. The sequence continues at coordinate 13,649,890 of JAJHPC010000003.1, read as the reverse complement.
TAGAGCATAAATTTCACAACGGGGTGGTATACCTGCTAGGGGAGGCAGAGGTGGTGGCTGATCAAAATTCCAACATTTTCAAAAGGATAGTAGTGAACTATATTTATAATTTTCTCAAGAAGAACTTTAGACGAGCCGGAGAGATCTTGTTGATTCCGCCAAACCAAATTCTCAAAGTGGGGATGACTTATGAAATCGATCGTATCTTGTGATCATGCATGTATTTGCATGGGTGTTTATGTGTGGGGTGCATTATGTGCTTGTTGATTGGACTTGGCTTCCATCATTTCATAATTTGTACGAGCCTTTCTTTTTTTTTCCTTTTAATGTCCCTGGGATAGTTGTGCCGGTTTTCATGGTTTATATTGAATTTGCTTTTATATTTTTTGTTGTATGTCTCCTAAACTATCTTCTTCCTTTTTCTATAGTGTATGAGATACATAATTTTTATAATGTTTTTATTTGTATAATTGGTTCAACATGGTCTGATGGATGACTGGATCTAGGGGTGACAACGGTTCGGATACGATTCGGATAGTGATCATACTATATCTGTATTCATATTTTTTTTACCGATCCGGATTCATATCATATACGGTTTCATCCAGATCTGGATACAGTTCGGATACTAACGACCTCCGTATTTGTTTAAATCCTTTATATACATATTGTAAGCAAAGTTCTTTTTAAAACCCAAAAAACCAACAACATAACTCTGGCACTGTCGCTTAGGCCATATAAATGAGAAACATATTTCTAAACTTCACTCTCATGGACTTTTAGACTCATTTGATTTGGAATCATTTGATACGTGCGAGTCTTATTTACTTGGCAAGATGACTTATTAGAACTCTTAACAAAAGTTGGTGAAATGGTCAATGACTTATTAGAACTCATACATACTGATGTATGTGGACCAATAAGTATGCCGGCTAGAGGTGGGTATCGGTACTTGATAACTTTCACGGACGACTTCAGTAGATATGGTTATGTCTACCTAATGAAGCACAAGTCTGAGTCCTTTGAAGTGTTCGAAGAATTTAAGAGTGAAGTATAAAATCAACTTGGCAAGAAGATTAAAGCACTTCGATCTTATCGATGAGGCGAATATCTGAGTCAGGAATTTGAGGATCATCTCAGAGAATGTGGCATAGTTTCACAACTGACTCCTCCAGGAACTCCTCAGTAGAATGGAGTGTCCGAAAGGAGGAATCGAACCTTATTGGATATGGTTCGATCGATGATGAGTCAAACGAGTCTTTCAATGTCTTTCTGGGGTTACGCTCTTGAGACTGCCGCATTCATACTGAACATGATTCCATCCAAAGCGGTTCAAAAGACACCATATGAGATGTGGATGGGGAAAAGCCCCAAGTTGTCTTTTCTTAAAATTTGGGGATGTGAGACTTATGTCAAACGTCAGTTTCCCGATAAACTCGGACCCAAATCTTGATAAGTGCCTGTTTGTGGGATATCCTAAGAAAACTAAAGGATATTACTTTTACTACCCATCGGAGAACAAAGTGTTTGTTACTCGCAATAGAGCCTTCTTGGATAGAGAGTTTGTCTCTATGAGAAGCAATGGGAGCAAAGTACAACTTGAAGAAATTCGAGACCCACCTATAATTGCACAACCTATGATGGAGGAACAAACAAGCTCTCAAGTAGTTGGTGAGCTTGAAACACAACAGACTCAACGTAGATCTAGTAGGACTCGTCATGAGCCCGAGAGATACAGATTTCTCATGTCTAATAATGATGATGAACCCACATCCTACCAAGATGCTATGAAGAGTCCCGACTCTCAGAAATGGTTAGAGGCCATGAGAGCCGAGATGTAATCCATGCAAGACAATCAAGTTTGGAATTTGATAGATCCATCCGAAGGCTTGAAGGTCATCGGATGAAGTGGGTCTTCAAGAAGAAGAGCGGCGTGGATGGAAAAGTACAAACCTACAAAGCATGGTATTGACTATGCTTTGAAACTTTCTCCTTTGTAGCTATGCTTAAATCCTGTTGGGAAACCCGTAGCCATGTACATTGCATGCACAGCGGAACCTATGGGTTCAACCCTCCCTAGGATCTACGTTAAGGGAATAAAGGTACGAGATTATGCTATTAAAATTTATACCTCGGATCTTCCTGATCTGCGAGATGAAGAACGGATGTAGGTCTGAACAATTCGACTCGCAACCGTCTCTCCTCCCCGAATCTCGGCTCGTGAAGCTCCTTCCCGACACTCGGCTCGAAGAACTCCTTCTTGATGCTTGGCTTGAAAAGCTACTTCTTGAAGCTCGGCTCGAATAACTCCTTCTTGAAGCTTGGCTCGCGAATCTCTTTCTTGAAGCTCGGCTCGAGAAACTCCTTCTTCTCGTAGGGATGAAGATAGATCGCTCACAAGTTCTCAAGATAGAGAATCTCTACTCGTATCCATGCGAACTTCAGACGTACGGAATAACCGGACTTGGCAAGACAAGTCCGGAAATACTTTCCGAATATCTCTCAAAAATTTCTCTCTTTTTCGTGTAGTAGACGGCCTCTAAGGCTTCTAAGTTGTGTGTAGAATAGAGAGACTATGCCCTTCTATTTATACTAGAGAGAGAAGCAAACGATTGTTCAGTTACCATAACTAAAACCTTAATATGCACCTATTCCGTTGCCAACGGAACTATTCCTTTGCCAACGGAATAGGTATTTCCATAACGGAATACTTGGAAGCTAAGGTTATTACGGTTTCCATGTATATTCCGTTGGGAATGGAACTATTTCGTTGCCAATGTAATGGTACTTGTTTTGTTCAATCAATTATCCAATAATTGATTATTTCATTCACCAATTTATACATCATATGTATAATCTGTTTTTGAGGCATATTCATCCCGTACGAATGGAGTTCATTGTGTGACCGTGTAGGTTCTATTTAATGCTGGCAATGATCTTCTAAAGATCGTAAGTCATGAGTAACCTCTAGACTGATGTCATGACTACCCATGTTAAATGAAATGATCAGCGATCATAAACTTATCTGAATAGACATTTTCTTATTCCTTTTGTTCTACGATATATGTCTTGATCACGAGGCATGGAAGTATGTCATCCTTGAGTTTGATCAAAATCTCTTTCCTGATCGAAAATTAGACTGAATAAATACAAAATGATATTAACAACACATTTAATCCATTTTGAGCATGGCCATGCATTTCCTTCAGTTCTAGCTCATCAGGGGGCCCAGAGATATCTCTCTCTTAACGCGAGGAACAAATCTCATCTTGGTCACTCACATTCCTTGTCATGATTCAGTGCATACCTAATGATGACCCTATTGATCATACCGTTATGGATGACGTAAGATCATATTAAAGTATGCAGTTCCTCATACAGGAATCCATGGTGACCTCATGTCGTAGGAACAAGCACACTATTCATATGAGAATCACTAATGACATATACCATGCATATTCTCATTGTGTGGTCAGTCCAGTACGTGTTCTCTAACACGTGCCTATATTCCAGACTTGACATCCCTATGTCCATGATCAACAGAACATGATCATCCAGTCTGCGAATATACTAGTGTGGATATGTAGCTTCTTACTTGAAGTATGTTTATCTCTATAAATATCCCACATATCACTAGAGACGGTTTAGAATGTCATTCGTTGATTCACAGTTCTACTATCAGAATCATTTATTCTGATAACGTGAACCCGAAGTGACATTCATGGTTGATAAAAGAAATTTACATTCACAACCCATAGACACAGGTATATTAGAAACAATCTTTATTGAATAAATAATGTCTTAATACATAATCCATTTCCTAGCGCAAATACATTTGGTCTAGGACACTAATCCTATATATCTGTGAGTGCTCATGTACTCAAGATGAAGAGCTATCTAGATCAATTGGAGAGGCTTGGTTCAGCTACGCCCAGAGAATTGGCTGTTGACATAATTCTCGGGTCATTTCCTCCTAGTTTTAAGCAATTCATCTTGAACTATAATATGCATCAGATGGAGAAATCCATCACCAAGTTGCATGGGATGCTTAAGAACGCACAGGAGGGTATGAAGACAAATATTGTCAAAGACGTCTTAATGGTTCACAAGAAGAAGGGTAAGAAGACCGGGAACTAGAGCAAGGGTAAAGGTAAGGTGTTGCCCAAACCTAAGTTCAAGAAAGACAAGGATGGAGTTTGCTTCCATTGCAACAAGATTGGCCATTGGAAGAGAAACTGCAAACTCTATCAGGACGAAATCCAGAAGGGTAGTGTGACTACGGCTTTAGGTATTTTTGTTATTAAAACTAATTCACTTACTCTTAAATCTTGGGTATTGGATACCGGATGTGATACTCACATTTGTAATGATGTGCATGAACTACAAAGGAGTAGAAGATTAGCTAAGGGCGAAGTCGACCTGCGTGTGGGAAATGGAGCAAGAGTTGCTGCATTAGCCGTAAAAACTTATTTATTGACTTTTCCTAGTGGATTTGTATTAGTACTTAATAATTGTTATTTTGTACCTGCTATGAGCAGAAATATTATTTTTATTTCTAGTCTAGCTTTGGATGGTTATAAATTTATTATTGAGAATAATAATTGTTCTATCTTAAAGGATAATTTTTCCTTTGAAAATGTTCTATTTGAAAGAGGTATTTACGTGTTAGATCTTAAGAAACAAAATTATAAGTCCATATCAAATTTGCTGCAGCCCAGAGAAGCCCAAAGAAAAAGCAAAACAAGATGAAATTGAAAAGGAAAGAACAATAGAGAGAGAAAGAATAGAAATTTAATGTTTATATGTTTTTGTTTAATTTTTTCTTTTCCTTTGCCTAAATGAGTGGATGTAGTGTGTGTTTCATTTGAACTTTTGTTTAGTTATTAACTCGATTATAAGTAATGATAATTTAGGGGGAAATCACCACTCCAACCACTCCTTAAAAAATGAAAAAAAAAAAATCTAAATAAGTTTGTTTTGCCAAAAAATATTATGATTCTTGCCTTTCTAAGTAATAATGATAAATCTGTTTTATTTAACTCATTTTTCTCTTTATCAGTTTGTATTGTAGTTTTAGAAGAAATTTGTATTTAACTTTATAATCATATTCCTAAAAAAAAAACTTTAAAATCGTATTATTGGGAAGTTTTAAGGCCCCGTGATGAATTTAGAGGTGGCAAAATCTGACCCGACCCACCCGAACCCGGACCCAACCCGACTCAAAACCTGACCCGATCCGAACCTGAACGACCCGAGACCCGAAAGACCCCGAACCTGAACGACCCGAATGACCCGAGACCCGAATGACTCAGACCCGAACGACCCGAAACCCGAATAACCCAGACCCGAATGACCCGAATCTGAATCTAAATGACCTGAACTTACATATAATGAATGAATGAATGGTCATACACATGTTGATTTTACTGTTATACTATTATTATATATTATTTTATAATATCTTATTTTGCTTCTTATAATGTCAAGATATTATTTTAGAAAATAATATATTAATTATATTGGTTTCGAAGATATAAAATTCTATTTGAGACTTTTGAGCTCATCGGCTTCCTTTTACAGCTTGCGCAAAATTGAAAATAGATAGATATTTATTTAATCAAAAAAATTTCATTACAAGTTAAACACAATGTGTAACTAGAGCTGGCAAAATCTAACCTGACCCGAAAACCCGTCCCGCTCCGAAAATGTTGACAAGTCAACGACCCGAAACCCGACCCGATACGCTATTAAAAAGAGACCCGATACGCTATTAAAAAGAGAGCGAGTACAAAAATATCCAATAGGATGTGCAAGCCCAGTCACATACGCTATTAAAAATATAAGTATTAGTAAAATAAATAATATATAAAATACATAATATTTATAACATAATAAAAATATATATCTGATTTGGGATATCACATTTCCATTTTTTTTCCACAACACATTCGCATTAGATCATGCCATGAGGCTTCGAGTACGACTTAGGTACATATGTTTTCAAGCTCTTGTGGGGTGATCGATACCCTGATTTTCACCGCTCATACCTTCCAAGTACAGCCTCACACCTATAATAAATCAACAGTCATGGCTGCCACCTTACAAATACCCTTCAAAGTACTACTTATTCTACAATGTTTGCCCGAATGATTGCATGTTATTCTACGGGGAAAATAGCGAGAGAGTAGAATGCAGTAAGTGTCGATCTCCACGTTATAAACCACAAGCCCAAGGAAAAAAGGGGAAACGTGTGCCTATGAAGATATTGCGCCATCTTCTCATAACTCCGAGGTTGTAGAGATTATATATGTCTAAAAATATCGCTAGACATATGACATGGCTGTTGGTAAATCCATAGCCATGTACGTTACATGCGCAACGGAACCTATGGATTTAACCCGCCCTAGGATCTACGTTAAGGGAATAAAAGTACGAGACTAACTAATAAAATATATACCTCGGATCTTCCTGACCCGCGAGATGAAGAATGGATATAGGTCTGAACTTTTTTGACTTGCAACCTTCTCCTTCCTGAAGCTCGACTCGCGAACCTCCTTGCTTCTCCTAGGGATAAAAATCGATCGCTCGTAAGTTCTCAAGATAGAGAACCTCTACTCGTATCCACGCGAACTTTAGACGCACGGAATAACCGGACTCGGCTAGACGAGGCCGGAAATACGTTCCAAAAATCTCTCAAAACTTTCTCTCTCTTTTCTGTGTAAAAGACGGCCTCTAAGGCTTCTGAATTGTGTGTACAATAGAGAGACTCTGCCCTTCTATTTATACTAGAGAGAGAGGTGAACAATTGCTCAGTTACCATAACTAAAAACCCTAATCTGTGCCTATTCTGCTGCTAACGGGACTATTCTGTTGTCAACGGAATAGGTATTTTCATAACGGTATATTTGGCAACTAAGGTTATTACAGTTTTCATATCTATTCCGTTGGGAACGGAACTATTCCATTGCCAATAGAATGGTACCGTTTTATTCAATCAAGTATCTAATAATTGATTATTTCATTCACCAATTTATACATCATATGTATAACTGTTTTGAGGCATATTCATCCCGTACGAATGGAGTTCATTGTGTGACCGTGTAGGATCCATTTAACGCTGACAACGATCTTCTAAAGATCGTAAGTCATGAGTAACCTCTAGACTGATGTCATGACTACCCATGTTAAATGAAATGATCAGTGATCATAAACTTATCTGAATAGATGTTTTCTTATTCCTTTTGTTCTACGATATTTGTCTTGATCACAAGGCATGGAAGTATGTCATCCTTGAGTTTGATCAAAGTCTCTTTCCTGATCGAGAATTAGACTGAGTAAATACAAAATGATATTAACAACGCATGTTAATCTATTTTAAGCATGGCCATGCATTTTCTTCAGTTCTAGTTCATCAGGGGGCCAAGAGATATCTCCTTCAGATTCTTGCGTTCTGAACCGTTTCATGACCTTGTCAATGTATGTACTTTGACTCAGACTTATAAGCCTTCTAAATCTATCTCTATAGATCCTGATTCCTAGCACGTAGGAGGCTATAAGGGTTGCGCCAAAGCGCACTTAGTGCTAAATGAAATACGGATCTTGGCCCACTATGAAACCTCATTTAATTCAAGTTTCCGAATCAATACTACTGAAGGTGTTTGATTTGAAGAAAAATAGTGGGAGTATAATATATGAAACAAAATTAGAATAATTCTAATTTTAAATAATAAACTTTACATTGCATATTAAACTTGTAGAATGAGTTCGAAATTTACGAACTTGCGATCTATCCTTGAGAAGGATAAACTCGATTTGTCATTGATGCCCTCAGGATTGAAAGGGAAAGAGAGTTGAATAGACAAACCGCATGGGAGAGCTGGATCAAGAGTAAAGGCAAGGAGTTGCCTAAACCCGAGAAATCGGAAGAAGTGATTGCATGTTCTATGCGTGATCATTGGAGAACAGGATGTAAGATATGTCAAGAAGAAGAATCAATGACTGCCATTTCAGGTATTCCTCTTTCTAAATCTCTAATTGGATATTGGATATCCACTATAATTCTCACATTTTGAATATGCAGGATATTACTTAGAAGTAAAAGATTAGCTAGAGGAGAAGTCAACCTACAAGTGGGGAATGAAGCAATAGTTGCTACATTAGCTCTAGGATTTTATTGACTTAGCCATTGTGGACTTGTAATGAAATAAATGTTATTTCTAAATTAGCGTTAAAATGGTTGTAAAATTTATTATTTGGAATAATAAAATTTTCCTAGATTTGTCTATTTGAAATGTTCAATTAGAAAAATAACCTTTATATGCTAAATAATAAGTCCATTGATTTCATACTTCTAGCAATGTCATCTAAGTCACAACATAAGAATCGCATTTCTAAAACTCCAGCCTATGTGGAAAGTTTGACTCACTGGATCTAGGATCAATTGAGACGTGCGAATTTTATCAAAAAGGATGACAAGAATGGGTAACCATCACGAAGTTGATGGGTTAGTTTGTTGAGTCTCATACCTATAGATGCATGAGAGACAAAAGCTAGCCAGCTAGAAATAAGGAATAACAGAATTTCATATTAAAGGTCTTTTAAGTAAAAGGTTTTACTTAATGAAACACACTGTATTTTAAATGTTCAAAGCATTTGAGATTGAAATTCGATATTGCCTTGACAAAACAATAAGAGCACTTCGATCAAATCAAAGTGGCAATAGTTTGACAATTATCTTAGAAATTGTGGAAAGGGTTTCACAATTAATTCTATATGCAGCATCTCTCGATGTGCACATAAAGAAGAAAATGAAACTTATTGGATAAGATTCAGTCTATGCCTCCGAAACTCTTATAGGTTTATACTCTTGCATATACTAAACACGAATATCATAAGGTTCAAAAGGACACCAAATGTGATATGGGTTTGGAATAGTCCCAAATTGTCTTCAAAGGTTGACGTATGACTCCTGTCAAAAGGTTTGACGATGTCAACACAACAATCTCATAAATATTTGTGGAATATCAATTTGATATTGTTTTACATCCATTACGAGTTCAAAGTGTTTGCTACTCATAATTCAGACTTCTTTAAAAGAGATCTCATCTCCTAAAAAAGCACTGGGAGTGTAACATCTCGAAAGGTTCGAGATCCACATACTAGAGATGAACCATTAATGAGCCTATCAACTAGTTGATAATGTTGTACTTGAAACATAAGATCCTCCTCACAGACCTGGTAGACATTAAGGTGAGAGATATGATCTCTCATAAAAGATGCTCATAGAGGATGAGTCGACTTTCTACCGAGGAGACTGTGAAGAGACAATGTTCTCAAAATAGTTGGACCATGAGAACTGAGATGCAACACATATACAAGCAATCATGTTTGGAACTTGATTGGAGTATCCAATGGCATGATGACCATTGCATACAGTACATGGATAACCTAAAATAGAAAAGAAAATAGCTATAGTATGGGCTATAGTAAAAGGACTTTCTCACTTGTTGCTATTACGAATTCTAACTTCCATAGCACAATGTGATTGTGAATGATAGAACAAGGATATAAAACTCACATTCCTTTATATGAATTTAATGTGGATGTATCTTTGATACATGGCAAGAGTTTTGTGATCGCGAGAATTCTGAAAGGTAAATTCATGGAATAAAGCAAGCATCTCAGGATTAATCTATTTGATAAAGTAAATTGAAGAATTTGACTTAATCAAAATAGATACGACCACCTTGATTTCAAGAAATTCAGTGGGAGTATAGCAATCTACCTGCATTACAACAACTTACACATCCTAATAGTTAGCAGTTGAAGTCAATACAGACTTCTTGTTAAAAGGTAAAGCACATTGGTAAACTATTGAAAGAATTCGATGTGCAAGAAATGTTCTTTCTCATGGTGTTCATATGAATGTTGAAAGAAGACAACGTTCATATGATGAAGACATACGTTTATCATCCGTTTACTGAAAGGTTCAATATACAAGAAACAGTTCTTGATGACAAGACCCCATATTGTTGCTTTACAAGCAAACAATAGGTATGCTTGGATCAAAACTTGATATTGGAACTAAGAGTAGTTCCGATTGCTCCTAAGGCCTGACGATCTAAGTTATGAACAAAGAGTCGTTCAGAACAGAGCTACAAGAATACGAGTACATGTTTCAGAAGTTCTCAACTGATGATAGAGATCAATAGTAGTCGTTACAAGTTTGCAATGTAAATTTCTATAATCTGATAGGCATATATTTCCCTCTAGTACAACATGAAAGTCATGTTACCTAATAAGCATTGGATGCTTAAGATTGGCCTAGTGCAAGTGGGAGACTGAAGGAATTATGCCCTAGGCCAAAGTATTGGACTAGAGATTAGATTATGAGAAACATGTTTACTCAGTTCATATATGAATGAGGTATGGGTGACTAATATATTGACCTATATTAGATTGACCATGAATGACACTTCGGGTTCACGTTATCAGAATACGTGATTCTGCTAGTAGAACTGTGAACCAACGAATGATATTCTAAACCGCCCCTAGTGATATGTGGGATGTTTATAGAGATAAACATACTTCAAGTAAGAAGCTACATATCCACACTAGTATATTCGCAGACTGGATGATCATGTTCTGTTGATCATGGACATAGGGATGTCAAGTCTGGAATATAGGCACGTGTTAGAGAACACGTACTGGACTGACCACACAATGAGAATATGCATGGTATATGTCATTAGTGATTCTCATATGAATAGTGTGCTTGTTCCTACGACATGAGGTCACCATGGATTCCTGTATGAGGAACTGCATACTTTAATATGATCTTACGTCATCCATAACGGTATGATCAATAGGGTCATCATTAGGTATGCACTGAATCATGACAAGGAATGTGAGTGACCAAGATGAGATTTGTTCCTCGCGTTAAGAGAGAGATATCTCTGGGCCCCCTGATGAGCTAGAACTGAAGGAAATGCATGGCCATGCTCAAAATGGATTAAATGTGTTGTTAATATCATTTTGTATTTATTCAGTCTAATTTTCGATCAGGAAAGAGATTTTGATCAAACTCAAGGATGACATACTTCCATGCCTCGTGATCAAGACATATATCGTAGAACATAAGGAATAAGAAAATGTCTATTCAGATAAGTTTATGATCGCTGATCATTTCATTTAACATGGGTAGTCATGACATCAGTCTAGAGGTTACTCATGACTTACGATCTTTAGAAGATCATTGCCAGCATTAAATAGAACCTACACGGTCACACAATGAACTCCATTCGTACGGGATGAATATGCCTCAAAAACAGTTATACATATGATGTATAAATTGGTGAATGAAATAATCAATTATTGGATAATTGATTGAACAAAACAGTACCATTACATTGGCAACGAAATAGTTCCATTCCCAACGGAATATACATGGAAACTGTAATAACCTTAGCTTCCAAGTATTCCGTTATGGAAATACCTATTCCGTTGGCAAAGGAATAGTTCCGTTGGCAACGGAATAGGTGCATATTAAGGTTTTAGTTATGGTAACTGAACAATCGTTTGCTTCTCTCTCTAGTATAAATAGAAGGGCATAGTCTCTCTATTCTACACACAACTTAGAAGCCTTAGAGGCCGTCTACTACACAGAAAAGAGAGAGAAATTTTTGAGAGATATTCGGAAAGTATTTCCGGACTTGTCTTGCCAAGTCCGGTTATTCCGTACGTCTGAAGTTCGCATGGATACGAGTAGAGATTCTCTATCTTGAGAACTTGTGAGCGATCTATCTTCATCCCTACGAGAAGAAGGAGTTTCTCGAGCCGAGCTTCAAGAAAGAGATTCGCGAGCCAAGCTTCAAGAAGGAGTTATTCGAGCCGAGCTTCAAGAAGTAGCTTTTCAAGCCAAGCATCAAGAAGGAGTTCTTCGAGCCGAGTGTCAGGAAGGAGCTTCACGAGCCGAGATTCAGGGAGGAGACGGTTGCGAGTCAGAATTGTTCAGACCTACATCCGTTCTTCATCTCGCAGATCAGGAAGATCCGAGGTATAAATTTTAATAGCATAATCTCGTACCTTTATTCCCTTAACGTAGATCCTAGGGAGGGTTGAACCCATAGGTTCCGCTGTGCATGCAATGTACATGGCTACGGGTTTCCCAACAGGATTTAAGCATAGCTACAGGCGAGAAAGTTTCGCATAGTCAATACCATGCTTTGTAGGTTTGTACTTTTCCATCCACGCCAGTCTTCTTCTTGAAGACCCACTTCATCCGATGACCTTCAAGCCTTCGGATGGATCTATCAAATTCCAAACTTGATTGTCTTGCATGGATTACATCTCGGCTCTCATGGCCTCTAACCATTTCTTGAGAGTCGGGACTCTTCATAGCATCTTGGTAGGATGTGGGTTCATCATCATTATTAGACATGAGAAATCTGTATCTCTCGGGCTCATGACGAGTCCTACTAGATCTACGTTGAGTCTGTTGTGTTTCAAGCTCACCAACTACTTGAGAGCTTGTTTGTTCCTCCATCATAGGTTGTGCAATTATAGGTGGGTCTCGAATTTCTTCAAGTTGTACTTTGCTCCCATTGCTTCTCATAGAGACAAACTCTCTATCCAAGAAGGCTCTATTGCGAGTAACAAACACTTTGTTCTCCGATGGGTAGTAAAAGTAATATCCTTTAGTTTTCTTAGGATATCCCACAAACAGGCACTTATCAGATTTGGGTCCGAGTTTATCGGGAAACTGACGTTTGACATAAGTCTCACATCCCCAAATTTTAAGAAAAGACAACTTGGGGCTTTTCCCCATCCACATCTCATATGGTGTCTTTTGAACCGCTTTGGATGGAATCATGTTCAGTATGAATGCGGCAGTCTCAAGAGCGTAACCCCAGAAAGACATTGAAAGACTCGTTTGACTCATCATCGATCGAACCATATCCAATAAGGTTCGATTCCTCCTTTCGGACACTCCATTCTACTGAGGAGTTCCTGGAGGAGTCAGTTGTGAAACTATGCCACATTCTCTGAGATGATCCTCAAATTCCTGACTCAGATATTCGCCTCCTCGATAAGATCGAAGTGCTTTAATCTTCTTGCCAAGTTGATTTTATACTTCACTCTTAAATTCTTCGAACACTTCAAAGGACTCAGACTTGTGCTTCATTAGGTAGACATAACCATATCTACTGAAGTCGTCCGTGAAAGTTATCAAGTACCGATACCCACCTCTAGCCGGCATACTTATTGGTCCACATACATCAGTATGTATGAGTTCTAATAAGTCATTGACCATTTCACCAACTTTTGTTAAGAGTTCTAATAAGTCATCTTGCCAAGTAAATAAGACTCGCACGTATCAAATGATTCCAAATCAAATGAGTCTAAAAGTCCATGAGAGTAAAGTTTAGAAATATGTTTCTCATTTATATGGCCTAAGCGACAGTGCCAGAGTTATGTTGTTGGTTTTTTTGGGTTTTAAAAAGAACTTTGCTTACAATATGTATATAAAGGATTTAAACAAATACGGAGGTCGTTAGTATCCGAACTGTATCCAGATCTGGATGAAACCGTATATGATATGAATCCGGATCGGTAAAAAAAATATGAATACAGATATAGTATGATCACTATCCGAATCGTATCCGAACCGTTGTCACCCCTAGATCCAGTCATCCATCAGACCATGTTGAACCAATTATACAAATAAAAACATTATAAAAATTATGTATCTCATACACTATAGAAAAAGGAAGAAGATAGTTTAGGAGACATACAACAAAAAATATAAAAGCAAATTCAATATAAACCATGAAAACCGGCACAACTATCCCAGGGACATTAAAAGGAAAAAAAAAGAAAGGCTCGTACAAATTATGAAATGATGGAAGCCAAGTCCAATCAACAAGCACATAATGCACCCCACACATAAACACCCATGCAAATACATGCATAATCACAAGATACAGTCAGATTTCATAAGTCATCCCCACTTTGAGAATTTGGTTTGGCGGAATCAACAAGATCTCTCCGGCCTGTCTAAAGTTCTTCTTGAGAAAATTATAAATATAGTTCACTACTATCCTTTTGAAAATGTTGGAATTTTGATCAGCCACCACCTCTGCCTCCCCTAGCAGGTATACCACCCCGTTGTGAAATTTATGCTCTATAATCTGCGTGGTTTCTTCACCTAAATTAGTAACTTCTGGCACATCGATATTTAGTGTAAGTATCTCCTCTACATTAACCGTAGCAAGGCCCCTGTTATAGATCTGATCATGGTTCCTTTCTTTCTCCTTGCACAAAGAAATTTTCTCATTTATGTACTTTTTGAAGTCCTTCCATCAAAGCAACGGCAAAAACCTTAGCATCCTCTTCTGCATCATTGTATGCGTATCTGGCGACAAAACGAAACGTTCTATATTTTGCCGGCTCTACCTGCATAAAAAGAAAGAGATCCTCAATTTTGATCGTGAGGGATTGGTAGGTGCTTTATTGACACACAAACAAGAATAGAATAAAAATAGGTTATTTTTTCTACTGGATGGGAAAATATTGGCGGTACACCTTGAACAAGCTCAAGAGTATAAAAAGCCTACTCCAGGGATTCTTCCTATGTTGTGTTTTTCAGCCAAGAATATTAATTTGTCGCTGGATACGATATTATTAAGCTCGTACCAGTATTTATTGACATGAACATAATGCCAAGTACCCATCATCATCATCAATATAAATGAAACTACTAGAGGGAAGTACCCTCCTTGTACAAATTTGTAAATGACGGAAGAGAAATAAAGGAATTCTATTAGGCCGAACACTACAAAGAACAACATGAACCACCAGATTAATAGTTTCCATATGAGAAGAATAACTAATGTTAGCAAAAACGTCGTGATGATCATGACAGATGTAACCGCTATTCCTGCATATGGTAAAAATACCTCGTGTTATGACTGTGATCCTGCGGTTTTCACTTTTTCTAGTGATAGCCATTATAATAACATTGGATGCATAAAAAACTAAACTTGTAAAAAAACATTGGAAGTTCACATATGAACTTAAATGTTATCATATAAACATTACTACAAATTAAACTGGTGAAAGTTGTTCTTTATTATAACACCATAAAACACTCATTTTATTAGGAAATTATAAATTTTTGTAGTGAACTAAGAAAAAAGCTACAACGTGCACCGTATGCATAACCAAATCTACATATTTATTTGTTTCTGAATCCCCATGAATGCGATGATTATTATTTTGAAATTTATGCCTCCCCTAGCAGGTATACCACCCCGTTGTGAAATTTATGCTCTATAATCTGCGTGGTTTCTTCACCTAAATTAGTAACTTCTGGCACATCGATATTTAGTGTAAGTGTCTCCTCTACATTAACCGTAGCAAGGCCCCTGTTATAGATCTGATCATGGTTCCTTTCTTTCTCCTTGCACAAAGAAATTTTCTCATTTATGTACTTTTTGAAGTCCATCCATCAAAGCAACGGCAAAAACCTTAGCATCCTCTTCTGCATCATTGTATGCGTATCTGGCGACAAAACGAAACGTTCTATATTTTGCCGGCTCTACCTGCATAAAAAGAAAGAGATCCTCAATTTTGATCGTGAGGGATTGGTAGGTACATGAGCACTCACAGATGTATAGGATTAGTGTCCTAGACCAAATGTATTTGCGCTAGGAAATGGATTATGTATTAAGACATTATTTATTCAATAAAGATTGTTTCTAATATACCTGTGTGTATGGGTTGTGAATGTAAATTTCTTTTATCAACCATGAATGTCACTTTGGGTTCACATCATCAGAATAAATGATTCTGATAGTAGAACTGTGAATCAACGAATGACATTCTAAACCGTCTCTAGTGATATGTGGGATATTTATAGAGATAAACATACTTCAAGTAAGAAGCTACATATCTATACTAGTATATTCGCAGACCGGATGATCATGTTCTGCTGATCATGGACATAGGGATGTCAAGTCTGGAATATAGGTTCGTGTCAGAGAACACGTGCTTGACTGACCACACTATGAGAATATGTATGGTAATGTCATTAGTGATTCTCATATGAATAGTATGCTTATTCCTACGACCTGAGGTCGCCATGAATTCCTGCATGTGGAACTGCATACTCTAATATGATCCTACGTCATCCGTAACGGGATGATTATTAAGGTGATCATTAGGTATGCACTGAATCATGACGAGGAATGTGAGTGACCAAGATGGGATTTGTTCCTCTCGACAAGAGGGAGATATCTCTGGGCCCCCTGATGAACTAGGACGGAAGGAAATGCATGGCCATGCTCAAAATGGACTAACATGTGTTGTTAATATCATTTTGTATTTACTCAGTCTAATTCTCGATCAGGAAAGAGACTTTGATCAAAGTCAAGGATGACATATTACCGTACCTTGTGATCAAGATGTATATCGTAGAACAAAAAGAATAAGCAAATGTCTATTCAGATAGGTTTATGATCGCTGATCAATGTTATCATAACCGGACCGGACATCGACCTGGTGGAGTCTCGGGTCACCGGTTTACTGGTCGTACCACATAAATTTCAACTAAAAAAATGTCAATTAACAATTCCTTAACTTTATTAATACCACATTAGTCATAAAACTCAATAATGAACTAATACTAAAGTAGCAACATGAAAACACAACTAAAAAAATTACGAATAAATTAAGGACAACACATAAATCCATTTTGAGTATTATCATTTACTTGAGTTGTGTCAGTTATAGATGTTTGTTCCTCAACTTCATCTCCAAAATTTATATTTTCTAAATCAATGATTTCATCTACAAATTACATTAAAAAAATTCCAAATTGAATAACTTAATAATTAAGAAAAATATCAATATAAAAATAAAATAATGTAAATTACCATTATTGTCCTCATTAGTTTCTGTCTCGAGTGTAGCCATTTGATTTCGAAAAGTTTCTAATTCATCAGCCGATAATAGTGGCGGATCATCCTCCAAAACCCATTTACCATTATCCATAAAATCATCAAAATTTATTGGATCATAATTTTGACCTCGAAGTAATATCCTACAACACAATTTATCAAATTATTAAATTTTTTTTACTAAACCTAAATTCTTATTTCATAATGTTAGTTGGTATCTCATAATTCATACCTTTGGTGTAACCTCAAATTATAACGCACATAAAGGGTCTGACTTATGTGACAAAATATATTACGATTGAGAAAAGTATACAAAATATAATATATTTGCTTCAGAAATTGTTGATGACTACTTATTCAGAAGTAAAGGGTTTGAATTTTACTTAGCACTTAGTTAAATTTGAATAGATCAAATTATATATAATTTTCTCAAATTGAGCACATGAATTTATCAAACTAGTTGTTCAAGCCAATTACATCAATCACGTGTACCCAATTTGAACAATCCAATCAAAAACGAAAACTAAGTTCATTCACTAGGAAAAAATACCTAAAAATCTTACATGCTTACAAAATAAATCAAAAGCTTAAGAAATAAATAATACTTACAAAATTTTCAAACTTGAATTGCCTCTAGACAGCAGCAGCTTGAATTGAATCGCCCAAAGCCCCAAACACAAAGTTTCAATACAGCTTGAATAAATAACAGTAACTTTGTTTTAAATAGGAGATTGATAAATCTAACAAGATCCCAAAGTTTGTTGATTGTTTCCATTGAGAAATCAAAAGAAAAGGTAACAAACCAAATGAATCTGGAAAGAAATCGTAAATACAAGAAAAGAAATAGGAGAGATAGAGAAAGAGAGGAGAAAGAAAACCTACGGAAAGAACATGGGATGAAAAAAAATCAGCAAAAAATCGGTTTATTTGGCCGGTCTGTTTTCCCTTTTTTTATAAAAACTGGCCGGTTCGATGGAAATAATCCGGGTTATATATATTTCCGATCAACTAAGAAGAAAGAACCGGAAATTATTCCAGGTCCGATTTTTTTCGGTTGAACCGCCGGTCCGGTCCGGTTTTTATAACATTGTCGCTGATCATTTCATTTAACATGGGTAGTCATGACATCAGTCTAGAGGTTACTCATGACTTACGATCTTTAGAATATCGTTGCAAGCATTAAGTGGAACCTACACGGTCACACAATGAACTCCATTCGTACAGGATGAAAATACCTCAATAATAGTTATACATGTGATGTATAAATGAGCAAAAGAATAAATCAAATATTCTTTTGATTGTGCTGGAATTACTGTTCACGCACAGGAATTACTATTCACACGTTCGAACGGAACACATATGGTATGTGATGATTTGTTTGGTGGACAAGCATCGTTTATATGGAAACGATGGTCCGTTCGAAGCAGGAATTAATGTTCACGCGGCAGGCATGATTTATTTTCTTAACGAAAGTTGTCATTCTTTCACCCCTCTCTCTAGTATAAATAAAGGTGTGGCCCCATTCTATTCGACACACAATTCAAGAAGCCTTAGAGGCCGTCTATTACATAGAAAAGAGAGAGAAAACTTTGAGAGATTTTCGGAAAGTATTTCCGGACTTGTCTAGCCAAGTCCGGTTATTCCGTACGTCTGAAGTTCGCGTGGATACGAGCAGAGGTTCTCTATCTTGAGAACTTGTGAGCGATCGATCTTCATCCCTAGGAGAAGCAAGGAGGTCGCGAGTCGAGCTTCAGGAAGGAGAAGGTTGCAAGTCAGAAAAGTTCAGACCTACATCCATTCTTCGTCTCGCAGATCAGAAAATCCGAGGTATAAATTTTAATAGTTAATCTCGTACTTTTATTCCCTTAACGTAGATCCAAGGACAGGTTAAATCCATAGTATCTGCTGCGCATGTAACGTACATGGCTGTGAATTTCCCAACAGTTGCATTAGAGCGTTCGTTAAGGAAATAATCGTCGATTATGTATTTAAAATTTAGTAAATTCTAGTATAATAAATTTTAGGGTTTTGAAAATATTATTTCAAAACATCACAAAAATAGTTTATAGGAATATAATATTAGATATTATGATTTTCTAGAGTTTCGAAAATTAGTTTTTCGAAATTAGTTTTGGAAACGGGACTAAAACAAAGGAAAAATGGATTTTCCAACAGGTCTCCGTACTCAACGGAATAGTTCCGTTGAGAACGGAATAGTCTATTGTGAACAGAATAGTCTGTTGAGAACGGAGTAGAGCAGGAAATTCATGTTTGCTAAGTTAAGTTTAACTATGTATGATTGTCAGCAAAATAGATTCCAGCACACTCAGCTTTGGCATGACCCATGCTAGACGCCATTTCCCGCATAACCTCCTTTATAAAGACAATCCCCCCATATGCTCAAATTTGGCATGACCCACATGGTAGACTGTCTAAGTACCAAGGGCTTCAGTGACATGGGGGGCACTTCCTTACTTAACATTCTGAAAGATTTTATTTTAGATTTATAAATATAAATATCACTTAAATATGGTATGAGCCTATTCCTCACGAGCGATCATGAGGTTCCTAATCTTAGTTCTATCTTTAGATTGCAGAGTAATCTTCAACGAACCCTTCATTATGTGTGTGCGAAGATCCAATGCCATCTTCCAAAGATTGCGGCAAGATCCTTGCCTCGTAGTCTTGATATAATATCTTCCCTAATAACTATCCTATTGCTAGAAAAAGTAATTTATAATTTTGGACAACTCACGGTTGCCATAATTACAACTTTGGACAACTCACTGGTTGCCATAGATATTACGTAAAATTGCAAGCATTCACACACAAGATTACATCACAGAACAATCACAACTCTAAAGCTCATACCATATTTGTAAATTTAAATTCCTTGTATAACAAAAATTAGGGTTTTTCGCAAAATCAGCATTATTCCGTTGAAAACGGAATTATTCTGTTCTCAACGGAATAACACTGAAAAATCATGAATTTCCTGCTTTTTTCCGTTCTCAACAGAACCATTCCGTTGGGAATGGAGACGTGCTGGAAATTCGTTTTTCCTTTTGTTTTAATTCCGTTTCCAAAACAGATTTCGAAAAATAATTTTTTGAAACACTAGAAAATCATAATATCCAAAATTATATTCCTACAAACTATTTCCGTGATGTTTTGAAATAATATTTTCATAACCCTAAAATTTATTATACTAGAATTTACTAAATTTTAAATATATGACGATTATTTCCTTAACAAACGCTCTGATGCCAATGTTGGGAAATCCATAGCCATGCATGTTACATGCGCAGAGGAACCTATGGATTAAACCTGACTTAGGATCTACGTTAAGGGAATAAAAGTAGGAGATTAACTATTAAAATTTATACCTCGGATCTTCTTGATCCGCGAGACGAAGGACGGATGTAGGTCTGAACTTTTCTGACTTGCAACCATCTTCTTCCTGAAGCTCGACTCGCGAATCTCCTTGCTTCTCCTAGGGATGAAAATCGATCGCTCGCAAGTGCTCAAGATAGAGAACCTCTACTCGTATCCACGCGAACTTCAGACGCACGGAATAACCGGACTCGGCTAGACGAGTCCGGAAATACTTTCTGAAAATCTCTCAAAACTGTGTCTCTCTTTTCTGTATAAAAGACGGCCTCTAAGGATTCTGAATTGTGTGTAGAATAGAGAGACTCTGCCCTTCTATTTATACTAGAGAGAGAGGCGAACGATTGCTCAGTTACCATAACTAAAAACCCTAATATGCGCCTATTCCGTTGCTAACGGAACTATTCAGTTGCCAACGGAATAGCTATTTCCATAACGAAATACATGGCAGCTAAGGTTATTACGGTTTCCATAACTATTCCGTTGGGAACGGAACTATTCCATTGCCAACGGAATGGTACTGTTTTGTTCAATCATTTATCTAATAATTGATTATTTCGGTCACCAATTTATACATCATATGTATAAATGTTTTGAGGCATATTCATCCTGTACGAATGGAGTTCATTGTGTGACCGCATAGGTTCCATTTAACGCTGACAACGATCTTCTAAAGGTCGTAAGTCATGAGTAACCTCTAGATTGATATCATGACTACCCATGTTAAATGAAATGATCAGCGATCATAAACTTATCTGAATAGATGTTTGCTTATTCCTTTTGTTCTACGATATATGTCTTGATCACAAGGCATGGAAGTATGTCATCCTTGAGTTTGATCAAAGTCTCTTTCCTGATCGAGAATTAGACTGAGTAAATACAAAATGATATTAACAACACATGTTAATCCATTTTGAGAATGGCCATGCATTTTCTTCAATCCTAGTTTATCAGGGGGCTAAGAGATATCTCCCTCATGACGAGAGGAACAAATCCCATCTTGATCACTCACATTGCTCGTCATGATTCAGTACATACCTAATGATGACCCTAATGATCATCCCATTACGGGTGACCTAGGATAATATTAAAGTATGCAGTTCCACATACAGGAATCAATAGTGACCTCAGGTCGTAGGAACAACCACACTATTCATATGAGAATCACTAATGACATATACCATGCATATTCTCATAGTGTGGTCAGTCCAGTACGTGTTCTCTAACATATACTTATATTCCAGACTTGACATCTATATGTCCATGATCAGCAGAACATGATCATCCAGTCTGCGAATATACTAGTGTGGATATGTAGCTTCTTACCTGAAGTTTGTCTATCTCTATAAACATCCTACATATCACTAGGGACAATTTAGAATGTCATTCGTTGGTTCACAGTTCTACTATCAGAATCACGTATTCTGATGACATGAACCCGAAGTGTCATTCTTGGTTGATATAAGATTTACATTCATAACCCATACACACATATATATAAGAAACAACCTTTGTTGAATAATAATGTCTTAATACATAATTCATTTCCTAGCACAAATATATTTGTCTCAGGGCACTCATTCTACAATGGCACGCAAAACCTCGTGATAGACCGGACGTAATGATCCATCCCTTCGATGGTGAATTGTGGAAGCATTTAAATTTAACGTATCCGAATTTCGCCGCTGAGCCTCAAAACGTGCATCTTGGTCTGTCGACCGATGGTTTCACCCCATTCAACCAATCGGGCGGGAAACCGTATTCGATTTGGCCGGTATTTGTTGTTCCATATAACCTTCCTCCTAGAATGACTCTGAAAGATGAATACGTCTTCTTAACCCTTGTTATTCCCGGACTGGATAATCAAGGAAGTAACATAGACGTATTTCTAAGTCCGTTAATAGACGAACTCAAAGTTTTATGGGAGAATGGTGTAGTCGCGTTTGATTCGCATAATAATAATAATTTTAATCTGAGAGCTCTCTTGTTGTGGACCGTTAATGATTTTCCGGCGTACGGAATGGTATCTGGTTGGTCGACGCATGGTAGATTAGCATGTACTAAATACATGGAAAGAACCAAATCTTTTTACCTATCGAAAGGTAGAAAACACTCTTGGTTTGATTGCCATCGACAATTCTTACCTTGTGACCATGCCTTTCGCAAGCAACGGAACGCGTTTAGGAAAAATATGATAGAAACCGCTCTTCCGCCTCCACGACATTCAGGTACTGAGATACGAGAGATAGTTGACGAGGTCATGACACGGAAGAAATACGTAGTACGTAGAGATGGGAAGGATAAATATATTTTGTGGGGTTTGGAAATACACATAATTGGCTTAAAAGGTCAATTTTTTGGGATTTACCATATTGGTCGGAGAATTTGATAAGGTATAACTTAGATGTCATGCATTTAGAGACCAATATTTTTTGGCAATATATTTAACATTTAGTGATGCAGCTAGCATACGAATCTAGAGTTAGCGACAAAGTGTTCGGATCATTGTGCAATGGCGGGCCGGTCATGTATCGATGAATGTATTCTTTTTCTCATGTAAAACAACCCCTAAATTGTAAGCCACCCCCAGAATTATGCCTAAACTGCAGTCCAAAAATCAGTCCAAATTAACCTCACCACCCTAATTGCCACTAATTAACCAAAAATCAGTCCAAATTCACCTAAACTTCTTCTTCTCATGCACGCAACAAATATGCACATTGAATAGGGAATTACCACTGAATAATGACTATAAATAAACACATTCTATAAAACTAATTGTGCTAAGATGAAACAGTGTTATATATATCTATAATTTGCATTAAATGAAGTACTAGCTAAACACAATTATCAGATTAAAACTAAAACAGATCAATAAATTAGACATAAAGGAAAAAAAGAAAAACACACGTATCTGATGAAAAACTCTAATTGCCCCGGAATTCACTAATTTAAACTAAAACCTAAATCTAGAACAACTCAAACCACATAGATATGAAGAAAATTGGAGAAAATTTGAAGAGAAACTTACATGGTTGAGCTTTAGGCACCTTACTCGGTTTGGGCAGGCGAGAAATTCAGTCTGGATGACGGATCAGTTCCGTGAATTAGTGCTAGAGTGCTTCGTTTGGGGCGACAGCTCTTCAATCAGGGATGGGCGGATAAGAGGGCAGAGAACGGGTCGAGGAGGGATGAGTGATGGGGAATGAGTGGAGAAACGAGCAATAAGCAGAGGAGGAGTCGACTGACAGAGGTGATACGATTTGGGAATGAGAGATTTTGTTTCTTTCTTCGGTTTGAAGAAGAAGAAACGAATGAAGATGAAGGGTAAAATAGTCATTTGGGGGAAAAAACTAACGGAGTTGTCAAGTGAGGAACTAATGGTTTACTATTTTTAAGAGTATATGGACTAAAAGAGTTAAATTGAAAGTACAGGAACTAAATGTACACAACAATAAAGTACATGGATTAACGGCGCATTTAATAATAATAATAATAATAATAATAATAATAATAATAATAATAATAATAATAATAATAATAATAATAATAATAATAATCGTAGGATGATACTAACTGAAGAAGCCGTTCGGGATCTCATTCCGCGAACAATAACGATGTCAGCCCTTCGGGTGGTAGCGGCAGTGCGGGCGGTGAGGACTTCACTAACCTAAACGATTAGGTCAGTTTTGGTTTCACGGTTTGAGTGTGTGTTTAGGGTTTTGATTATGTTTTGAGTTATGCAATGCTTTAGATTTGTTGTAAGAGTTATGTTGGAAATTTTCGAGTTTAGGATTTGAGATTTGCGGAACTTTGAAATCCAATTGTTGGTTAGATATTTGTGTTTGGGATTTGGATTTGATATCCAATTGTATGCTTGATTATGTTTATTTCGCTATCTGTGTATGTGGATTCATATTTAGAGTTTCGATTATATTTATTTGGACGAATTTGTGATTTCTTTTGAAAAATAAAAAAACAGCCCCTACAAAAAAAAATTCAGAGCAATAGCCAAATACTATTAAATACTCGATTTTCAAAATTATTAAAATATTTGATTTGAGCTACATAGGCTCACTTATATAAAATGATATTACATTTATACTATTAGTAATTATTAAAGTAAAATAGCCACTCTTTAAAAAGAAAAGTAAAATAACCAAAGCGGAAAATGTACACGAGCAAAATAACTGAATAAATACAACGACTAGCAAAATCTCACACGTGATCTTCAGGTCCCACAAACTCTCATTCGTAACTCTTTGACCTTCTTGATCTTCCTCTTAACATAAATTCTTCTTCACGTGTATCTAATTATACTAATGATCTCGAAACTTATAACAAAATATACACTTAATGCTGATTATCTGGACCTTAAATGCAGAAGCTAACATTACCAATAATCCCGGAATGCTCAAAAACTTAGGAATCGGCTATTTATTTTCTAAATTTAGAATTATAGATTAAAAGTTATGGTTGAAATAAATTTCCTTAATAAAAAGGATTTGAAATTACAGATTTTGAAATTCAGATTCCATTCTGTCCGAAAATCCAGATTTCAGTTCCAGTTTGAAAGAACCCAAGTTCCGGATTTGATAAAAACTAATATCATATTTCTCAGTTTAAATATCCAGATTTTTAAATGTGCAAATTTTCTTACAGAATACAGAGATATAAACTTCTTACCTACAAGCGACACGTGTCTTAGTTGAGGATTTCTTATAACAAAGTTGATACTTACATGTGCGAAACAGATCATTTCTAAGCTAATACAGTACTTTTTGCACAGTTAGCAGTATAGTTGTGGGTTTCTTTTGATTTGTTATTTTCCTTTCAACTAATATTTCTTATAACAAAGTTGATTCTTACACGTGTGAGACAGATCATTTGTAAGCTAATATAGTACTTTTTGCACAGTTAGCGGTATAGTGCTTTTTTCCTTTCAACTAATACCCCTAATTTTCAATTTTATTATGAGATGCCACGGATGTTACTCATATTTAGATTTAGTGGCACTTCTGTCATTTGAGTTAACATTGGGGTTATTTTTTAATGTTCAATAGTAGAGTTACTCCATACAAGCAATCTGCAAGGTGATTTGGGGCCCATAGGGAATTAATGGATTTTCTTTTATTTGTGAACTCAAACAACAATAAAAACAAACCACCAATAATTTTTTTTTAAAAACAAATAGAGTTGAAATTTTTTGCAAAAAATATAAATGCATTTTTTAGTAATAGAATATTTAGGGTTAATTAAATGTGTAAATTGGGAATATTTTTCTTTTATTTGTTACAAAATATTAATCATTATAAAACATATTCTTTAGTATTGATTATAAGTAAACTACAATTTTTAAGGTCAACTTTTTTTCCAAGAGATCAAGAGAAATTGCATTATAAATTAAATTTTGATATTTTACGAGTGTAAGAAAAAAATATATATTAATATTTTTTGTACGAGATTGTGTAAGAAAGAGTCATAATATTTCTAAGTTTTACATGGATATCAGGATATACATGTAGGGATGAAAACAGTTCGGATACGGTTTGGATCGGGGTCTTATCATATCTGTATCCATATTATTTCTCGGACCCGAATATGAATACGGATGCGAATACGGATCCGGTTCGGATATTACCGGATAAGAATATGAATACAGATATTTATCGGATATCCATATTTTGATAGATTGTGTCTTTTTTCAAATATATATTTCATTATTAACAACAAAAAAAAATGATAAAATAATAATAAAGTCATAACAAGTTGCAAAATAGTAATAACTAAATTGATGGATTTGAATAAATATCATTATTCATATTAAAAAAAATGATAAAATTGCTAAAATATTTTAAAAATTATCATTATATATATAGTATATTCATATTCAATATATAGTGAAATATCCGAAAACGGATATTATTCAGATTATAATTATCCGGATACAGATATTATCCATATCCATTCGGATATTATATGCCGAACTCATTACCATATTCGTATTTGTATCCGTTCGAATACGGATAATTTTTTTCGAATACGAATATTTTACGAATACGAAGACAGGTCGGTCAGATATTATCTTATCCGTTTTTACCCTCATATACATGTTATTTTATGTTTTGCTGGTTTGAGGTGACGTTTTGCAAGAATTATTATGTGTTAAATAGACACATGCATTAGAAGCTAATTTTTCATGTTTTATGCATACTATAATTTCAATCTATAGGAGTGTAAACGAATATTTTGATATTTTATGGTATGATAGACGATATTTTTTAATGAACATCAGGCCTTTCTTACATGTTCTTTTTCGTTAATTAAATCGGAAAAGTTCTACATGGAGTGTTCTAACTTCGCGATACAAGAAACAAATATATACCAGATTTAGGGGTGTAAAGGGTTCGGATACGGTTTGGATAGTACTCTTACCGTATCTGTATCCATATATTTATATGAATACGGATAGACCCGGATAAGAATACGGTTCGAATATTAAACGGATATGGATACTGGATACGGTTCGGATATCTCGGATACGGATATGAATACGGACTCATTTCGGATTGTTAAAACGGATATATTGCTATATAAATATAAATTTTAAAAGAAAAAATTTTGAACAAGAAATTGCACTAGATATATCATTGTTCTACATAGTCAAACTACAAAAAAATATACAACTACTTCAATATATTAATCGTGAGAGAGATAGAGAAAATAAATCGTGAAGTGGTTCGTAATTTTGCCGCTAGAGTTTTATTAAATGGAGAGAATATTAAAATTTGTCTTTAAGTTGAATGTAGCAATTAAAGAAGAAGGAAAAAATGGAAACTCAGTTGTCAAATAAGAGAAAAGAAATACAAGAAGGTGAATTAAAAGGAAAATAAAAAATATGGAAATTAGTATGGTTGTAAAATAAAAGAAAATTAATACTTAATGGATTCAAAGTTGAGTCTTATAAAAACGGATATCCGAATACGGATAATATCTGTATTCGTATCCTTATCCGCCTCATAAAATATATATCATATCCGTATCCATATCCGTATAAAATATTCATATCCATATCCGTATCCGTCGGATACGGATATTTTTATTCGGATATGGATATTTTGCGGATACAGTACGGTTTGGATTTGGATATTATCCGACCATTTATACCCCTAACCAGATTATAGAATTGAAAGGTCGTAATTAAGTATTATAGATGAAATTATACTAAGTATTTACATATGGAAATATATATTTTATATTTACTCATTAGACATGAGTATTAGAAGCCAATTATTTATTAATTATTTATACAACTTATATACATAAATAATTATATCATGTCATTATAATTATGATCATCTTAATTATATATATAATAAAAAAATGAGGAAGTTCATATAAATAAATTTTAAGTTACATTCATATTTTCTATTTAATTGTTCAAGACAAATACTTATCTTTGCATGCAATGGATTATTTTTAAGAAAATGATTATTGTCGATATTTTCTTAAACAAAATGTGTTTCCGAAGCGGAGCGAGGGTTGCACCTAGTTTTAAATCAAAGATATATCCTCAAATAAATAGAATCCAAATATAGTGGTATAAAAGTGGAAATTATCTAGTAATCAATAAAATTCTAAAATTAATTATTATAATATATTATAAGAACATAATAAAGTTAATGCCACAATATAATATTCTATAAAATTAATTTGATAAAGTATAGTTTGGTTTTTTTTTATAATAGCCAAGAACAACTTCTCATTTTTAGGTAGGAAAAATATAAATGGCCCCCTAAAACCCCCCATCAATCCCCTTCACCACTAGATTATGTCGTGACCATTTGAAAATCCGAAAAGGGTGGTCTTTCCCAAAGATGATGTTGAATCATGAATAACATATTAACATGCCCAATGCAAAACTGATTTTAGAAGATAGAAACATTTATATTTTTCCATGTAGAAATATGGTTCAAATCAACAAAGTTTACTTAATGCAGATATAGAGCATAAATAATTAAGTCCATTTTTTTCGTCATTGCCACATCACAATCAATTAGCCAGCTATACACATTTGTGCCCAAAATAAACATCATCCCTGCTCAAATTTGAGTCATTTGTGTAGCGTTTACAAAATTGTTTTCCCTATTTACTTCATTGGCATTTGTTCCAGACTTGCAATGCTACATGCACATAATGTCCAAAATTAGAATGCAACACTTCTCTGCCTGTGAAATGTTTGCTTTATCAATAATTAGCCAAGAATAGATGTTCATCTCAATGCCAAACATCCCTTCACCTCCCCCCCCCGGCTCAAAAACCTGTATTTAGTTCATCACACAATTAAAATCAAACTATCTGACTATTTCTTTGAATAAACCACGGTTTAGTTTCCAACAATGGCGACGCCAAAGGTGAGAACCATCATGGCCTTCCACACCATAGACCGTGTGATCTACGAGAAATTCATCTCGCACGGTATCCATCCAGAATTGGCGCAAAATGCCATTTGTCTCTTCATGTGGCTCGATCAAATAGGCTTTGAGGTCGTGACGCAAATCCTGCCAATTAACAACCCCTCAGCAATATTTGCTTTGATAGCTGATGCCGAGGCCATATTACATTGTCTTCGACAGGAGGAAGGTATCGTTAGCAACACAGATATACCATTCGTTTCTGCTTTGAGCCAAGACATCATTGGTATAAGGTTCTTTGATTTTCACAAAGACGTGATCGTAAGAGGGTTGGCACAAATAATTGATGGGGTTGGGAGAATTATATTTGATGAGGATTTGTATGAGATTTTACATTTGCATAATGCCGCGGTAAGGCAAGCAGAGCTGGACTCTGCGATTTGTGGAAGAAGGCTAATGCCTCCACCATTGCCGCTGGAACTCACTCGACCGTGGGACCCCAGAGCTTTTCCGGTGTCAACTGAGGACGGAAGGTCTATGTTTATCACTTTCTCTAAGGGATTTCCAATAAGGCGCGAGGAGATTACCGAGTACTTCAATGAGTAAGTTGGATTTGCTATTCAGAATGCAACTTTTCTTTTTATTGTTTGATTATTGCTTGATCGTTACTTGTTAGATTTTCCTTATATTTTTTATATGCTGTTCCTAATTGATTGCTGGTATAGACAACTTTAGATAATTTTGAAATTAGGAACGTAATTATGCATGGAGCATATATCTATCTTTGAGCTAAATTATTGATGTAATTTTGACATTTCTCCTTGTTTTTGATTCCGTTTCATAATTAGTTGGGCCTAGGATGTTAATTTGTCATCAATTTAATTATTGACACGTCATGCTTCTTGCTTTAAGTAGTAAATTATCACGCTTCAGACTCAGTGATCGCACATAAAAACATAAAATCATCTCAAATCTGGTATTTTTTGAAGAAAAAAAAATGTGTTTATTAAGTTCTTAGGACTAAAACTTAATGTGCTATAGGACCTAAAATAAGATCTTAAAAAAAGACCTAAAAATAAAACTTAAATTAAGAACACTTCAAATATGTGAGGAGAAAGCAAGAACTCTTTATCTAGACAAACCCGAAGTGATGAAAATGTCATAAACTCAGAACTTGATTGAATAGAATTAGACATTAAACAGAATATAATAGTTGGAAAAAAAAATTTCATTATAAAAATTTCATGATATATATTATTGCATGAGAAACTAAATTGAACTGGGGCATGTGTGTATGTATGCATGCAGGAGGTGGGGGGATTGCATAGAGAGGGTGATGATGGAGAGAACGCCGCCAGGAGGGACGCCGATGTATGGCCGTATAGTTTTCAAAAGTGAGTCATTTATCCGTCTTGTGCTAAACGGAGAGCGAGTTCTCAAGTTCACAATCAACGGAAGGCAATTGTGGGCACGCAAGTACGTGCCAAGATTCACGTCCTGATGTTTGAGCTTTTCATCAACACGACCCTTCAAATTTACACTTTATTTTTAAATAGATTATATTATCAATGATATTCTTGTTTTGAAATGGTTTAAATGAGAATAAAACCTTGTAGATGCCGTTCCATTTTTTGTTGATGAAAGGGAGGGGGGATTAGTTCTCGAAATGGAGGTATTGTATCTCAATGTTTTTTGGAAGTTCACACATTCATCTTGTACTAGTTGTAAGAGGGTAAATTGATATTGAGAAAAGTTAAATGGCAATGCTAAAAGAAGATTATTTGACTTATAAATATATGAGAGTGCTAATTAATTATTGTACTATTTCTGTTAACAGCTTTATCAGTTTCTAATTAGGATTGAGTTCAATCGGATGAATTGAGAAATTGAGATATATTAAGCTTTACCTCTGATCAGTAACTAGGAGATCCTCTACACAATCCTAACACTAATTACAATTAGGTTTCTTTTATAATAAGTATGATATCCATGATTTGAAAAAAATAAATAAAGAGAAAAGTCTATTTATTTGCCTCTCAACTATTGGTATTGTGCATTTACTCCTCTTCTGTTTTTTTTTTTCATTTACTTACTCCCAACTATTTAAATTTGTTCATTCGACTATTTAAATTTGTTCATTTTGACCCTTATATTTGTTAAAAGGTGATTTCGCAGTTTAATAATGATGTGACATGCTTATTATGCATATGATATGGCATATTTAAAACCCTAGAACAAATCTTACATAATCTCAAACCCTTTCTTACAAGTGCGGCAATTATCGCCCCACAAACCCTTCAATGTGGATGATACGATAATTTTCATAAAAGCGCATCCGCAAATTTTGAAAATCATCTCATTGGCACTTGACCTATTCGCGGAAATATCCGGACTTCAAGTCAATTAGGCAAGGCAAAGAGTGGCTTCACGTCTATAGACATTCTCGCTCAATTCATTTCTTCCATTGAAGTGATACTTCATTGTCAAAGACAATATCTCCCAATAATTATTTGGGGCTACTGCACCATTAAAAAATCGTTAAATCTTACTTTCCTCCCTCTCATCAAAAATTTTCAAACCCGAGTTGATTCGTGGAAAAGCAAGCTAATCTCCTATGGTGGAAGGAACATGCTAATTAAAGTAAATCTTGGCACACTACCGGTATACTATATGCAAGTCATAAGACCTTTCTTTTCGAAGGTAATTCCTCTTGCTCGGGTCGGCATTACCTCGTCGGACAAGGTAAATATGGAGGAATAGGAATTGCGGATATCACCACTCAAAACAAAAGCCTTCTCCTTAAGTGCATTTGGAAGCTCAACATCGATAAAAAAGGGTGGTGGGCACAAACCATCCTCCTCACTCAAGGTATCTCCGACTCGGACTACTTGTGTTTAGTGCCCAACTATTCCTCCTCTTTCTTCCTATATGATCTAAAAACTCTTCTTCCGATATATACCACCTCCAACTTTTATGATAACATCACCTCCACACTCTTATAGCAGTGGAGTCCCAATGACATATATTCCTCAAAATCGGATTACACATTTTTTCGGAACCCCAGTATGACAAGCCATTGGTACCAAAACTATAAAAATAAAATGCCCGCCTAGAGTAAAACTCTTCTCTTGGCTACTCTTGCAAAATAAAACACTCACAACAGATAACTTGGCAAAATGAGGGTGATCACACAACATGCATTGTGTGATGTGTAACCAATATGCCAAGGATAGAGAACATCTTTTTCTCACTTGCCAATTTGCGCATTGGTATTGGATAGCAATTGGGAGCAAGTGTGAACATCGATTTGCCTTTTGAGGAATTTTGGTTGCGTCATAGAGCTAAATTCTCAAAAAGATAGCAAAGAAATTGTACACATTGTGGATTGTGGGGCTATGGAGCATTTGGCTCGAACGAAATAGACAAATTTTCTCCAACCAAGGGAGACCAATGAGTGTGCTACTATGATAGACGATGGCGGAGGTCAACAATTGGTTGAGATTCTATTGAAGACTAGCTCCTTCTCCCATACTTCCTTCAATTTTTTATTATAATATTTGTAGCTTTATTTTTTTGGTTTTGTAACGTACATGGCTATGGATTCCCTAACAGTGGTATCGTCGATTATATTTAAAATTTAGTAAAATTCTAGTATAATAAATTGTAGAGTTTGAAAATTTTATTTCAAAACATCACGAAATAGTTTCTGGGAATATAATATTGAATATTATAATTTCCAAGAGTTTCAAAAAATAGTTTTTCGAAATCTGTTTTGGAAACGGGACTAAACAAAGAAAACGAATTTTCCCAGCAGGATTCCGTTCCCAACGGAATAGTTCCATTGAGAACGGAATAACACTGGAATTTATTAGATTTTCAGTGCTGATTCCGTTGAGAACGGAATAGTTCTGTTCCCAACGGAATAAGGCTGATTTTGTGAGAAACCCTAATTATTGTTATACAAGGAATTTAATGTATACAAATATCATATGAGTCTTCGATCTGTGATTGTTCCGTGCTGTAATCTTGTGTGTGAATACTTGTATTTTATTTAATATTTATGGCAACCTGTGAGTTGTCCAAAGTTATAATTATAGTAACCAGTGAGTTGTCCAAAATTGTAAATTACCTTTTTTAGCAATAGGATAGTTTTTAGGATAGATATTATATCAAGACTACAAGGCAGGAATCTTGGAGCAATCTTCGGAAGATGGCATTGGCTTTTCGCACACACACACAACGAAGGGTTCGTTGAAGATTACACCTGCAATCTCGAGATAGATCTAGGATTAGGAACCTCATGATCGCTCATGAGGAATAGGCTCATACCATATTTAACTTAGTTTCTTGTGATGTTTATTTTTATAATTCTAAAAATAAAATCCTTCAGAATGTTAAGTAAGAAAGTGCCCCCCAAGTCACTGAAGCTCTCGATACTTAGACAGTCTTTCATGTGGGTCATGCCAAAGCTGAGCATATGGGGGATTGTCTTTGTAAAGGAGGGTATATGGGAGATGGCATCCAGCATGGATCATGCCAAAGCTGAGTGTGCTGGACTATATTTCGCCGATAATCATACATGGTTAAACTCAACTGAGCAAGCAAGTCAGACTTGGGATCAGGGCACAAGATGGAATAATACACCGGACATATGATGCCCATTCCATAAAAGGAAAGAGTTGTATATGATACAATTGGAAGTGTTCCTACCTAAATAGTTGTGTGTTGAGGGTTGCGTCATTCATTCAAATCAATCATCCAATGATTGATTATTTTCTTCACCTATTTATACATCATATGTATAACCATTTAAGAGCATTTCGTTCCCGACTAGACATTATTCTATGTGTGACCTTGTTGGTTCCTTTCAATGCTGGCAACAATCTTCCAAAGATCGTAAGTCATGAGTAACCTCTAGACTGATGTCACGACTACCCATATTAAATGAAATGATCAGCGATCATAAACCTATCCGAATAGGCGTTTGCTTATTCCTTTTCTTCTACGATATATGTCTTGATCACAAGGCACGGTAATATGTCATCCTTGAGTTTGATCAAAGTCGATTTCCTGATTGAGAATTAGACTGAATAAATAGAAAATGATATTAACAACACACGTTAATCCATTTTGACCAGAGCCATGCATTTTCTTCAGTCCGAGTTCATCAGGGGGCCAGAGATATCTCTCTCTTCACGAGAGGAACAAATCACATCTTGGTCACTCACATTCCTCATCATGATTCAGTGCATACTTAATGATGACCCTAATGATCATCCCGTTACGGATGATGTAAAATCATATTAAAGTATGCAATTTCTCATACAGAAATCTATGGTGACCGCAGGTCGTAAGAACAAGCACACTATTCATATGACTAATGACATATATCACGCATATTCTCATAGTGTGGTCAGTCCAGTACGTGGTCTCTAACACGTACCTATATTCCAGACTTGGCATCCCCATGTCCGTGATCAGCAGAACATGATCATCCAGTCTGCGAATATACTAGTATGGATATGTAGCTTTTTACTTGAAGTATGTTTATCTCTATAAACATCCTACATATCACTAGGGATGATTTAGAATGTCATCCGTTGGTTCACAGCTCTACTATCAGAATCACGTATTCTGATGATGTGAACCCGAAGTGTCATTCATGGTCGATCTAATATATGTAAATATATTAGTCACCTATACACTCATTCATATATGAACTGAATAAACGTGTTTCTCATAATCTAATCTCTAGTCCAACACTTTGGCCTAGAGCATTATTCTTTTAGAAATGACCTTCAACGTAGAGATAATTGACGCGAAGGGAAGCCCCAGGTACCCACGCTGGAGTCACATCAAGTGACAAATCAAGAGGTCGAGCTCATGACCCTAAACAATCGCTTCCTAGGAGGCAACCCGGAGCTCCATTTAAAATAAAAAATAAAAATTTAAAACCTGCACAAAGAATCACTACGTTGCGACGGCCCCGAAAGATATCGCGGTAGCGGTAGTTCGAAAGGCCGAATTCAAATGAAAATTGAATCTTCTCACATTTAAATGAGGAACGCGGTCATGGGAGTGACATGATGGAAGGTGAAAAGGCAGCCTAGAAAATTATGATTGTTTTAGATTCAACCAATTACTGCCATACATAGCCGCAACAATTTTTGGCAAGGGAATTGCAATCGGTGGCACCCTAACCCTATAAAAATCTGATGAAGCAGACTCATGAAATCACAAACCTTCTCTAAAAGCAAAAATCTAACACACAAGGTACAAAGCCAACTCAAAAGCAAACTTCTCACAACGTTCGTTAAACTCTTCAAATGGATAATGGGAAGCAACCACGACACAACACGTGAACCGGAGAAACATCTAAGGAAACATATGGAGAGCTTGGTGGGAAAGACAGAGCAATACAGGATGCGAGCAAAAGAAGAGGACGGGCACGACCTCGGATCTGCTAAACCACCACCAACCCTAGAGAGAGAATCAAGTAATTATGGCTCAGACGAAGACCTTCGAATGCGAGAATTCACCCTAGAACTGCTGCTAGACCTATGGTGTTCGGACTACGGTGACCTAATCTAGGTGATGCTCAACCAAAGTGAGGAGAATGTTAAACACCTGCAAACACAAAGCAATACAGAAAGAGAGCAAAAGAAGAGGACGGGCATGACCTCAGATCTGCTAAGGCACCACCAACCCTAGAGAGAGAATCAAGTGATTTTGACTCCGACGAGGACCTTCCAATACGAGATTTCACCCCAGAACTGCCGCTAGTCCTATGGTGTTCGGCCTACAGTGACCTAATCTAGGTGATGCTCAGCCAAAGCGAGGAGAATGTTAAACACCCATGCCATCACACAAGTAGGAACCTCAAGACCGGAGAAAAAGAGCACACTAAGGCAGAAAAAGAGGTGCTCGCGATAATACTCTTCATAAAAAGGTATACTATATACTACCTAAATTACAAGTCAAACAACTGTGTGTGTATATATATATATATATATATATTCTATTTCCAAAAAAACTCCAAGACCCTATTTCCAAATATAGGTGGTAGACCAAATTAAGGCCCTTTATTTTGTGTATCGCATGAGTAGGATCAGACACACCCGTGGCCGTAAGCACCGAGTTCCCTCATATAAATCAACCATCAAGAATTCATATGGGGATGGTTAGTACGCCCGTGAGAGGGGTCGATTCTCTCCCGCATCCTCCCTAACGAGCCAACCCTTAACCCCTTATGCCACCTATATGTTGTAACCACTCCATTCCACCATTCATCCACCACCTCTTCGAACCAACAACGTGTTGGAAAACCCGTAGCCATGTACGTTACATGCGCAGCGGAACCTACGGGTTCAACCCTCCCTAGGATCTACATTAAGGGAATAAAGGTACGAGATTATG
Organism: Juncus inflexus; assembly: GCA_024447665.1. Taxonomy (NCBI): domain Eukaryota; kingdom Viridiplantae; phylum Streptophyta; class Magnoliopsida; order Poales; family Juncaceae; genus Juncus; species Juncus inflexus. The sequence goes on along the minus strand of JAJHPC010000003.1, from coordinate 13,613,712 downwards.
CTATTAAAATTTATACCTCGGATCTTCCTGATCCGCGAGATGAAGAACGGATGTAGGTCTAAACTATTCTGACTCGCAACCGTCTCCTCCCTGAAGCTCGGCTCGCGAAGCTCCTTCCTAACGCTCGGCTCGAAGAACTCCTTCCTGACGCTCAGCTTGAAGAACTCCTTCTTGAAGCTCGGCTCGAAGAACTTGAAGCTTGGCTCGCGAATCTCTTTCTTGAAACTCGGCTCGAGAAACTCCTACTTCTCCTAGGGATGAAGATAGATCGCTCGCAAGTTCTCAAGTTAGAGAACCTCTACTCGTATCCACGTGAACTTCAGACGTACGGAATAACCGGACTTGGCTAGACCAGTCCGGAAATACTTTCCGAATATCTCTCAAAAGTTTCTCTCTCTTTTCTGTGTAGTAGACGGTATCTAAGGCTTCTAAGTTGTGTATCGAATAGAGAGACTCTGCCCTTCTATTTATCCTAGAGAGAGAAGCGAACGATTGCTCAGTTACCATAACTAAAACCCAAATATGCGCCTATTCCGTTGCCAACGGAACTATGCCGTTGCCAACGGAATAGGTATTTCCATAACGGAATACTTGGCAGCTAAGGTTATTATGTTGGGTTTCAGAGGTGCATAACGCAGCGAAAAATAAAAATTTCATCCAAAACTAATCCGAGGATCCGTGCGTATCGGTTAAATCAAAGAAATAAATCTTAAAGATACCTTTCGGATTACGCTTAATTCGTAACGCTCAAACCATGCATATTGTCCATGCGCCTCTAAACCGGTTACCATCCTAACCGATTTTCGGTCCGTCTAGGCCGTCTAGGTCGGGTCGTGCGGAAGTCATCTACCGCACACACTATCGGTCTCCACCAAAACTCTCAACAAACTGTTCTCATCTTCTTAGGCCGAATAGATCACAAGCGCCAAAAGTACGAAGGCCTCTACCGGTGTCCACACAAACAAACTTCCTAAAACGGGAAGAAGAACAATATATATGCTAGTAGCTCGTTCTCCTCTTGCATAAGAAAACTCTTCTTATTTTATCTCACAAAAGATGCATATAATTTCTCACATATAATCTCACTCTTTCATTTTTGTCATACAAAAAGGAAAGCACCCTTTCATAATTTTGTCATACAAATTAGAAATTATATTTTCTCTCTTTTGTCTCACAAAAGAGAATGAGAAATAATGAGAGAGAGAATAATATCTTGTGTTATGAATTTGGAGCTCTCTATGTCCTTATATAGAGGTGAAGAGTCATGTCTCTTCACACTAAAAGATGTGTATGACATCACTGATAAGAGGTATTTTCGCAGTCGTTTTACACTTACCAAAAGAAATTTATAACCCTAGACTTAACTACAATACAGTAGACAAGTGGAAGTAGGGGTCGAACCACGAGAGCTATTTAGACTAAACTAGGTGAAAATATTACTTCTCTAATGAAAATGGACTCAACAAAAATAGAAAACTAAAATAAAGAGAAACCAAGACCGTAAATAAAACCAAACACGAGACCTAGAACCAGACACACAATTAGGGGGATTGTTAATTGGTTGATTGCAACAAAATGAAAGTAACAAGTAAAGAGAAAACTTAGAGTAAAAATCAAGAGATGTGGTGATTTTGTGAATTGAGGCATAATTTTGTGTAGTGAATTTGTGTGTAACTTTATTCTTGACTATAATAATGAATTTGGAATTAATCTCTTAAGTGTAGTAAGATGAGCTCTAACCGATGAATAACTCAAACAAAAAGATAGGGTTTTAGTTTAGATGAGCTCCTAAATAAAAAACACTAACCTACTTGGATATCATAACCAATTCAATAGAAATCATTGGTTATTTAAACAAATCAAAACCTCCTAAACAATGAGCTTGTTCAGAACTGTTTAGATCGTTATGAGTTATTTGCACTTGGCTATTATTCAAATTCTAATGGAGGCTATTGAGCAAAGCAACCATAGGAATTTTGTGGCCCTTGTTAATTACTATTGAACATAGAACTAACCGAAATAAACTTCAAACAATTCATTGAGCATGAAAGATAATAAGTAAGTAAAAATAGAATAATAACGGTTCAAATGAAATTCATTATTAATAGTCTCAAAAGTTACAACACAAAAACATAAACACTAACTATGCCTCGAGAGGCTTACTCGAAATACATGGAAAAGAAAGAAAATAAAATAATGATAGAACTCATTAATGAAGCGCGGATGGAAGAGTGAAGCTTGCTTGACTTGCCCAACTCCAAGAGAGAGAATGATGAAGTTCAAAAGTGATTAGAATAGATGCCTTGCACCTGGTTATAACCCTCTCAAAAGGTGATCATGAGGGATGAATGAAGCCCCATGCAAAGAGTGTGAATGAACATGGCAAAAACATGAGGAGTGAATGCAAAGTGCATGATAGATCTGTCCAGAAGATGGTCAATTTGGGACACGTATATCTCTGAATTGGGCTCTGATTTTATGGAATAAATTATGGGCCTTGTTCTCTTCTTTCCAACAGTATATAGTATGCATATAGAGAAGGCCCAGAGTGTGAGTTATGGCCGAAATACTAAGCATGTGTCGGCAGGTCCGAGTCTTTATTATTATCTTTATCTTGTGCTCCAACATATTTTCTCCAAGCTATGCTCCATCCAAATTACACCTGAATTCACATAAATATGTCATTAGCAGTATCAACATTAAAGTTGTGATTATTATCCATATAAATAGAATATTAACACATATAATGGTGCAATATCATATATGTATAGGGTATAAAATGTGTATAATTAATGACTTATCAAATCACCCCACACTTAAACATTTGATCGTCCTCGAGCAAACATTGTAATTGTATTGGTAAGATGGGTCCCACGTTTTAGTCTCACTCCTCACTTATATACCAGCCAATAATGATCTTTGGTCCCTTATGTAAGATTCCATGCACTTTGGTGAAACTCGGACTCACTCTCTTTTTGTATAGTGGAATATGAATATGGAATATGTGGAGTGTCTCTCATAATAACTCTTAGTTCCCAAATGAATCGTAATTTCCTACCTTGGTCGTGAGGGATATTCTCAAGTTATGTTTGGTTAAATATGATGGAATATGGTGGATAATACATATATATATATATATATATTCGCCACTTTCGGTCAAGTTATCACTTGGTTTTCTAAACTCATACCTCTACTCTTCCAAAAGATATCGCCTATACCTCTATCTGCTTGGAATAATGAACCGCCTAATGTGCATACCTCCTAGCACCTTTAGTCATTTGGCCCAAAATGTGTCAACCTAACTTCTCGCCTGAGATGTATGACTGTAATCCACTCTTTCTCACAAATCGGGTAAACTAGGGTTTAGGTCACGTACAAGGGGAACAAGTTTGAGTCATGCAATCTTTTTATTTTATTATTTTTTTATTTATTTATTTATTTTTATTTTTTTTGTTTTTGTTTTTGTTTTTGTTTTTGTTTTTTTGTTTTTGTTTTTTTGGTTATTGAACGATTGTGACTCAAATCTGTGGGGATTATGGGGGCCTAACTTGCCTTTGTGTCAAAAATAGAGTTTGCCCGAGAGTCTACCCTCATAAATTTGTCTCTAAAATGCATCTCCTCACGAATACACTCGGTGCACAAAGCTCATCTACTACACATAAGTCCTCAACTTCTGACACTAACCTCTACTTCCCGTCCCCTATCTTCTTATATAATGCCTAATCCTCCTTCTCCAAAACCAAGCAACAAAATGACTTTAGAAGCTAATAGACCTGGATATTATTTATATAAATATACGAGGTGATACAGTGGGTTATTATGGATATTATATTATAGACAAACTTGAGTTCCGGGTCACGGTCCAATGGTAAGTCCTCACATAATTTCTCGCGCAAATCCCTAAATTATTGGCACTCAAACAACAAATCGAGTTCACCAGTGACAAAATATCCCTAAACCAATTACCTCAATTCTTCTTGAATTGGTCCATATGATCGTTTTGAGTCCAAACAAGTTCGACCACATTATTCAACACAAGTTACAGTTCTCTCTCAATCCTTTTGATTTTTTTAATTGGGCATTTTTTTTTAATTTTAGGCTTAAAAATGGGTTTTTATTATTTTTTATTTTTATTTTTTTATTATATTTTTTTACTACCTGACATGCAATAAAGACTCCACCCCACACTTAAACTTTTACTCGCCCCCGAGTAAAGCTAAGCACAAAGTAGTGATGCAATGCAAGAAAAAGAAAATAAACAAAGAAAAACACAACCTTTATTCGCAGGGTTGCCTCCTAGTAGCGCCTCTCTTTAACGTCGTTGGCCCGACGTTTCCATCTCCTCAAGCAGTGGATGCTGGCTCTCCAAGCTCATGAATGTAACTCGCATCGAAACTCTCATGAAACTGCTTCAACCGGTGCCCGTTGACCTTGAACACCTTCCCTGAATCCAAACCCTGAATTTCTGCTGCACCATAATCGAACAATTTGGTCATAAGAAAGGGTCCTATCCACCTACTTTATAGCTTGCCTGGGTGTAATTTGAGTCTTGAGTTAAACAGCAACACCTTGTCACCCACTTTGAAATCCTTGTGGGCAAGCTTCCTATCGTGATACATCTTGGTCTTCTCCTTGAAGATTCGGGAGTTCTCATACGCGTCATTTCGGATCTCCTCTAACTCTTGGATTTGCAGCTTCCGGTTGAGTGCATCGTTTGGGTAGTCTAGATGGCACTTCTTGATGGCCCAATAGGCTTTGTGCTCGAGTTCAACCGGAAGATGACAAGCTTTTCCATAGACTAGCCGATAAGGGGACATGCCTACAGGGGACTTGAACGCAGTCTTGTAAGCCCATAGTGCGTCATTCAACCGAAGACTTCAGTCTTTCCTGGTGGGGTTCACCACTTTCTCCAAAACGCCTTTGATCTCCCTATTCGAAAGCTCTGCTTGGCCATTGGTTTGGGGGTGGTAAGCTGTCGAGGTTTTATGTGTGACATGGTATTGCTTCATTAACGCCTCAAAACTCCGGTTGCAGAAATGGGTTCCTCTATCACTGATGATGACTCTCGGGACCCCAAACCTACTAAAGATCTGGTCCTTCACAAAATCCACAACCGTTTTTGTATCTGCCCGTTTTGTGGCCTTGGCCTCAACCCACTTGGAGACATAGTCGACTGCCAGGAGGATATACTCAAAACCGTATGAGGGAGGAAAATGTCCCATAAAGTCGATACCCCACACTTCAAAGACCTCACATGCAAGAATATACTTCATCGGCATCTCGTCTCTCTTGGTTAGTCCTCCCGTTCTCTGGCATCGCTCACATGACTTCACGAAGAAGTAAGCATCCTTATGTAGAGTGGGCCAGAAGAAACCACACTCAAGGACCTTATGAGTTGTCCGCTTGGCGCCAAAGTGTCCTCCACACTCCAGAGAGTGACAAAACTCAAGTACGGATCTGACCTCATTATCTGGTATACATCTCCGAATAATTTGATCCGCGCAAATCCGAAAGAGGTAAGGCTCATCCCAAATATAAAATCGGGAATCATACCGGATTCGATCAGCCTGTGCACGTGTAAGATCCTCTGTTAGGTCTTTAGCCACCAGGTAATTCACTATATCAGTATACCATGGTGTATAGCTTTGCACGGCATAGAGATATTCCTCAGGGAAAAACTCCGATATTAGGGTACCCTCCTCAATACTCATAGGAATGCGGCTAAGGTGATTTGCAACTAGATTCTCCGATCCTCATTTATCTCTAATCTCCAAGTTGAACTCCTGGAGCAACAATATCCAACGAAGGAGTGTCGTCTTGGATTCCTTCTTCTTGAAAAGATGCCTCAACGCGGCATGGTCAGAGTATATAATCACCTTAGCCCCTAAGAGGTAGGACCTAAATTTCTCCAACGAAAAAATAATGGCTAGCAGCTCTTTTTCGGTAGTTGTATAGTTGCACTGAGCATCGTCTAAGGTCCTGGAGGCATAAGAGATAACATGGGGTTCTCGCCCATCCCGCTGGCCAAGAACAGCTCCAACTGCCCTATCACTCGCATCGCACATGATCTCGAAAGGCAGATTCCAATCTGGAGCTTTAATGATGGGGGCAGAACATAATTTCTCCTTGAGAAGGTCGAATGCCGCTTTGCACTTCTCATTAAACTCAAAAGAAGCCTCTTTTTGGAGAAGAAGACAAAGAGGTTGAGTGATTTTTGAGAAATCTTTGATGAAACGCCTATAAAATCCGGCATGACCAAGAAATGATCGAATGTCCTTCACATTGATCGGGTATGGAAGGGATCTAATGACATCGATCTTTGCTTTATCTACTTCAAGACCCCTAGAAGAACCCACATGACCTAAGACTATGCCCTGATCTACCATGAAATGACATTTCTCATAATTCAGCCCAGGTCAGTCTCTACGCACCTTTGAAGAATCGTCTTTAGGTTTCCCAAACAATCATCGAATGAGTCACCATAGACGGTGAAATCATCCATGAAAACCTCAATGATTCAGGTGACATAATCAGAGAAGATGGACATCATACATCTCTGAAATGTACCGGGGGCGTTACACAACCCAAAGGGCATCCGTCTGTAGGCAAAGGTGGTATTTTCTTGATCCTCGGAGGCGATGGCTATTTGAAAGTAACCAGAGAAGCCATCTAAGAAGCAGTAGTGGTGGCGCCCAGCAAGGCGCTCAAGCATCTGGTCAATGAAGGGAAGGGGGAAATGGTCTTTCCGAGTGACAGTGTTTAATTTTCGGTAATCAATGCATATTCGCCATCCATTTTGTGCTCTCGTAGGAACTTTTTCACCATCCTGATTCTCAATTATTGTAATATCAGTTTTCTTGGGTACTACATGGATTGGTGATACCCACTGCGAATCATAGATAGGGTATATGATTCCTGCATCAAGGAGCTTGATGATTTCCTTCTTAACCACTTCCATCATTCGAGGATTCAGTCTATGCTGAGGCTCACGGGATGGTTTAGATCCATCCTCCAACAATATCCGATGCATACATGTAGAGGGGTTGATTCCCTTAATATCAGCCAGAGTCCATCAATAGCAGTCTTGTGGTCCCTCAACACATTAACTAATTTCTCTTCCTGAGTAGCCATGAGGCTACTAGAGATGATCACTGGAAGAGTGTCTCCTTTACCCAAGTATGCATGCTTGAGATGAGCTGGTAGAGGTTTTAGGTCAAGAGATGGGGGCTCACAATGGAAGGTTTGGTGGGCTCAAGAGAAGGTTTTATCAAGAGAGAAGAAAAAGAAGAAGAAGCCTCTCCAATGGCCAAGGCAGATAGACTCTGAAGAAGGATCTGCTCATCTGGAGATAGATCAAGAATGGTCTCGAGCAGATCGATGAACTCGAAAGAGAAGAAGTTGTCGACGCACTCATCAACTGGGTCAATGGTGCAAATAGCAGAGACATGCCCGTCAGAAGGATGCTTGATAGCATCAAATACATTGAAAGAGATATTCTCTCCGTCAAACTCCATAGAAAGAGTTCCATTGTGCACATCAATCTTGATTCGGGTAGTTTTAAGAAAGGGTCTTCCCAGAAGAATAGGAGTTCAGCTCGGTGAGCTATCAGACTCATCCATACGCAGAATGTAGAAATCTGCGGGAAAGACAAGGCCATTGACCTTAACGAGGACATCCTCTATAACTCCATCTGGCACAGCAGTAGAGCGATCGGCCAGTTGGAGGATCACCCCGGTCTTTTTCAAAGGTCCTAGACCGAGGAAAGAATAGATAGAGAAGGGCATGACATTGATAGATGCCCCAAGATCAAGCATGCACCTAGCAAATTCATGGTGCCCAATGCTACAAGGAATGGCAAACATGCCAGGGTCTTTTTGCTTCTCTGGAAGCTTCTTGTGGATAACCGCAGAGACATTCTCACTCATTGTCACCCTCTCATGGCCACTTAGCTTTCTCTTATTCGTGCACAAATCCTTGAGAAATTTCGCATAGCGAGGGACTTGACGAATGACCTCGAGTAATGGAATGTTTACTTCCACCTTCTTTAAAACCTCTAAGATATCTCTCTCTGCCTCATCCTTTTTGGTGTTAACCGCTAGACGGCTAGGAAAAGGGACTCTAGTTTTATAAGGTGGTATTTCCTCGGGCTTTTCTTTCATCTTATCGGATTCCGGCTTAATTACTTCAATCTCTCCTTCACCTTTCATGTTTCCTTTACTCCCTTCTATTTCTTTACCACTTCTTAAGGTGATAGCACATGCATTCTCACGGGGGTTGAGAGTTTGGGAAGGAAGTTGTGAGGACCCCTGAGTTTTTAACTGGTTTAATTCAGAGGATACTTGAGCAATATAGGTGCCCATATGTGTTAGGGCACTCTTTATATCCTTCTGAAAAGAAGTAGTTGACGTGGCCAAGGAGCTCACAATGTCAGAAAGACTTTTCAAAGCAGGGTCAATTGGAGGTGAAGAAGAAGAAGAATTTTGATTATGGTTTTGAGGAGGTTGTTGTTGGTTTCCTGGGTCACGCCATCTGAAGTTTGGGTGGTCACGCCATCCAGGGTTGTATGTTTTGGAATAGGGATCATAATTACGGTTTTGACCCCCATTTGAATTTCCGTGTTGGTTTAGCTTGAAGATGCCGCAAGCTGTGGTCGTGACTTTCTCCTCATCATGCAGTGTTGGGCAGGCATCGGTGGTGTGCCCTGTCTGAGTGCAGACACCGCATGCTTTCACTTCTACTTTAGTTCCCATGAATGATGCCATCATATTAGCTAAGCTGTCTAATTTGGCGTCCATACCATTCACTCGTTTCTCCAAATCACAGTATCTAATCTCACTAACTCCCCTAATTCGAGATCTGGTTCTACTAGATTGGGCATTTTTTGCCATGATTTCTATCAAGGTTCGTGCTTGCCTAACGGTTTTATCTATGAAAGCACCCCCACTAGCAGAATCTACATTATCCCTAGTCTCTTGAAGCATCCCATCATACAAGTGTTGAATCAAGAGATTCTCTGGTACTTGATGGTCGGGACATTTTGCACACAACTTCTGGAAGTGATCATAGTATTCGTAGAGGCTTTCTCCTACTTCTTGTTGAATACTACAAATCTGCTTCCTAAAAGAAGCGGTAAGAGAGACAGGAAAATACTTGTCTAGAAATAACTTTTGAAGTTCTACCCAAGTTGTTGGAAAAGATGCTAGATGGTAGTACCAGTCCTTTGCTAGTCCTCGAAGACTGTATGAAAACAGTCGCAGCTTGTAAGGACCTTCATCTTCAATCTCCGCCGGCATCATTGTTGCGGTGATATGGTTGAACTCCCGCATGTGAGAGTGCGGGTCCTCTCCGGCACTCCCATTGACGGTCGGTAATAATTGAAGAAGACCCGTATGGATCTTAAAATTCGGGACCGGTGGTAATACAATACCATACTGGTTGGTAGCAAAATCAAAGGTAGACAAGTCCCTAAGTGTCCTATCCTCAAAATTAGCCATGACTGTAGTGTTACCTCTTGTAGCATGAGGAGGAGCTGGTGGAGTAGGAGGCTCGCTGTCGCTGTCCGAGTTCTCCACCTTTTCAGTTTCTTCGGCTGCTTTCGGTGTTATCGGAATTGCTCTTCTTCGCTCCAGGTGTGTTCTCTCAATCTCCGGATCTAGTCGTGCAAGTGGAAGATTAAAACTACGAGTAGCTTTCATGAACTGGAATTAAGTATAAAAGAAAGAATTAGTGAATGCAAGTAATGCAGACTCAAAGTGAAAATAAATAGTATGACAGACTCTGACAAAAAGTGAAAAAGATAACAAAGGTAGCGAAAGTGTGACTCTGACAAAAAAGTTAAAAAGAATTTGGTTTACTCTGACACAGATGCAGACTACCGTACTACACAAGAGAAGTGTGAATATTGACCTAGAATAGTTGCGTTGCTAGCTCCCCGGCAATGGCGCCATTTTGATAAGAGGTATTTTCGCAGTTATTTTACACTTACCAAAAGAAATTTATAACCCTAGACTTAACTACAACACAGTAGACAGTGGAAGTAGGGGTCGAACCACAGAGAGCTATTTAGACTAAACTAGGTGAAAAGATTACTTCTCTAATGAAAATGGACTCAACAAAAATAGAAAACTAAAATAAAGACACACCAAGACCGTAAATAAAACCAAACACAAGACCTAAAATCAGACACACAATTGGGGGGGTTGTTAATTGGTTGATTGCAACAAAATGAAAGTAACAAGTAAAGAGAAAACTTAGAGTAAAAATCAAGAGATGTGGTGATTTTGTGAATTGAGGCATAGTTTTGTGTAGTGAATTTGTGTGTAACTTTATCCTTGATTATAATAATGAATTTGGAATTAATCTCTTAAGTGTAGTAAGATGAGCTCTAACCGATAAATAACTCAAACAAAAAGATATGTTTTTAGTTTAGATGAGCTCGTAAATAAAAATACTAACCTACTTGAATATCATTACCAATTCAATAGAAATCATTGGTTATTTAAACAAATCAAAACCTCCTAAACAATGAGCTTGTTCAGAACTGTTTAGATCGTTATGAGTTATTTGCACTTGGCTATTATTCAAATTCTAATGGAGGCTATTGAGCAAAGCAACCATAGGAATTTTGTGGCCCTTGTTAATTACTATTGAACATAGAACTGACCGAAATAAACTTCAAACAATTCATTGAGCATGAAAGATAATACGTAAGTGAAAATAGAATAATAACAGTTCAAATGAAATTCATTATTAATAGTCTAAAAAGTTACAACACATAAACATAAACACTAACTATGCCTCGAGAGGCTTACTCGAAATACATGGAAAAGAAAGAAAATAAAATAATGATAGAACCCATTAATGAAGTGCGGATGGAACAGTGAAGCTTGCTTGACTTGCCCAACTCCAAGAGAGAGAATGATGAAGTTCAAAAGTGATTAGAATAGATGCCTTGCACCTGGTTATAACCCTCTCAAAAGGTGATCATGAGGGATGAATGAAGCCCCATGCAAAGAGTGTGAATGAACATGGCAAAAACATGAGGAGTGAATGCAAAGTGCATGATAGATCTGTCCAGAAGATGGTCAATTTGGGACACGTATATCTCTGAATTGGGCTCTGGTTATATGGAATGAATTGTGGGCCTTGTTCTCTTCTTTCCAACAGTATACAGTATGCATATAGAGAAGGCCCAGATTATGAGTTATGGCCGAAATACTAAGCCTGTGTCGGCAGGTCCGAGTCTTGATTATTATCTCCATCTTGTGCTCCAACATATTTTCTCCAAGCTATACTCCATCCAAATTGCACCTGAATTCACATAAATATGTCATTAGCAGTATCAACATTCAAGTTACGATTATTATCCATATAAATAGAATATTAACACATATAATGGTGCAATATCATATATGTATAGCGTATAAAATGTGTATAATTAATGACTTATCAATCACTCATCATTATCCATATGCCATCATCTAGACTCTTCTAGATTACATGATCTTTTGTGCTCATAGTCTTTATATACATATATATCACATCTTATCACATAAGATGACAATATATTTTGTGACATTATTATGCAACTCATCATATAAGTCGCTAGGATTTTCTGCGCCCGTTTCAGTTTGTTCTTTGTGTGTGATCCTACAGGTTCACTTAATGTTGGAAATAGACTTCACAGTCTATAAATCATGAGCGGACTCTAGCAAGCCATCATGACTACCCAATTTAAGTGAATATCGGTGATCCGATTTACCGAATCAACAATCAGGTATTTAGTCCCTTTGTCACGCGATATCTATATCGATCATAAGGCATGTAAGACGCTATCCTTATATTAATCGATTAATATTTCTTGATCCCGAATTAAATTGAACAAGAACAAATGACATTAATAACTCTTATTAATTCATTTGAGTATGGCCATACATTTCTTCAGTTCAATTCATCAAGAGGACTAAAGATATCTCTCTCATTTATGAGAGGAACAAATTCCGTCTTGATTGCACTCATCCCTCTACATGATTCATTATATACCTAATCATAATCGTTATGACTACCCGGTTAAAGGAAGTGTTAGATATTAAAGTATAAAATTACTCATGTTGGGAACCGAGACAATCTCAGGTCAAAGGAATATAAATATTTTATATTACAAGAATCGCTAATGACGTAAAACATGTAGCATTCTTATGGCGGGTCAGTCCAGTATATGGTCTCTAACATATACCTTCGTTAATGACTTGATAAATATTTATCCATGATCAGTAAAACATGATCATCAGTCAACTAATATACTGGTGTGCATTTATAGCTTGTATATAAATATATATTTATTTGTATCCGCAAGTATATTTGTCTTCACAAATATCCTATAAATGACCAGGGACGATTTAGAATAGCATTCGTAATACTTTATAGTTTTACTATCAAAGTCACGCACTTTGATGACATAAAGCGGAATTGCATATTCATGGTCTATTTTAATTATATTAAAATAACATATACGCACATATTATATGAAATATCTTAGAATAAATATTATGTTTATTATTACAATCCATCATCTAGGTCACAAACACTTTGGCCTAGGGCATAACACCATCATATTACAGTTTCCATGTATATTCCGTTGGGAATGGAACTATTCCGTTGCCAACGGAATATGTATTTCCATAACAGAATACTTGGCAGCTAAGCTTATTATAGTTTCCATGTATATTCCGTTGGGAATGGAACTATTCCGTTGCCAACAGAATGGTACGGTTTGTTCAATCAATTATCCAATAATTGATTATTTCGTTCACCAATTTATACTCATATGTATTAACTATTTTGGAGGCATATTCATCCCGTACGAATGGAGTTCATTGTGTGACCGTGTAGGTTCCATTTAACGCTGGCAATGATCTTCTAAAGATCGTAAGTCATGAGTAACCTCTAGACTGATGTCATGACTACCCATGTTAAATGAAATGATCAGTGATCATAAACCTATCTGAATAGACATTTGCTTATCCCTTTTGTTCTATGATATATGTCTTGATCACAAGGCATGGAAGTATGTCATCCTTGAGTTTGATCAAAATCTCTTTCCTGATCGAGAATTAGACTGAATAAATACAAAATGATATTGAGCATGGCCATGCATTTCCTTCAGTCCTAGTTCATCAAGGGGCCCAGAGATATCTCTCTCTTAACTAGAGGAACAAATCCCATCCTGGTCACTCACATTCCTCGTCTTGATTCAGTGCATACCTAATGATGACCCTATTGATCATCCCGTTACGGATGAGGTAAGATCATATTAAAGTATGCAGTTCCTCATACAGGAATCCATGGTGACCTCACGTCGTAGGAACAAGCACACTATTCGTATAAGAATCACTAATGACATATACCTTGCATATTCTCATAGTGTGGTCAGTCCAGTACGTGTTCTCTAACACGTGCCTATATTCCAGACTTGACATCCCTATGTCCATGATCAGCAGAACATGATCATCCAATCTGCGAATATACTATTGTGGATATGTAGCTTCTAACTTGAAGTATGTTTATCTTTATAAACATCCCACATATCACTAGAGACGGTTTAGAATGTCATTCGCTGGTTTACAGTTCTACTATCAGAATCACGTATTCTGATGACGTGAACCCGAAGTGTCATTCATGGTCAATCTAATATACGTAAATATATTAGTCACCCATACACTCATTCATATATGAACTGAATAAACATGTTTCTCATAATCTAATCTCTAGTTCAACACTTTGGACAAGGGCATAATTCCCTCAGTCTCCCACTTGCACTAGGCCAATCTTAAGCATCCAATGCTTATTAGGCAACATGACTTCATGTTGTACTAGCGGGAAATATATGCCTATCAGATTATAGAAATTTACATTGCAAACTTGTAACGACTACTATTGATTTCTATCATTAGTCGAGAACTTCTGAAACATGTACTAGTATCCTTGTAGCTCTATTCTGAGCGACTCTTTGTTCATAACATAGATCGTCAGGCCTTAGGAGCAATCGGAACTACTCTTAGTTCCAATATCAAATTTTGATCCAAGCATACCTATTGTTTGCTTCTAAAGCAACAATATGGGGTCTTATTTCAGTTACAGTACCTTATTTGGAACACTTTCCAAATTACTGCATTCGAAATAAATGAATTGCGATGATGATCCATGTAAGGAAAGTGTAATATCCTACCACTACCTAGCTCCTCATAGATCTGGATATCTTAGTTCTTCAAAAGAACTTAGATATTTATTGCAGTCATCAAATGGCTGTCATTTGCTCTCTTATGCTCTAAGCATATTGTACAGTACATTGTATGGCTTGAAAAATCTTATTTATCCCGTCATCAAGAACTGTTTCTTGTATATTGAACCTTTCAATAAACGGATGATAAACGTATGTCCTCATCATATGAACGTCGTAGGCAAGAATTCTTTCTTGCATATTGAACTCCTTCAATATATATTGTTAAAAGCATAGAATCCAATTCATTGCCTTTCATTGTTCATATTAGTGCCATAAACAAGAACACTTTCTTGCATATTGAATATTCAATATTTGGTTGAAGGTATAAGATCTAATTCTTATATCATTGAGTTGTTCATGTGAATGTCATAAGCAAGAACACTTTCTTGCATGTTGAACATTTCAACGTATGGCTGACAGTATAGAATCTCATTCGTTTACCTTTTCAGCATTCATATGAACACCATGAGCAAGAACATTTGTTGCACATCGAATTCTTTCAATATTTTTCCAATGTGCTTTACCTTATAACAAGAAGTCTGTATAGACTTCAACTCCTAACTATTAGGATGTGTAACTTGTTGTAATGCAGGCAGATTGCTATACTCCCACTAATTTCTTGAAATCATGGTGGTCGTATCTATTTTGGTAAAGTCAAATTCTTCAATTTACTTTATCAAATAGATTCATCATGAGATGATTGCTTTATTCCATGAATTTACCTTTCAGAATTCTCGCGATCACAAAACTCTTGCCATGTATCAAAGATACATCCACATTAAAATTCCTATAAAGGAATGTGAGTTTTATATCCTTGTTCCATCATTCACAATCACATTGTGCTATGCAAGTTAGAATTCGTAATAGCAACAAGTGAGAAAGTCCTTTTACTATAGCCCATACTACAGCTATTTTCATTGCTATTTTAGGTTATCCATGTACTGTATGCAATGGTCATCAAGCCATTGGATACTCCAATCATGTTCAAACATGATTGCTTGTATATGTGTTGCATCTCAGTTCTCATAGTCCAACCATTTTGAGAACATTATCTCTTCACAGTCTTCTCGGTAGAAAGTCGACTCATTCTCTATGAGCATCTTTTATGAGAAATGATATCTCTCACCTTAATGTCTACCAGGTCTGTGAGGAGGACCTTATGTTTCAAGTACAACCTTATCAACTACTTGATAGGCTCATTAATGGTTCATCGCTAGTATGTGGAACTATTTCATTGCCAACGGAATAGGTATTTCCATAATGGAATACTTGGCAGCTAAGGTTATTACAGTTTCAATGTATATTCCGTTGGGAATGGAACTATTCCGTTGCCAATGGAATGGTACTAATTTGTTCAATCAATTCTCCAATAATTGATTCTTTCGTTCACTGATTTATACATCATATGTATAACTGTTTTTGAGGCATATTCATCCCATACGAATGGAGTTCATTGTGTGACCGTGTAGGTTTCATTTAACGCTGGCAACGATCTTCTAAAGATCGTAAGTCATGAGTAACCTCTAGACCGATGTCATGACTACCCATGTTAAATGAAATGATCAGCGATCATAAACCTATCTGAATAGACATTGGCTTATCCATTTTGTTCTACGATATATGTCTTGATCACAAGGCATGGAAGTATGTCATTCTTAAGTTTGATCAAAATCTCTTTCTTGGTCGAGAATTAGACTGAATAAATACAAAACGATATTAACAACACATGTTAATCCATTTTGAGCATGGCTATGCATTTCCTTCAGTCCTAGTTCATCAGGGGGCCCAGAGATATCTCTCTCTTAACGAGAGGAACAAATCCCATCTTGGTCACTCACATTCCTCGTCATGATTCAGTGCAGACCTAATGATGACCCTATTGATCATCCCGTTACGGATGACGTAAGATCATATTAAAGTATGCAGTTCCTCATACAGGAATCCATGGTGACCTCAGGTCGTAGGAACAAGTACACTATTCATATGAGAATCACTACTGACATATACCATGCATATTCTCATAGCGTGGTCAGTCTAGTACGTGTTCTCTAACACGTGCCTATATTCCAGACTTGACATCCCTATGTCCATGATCAGCAGAACATGATCATCCAGTCTGCGAATATACTAGTGTGGATATGTAGCTTCTTACTTGAAGTATGTTTTTCTTTATAAACATCCCACATATCACTAGGGACAGTTTAGAATGTCATTCGTTGGTTCACAGTTCTACTATCAGTATCACGTATTCTGATAACGTGAACCCGAAGTGTCATTCATGGTCAGTCTAATATACGTAAATATATTAGTCACCCATACACTCATTCATATATGAACTGAATAAACATGTTTCTCATAATCTAATTTCTAGTCCAACACTTTGGCCTAGGGCATAATTCCTTCACAAAGCGGGAAAGAATCACGTGGTTACGATCTTACAAGGGCCAGATTACTGAGGAAAGAAATGTATCAAGTATATTCGCAGATGAGATGATCATGTTCTGCTGATCACAAACATAGGGATGTCAAGTCTGGAATATAGGTACGTGTTAGAGAACACGTGCTGGACTGACCACACTATGAGAATATGCATGGTTCGTGTCATTAGTAATTCTCATATGAATAGTGTGCTTGTTCCTACGACCTGAAGTCACCATGGATTCATATATGTAGAACTGCATACTTTAATATGACCTTACGTCATCCCTGACGGGATGATCATTAGGGTCATCATTATGTATGTACTGAATCATGACGAGGAATGTGGGTGACCAAGATGGTATTTGTTCCCCTCGTCACGAGTGAGATATCTCTAGGCCCCCTGATGAACTAAGACTGAAGGAAATGCATGGCCATGCTCAAAATGGATTAACATGTGTTGTTAATATTATTTTGTATTTACTCAGTCTAATTCTCGATTACGAAAGAGACTTTGCTCAAATTCAATGATGATATACTTCTATGCCTTGTGATCAAGATATATATCATAGAACAAAAGTAATATGCAAATGTCTATTCAGATAGGTTTCTGATTACTGATTATTTCATTTAACATGGATAGTCATGACACCAGTCTAGAGGTCACTCATGACTTACGATCTTTAGAAAATCGTTGCTCACGTTAAATGAAACCTACACGGTCACACATAGAATAAAGTCTAGTTGGGAACTAAACGCTCTCAAAAGGTTATACATATGATGTATAAATAGGTGAAGAAAATTATCAATCATTAGATGATTGATTGTGCAAAATAAGCATTGTTCCGTTGGCAACATAATAGTTCCGTTAGCAAAATAATTTATATAATAATAGCAAATTCTTTGGCAGCCAAGTTTTCTAAATAGGAAACCCTATTCTGTTGGGAACGTAATAGGCGTTAGAATTTTGTTTTCAGTTATGATAACTGACCAATCCTTCGCCTCCCTCTCTAGTATAAATAGAGGGACGACCCCCCTCTATTAGACATACAATACAGAGCTTCCAGGCTGCCGTAATACAAAGAAAGAGAGAGAGAGAGAGAGAGAAAAAGCCTCCTAGAAGTATTTTCGAACTCGTCTAGCTGAGTCCGGTTATTCCGACGATTCGAAATTCGACGTGGATATGAGTAGAGATTTTCTTACTTGAGAACTTGTGAGCGATCGTTCTTCATCCCTTTTTCGTGTAACAACCAGATCTGAATTTTTTGTGTAAAATGATAAAGTTTAGATCAAATTTGAGTTATTTGCGATGATTGAGTAGTTTGTGATTAGGAATTGACATTTATGAAAGAAATACTTGAAATCTTGCTTTAATTTGAATCAATTTTGCTAAATTATTGAAGTTGTTCATAAAACATACTAAATTGGGAATTCATGATTTAAGTGACTTGGTTGAGTTGTTTAGATCATGAGGGCGATCGCGCAGTAAACTGAGGTCTATAAATTTGAATTGGGACCTATTTTTATCTATACACCATATGTTCATCAACTATACATAAGAAAATGTAATGTGACTCATTTTCTTCAAAAAATTGTTACAATTATTTTTCTCATTTTTTATATTTTTTTAGTTTTTAAAATGATACGAATTATGTATAAATTTGATCACATATATTTTTTTGAAACCCGTAATCCATTAAGTAATATAATATACTTCTCAATACTCTGAATTTTTTTTATATGATAGTTCTCACGTAATTGGAGATATAACATGAAACATTAATCTAACTGATCATATAATAATGTGGTACTGGTTTAAATGAAAAGCTAATATTTGAGAAATTTTTTGATCCGACGGCCGAGAGAAAGTTGATATCTTGAGAATGCTCAAAAAGAAGTGAAAATAAGGTACAAGTTAATAAGCATATCATTAATTTACATGTTTTCTTATACTGGCTATATTCACATATATTAATAAAATAAATAAATTAGAATCATAATAATATAAAATTCAAAATAAAGAGAAAATTTCAACAAATTTATATTTGACGATTATAACATGAGAAATCAAATATTTCATTAAGAATTATTGTTTTGTAAAGAAAAAAGAATTATTATTTATAGTTTAATGGGTGAACTATTAGTATTAATATTTGAACATAACTCATTTTGAACTCTTCATTGAAACCATCTGATTAAGATCTCATGGGTAGAAACAAAATCAACGGTTCTCATAAAATCGGGAATGGAATACAAAACACAAAATTATATGATTATATTTTAATAACTGCACATATGTTGTCATAAAATATCAATAAATTTGTAAAAATGAAAGGTTAAGATTTGACAAAAAATTTAATCGAACAGTCATGATAACAATGATGATATGGCTCAAAAAATTTAATCAAACGCTCATGATAAAAATGATGATATGGCTGGAGAGAGAGAGAGAGAGAGAGAGAGAGAGAGAGAGAGGTGAAAAATAAGGGATTGGGACTAATTAATCTCTAGGAGATCCAATGCCTAATTACGATGATAATATAGAGAACATTATTTATCAAACTAAAACATGTTGGAGTAAAATATCTAGTAAACTATTTCAGGAACCATATTGCAAAGCACTAGTTCCGTCTATTAACCCAATCCATAGAAAGAAAGAACAAAACCACTGCCTTTTATCTCATCCTCCCCTTTCACATAAAGCCTCTTGTTCCCCGCCAAATTGCAGCAACCAAACCAATCTCTTTCTAAAACCCTGTAGTCAATCGCAGATGAAGTTTAGGGTTCCTTCATGGTGGCCAGTGCTTCGGAACGACCATCACTGGCGACGCCAGTTCCTCTCCAGTCCAAACCCGCTCTTCTGCCGCCTCCATTTCCACTCCCCGTCCAGTTCTGGCCCAGCCGGAGGCGCTGGCGACGGACCAGGTTAACCTTTTCGAAGTTATATTGGACCACATAGATATAACATGTACTTAACAAATCCTTGTGAATGTAAATAATCTGTCAATGGACCAATTTGGTTCAGTTTAGATTTATGTTCATTACGGGTCAATTGGGTTTGTGAATTGTGTGACGCAAGTCAGTTGTAATTGCTGTTCAAAATACTTTGCGTCAAATGGCACTTGGGTTATCAATTACATTTTGTTGTACGTTAGTAGGTGTAAATTGTTATGCGTTTTAACTTAGGCAATCTATTTATTTGACATCAATTATGTTGAACACAAGTATGGTCTAACTTTAACATTGAGTGTGTTGTCACTATACCATTTTTTTACCACGCACAAAAAAGTATGGCTTGGTACAAAATGGTTTATATATGACTCAAAAGTATATTTTTTAATTGTTATGTAGCTTGTCTTTTTTGCATTCAAAATCATTTCTCTCGTTCTTTGCTTTTGACAAAAATCTTCTGAAATTTGAATTATAATTGTAGGTAAAAATTTTCTTTTACCTGGTGCGACAGTGGCTACAATACTTATGCTTGGTATTCTACATGGAAGGCGGCTTTATGATGATAAGAAAGTAAACAAATTTATTGCACTATTTTATTTACTGGTATAGTTTTAAATATGTTTTCCAATTTTTGTAATTTATGTTAGTATTTATGTGTGAAAGGTTGAGGAGATGAAGGAGAAAGGCCTTGAACCTCAATTCTCAACTGATGTAAAGGTTATATAGTTTCTCTATTTAATGGTGTAATTTTGGCCAGTTCACAAAAGTTTGGACTACTAAATACCAAGAATCAGTTTGGGCTGTTATATATTTCCTAATTTACCCTCTCAATTTGAGCAATTAACTGATTAAGGACCAAAAAAAGCTGTAGTCAAATTGCTACTGGTCCCGAATGGATTTAACTTGTTCGTCATTAACTGCATTATTTATTTAAATTATTTTGCTTTTATGTCAAATGCAGGCATCATTTTTGAGGCTTCTACCCTTGCGATCTATGTCACGGTTTTGGGGATTCTTGATGGAGACTGTATGTATTTCATGTTTATTTATTTTTGCTTTAATTCAAAATTTCCTTATTTTGGTGGTCCTTCTAAGTTTTAAGTACATTAACCCTTAATTGTGTAATTATATCGCAGTTAGGATTCACTTTTGTCAAAATTTTACCACAGATAGCCTCAATTTACACTTTATTGTGTAAAATTCAGCACAAAACAAGCCAATGTAAAACAAAAAAGAGAATTACTGTTATTACTGTGTACACTGTCCAGATTACACTGTAAGCTTATAGTTCTCTTTGAAAGATTCAGTTGGAATTTCTGATTAAATCTATGGATTTAGGTACTGTGGCTTCTTATTTAGTAATCCGTTAATTAATTAATTTATTTTAATATGCTCAAATTTTATAGGAAATCCCGGTATTCTTGCGTCCTACTGTATACAAAGCATGGGCTCGAGCTTTTCATTCTGGTACATTTTTTATTTTTATTTTATTAACAAAATGATCCTTACATATATTTTACTCTTGTGAAATTATTTCATAGTACTTTCATTAAGTTGTTTGTTGTTAAAGTAACTGTAAATCACCATAATAACAAGAGATATATCTTACGATCCAATGATTGATTGTATTGTAGATCTTGAGGAAGCTGCTCTGCCTTTGGAAAATTACGCATCATTACAAGAATTCTTTGTCAGAACCCTTAAAGATGGGTCAAGGCCTATTGAGACAAACCCTAATTGCCTGGTAACTGGTAATTGTATATTATTTTTTCATATTATCAATAAATATTAAATAATTAAATATCAAGGATTATAATCTCAGATTTCTGTACTTTCGGTTGAATCCATACTGATTTGTACCAGCTGAATTAATGTTAAACTTTTTTTAGTAGCAAAAATTGGAATCCTTGATAAATATCATCAAAATTTTGGTTGCTTGAAGTTCAAAATGTAAAGTTTGCCATGCCAAATCTACCATGCTGGATTGGTGAAATAAGAAAAAAAGAATTTCAAAGAAAAATAAATAAAATGCGCAGAGATAAACCTAAATTGTGTATCATGTATCTAACGAGCATTGTTTTAACAGAAAAACAAAATTGAACTGGAAGTGCGCCTTTTCCACTACCACAGTTATCAAACAACTGAAAGAAAACATTGTATCTACAAAATTAACATAATATGACAATTGTGATGCCATGTAACTAATAATCTTTCACAACACATTATATGTATAATCAGATTAGTCCAGTTGATGGAAAGATATTATCCATTGGTGAAATAAGAGGGCCAGGCGCGATGATTGACCAAGTCAAAGGCTTCTCATATTCACTTTCGTCACTTCTGGGGGCAAATTCGTCATTTTTCTTGGAAAGTTCAGAACAAGATAAATCTGAGCAGGATTCTGTTGGTGATAATTTGGGTGCAAAATCTTGGTGGCACATATCTTTTGCGTCTCCTAAGTTACAGAATCCCATGTCTATAAGGTGGTATAGAGTTTTCTTTTACTTTATTTGGATTTTTGGGTCTCAATTCAATCACTTCTCAGTTTAACCCAATTTTGGCTCTATATATATGCCTCAATTAAGTCTTACTTTAATTTAATTCAACTCAATTTGGGCTCTATATGCCCTTAGATATGTAATTAACTAAGAATATGTTTTTCCTAATTATTGATTTTATTAATAGAGCAAAATTAATGTTGAGGTTAATGTACTATCAACTTTTAGCTTTTGTTTCTTCTATTAACTTTTTAATTGGATCTCATCTACCTGCCAAAAAAAAAAATAGAAATAACATATAAAAAAGCCAAAGTTCTTTTAGTAGGAGTGGTTAGGCACTAACCCACCAACTCAAAGATTATGAGTTCAAAACTTGATAAAAGTCAAATTTCTTTGAATATAGGTGGTGGACATATGAGCCATTCCTATAAAATAAAAAAATACGATTGAAAAGTTAAATGAAAATTATAATATTTATTGACAGGCCAAAGAAAGGGATATTTTACTGTGTGATATATTTAAAGCCAGGAGATTATCATAGAGTTCATTCACCTGTTGATTGGAATATCTCGAGACGTCGCCATTTTTCTGGTTCTTACTCTTATTCTTATTCTTGCTATATTATAATAGTTTCCGTTGAGATTATTATTGTTTATATATGATTGTCGAAACTGGCTATACCTGTAATAATCTTGGTTCCTTATAATTATGTTGGATTTGCGTGCTTATTATATCTTATGCTTCCATCTGCTTTCTGTGTTGACTTTTTAAAGTTGTGTTATGTTTCGTGTAGATATGCTATTCTTTATTTCTTTATTTTTTTGATATGTAATTATTCCAGTTATGCAATTTCAGGTCGCCTTTTCCCTCAAAATGAACGAGCTGTCCGCACAATCAGAAATTTATATGTTGAGAATGAAAGGGTAATTCCGTCATTTCACATTGCATATGTCCTTAAAATTAGCACTTGTAACTTTGTTGTCTTATTGTTTTCTAATTGGTCGAACTTGATGTATTTTATGTAAATTAGTTAAAGGACCTTAATTATTCTTGAAATTATTCATTAGGTGGTTCTAGAAGGAGAGTGGAAAGAAGGCCTTATAGCACTTGCTGCTATAGGTGCCACCAATGTTGGATCCATCAAGGTTTGTGTTTATTTTATTAGAGAAAAAATGATTCGTACTTTTACTCTTCAATTTTCTAGTTTAATTGAATAGTTTATATAAAGCTTTTTCGGTTTTTGTAATTTTGGTAGCTTTTTATCGAGCCTGAGTTAAGGACAAACAAGCCAAGGCTAAAGTTGGTGCCAACAGATCGGCCTGAAGAGCGTGTGTATGGACAAAATGGTACCGGCTTGATTGCCAAGAAAGGAGAAGAGGTTTAAATCTTACAAAAATTACCTTGATTTCTATTCTTTTATTAAAAATGCCATGAATTTTCTTAAAAGTTAATTGTTTAGAGAGTTCTAGGTTCAATAAGCCTCATATTTTAAAAATAACTGAATAAGCACCCTATAGGTTGGAAAATGTTTTATTATTAATTTTTGTAGTGTCTTAACAAGACGGATTATAAATAATAATTTTGGTATTTAGTAATTTGGGTAACTTAAAATGGTGTCTTACACTAGATTGTGTGAGTTGAACAAAAACAAATTGAAGGAGTTTTTTTTTGGGTTAATTTCATATTTACCATTACAAAAACTCAAAATATCATATTTGCCATTACAAAAATCAAAATATCATATTTGCCATTACAAAAACTTGAAAATATCATATTTTCCATTACAAAACTTAAAATATCATATTTGCCATTCCAAAACATGAAACCATCCATCTTTTTCCGTTAAAACTAACGGTCCAGTCTTGTAATTACCATTTTACCCCTAAACTTATATCATCAAGTAAATTATACTTAGTTTTGATTTGATAAAGTTATTCCAAATTTATCCCCCCTCTCTCTTCAAGATTTAGATCGATATATATAATCAAAGATTTTTTTTTTTGTCATTTTTCTAATGTAAAGTCAGAATTTATTATGAGAAAAAATATATATTCAAAAGAAGAATAAACTATTCCAATTCCATTGAGTTTTGGAATAATTGTTTTTTAAGAGAAAAAGGAGAATATATTATCTTTGTAATTAAAATAATATTGTGAGAAAAAGGCGTGAAAACGGGGATGAGAATTTGGATTGAAAATATAACATGTATATTTGCTCGTGAAAGAAATAAAAGGACATTTTGGTAATATTAAATAAAAGTTAACGGTTTTGGATAAATTTGATATTCTTGAAGTTTTAAAAGGGTAAATTTGATAAATTTTGTGTTTTGTAATGGCAAGTATGATATTTTAAGTTTTTCTAATGGCAAATATGATATTTTAAGTTTTTACAATGGCAAATATGATATTTCAAAGTTTTTGTAATGGCAAATATATATTTTCATTTTTACAATGAATATGATATTTGAAGTTTTTCTAATGGCAAATATGAAGTTTTCCTTTTTTTTTTTTTTTTTTGCTTTGAAACTTCAATTTTGGTGCTCTTGGTAGAATGTCTTGGTGATATGCTTCTAATTGTGATTATTTGAATAATTTCAGCTTGCGGCATTTTATATGGGATCCACAGTGGTTCTTGTCTTTCAAGCACCTATTTCAGAATCAAATAATTCGAATGTACTATCAGATTTTGAGTTTTGTGTTGGAACCGGCGACAAAGTTAGGGTTGGAGAAGCCATTGGGAGATGGCATAAATAGTAGTATATTATGCTTCGTATTTATTTTTTTAAGATTTTTTTGTCATCTTGTAGTAAAAATAGATTATGAATTATGATTCTTGGTGTTTAGGACACCTAAAGAAATTATGCACATCTTGTTATGTTTTTGCGACAAAATTTTGTTATTTCAAATAGTTGAATGTTAAAGAGATCAGGTCATCTTATTTCTTATTGATAAAACAATTCAATTGTAGGGTGCATTGCTGGAACAATTGAACTTCTGAGTTCTGATTCATTTACTTACAGGCTGCATTCATCACTTCATATTAATTTTGTGAACAAATCTTCTTTTTTAATGTTTTTTAAGGGAGTTGATGTTGCACGACGGACTTTTTCGTCGTGCAGCACGATAGTATATAGAGGCGATAAATAGTATATAAAATTTAGTTTGGTTTGCGGCACGATAGTATATATAGAGGCGATAAATAATATATAAAATTAAACAAACATTATATAAAATTCATTTTTTAGTGGAAGTACACAATATATACGTAAAATAATGAAAACAATTTATATAAAACAAAAAGTATATTGAAAAGCGGAAGAAACAATATACGGTTGCGTTTTGGATGTTCTCAACCCCGTCGTGTTTTTTCTCTTTTTTTAGTTAGTAGGGACAGCCTACCAAAAAATTTTCGTTAAAATTGAAATAAAAAATTACATCAAAAATATAACCTAAAAATATGATATCCCCCATTCCTTAAGCTATCCGTGGTTGGGCTTATGATCATTGGACTGAGCCCTTTTGTCGACTTTTTTTTTCAAAATACCAATATTTTCAGAAATAAATCAGTATATACCACTGTTTTGAAAATAATAGACTAACTATCATTTCCACCACTATTAGTGGCGGAACAAAGTCTGTTCCGCCACTAATAGTGGCGGAACATATAATTTTTTTTCTTTCCAAAATCCGCCCATTTGGCGAGTTAAACATGATTAATTATTGTAAAAATCTTAATCCGCCACTATTAGTGGCAGAACAGGTTAAATAAATTTTCAAACCATCCTAACGGGGTAATTAGCCTAAAAATTGAAGAATTAACTGTTCTGCCACTATCACTGGCGGAATAAGTTCATATTTATCCAGTTCCACAGGCTATAATTTTTCCTTCCCCCTGACTGAAAAAATTCGAAAAATAACCCTTATTCCACCATTCATTCTGGCGGAAGAGATAAAATTTACACCTGTTCCGCCACTCTTGAGTGGCGGAACATGGGTTATTTACAAAAAACCCACCTTTTAACCCGTTCCACACTCTCTCTCCCATTCAACCCGACCCGTGAAAAATTGGGGCGATTTTTTGGGCGAAAATTGGGCGATTTTTGAGTGAAAAAACGCCAAAATTAGTAAAAATTAAAGGAGAAAGGAAGAATTAGAAGGAAGAAGAAGAGAAAGGTAATTGATTTTATTTTATTTTGAGTTTAGGTTTAGGTGTTGGTGTTAATATTTTTTGAATTGATTGAAATTAGGATAAATAGGTTTGAATTAATTGAAGTTAGATTAATTTGTTTGATTTGTTAGATTAATGTGTTTGATTTGTTTGAATGAATTTGGTTGAAATTATTGATTAAAAGTAATTTTTTTTTATTAGGGTAAAGGAAGGTGAAGGTAAAGGTGAAGGTGAAGGTGAAGAAGAAGAAATTAGGTTTATTTGGTATGTATAATTTTTGTAGTAATTTTTTATAAATTATGAAAATATTCAATAAATAAGTATGTATAATATTCAATATTCAATAAATAAATATTCAATATTCGGTATGTATTATATTAAGATATATATATATTTTTTAAAAGTTAAGTAGTAATTTTTTTTTTTAAGTTAAGTAGTATTATATAGGAAAATTTACAAATAACCCCCTATCTTCTATCAATATTGCAAAAAATACGTATGTTAAACTTTTCATTTACTAAAAATCCTACTTTTTCAATCCATATTTAGTTAACAATGTTGAAATTACCATTTTAGCACTACGGGAAAAAAAATTGCAAAAAAATTTATTAAATTTTTTTTTTCTAAAACGATATTTTCCGACAAAAAAAAATTCATAAAAAATAAATTTATAGAAACAAAAATTTCCGACAAAAAAATTATTTTCTAGAAAAATTATTTAATAAACTATTTTTTTAAATAAACTATAATAAAAAATTTCTTAGAATATTATTTATAAAAAGTAAAAATTGTAAAATTATTTTTTAAACTTCTACAAAAAAAAAAATTCATAAAAAATAGCCTTCTAAAAAAGAAGTCGTCTGGAGCCGGTTCAAGTCGGGACGGACCTAATCGGGCGAACAAGGGGAAGGCTCCGATGGTTGAGCCCGAACGTCGGACATATCGTCCGCTAAATGTATTACAAGACAGACATAGAACGAGATATTTCGACGCGCAAACACAGGCAATGTCGAGTACATTGCCGGGGAGTTATCGGTTCAGGCAGCATCAGACCGCGGTAATGTATTTAAATATATAATATATATGTATATATTTTATTACGTAAAAATATTGTACTTATATTTGTCGTTTATGTAGGTGCCATGGAACTATCAGTACGAGCCATATTTTCTAAATGCATGCTTGTTACAAACGCTGAAGATCGGTCATATTCCTATCGAGGCTACTATGATAAGTGCTCTGCAGGAGCGGTGGAGACCGGAGATGCATACATTTCATATGCCACACGGGGAAATGACCATCACGTTGGATGATGTGTCATGTTTGTTGGGGATGCGGGTTGATGGTACGGCGTTGTGTTTGAATACCGCAGACATTAGTTGGGTAGATAAAGCAACGGAATTGCTCGGAAAAACCCCACCGGCGGATATGTTCAGAGGTGACAAAAGGAAAAGCCGGATTTTAGTTTACAAGAAATGGTTCATGGAAAATTTCTCCGATTTGGAAAATGATGCCCCCCTATTAAGGGTGCAACAATATTGTCGAGCTTATATAATAACATTCTTCACCGACGTTTTATTTACCGACTCGAATGGAGATTCATATTCTCTCCTGCCATTAGTATTTTTAGAAAATATGGAAAATTTGCACGAGTGGGCATTTGGAAGTGCAGTTCTCGGTTATCTTTACCGAGAGTTGTGTAAAAGTACCGGTTCAAGTCGGAAAAATATGGGGGGTTAAGTGTTATTATTACAATTATGGGCGTGGATGCATTTTCCTGCTCTTCGACCGGATGTTCCGTTGACCCCCGAAAGAGTGAATATGTACGAAAATCCGGATTATAATGATACGGTTGGAATGTTATTTATTGGTGCTACTAGAAGAGACGATAAGAAATACAACCATTTGATGTCACGTCGGGACTTATTCGACAATCAGCAGCAGATACGGTAGATTGGGCACCTTACGAAGAATTCCGCTCGAGACTACCACCCATTTTTGGTGAAGAAAGAGATACGTGCTTACTCTCTTTCCTGTTGATATATATGTGGATTGTCGAGCGTGTCCGCCCTCAGAGGGTGATGAGACAATTCGGGCATCGGCAAAAAATCCCCCCCCCCCCCAAAAAAAAGAGGAACCTGTATATGACGAAGAATTGCACGACTGGAAACAAGGGCGCGGAGATAATTGGCCGGAGATTCACAAGAAGTGGGTGCATCTGTGGGAGAGTAAATGGCTACGAGCCCCGAAGCGTAAGCCGCCACTGTACGATTCCAGCCAAACTGACGCATACATGAGGTGGTATTACAGCGCGTCTGATCCGATAGTGCAGTCTCAGGTTCCGCACGGTACGAGAACATACCGTCCTATTATTTCGGACAAAAGAGCCACGGTAAATATTTCGTATATAATATTTTTCGTAATATTTTCCATAATTTTTTTAAGATTAAAATAAATATTTTTCTAAAGGCAAAGAGTATAAGGGATGGAGCCAGCATAGGATTCAAAATGTTTAGAGAAGTTGGTTCGATGAGTTTAATAGAAATAAAAGCCGGCATAAAAAAGTGGTTAGGATGTACGAAGATGTCATTGGAGCAGCTTAATGAATTTAACGGCGAAGATGAATGGGATATTCTGGAATCGTCAGAAGGAGGAGAAGAAGGAGGAGAAGAGGAAGGTGGAGAAGATTTCAGTCAACTCACTCAGAATCAAACTCAGACTCCTCAGATGATGACTCGAGCGGCACGAAAGAGGAGAGCAGCCGGCAGCGGTAGAGGTCGTTAGGATTTGTTATGTTATGGTTTGTTTTGTTATAATTTGTTATGTTATGGTAGGATTTGTTATGGTTTGTTACGTTATGTTATGTTATTATGTTGTTATGTTATGATTTGTTATGTTAGGACTTCTTAAAGGAAAACAACAACATACTACAAATTATTAAAAGAAAACAACATAAAAGAAAACAACATAATAAAATAATATAACCAGTTTAGGGTTCTGTTCCATATTAGCCTCCACCTCTTTGCGTGCACCTTGGTGCAGTGTGTCCGGGGAATTTGCAAACACTACAATTCTTCCCACGACTCTCTTTGTTCATGGTATCCGTACTATTGTGGAATCGTTTCTCCTTTCTTCTACCGCGCTTCATTCTTCCGTTCGAATCTTTCCTTACAAGTTTTTCACCAGGAACCAACGTAATATCACAAACTTCTTTGTGTGGCCTCCAATGCGATTTGTCCTTTACAGGATAGAAACTCATGTTGTATGTACGCCTCAGATTATCCAATGAATAACATTTAATAATGAACGGCTCATGCGATACCCTTTTGTGCATGCAAACTGCTATGATATGTGAACACGGATAATGATATATCTGAGGCTTCTGGCACCCGCAACTACCTTCATTGAAATTCACTTCCCAAAGCTTTCCTACGCTTCCGATACCACTAATCGTCTGCGAGGGATTGTCTGTACCTGATAGATTCCTCTATTAAAAGTATAACAAGTGGCTGTATGTGCAGTAGCTTTATTGGCCATTTTCTCCAATTTGAACATCAAATCAACATCTGGCTACCTCTTTTGCGTGTTAGTAGCATTCTCTCCATATTTCACGTGATAAGAATTGAGCTTGTAAAAAGTCCCCATCACAATTGCCGCAACGGCCAGTTTTCTTATTCCTTTGAAAACAAAATTCATTATTTCGGCATTATTACTAGTTATTTCGCCCCACCGACGACCATTCTCATCGTATGAAAGAGCCCATTTGCTTTTCGCCAATGGCGCTAAATACTTTGTCGCCTCTTTTTTACTTAGCTTCTCAATATATTTCCACAATTTTTCAAATTTATATATATTGTGCGCTCGAGCTAATGGTGTAAGTAACTGAGATACTGCTTTATTTTTTACGTGGGTACTCAAATTTGCTTCCAAATGACGCGAGCAATATCGATGATATCCGTAAGGTTCCTTCCATTTGTCACCTCTCATTGCATTTATTATTCCAGCGTGCCTATCCGAAATAATACACAAGCCATTGTGATTACCAAGCACGGTATGCAAACACTCAAAAAACCACTCCCATGTCTCATTTTTCTCCCTCTGAACCAATGCAAATGCTACAGGAAATAATTGACCATTTGGGTCTTTAGCAATTGCCGTTAGTAAAGTTCCTAGGTATTTTCCAGTTAGAAATGTTCCATCTACTGTTAAAACGGGTTTGCAAAACTTGAAACCATGAAGTGATGGGCTGAATGCCCAAAACAATCCTTCAAACTCGGTCTCACCATTACTATTTATAGCACCAAGTCTAAAAGAGTAACGAGTACCGACATTTGCTTCTTTTATTGCCGCCATATATTCAGGGAGCATATTATAAGCATTTTTCCAATCCCCGAATAAGAATCCTATCGCGTGTTATTTCGCGTGCCAAGCCTTCCAATATGATATGCTATATTCATACTTCATTTTAACGGTTTCTATTATTGTTACGGGTTTAATTGCTAAATCTGCTCTAACGATATCTAAAACTAACCCCCCAACAAGCGCACTGGTTAATTGTTTGTGGTCTTTTATAGGTGTATGGTGGTTGCATATGTGTGGTTGCATAAATGTTTTAATCTGCCATAATTCTTATTTATTTATTGATGCATGCAGTCTCCAATTACATCTGTCTGCTTCATGTTTAAGCTTGCAGCGCACAATACATCTCTCTTTGTCTGAACTAGAGACTTCAATTTCTCGGTGCCACATCACACTATATAATCTTATAGCCGATTGTAACTCTGATTTCGTTTCAAATTTCTGACCCTTATATAATATTTCATCCCCTTCATGCGTACTACTTCCAGATAGAACATCATTTCTCGCAAATTCCCACATTGAAGTATCTTCGAACTCCGCCACCGGCGGATCGCCGAAAATCCCCACACTATCCATATGACCCTCTTCTGTATAAATAAATCTTTTCTGATGATTCATTCCCTCTTTTTCTGCTTCGCCATCTCCATATATTTCTTCTTCGTCTTCTGGACCCATTTCTGGTTCCTCATCTAATTCATCTTCATCATCTTCATCTTCAACCCTACTATCAAATATCGGAAATTCACCCTCACAATCTCCATTATTCATTTCATTATTTACGGGTTCTAATCTCTCATTCTCATCCGCATTTGCAACTACAATTGTTCTACTACTAGTTCCTATTTGTGATTTTTTTACTTGGTTCTCGATCAACATATATTTCTAATTCTAAACCAACACTTCTGACACGCTCAGCAAATTGAACCAATTGTTTGTCATTCGTAATTTTTACTGGTCTAAAATGCCATTCGTTGCCGCTAAGGTAAGGATATTTACCTTGAATTAAAAGAGTATCATTAAACGACCAACCAATATTTTCATAAATTTTGCAGAAATTGAAATGAATTGTGATCAAAATTATGTTAATTTTATTTACAATTTGTGTGAATTAGGTCTATTAGATATGAATTAGGTAAATTAGGCTTTATGAGAATTAGGATTATTTTAGGTCTATTAAAAAATTCCAATAATATTTTACTATATTTATGAAAGATAGGTTCAATATTTTATTAAGTTGGATTAGGTTTTGTGAGAAAGCTTTATATTTATTTAAAAATTATTTTAGGGTATTTTTTTGGATCTTTAGGTTTATTATATTTTATTTTATTTTTGGTGTTGAGAAATGCATATTGAAAATAAAGTTCTACGGGAAAACGATTTTTATGGAAATTATTTTATTTTAGAGATAAGTAAGATTTTGTGGGAATTAAGGTTTTATTTATCAATTAGTTATAACGTTAATGATTTCGTATTTTTTAGTTAATTTCGAAAAAAATTTGTAGGTGATTTTTTCAGATTTTAGATTGTGCAAGGAGCTTCTATTTTCGTAAATCAAAGTTGATTGTTCACATCTGTAGGTTTTCTCTTTTTTTTCCTTAATTATTTCTTTTGTGGGAATTAGGTTTATTATTTATGCTAATTTAGGGCTTCATTTTTTTTCAAATATTTATGAAAATATTATTTTCATAATATGTATGCATAAATTAGGATTTTGTGGGAATTAGGTTTATTATTTATTTTCATAATATTATCTTTTCATTGTATGTTTGTTTGTTTTAATTTGTGAAATAAATAATCTTTCGAATAAGAGCTATTGTTATGAATATGGCGTAATAAGGTTTTTTGTAAAATATCATTATAGAACAAAAAAGATAAACAAATTATTTAGGGCATTTTTTTGGATCTTTAGGTTTTGTGGAATTAGGTGTTTATTTACCATTTAATAATAATTTTAATGAATTTATAATATCTAATTAAGTTTTGAAATTTATTGTAGGTGATTTTTTTGGATTTTGGATTGCGTGAGGTGCTTCTATTTTCGTAAAATCAAAGTCGGCATTCACATCTTTAGGTTTTCTCTTTTTTTCTTAATTTTTTTGTTTTGTGAGAATTAGGTTTATTATTTATGCTAATTTATGATTTTATTTTTTTTTTCAAATATTTAAGAAAATATTATTTTTATAATATGTATGAATATTAGGGTTTTGTGAGAATATTAGGATTTTGTGACAGTATTTTTTTTTCATCATTTGTTTGTTTTAAGAATCATTGTTATGAATATGGAGTAATAAGGATTTTTTTTTTTTTAATTAGCATATGTAAAATATCATTATATAATAAAAATGATGAACAAAATATTTACGGCATTCTTTTGGATCATTAGGTTTTGTGGGAATTACGTGTTAATTACCATTTAATAATACTTTTAATGAATTTATAATATCTAATTGAGTTCTGAAATTTATTGTAGAATATGTTTTTGGGAGTCTATATTGCGCTAGGAGCTTATATTTATTGTAGAATATATTTTTGTGCGAATTAGGTTTATTATGTATTCAAATATTGGGTTTCTTTTTATTCAAATGTTTATAAAAAAATTAGTTTTTTAATATGTACGTGAATATGAACTTATGTTATGAAAATATCATAATTAGGATTTTTCTTAATTAAGGTTTTTGTAAAATATGTTTATGTTATAGAAAAGTGGAACAAATTAGTTTGGAATTTTGGTGAATACACATCTTGTAACTTATCTTGTACAAATTCTTATACATTGATTATTTATTATATACTTTGTTTTTATTTTATTTTATAGGGACAAATTGCTCATTCGCACGAATCAGCAAATGCATTCACTAGTGGCGTTGTGAACGGTACCTTCGGTAATGACAATGAAGCTGAGGATTTCGAACATGGATTGTGTTTGATTTGTGTTTTGCTTATATAGGATTTGGGATTTGTGTTTTGCGATGTAGGATTTGTGACGTGTTTAATTTTGAACATGGATTGAATGATTTGGATTTAATGAATGTTTTTTTTATCGCAAATGTTGGTAAAATAGGGATGTCATGCTTTTTTTTTGTTCAAAACTGGAAAAATATGGTTGAAACAAGGTAAGTTCTGAAAATTCAGAATTAGCATTAGGGACGGGCTGTCCTTGAAATTTTCATTTCTTGACGGGTATCAGAGACGGGCTGTCTCTGATAATCCCGTCTGTAATACATTATCAGAGATGGGCCGTCTCTGATAATCCCGTCTGTAACACATTATCAGAGACGGTATTTTGTCCCGTCTTTGAAAAAAAAGACCGTCCCTGATAAGTACTAGAGACGGCCCATCTCAGTTTTGGATTATCACAAACAACACTAAAAAAGACGGCGTATCAGAGATGGGAGCCCGTCTCAGAAAGTATCAGAGACGGTTTTGACGACTATCAGAGACGGTAGTGCAAAAGGGATGTACGAAGTAAGCACATCCACATACATGGAGGGCCGGGTGGATGCCTTAACAAAGCAAGTGGAGAAGCTAATCTCGTCACCAAGCTTCGAAGATAACACAACTCAAGAGACAGTTGCTCAGGTGAACAGTTCCAATTTACAATGTGATTTTTGTGGGAATTTAGGGTACATTAAGGATGATTGTATGGAACACGCACAACTTATCGAGGGTGAACAAGTAGAAATATGTAATGTTATAGGGACAAATTATAATTTAGGTAACACTTATAACCCTGATTGGAGGAGTAATCCAAACCTACAATGGAGAACCAACTTGCCCACACAACCTCAAAATAATAATAATAGTAAGAACAACAATTATAACAATGTCAACCATAACAATTCTAATAATCAAAATGGTAATTGGCCATCACTCTATCAAATGGTATTCCAGTTCATAAAAGTATCGAACATCAAGAGAAAGGTAATACTGATGTTTTATAATAATTATAACATCTACGATGTTGATGTTATTAAATATAAACCTGAGTATATAATTGGGGATTGTCACGTTTCTTCACAGGTGTTCTTAAAGGTCCGTAATGTACCCATCCACCACTATTGCAGAAGGACGATGGTTTCACGATAATCGAAAGCGTAGCAAATAATGCATGTGTGGACGAAAGGGTATAAAATTGGCTTAAATTTTGTTGGCTAAGCCCACAAAATGTAAAATAGGGTGTTTCGCCCCGCGACGGGGCGAAACAGACTGTAGATTTTTTTTTATTTTTATTTTCGGAAACTGATTAAGCGCTGTTAGCAGGGGTAAATAGTGTGTTTCGCCCGACCACTGGGCGAAACAAGGCTTGATTATCGTAGTTTCGCCCGTAATCTCATTCCGCTTTGTTTCGCCCCGCTATTGGGCGAAACTACTTGTGTTTCGCCCAGTAGCTGGGCGAAACGGCTAGTTATACAAATATTTTTAAAACTTGGCCATTCTCTTGATTAATTTTTTTTTTGGCCACTTCAAAAAAAAAGTCGTTTGGGGATCACTCCTACCTAATTAAACATTTACAAATGGCTTGGCACTGAAACATCAAAACATGTTTATGCAAACAATGCAATATGTAAATGATACAATTATTATGACAGAAGCAAACGGAATAAATATACAACTCTTAAACCTCTCTCTTAAATGTTTGGGAAATGACAGGACTTAAAATTAAGGGTTTATATAAACATCCCCCAGCAGCCCCCCCTCCCCCCCAATTCACCGTATATTACTGGTAAACGGGGCCCACTTATTTTTGAATGTATGTAGGGCCCGTTTACTAGTGGTATACTGTGAATTGGGGGGGGATATATATACTTTTCCAAAAATTAACAATGCAAACTCCTCCTTCTCAATGATCAAGACTCAACAGCATTGCGAGCAAATTATACAATAAATACTGCAATCAACAAAGCTTCCTCATCAAGTACTTAGGCGTTCTGCTTTCACCCAGTAAGTCTAAGAGGGATTTCTTTCTGCCAATGATTTCCAAAATTCGCAATTAAGTGGCTGGCTGAGCAAATAAGTTCCTAAAACTTGGAAGCCGCCTCAAACTAATAAACTCATTTCTCTCCACCGCACCACAGTATTACATGCAAGACTTTATGTTTCCATCTTGGGTAATAAACAAAAATCGGCAAGATCAGAACAAACTTCCTCTAAGTCTGGCGTAGGGGAAGGAGCAACTAAAATAAACACCTAACAAGCTGAGACCTTGTATGTACTCCAAAATAAAAGAAATGATTGGGAGTCAAGGACCTCAAAATGCACAATAAAACTCTGATAATGAAATGAATCAAATCTAGGGACAAAGGCATTTGAGCAAGGGCGGTCAAGAAATGTTATACGATAATTTGAACGAATTATTTCAAAGCAAGAGGATTTTTTTTTCCTCAAGGACCTTTGCACACTTCAGCCTATGTTCAACAATAGGTAAAGAGTACAAATTGGCAATAGAAAATCCACAAGATTTTGGCAAGATCCATGGCATGAAAAAAATAACTATTTTAAAGAGAATATGCAAGCCTTTACAATAGAGCAAAAAACAAAAAATTAATAGTGAAACATGCATTAATAGAAGTTAATTCACTTCTAGTTTATATATGGTGTCCCAGGGATTTCCCCCAGTGCGATGCTGACATCTTCGTGGCATTGACGAGTGGTGTGTCTAGTTTTGGGGTGTTTATTGGTGGTAAACGGGCGAAATCTCGCCTAAAAATTTTTAAAATATTCGACTAGCCCATATATACTCTCTTTCTTTCTCTCTCCTCAAACATTAGTTTCTCACTAGAAAAGAGAGAAAGAAGAGAGAGAAATATGTATTGAGTATTAGCTCGTTGTCAACAATTTGCATGTCGCCGTACCACCTCTCCACCGGCGATCACCACCTCATCGCCGGCGATCATCGCATCAACTATGAGCATGTATGTTTCTATTTATTTTCATTTTATTGTCTTTTTTTTTTCTTTTTATTACACTTATTTTATCTCATCACCTAACGTTTTATTTATTTCTTTTTCATCTCACCACCACAACCATTTTGCTGCCGGCGATCACTACCTCACTGAGAACTCGCCACCACAATTACGAGCACGTATGTTTCTATTTATTTTCATTTTATTGTCTTTTTCTTTTTTATTACACTTATTTTATCTCATCGCTACAATGTTTTATTTATTTCTTTTTATTGTCTTTTATTTTATCACACCACCACAACCATCTCGCTGCCGACGATCACCACCTCTCTGGTAATTTAGCCAACTTTTTTTCTCTATTTTTACTTAAATATTTGTTATTAATTTGAAAATTATTTTATTTTCTATTTTTCAAGAATTATTGTTTTAACTGTCTTTCAATTGTGTTTAGCGTATTTAGTTATTATCTCTATTGGTATAATGTAACGTAATTTGACCCTTTTTTGGTGGAGGCATTGTTATTATTAGGTCTACGTTCTTAAAATCTGAATTTTGTTTAATGGACTGAAATTAGTCAAGGAATTATATTGTAATTATATATGACTGAGATTTTTTAAAGAAATTGGGTATTGAATTTGAAGAGGAAGAATGCCCTACTTTTGTAATCATTGTTTGCCTTTTTAAATTAAAAAAGAGGGGTTCCCTAATTAAAATGTTTACATTTCGTTTATTTAGTCACATGTGTATCATACTATAACTATCTTATCCCCTAGGCCCTCCCCTTTATCCGTCGTTCTTCTCTAAGGCTTGAAATGTCTGTGTATGATCATAAGCTTGATCACTTAATCTGTATCCAGGTAATTTGACATATTTAATTTATACTCTTCTCAATTGAAATTCACAAAACTACCCTTTAGAAATTGAGATTTCACTTGAATTGTTGATGTATTGACATGATCTTTAGGTACCGAATTCTTTATCTAAGAATAAAGTCTATGATTTATAAGAGAGAAACAAATCCTGTTCTGAAAAGTGTTTAGTCGCCAGTAAAGCTTACAAATTAAATTTGGACAAAAGGAGATCATTTGATTTGAGCAGAGAGAAAGTCAACCGTGTTTTGAAGTTATTTGAAGAGGGTGAGGAATTGATGTTAGGGTTAGAATTTGAGAGAAGCGGGAATTTGGGGAAGAAGAAGGTGGGAATAGTGAGAAGGATGGAGGGTTTAATGGTGAGACGGCCATTGATGAGTGGGTTGGTACAGCTCTTGCCATTTAAGGTGAATTATATTTATTACTTTTATTATTTTGTTTGTGATTTTTTATAGCTAATTAAACTGATTTTGTAAATTTCAGGGTCAAAAATTGGAATATGACATAAGAGGGGACAGATTTCAGAAGCGGAATTAGTTATGCTTAGCCATGTATTTGCATAAGGTGTTATGTCTAAAGATTTGTACTATCAATATTTTATATCATGTTATGGTGTCTAATCATATTAAGTACATTATATCATGGTTTGTAATATTATTAACTTTAGTAGTTTACATAGTATTATGGTGTGATCTAAAATAAGAAATACTTTGTATTATTAACTTATGTTGAGCAATTAAGTTTTCATATTTAATATGCAAATAGTTCTGCTTTTAATTTTATGTTCCTCCTTTCTATTAGTGATCTCATTGTCAAAATATATATTCTTCCAAAAGTTATATCCTGAAAATATCGCCCTAAGCTGCGGTGATTTTCCTAGTGGAAACAAAAATTGAATTGAAAAACATGAAGAAGGGAGGGGCATAAAAATTTATTCTTCCTAAAGAACCAAGAAATATCATTGAATTGACTTACATCATATCTGTCATTAATTCATCCACACCGAACCTGTCAGATGAGCTAAAAATTGGAAAACGCGTCACAACTAGAAATACACTGTTGCATTGTCGTTAAGAAATTTGGAAGGAACACACAAATTGAGTGTTCCATCTCAATTTTTCACGAGGGTGCTGCTAGAGGCCGACGAATGACAAAAGGGATTTTTTTTTCGTTATTTAGAATACAAAATTCTTCTAGTTTGGACAATCCATATCAGTCCATAGACTTCTTTGAAAAATTCCGATAAACAAAAATAAAGAACTTGAAATATTTCATGACCTGTCTTTATTGCTAGGCTCATTACTTCCCATACGAGTTTACCTTGTTTTGAACAATCCGACCATCGTAATATAGAAATATTACTGAATTTTGTGCCATCTTCTTTCAAATATCTTTTTCTTCTTCTTCCTAATTGTAATAATATTTCAACAACTCAAAAAAATATAAACTAAATTGAACTAATTAAAAAGTTTTAAAAATAATTCTATAATAAATTACCTACTTCCTTCTTCCTTTTCTTTAACTTACTTTTGCCTCCCCTAATTTTCCTCTATTTCTCCTTCTATTTTGGCTCAAAATCACCTTCAAATAGCCTCAAAATCGCTTTTTATTATTGAGGGCGCCGTTTAGGGTAGATTGGGGAAGAGAGAGAAGGGGTATCTATTTATACTACTAACAGACCTATCAGACTGTTCCGCCACTAGTAGTAGCGAAACATGGGTTATTTTTCACGGAACTGAAGTCAGGGGTCCCGTACGAATGGAGTTCATTGTGTGACCGTGTAGGTTCTATTTAATGCTGGCAACAATCTTCTTAAGATCGTAAGTCATGAGTAACCTCTAGACTGATGTATAACTACCCATGTTAAATGAAATGATCAGCGATCATAAACATATCTGAACAGACATTTTCTTATTCCTTTTGTTCTACGATATACATCTTGATCACAAGGCACAGTAATATGTCATCCTTGAGTTTTATCAAAGTCTTTTTCCTGATCGAGAATTAGACTGAGTAAATACAAAATGATATTAAAAACACATGTTAATCCATTTTTTAGCATGACCATGCATTTCCTTCAGTCCTAGTTCATTAGGGGGTCCAGAGATATCTCTCTCATGACGAGAGGAACATATCCCATCTTGGTCACTCACATTCCTCATCATGGTTCAGTGCATACCTAATGATGACCCTTACGATCATCCCATTACGGATGACGTAGGATCATATTAAAGCATGCAGTTCCACATACAGGAATCCACGGTGACCTCAGGTCGTAGGAACAAGCACACTATTCATATGAGAATCACTAATGACATATACCATGCATATTCTCATAGTATGGTCAGTACAGTACGTGTTCGCTAACACGTATCTATATTCCAGACTTGACATCTCTATGTCCATGATCAGCAGAACATGATCATCCAGCCTGCAAATATACTAGTGTGGATATGTAGCTTCATACCTGAAGTATGACTATCTCTATAAATATCATACATATCACTAGGGACAGTTTAGAATGTCATTCGTTGGTTCACAGTTCTACTATCGGAATCACGTATTCTGATGACGTGAACCCGAAGCGTCATTCTTGGTTGATATAAGATTTACATTCACAACTCATACACACAGATATATCAGAAACAACCTTTATTGGAATAAATAATAATGTCTTAATACATAATCCTTTCCTAGCACAAATATATTTGGTCTAGGGCACTAATCCTACAATCTCGCACTTGCACTAGGCCAACTCTAAGCATCTTATGCCCATAGACCTAACATGACCCTCATGTTTCGCTTGCGGGGGTGGTTTAGTTAATGGATCGGCGACATTGTTGTCCAATGGCACTCTACTCATTTTAACATCACCCCTTTGTATGATCTCTCTGATTAGATGGAAGCGTCGCAGTATGTGCTTGGACTTTTGGTGAGATCTCGGTTCCTTTGCTTCTGCGATCGCTCCATTGTTTTCACAATATAGATCCACTAGTTCCAAGATGCTCGGAACTACTCTTAGCTCCTCCAAAAAGTTCTTTATCCAAACAGCTTCTTTAGCCGCTTCTGCAATGGCTATATACTCTGCTTCCGTTGAAGAATCTGCTACAGTACATTACTTGGAACTCTTCCATGTCATTGCACCTCCATTTAGACAAAATAAATAACCTGATTGCGATCTAAAGTCATCTGAGTCTGTTTGGAAGCTTGTGTCGGTGTAACCCTTTACAACCAGCTCGTCTTCCATACCTCCATAGACTAGGAACATGTCCTTAGTTCTTCGTAAGTACTTAAGGATTCTTTTAACAGCTATCCAGTGATTTTTACCTGGATTAGACTGAAACCTGCTTGTTGCGCTTAATGAGTATGACAAATCTAGGCTAGTAAATATCATGGTATACATGATAGATCCTATAGCCGAAGCATATGGGATCTTATTCATGCGTCTTCGTTCCTGCTCACTTGTAGGACACTGTGTCTTACTGAGAGAAACGCCATGTGACAAGGGCAAAAATCCTTTCTTGGATTCTTGCATTCTAAACCGTTTCATGACCTTGTCTATGTATGTACTTTGACTCAGACCTATAAGCCTTCTAGGACTATCTCTATAGATCCTGATTCCTAACACGTAGGAGGCTGCTCCTAGGTCTTTCATCGAGAAATTATCTCCCAACAATTTCTTGACGTTCAATAATGTTGGGACGTCATTTCCCATAAGTAATATGTCATCTACGTAAAGCACCTGGAATACTACCGTGCTCCCACTGAACTTCATGTAAACACAAGGCTCACCTTCACTTTTGGTAAAACCAAAACTTTTAATGGCTTCATCAAAACGATGGTTCCAACTTCAAGATGCTTGCCTCAATCCACAGATGGATTTCTGAAGCTTGCAAACCTTACCAGAATTCTTAGGATCGACAAAACCCTCGGGTTGTATCATATGCACGTCCTCGGTCAAATTTCCATTTAGGAAAGCCGTTTTGACATCCATTTGCCATATTTCATAGTCATAATATGTTGCTATGGTTAATAGAATTCTGATTGATTTAAGCATAGCTACAGGTGAGAAAGTTTCATCATAGTCAATACCATGAACTTGTTTTAAACATTTCGCCACAAGCCTTGCTTTGTAGGTTTGTACCTTTCCATCCACGTCAATCTTTTTCTTAAAGACCCACTTACATTCGATGGTCTTCAAGCCTTCGGATGGATCAATCAAGTTCCAAACTTGATTGTCTTGCATGGATTGCATCTCGGCTCTCATGGCCTCTAACCATTTCTGAGAGTCGGGACTCTTCATAGCATCTTGGTAGGACGTGGGTTCATCATCTATGAATGTCACATCACCATCATTAGACACGAGAAATCCGTATCTCTCGGGCTCATGACGAATCCTACTATATCTACGTTGAGTCTGTTGTGTTTCAAGCTCACCAACTCCTTAAGAGCTTGTTTGTTCCTCCATCATAGGTTCTGCAACTATAGGTGGGTCTCGAATTTCTTCGAGTTGTACTTTGCTCCCACTGCTTCTCATGGAGACAAACTCTCTTTCCAAGAAGGCTCCATTGCTAGTAACAAACACTTTGTTCTCCGATGGGTGGTAAAAGTAATATCCCCTTAGTTTCCTTAGGATATCCCATGAATAGGCACTTGCCAGATTTGGGTTTGAGTTTATCGGGAAACTGACGTTTGACATAAGTCTCACATCCCCAAATTTTAAGAAAAGACAACTTGGGGGCTTTCCCCGTCCACATCTCATATGGCATCGTTTGAACCACTTTGGATGGAGTCATGTTTAGTATGAATGCGGAAGTCTCAAGAGCGTAACCCCAGAAAGACATTAAAAGGCTCGTTTGACTCATCATCGATCGAACCATATCCAATAAGGTTCGATTTCTCCTTTCGGACACTCCATTCCACTGACGAGTTCCTGAGGAGTCAGTTGTGAAACTATTCCACATTCTCTGGGATGATCCTCAAATTCCTGATTCAGATATTCATCTCCTCGATCAAATCGGAGTGCTTTAATCTCCTTGCCAAGTTGATTTTGTACTTCATTCTTAAATTCTTTAAACACTTCAAAGGATTCAGATTTGTGCTTCATTAGGTAGACATATCCATATCTACTGAAGTCGTCCATAAAAGTTATGAAGTACCAATACCCACCTCTAGCCGGCGTACTCATTGATCCACATACATCAGTATGTATGAGTTCTAATAAGTCATCGACCCTTTTCACTAACATTTGTGAAGGGTTTCTTAGTCATCTTGCCAAGTAAACAAGACTCGCACATCTCAAATGATTCCAAATCAAATGAGTCTAAAAGTCCATGAGAGTGGAGTTTAGAAATGCATTTCTCACTTATATGGCCTAAGTGACAGTGCCAGAGGTATGTCGTATTTGAGTCATTCGGTTTGAATCGTTTAGTGTTAGTGTTATATATGGACTT
Source organism: Juncus inflexus (assembly GCA_024447665.1). Lineage (NCBI taxonomy): Eukaryota > Viridiplantae > Streptophyta > Magnoliopsida > Poales > Juncaceae > Juncus > Juncus inflexus. Next base: position 13,570,812 of record JAJHPC010000003.1, on the reverse strand, counting down.
ATAATTTTCTTTCTTAAAATCTAGCACATAAAGACCTCTTTCTAATAGAACATTTCCATAGAAAAGATTATCATTTAAGATAGAACAATTATTATTCTCAATAATAAATTTATAACCATCCAAAGCTAGACTAGAAATTGAAATAACATTTCTGCTCATAGCAGGTACAAAATAACAAGTATTAAGTACTAATACAAGTCCACTAGGCAAAGTCAATAAATAAGTTCCTACGCTAATGCAGCAACTCTTGCTCCATTTCCCACACGCAGGTCGTCTTTGCCCTTAGCAAATCTTCTACTCTTTTGTAGTCCCTGCACATCATTACAAATGTGAGTACCACATCCGGTATCCAATACCCAAGATTTAGGAGTAAGTGAATTAGTTTCAATAACAAAAATACCTGAAGCGGTAGTCACACAACCCTTCTTGATTTCGTCCTGATAGAGTTTGCAGTTTCTCTTCCAATGGCCAACCTTGTTGCAATGGAAGCAAACTCCCTCCTTGTCTTTCTTGATCTTAGATTTATACAACACCTTGCCTTTACCCTTGCTCTTGTTCCCGGTCTTCTTACCCTTCTTCTTGTGAATCATTAGAATATCTTTGACAACGTTTGTCTTCATGTCCTCATGTGCGTTCTTAAGCATCCCATGCAACTCGGTGATGGATTTCTCCATCTGATGCATATTATAGTTCATGATGAATTGCTTAAAACTAGGAGGCAACGACCCGAGAATTATGTCAACAGCCAATTCTCTAGGCATGGCTGAACCAAGCATCTCCAATTGATCAAGATAGCTCTTCATCTTGAGCACATGAGCACTCATAGATGAACCTTCGGTCATCTTCATGTCAGTCAGAGAGACGGTCGCTTTGTAATGCTCAACTCTAAACTTCTCTTGGAACATTTCCTTGAGAGTTACGATCATATCGTAAGCACCCATGTCCTCCAGTTGCTTCTAAAGCTCGGAGGTCATGGTCGCTAGCATGAGACAAGCTATCTCTATCTCCTCCTCGACGTATTTACCATACGCGTCTCGGGAAGCCCTTGTGACTCCCTGTTCTGGTTCCTCTGGGTAAGCCTCTTCTATGACATATACAGTTTATTGTCAGCCTTTAGAATAATTCTCAGGTTTCTAAACCAGTCAAGGAAGTTAGACCCATTGAGCGTATCCTTCTCAAGGATAGAGCGCAAATTCAACCCAGTTGAATTATTATTTGTCATTATTCTACAAGTTAAAATGTAAAGTACTATTATTATTTATTCATTGGGGTTATTTTGTTTTGGTGTTTCTTATATTATACTCCCACTATTTTTCTTCAAATCAACCACGTTCAGTAGTATTGATTCGGAAACTTCAAATGAATGAGGTTTCATAATGAGTCAAGATCCGTATTTCATTGAGTATTAAGTGTGCTTTGGCGCAACCCTCAATACACAACTATTTAGGTATGAACACTTCCAATTGTATCATATACAACTCTTTCCTTTTATGGAATGAGCAACATATGCCCGGTGTATTATTCCATCTTGTGCCCTGAGCCCAAGTCCGACTTGCTTGCTTAGTTAAGTTTAACCATGTATGATTAACAGCAAAATAGAGTCCAGCACACTCAGCTTTGGCATGACCCATGCTAGACGCCATTTCCCTCAAAACCTCCTTTACAAAGACAATCCTCCATATGCTCAGCTTTGGAATGACCCATATGGAAGATTGTCTAAGTACCGAGGGCTTCAATGACATGGGAGGCACTTCCTTACTTAACATTCTGAAGAATTTTATTTTAGATTTATAAACATCACAGAAACTAAGTTAAATATGGTATGAGCCTAATCCTCACGAGCGATCATGAGGTTCCTAATTCTAGATCTATCTCTAGATTGCAGAAGTAATCTTCAACGAACCCATCGTTGTGTGTGCGAAGATCCAATGCCATCTTCCGAAGATTCCGCCAAGATCTCTTGCTTTGAAGTCTTGAAATAATATTTATCCTAACAACTATCCTATTACTAGAAAAGGTAATTTACAAATTTGGACAATTCACAGGTTGCCATAATTATAACTTTGGACAACTCACTGGTTGCCATAGATATTAAATAAAATTACAAGCATTCACACACACGATTACATCACAGAACAATCACAGATGTAAAACTCAAACCATATTTGTATATTTAAATTCCATGTATAACAAAAATTAGGGTTTCTCGCAAAATCAGCATTATTCCGTTGGGAACGGAACTATTCCGTTCTAAACGGAACTGTTCCGTTCTAAACGGAAGTACTCTGTTCTCAACGGAAGTACTCTGTTCTCAATGGAGACGTGCTGGAAATTCATATTTTCTTTTGTTTTAGTTCCGTTTCCAAAACGGATTTCGAAAAACTATTTTTCGAAACTCCAGACAATCATAATATCCAATATTATATTCTTAGAAACTATTTCCGTGATGTTTTGAAATAATATTTTCAAAACCCTAAAATTTATTATACTAGAATTTACTAAATTTTAATTATGTAATCGACAATTATTTCCTTAACCAGGATCTGATTGCACTGTTGGGAAATCCATAGCCATGTACGTTACATGCGAAGCGGAACCTATGGATTTAACCCGCCCAAGGATCTATATTAAGGGAATAAAAGTATGAGATTAACTATTAAAATTTATACCTCGGATCTTCCTAATTCGCGACACGAAGAACGGATGTAGGTCTGAACTTTTTCTGACTTGCAACCTTCTCCTTCCTGAAGCTCGACTTGCGACCTCCTTGCTTCTCCTAGGGATGAAGATCAATCGCTCGCAAGTTCTCAAGATAGAGAACCTCTACTCGTATCCACGTGAATTTCAGACGTACGGAATAACCGGACTTGGCTAGACAAGTCCGGAAATACTTTCCGAATATCTCTCAAAACTTTCTCTCTCTTTTCTGTGTAATAGACGGCCTCCAAGGCTTCTGAGTTGTGTATAGAATAGAGAGACTCTGCCCTTCTATTTATACTAAAGAGAGAGGCGAATGACTGCTCAGTTACCATAACTAAAAATCCAAATATGCACCTGTTCCGATGCCAATGGAACTATACGTTGCCAACGGAATAGGTATTTCCATAACGGAATACTTGGCAGCTAAGGTTATTATAGTTTCCATGTATATTCCGTTGGGAACGGAACTATTCCGTTGCCAACGGAATGGTACTATTTTGTTCAATCACTTATCCAATAATTGATTATTTCGTTCACCAATTTATGCATCATATGTACAACTGTTTTTGAGGCATATTTATCCCGTACGAATGGAGTTCATTGTGTGACCGTGTAGGTTCTATTTAACGCTGGCAACGATCTTCTAAAGATCGTAAGTCATGAGTAACCTCTAGACTGATGTCATGAATACCCATGTTAAATGAAATGATCAGCGATCATAAACCTATCTGGATAGACATTTGCTTATTCCTTTTGTTCTACGATATACGTCTTGATCACAAGGCACGGTAATATGTCATCCTTGAATTTGATCAAAGTCTCTTTCCTGATCGAGAATTAGACTGAGTAAATACAAAATGATATTAACAACACATGTTAATCCATTTTGAGCATGACCATGTATTTCCTTCAGTTCTAGTTCATCAGGGGGCCCAGAGATGTCTCCCTCATGACGAGAGGAACAAATCCCATCTTGGTCACTCACATTCCTCGTCATGATTCAATGCATACCTAATGATAACCCTTATGATCATCCCATTACGGATGACGTAGGATCATATTAAAGCATGCAATTCCACATACAGGAATTCATGGTGACCTTAGGTCGTAGGAACAAGCACACTATTCATATGAGAATCACTAATGACATATATCATGCATATTCTCATAGTGTGGTCAGTCCAGTATGTGTTCTCTAACACGTACCTATATTCCAGACTTGACATCTCTATGTCCATGATCAGCAGAACATGATCATCCAGCCTACAAATATACTAATGTGGATATGTAGCTTCTTATCTGAAGTATGTCTATCCCTATAAACATCCTACATATCACTAGGGACAGTTTAGAATGTCATTCGTTGGTTCACAGTTCTACTATCAGAATCACGTATTCTGATGACGTGAACCCGAAGTGTCATTCTTGGTTGATATAAGATTTACATTCACAATCCATACACACAGATATATAAGAAACAACCTTTATTGAATAAATAATAATGTCTTAATACATAATCCATTTCCTAGCACAAATACATTTGGCCTAGGGCACTAATGTTGGGTTTCTACCGTTCATAACACAGCGGAAAAACAAAAACGAAACAAAATCGAATTCGAAACCCAAAAGAAGGATCCGTGAATTACAATTAAATCAAAGAAAAGTTCATAACTTTGTACCTTCGGATTACGCTTAATCCATGATGATCGAAAGCGAATTAGGTTGACGCTTTTCTTTGCCCGATTTCAAACCGGTTTCCAAACCGATCCTTTGTATGTTTGGCCTAACCGGTCTCACAAACCGATCACAAACCGATCTCCAAACGAAAGGATTTTCCAAGCAAACCGATTCTCCAAACAAACCACGGTTTCAACCCGAATCACAAAGACGCCACACTTTGCTTCGTCCTCTACCGATATCCACACGAACAACCCCTTTGAACGGATAAAAAATGATATATGCTAGTATTCGTTCTTCATTTTTTCTCACAGAAATAACAAGAGAATAATTTTCTGATTTTTCTCTCCTTTTGTCTCACAAAAGTTGGACGAAAAATATAATGCCTTTCTTAATAATTTTGGGATTTCTCTTGTGCCTATATAGTCCATAAGTTTCATATCCTATGTGCATGGTAACTATGTAATGATATATGCAACACACCTTATCATATAAGATGTAGGATTAGATATGTCACTTGACTATGTAGCTCTTCATACAACTTATCACATAAGTTATGATTTTTCTGTATACGTCTCAATAGTTGTTCTTTGTGTGTGACCCTGTAGGTTTACTTAATGTTGGCAATAATCACAACGGATTATAAATCATGAGCGGCCTCTAGCAAGACATCATGATTACCCAAATTAAGCAAGTATGGATGATTCCATCAAACCTAATTTATGTTCATGCATTGTATCCCTTTGTTACACGATATCTATATCATCCATAAGGCATGGTATGTGTCAACCTTACGTTGGTCGATAAATATTTCTTGACACCGAATTTGATTGAACATGAAATGACATTAATAACTCCTTATTAATTCACTTGAGCACGGCCGTGCGTTTCTTCAATCAAATCATCAAGAGGCCTAAAGATATCTCTCTCAATTTATGAGAGGAACAAATCCTATCTTAATTAAACTCTTTCCTCCGCATAATTCATTATATACCTAATTATAATCTTTATGACCGCCCGGTTAAAGACGATGTTAGATTATATTAAAGTATAAATTTCTCATGTAGGAAACTGAGATAATATCAAGTCTAAGGATTACAGATACATTCTTTACTGAGAATAACTAATGACACGAACCATGTAGTATTCTCAAGGTGGGTCAATCCAGTATATGGTCTCTAACATATACTTACGTTAATGACTTAATAACTCTTATTCATGATCAATAAAACGTGAGCATCAGTCAACTAACATACTGATGTCCATTTATAGCTTATCATAAAGTATGTTTGTCTCACAAACATCCTACGAATGATCAGGGACGGTTTAGAATATCATTTATAATACTTTATAGTTTTACTATCAAAGTCACATATTTTGATGATATAAAGCTGAATATCATATTTAAGGTTCATTTTAGTAATAAGAATAAAATAACCAATACGCATTTATTATATAAAATATCTCTAAATAAACACAATGTTTGTTTAACACAATCCATACATCTAGGTCTCAAATATATTGGCATAGACCATGCTACTAACAACTAATCCTACAGTAAGGACACACAAATGAGTATAAAAATAATCATGATATAATGTGAAAAAAATAATAAAATAAAATAAATAGGAACTATACATATATAGATCCCAGTATGTAAAGAAAATTCAAATGAATTTATATATGAAGATTTTAGTAAAAATACTTATTTATGCAATAATTATTATTTTCAAAGAGAAGAAAAAAAAGAAAAGAAAAGATATACGGAATTACTAATTTAAAATAATTTATTTTAATTTGAAAATCTTTTTAGCTATTCATTTATGAAGAATACTGTAAGATGCATATAGTAAGGATAAAATGAATGACTACTCAATCTTACTCTCGATATAAAATGAAAATATATTAAACGTGAGATAAATGCATGAAATTAGACAAATTTAACCAATAATATTGCTCCACATCATCATGTGAAAATGATGTGGCACCCTAAATTACTAAAAACAACTTGTAAATGAAGAACACATAAAAGTCTACAAAGAAATTACAATCATAAAAATTGTTGATCAACCAATGGTTAAGATTTGTCTATATCCAACAATCCAATGACTAAAATAATTGGACTAATGTGGCACAATGAGAATACTCAAAAAAAGTTACAAAATAAAAAAAAAAACCCCTTTACTTTTCAATTATCTTTGAGCATTCTCATTGTGTCATATTATCTAAATTATTTCAACCATTGGATGATAATGTATGAACAAATCTAAATCATGGATTAACTAACAATTTTCTATGACTATGCTCTTTTTATATACTTTTATGTGTTGTTTATTTTATAAGTACTTTTTAGCAATACTATAGTGCTGCTTCATCTTTAATTGATGATGTGGACTAACATTACTCAATATGTTACATTCGAACGGAGTCAGGATAGAAATTCTTATTATAGAATTTTGTATCATCATCCAAATGGCCAATTTGTAGGCTCCAAGAAGGAATTTTTAGAGGACCCTATAAGAATTTATAAGTCATTCTTTTGATTCAACTGGGAGTTTTAGGGAAATGATTTCAAAAAAACTTTATTTTGTCCGTTCGAACGGACAAGAGGTTTGTTTGAACGGGAGCCATAAAGAAGTTTAAAACTTGATTTTCTCTCTTTAGTGATTACTCAACTAAACAAAAAATTACTAGAAACACACTCAAATGAGATCTTCGGGTCTTGAATGCTTTGAGGTCTTCTAGAACTTCTGAAGTGATCGAGTCGCATCCGTCTCGATGAAGTGTTCATTATCATCTTCTTGAACTTGTGTTTTATCTAAACTTATTCATAATACTCAAATGTAATTAGTAGCTCAAAAACATTTTAATCAACATCAAGCAGAGAACAATAAAATGATTATAAGTAGAATATATAATGTAATTCAAAATTATAATAAAAATAATCAAGTTCACATAATTATTTTATATTATTTGTGTATGATGAATTACTTTAAATTTTATTTTGATTTTTATAATTCTAATTTTATGTATGTTATATCAAAATAAATAATAAAATTAGAATATTCATAGCGTAGCGTGACCATTATCCTTGTACTATTTCTAGAGCTAATGTTAATTCGTGGAGAATGACATTCAACTTTTTATTCAAAATCTTTAATATATAGCCTACCTTAATTATACTTGATATTTTATCACACAATCATTTATTCAAATAAAACAAATTAGTTACATCAAATCACTAATTAACCCTGACCTTATTTTTCACCCTCTTTAGTGTGATATGAATCTTCCCACGAGCCTTTGATCTCTCATGTAAGGGTGTAATGGTTCGGATAATATCCGGAACAAACCGTACCTGAAAAATATTTGTTTTTGGTTATATATAAATATAGATATTTTATACAGTATGCTATTGGATTTATAAGCCGGATATGGATTTAGATACTAATCGGTGTCCAGATAATATATGTTTACCGGATATCTGGATTCATGTGACCCTGGATTGAATTCATTAAAAATTTATTTTTTCTTTATTCAGAATCAGAACCCATGTTATGTTTCTTTTTATTATTATTTCAGAAATTTCTAAAACAATCTAGTGATCTCTCTTCTTCACTTCTTCCATATGATGAATCTCTAGCCGCTAAACCGAACCTCATATATATTTATGATACGTATTACAATCAATTGGTCACAGTTTTATGATATAAAAAGATAATTTTCTCATACATATTTAGTATTTATAAATGCTGAATTGTTAGCTGTATTAATGAGTCAATAAAAAATCTATCAAAAAGTTTGTACTTTTATCTGTGATATCTATTTAAGATCCATAACACATATCTATACATATATCACAAAAAAAATTGTGGTAAGTCTCTGTATTGTACGAATACATATATCTTGTCGGATAGATAAGCGAGTGTTCTTTCCTCCCCTTTATTTGCGGCAATATATTATTATTTAATTTTGATATATTATTTTGAGTTTCATAAAGTTTACTGTCAATATACCATTTCACCTTACATATAGCATTTTCGTTATATATAGCATTTTCGTATAAATATACTGTTTTAATTTTATTATACCAAATTTTCAGTTTTAACACATCATTTTCAATATCAAAATGTATCATGTTTAATATTAGTATATTGTTTTGAGTGTCAATATAATGTTTTTATATCAATATATTATTTTAGCTCGCAAAATTTCTGTAAAAAAGTTAAAAATTAACAGACTAACTAAAACCCTAAATAAGAAATGAACGGAAGTCTAAAAATGAACTGGCCTGAACGCTAACTGCTTTCGTTCATTTCAGACAAAAACAAAACAATGACAATCCCGGGCATCGCCGGCGGAGGCCGGCGGTGGAGAAACCGCCCCCTTGTCCCCCTTCCGAAACCCTTCCTCCTTCTCCTAACCTCCCTCTCTCTTTTCCTCTATTACCTCTATCCTTCCCCCAATAATCCCTCTCCTCTCGCGCCTCTCTGCTCCCCCTCCGACGAGAGATTGCTCTTCTACGCGCCGCACAGAGGGTTCGGCAATCAAGTCGGCGAACTGAAGAACGCACTTGTAATCTCGGCAATTCTGAACAGAACCTTGATTGTGCCGCCTGTGCTGGATGACCACTCCGTCGTGCTCGGAAGTTGCCCCAAGTTTAGGGTTTCGGAACCGGCTGAGCTTAGGGATGCGGTTTGGGATCATATCTTGGAGCTCATCAGAGATCGGAGGTCAGATTTTCTTTCTACTTTTCAAATATTTGGTTAAGGATTAAATTGCAAAATGGTCAAGAAAAGTTTCTGAAGTTTCAATTTTACCATTTTTTTCTATTTATGTCTCTTTTGTTGAAATATTTAGACCAATTGTCATATGTATGTAATGTTATGATTAGTTTACATTATGAAATATGTTCGCTATACACCAAGAATTACCAGTCAGTTCATTTCTCCAATATTTTCACTCTCTATTTTCTTGTTTTTTTTTCCTACTAACAAACTCTGGAGCGTAAACAGACTGAATCCACTGGGGACATTCTGGTAAATCCTATCAGCCCGTGTGGACGAAATGGCAATGTCATGTGTACCCCTGCAAAATCTCAGAATATCACATATCCCTAAAATGAATCCTAGAGAAAGGTGGCGAAACTTCTCGTTACGACTGTTGATAGCAACGAAGCACTTTCTTTCAAACCGATCGTGCGAAACATAACGGGTGCATAAAAGTTAATAACGTTAATACCCGTTAATTGGTTGAAAAACGGCACCAGAATCGCCAACACAAGTTGTGGGCGGTGTTTCCTCCTCAAAATATTCCTAAACGGATTTTGTATGGTCCTTGATATGTTACTCGCGTGAATCAAATCGTCTAACTCCTTTTGAACATTCGGTGTGCCTCTAAGCCTTTGTAGTAAAACGGTTGCTTGTTCTATGTTGCCTTGTTGGATTATGTAAACTCAGTGATTCGGGCAGGAAAGATGGTTGTAGTCGATAGATTTGGGCGAAGGCTTTTATTAATCGTTGGTGGAATTCAGATGATTTTGTCTCAATTGACGATCGGTGGAATTCTCTTTGCCCAATTAAAAGATTATAGAGGAATGGAGAAGGATTTCGCATATGTCGTTTTTATAATAATCTGTATTTTTGTGACCGGTTTCGCTTGGTCATGGGGCCCGCTTACGTATTTAGTCCCAACCGAAATTGCGCCGGTTGAAATCCGGTCAGCCACCCAGAGTATAGTTGTGGCGGTTTTGTTTTTCGTGACGTTTTTAATTGGGCAGACGTTTTTGACCATGCTCTGTCACATGAAATCTGGCACGTTCTTTTTCTTCGCGACGATGTTTTCATGACTGCTTTTGTCTATTTGTTGTTGCCTGAGACTAAGAAGCTTCCGATGGAACAGATGGAGCAGATTTGGAGGAGACATTGGTTTTGGAAAACAATTGTAGAGGAAAGGGAAGGAGGGAATTTTAGAGAGACAAGTTCAGGGAGTTCTAGAGAGGGAAGTTGATTATGGGACAACAAAACTGGGTACATATAGATATGATGATTGATGATCTAAGTAGTGTGTTATTTGTTAGTATGTGTTTATGTGTGGTGTCGGTTGGTTTTGTGATGGTTTCTCGAAGAAATTTATAGTTGGTCTTTGGTATAACTTCTTATAGTTGGGCATTTGGTATAACTTTAGGTGTAGTGAGAGATTATCAAAACCTTATTATTAAGGTCTCTAAATTTCTGATCATGCATTGTTTTACATGTTTAGTACCAATTGGTGTAAGATATTTTCTTATGTAGTAGTTGGAGGTATTATATGACATGAACTCACAGAAACGAGCGTATTATATTATTGTTACAACGGGGTTTTGAACACTAATTGAACTGAACTTGATTGTCATTGAAATGATCATGATTTCACCTTAAATGTAGTTTTGATTGGACTAAAATGAATTCAACCTTGTTTTTTATGTTGAGTTGCATGGGGATTGAAGTGACTATCGGTCCAAATGATGGGGAATAACGAGGAAAAAAATGCCAACAATAATAATATTTTTGTCACAAATAGGTACAAAGCTTTGAGGATTGAATAAAAACGCTGCAGCTTGCTTTAATTAGTTAAGATATACTATATTACTAAAAAAAAACAATTTTTTTTTCATGTTCTAAAAGAATCGAATTACAATGCCAAATAAGATATATATAAAAGGGACGTGTTATGGGGTTTCCCCTAGTTCAGTATTACCGTCATGTTTTGTCTAGTGAATGAAGATAATAAATTATATGAAACAAAAAGAAAAATAATATATGAAATTTATTTCCTGAAAACAACATATATTTTAAAACACAAAATATTATATATAAAAATAGAATAAAGAATATATAGAAAAACATCACGTAACATGATAAAATAAAATAAAAAGCATATAAGAATAGAAAGGCAGTATATAAAAACAAAAAATTATATATAAAATATATTCGTGAAAATAATATATATAAAAATAAAAAAACAGTATATAAAAACATAGGAAATAATATATGAAATACAAAAAATAGTATATAAAACACCAATGTATATATATAACACATTTAAAAAGGAAAATTCAACGGCCAACCAGGCAAAAATAGATCGTTAACCAAAATGATATAAGAATAATTTAAGCGTTGTGATTATATATTTATCTAAATAAAAACTGAGAAAAGCAAGTGGTTGATTTTTTAATTGCGGTGGAAAGGCTCCATACAGTCCTTCGAAAACGATACCACTGAAAACTATATGTATTGAGTTTCAATATGACAATGCTTGGCCAATGATATCTAAAGAGAACACTATGTGAATAAAAAGTGATAAATTGTTTGGGGTCATTTGGTTCGTGGGTTGATAGATGTCTTGGAATATAAGGATACCAATGAATGTCATTCGAAGGCATGTGTGATTATCATGTTTGGTTGGTGCATCTATTATTTCCATGATTTGAATGTGTAAAATATCATCATTTATTTGACTTGCTACATTTATAAGATATATTTAGATAAATTAATTAAAATCTCACATAAAAAATAATTAAACAAAATAGAATATTCTAATAATAAAATTAATAATCCATTATCAAAAAAAAAAAATAAATAAATTCAACAAGTAATAAATAATCATAATAAAAACTATTGCTCAAGCATCACTTGCAACCAACATGTACCCAAAGCGCATATTCTTCCTTCATAGAATCTGGTAGTGTGAAGAAATAATTTGTCATGCTCGTATATCTTTCGATATGAGAGCACCTGATTTAATATGCTGATGAGTTGTCAACGCAGATAATTTATTTACTTGCTCGAAAACTTTTTTTTTCTTTACAGCATCTTCAAACATAAATTGTAAGCAACCCGCAAGTTTTGCAATATTATCGCTGGCATTACCAAACATATTCTCTATAGAACATATTGTTTTGTTAATCGACTTGCTTAGCTCATCTCCAGCTTGAACTTTCCTTTTTCTATATTTTCTAGATTTTCTAGCAGATGAAGTATTTCCTTGGACGGCTGATGTACAATAAAGAAGAAGAGACTTTTTATAGAAATTTTTCTCTCATTAATTTTGGTGGGAAATTGAAAATTGGATTCCCTCTCTGTGGGAATGTGGAAAGACACCTATTTTGGAGGTAATCATATTCCCACCAAATATTACCAACGGAATTCTCGATTATCTTACTTTATTACCTAGTGACATACCAAACGTAGGAAAGGAATCCATTCTACTTGGATGCCTTGGTATCCTAATTTAAAACCATGAACCAAACGGCCCCTTGTTGTATATGTTTACTATATACCGAGCCAATCATAACATGCGTTGTTATTTCTATATCTATAATTACTTATCCTAACAAATTGAGAATAAAAAGTGATAAATTTGTAGGAGTTTGTTCGTATGGATACCGGTAGAGGCGTTCGTATTTTCGACGCTTGTGACCTATTCGACCTAATAAATTGAGAACAGGTTTTCATGAGTTTTGGTAGAGATTATGTGCACGTGCTGAAGAAAGCTTTAGTGGGATCCACCATAGATGGTCTTGGCGTACGGATAATTGGTTTGGACGATAACCGATTGAAAGGCGGTCGACGACACACATGGTCTGAGCGTCACGGATGAAGCATAATCCAAAACGTACTTTTAAGTATTATTTCTTTGATTTAACCGATAGGCACATATCCTCGAGATGATTTTGGACGAAATTTTTTATTTTTCCGTTGTATTATGCACGTCCGAAACCCAACAACCATCACCATCTTCCCCCTACCACATGTCAGGAATCAGGGTTGTTTTCCCCATTTTTTCTCTTCCTTTGCCGCCTCTTCCAGAACCTTCTCCCTTTGCCTCTTTATTCTCGTAAGTCATTTCTCCTCCAACATCATTATTGGCCTGCTTGAGGTTCTTCTCAATTCTTCCCAACTCCTCTACATCTATCTGGCTCTCTAAGAGATCGCCAATGCCATCACTCAACTCTATCCCCTGGTTCTCCTTGTCGACAGCAATAAGCCGTGTGCCTTGTTGGCCTTCGACAATCTTGTCCTTAATCTGATCTTCCTCAAGACCAGACATCACTGGAACTTCCTCAACCTTAACTCCACGGAAGGCAGCGAGTTGATCAGTAATTTTATCGTCCAGCCTCAAGCTTTCAACCTTGTCCCAATCGAGACTCTCGATGAGCATCTTCTTGGAATCCAGTGAAAGAATCTCAGACCCGATAGATTGCATGTTCTTTCATTGGTGCCTCGTCATTTTTTGAGAAATCAATTATGGCCATTTTTCTGGCACTAGAATTGCCTGCCGCTAAGACCTCTTGTGGGGTGGTATTTAAATAGCAACTAGGATAATGCTCGCGCTTCGCAAGTTTTTCAATTTTAATAGTTATTTCAATATAATAATGTATAACTTGCAATTATGAAAATTCAAAATTAAAGTTTGTACATCCGTAGTACATAAATAATACATGAGAATTCAAAATTGTTGTCTTTTATTTTCTTATGCCAATATGTCTTGACATATTATATTAGAAAAATAAATTAAGTATTAATCATACTTAGATGAATGAGATCAGAAAAAATAAAATGCAAGATAATTTATTTCGAAGATTTTAGTTGAAACTACATAAGATTAAATTATAGATGATTAATTTAAAAAAAATAAAAAATAATAATTATATTTAATGTTATATATATGGAAAAAATATGTAACCACATAGGAAAATGTAACATTACTCATTTTCTTCAAAAAGTTGTCACCGCTATTTTTTTTTTTTTTTTTAGATGTTAAAATGTTGTGTATTAGGCATATGTTATTATGAAACCTGTAATACATTAAGTATTATAATATAGTTCGAAAAAAATATGTTATTAATTTTTTTTATATAGTCCATATTCACATATTTTTGCAAAAAAATAAAAAATAAATAAATAAATAAAAAATAAAAAATTGGAACCATAACAATATGAAACTCAAAATAAAGAGAAAATTCCAACAAATTTATATTTGATAATTTTAACATGAGAAATAAAATATTTCATTAAGAATTATAATTTTTTTAAAAAGAAAAGAAAAATTATTTATATTTTAATGAGTAAATTCTTCATTAACTATTGGTACATGTGATATTATGGTATTAATTTAAATTTAAATGAGTAAACTCTTCATTAACTTCATTAACTATTGGTACATGTGATAGGGCATAGGCAAACTTTCGTTAAATTTTTTAATTCCGTGAATGCCATGGATATTGAATGTAAATTTGCCTATATTTAAAAAAAATTGATCCAACGGCCGAGATAAAATTGACAATAGGTCTCTTGAAAATTCTCAAAGAGAGATGAAAAATAAGGTATAATGTATAAGTTAATGAGCTTATCATTTTCTACATCTTCTTTTATATAGTATATACTCACATATTTTAGAGAGAAAAAATTGGAACCATATGGTGTAGGATTAGTACCCTAGGCCAAATATATTTGTGTCAGAAAATGGATTATGTATTAAGACATTTTTATTTATTCAATAAATCTTGTTTCTTATATATCTGTGTGTATGGGTTGTGAATATGCATTTACATATCTTATATAAACCATGAAAGATACTTCGGGTTCACGTCATCAGAATACGTGATTCTGATAGTAGAACTGTGAACCAATGAATGACATTCTAAATCATCCCTAGTGATATGTAAGATGTTTATAGAGATAAACATACTTCAGGTAAGAAGCTCCATATCCACACCAGTATATTCACAGGCCGGATGATCATGTTCTGCTGATCGTGGACATAGGGATGTCAAGTCTGTAATATAGGTACGTGTTAGAGAACACATACTGGACTGACCACACTAAGAGAATATGCATGGTATATGTCGTTAGTGATTCTCATATAAATAGTGTGCTGGTTCCTACGACCTGAGGTTACCATGGATCCCTGTATGTGGAACTTCATACTTTAATATGATCTTATGTCATTCATAATGGGATGATCATTAGGTATGCACGAATCATGACGAGGAATGTGAGTGACCAAGATGTGAGGCTTATGTCAAACTTCAAGCTTCCGATAAGTGTCTGTTCATGGGATATCCTAAAGAGACAAGAGGATATTACTTTTACAACCCATCAGAAAATAAAGTATTTGTTGCTCGCAATGGTGCTTTCTTAGAAAGAGAATTTGTCTCCATGAGAACCAGTGGGAGAAAAGTATAACTAGAAGAAATTCGAGACTCATCTACAGTTACAGAACCTGTGACAGAAGACCAAACAAGCTCTATCTCGTGTCTAATGATGATGATGTGACATTCATAGATGATGAACCCACATCCTACCAAGATGCTATGGAGAGTCCTGACTCTCAGAAATGGTTAGAGGCCATGAGAGCCGAGATACAATCCATGCAGGACAATCAAGTTTGGAATTTGATTGATCCATCCGAAGGCTTGAAGACCATCAGATGTAAGTGGGTCTTCAAGAAGAAGACTGACATGGATGGAAAGGTACAAACGTACAAAGCAACACTTGTGATAAAAGGTTTCAAACAAGTTCATGGTATTGACTATGATGAAACTTTCTCACCTGTAGCTATGCTTCAATCTATCATAATTATATTAGCCATAGTAGCATATTATGACTATGAAATATGGTAAATGGATGTCAAAACAACTTTTCTAAACGGGAATCTGAAGAGGACGTGCATATGATGCAACCCAAGGATTTTGCCGATCCTAAGAATTCTTGTAATGTTTGCAAGCTTCATAAATACATCTATGGATTGAAGCAAGTGTCGCAAAGCTAGAATCTTCATTTTGATGAAGTTATCAAAAGTTTTGGTTTTACCAAAAGGTAAGGTGAGCCTTGTGTTTACATGAAGTTCAGTAGGAGCACGGTAGCATTCCTGGTGCTTTACGTAGATGACATATTACTCATGGGAAATGACATCCCGACATTATTGAATGTTAAGAAATGGTTGGGAGATAATTTCTTGATGAAAGACCTAGGAGAAGCCTCTTATGTGCTAGGAATCATGATCTATATAGATAGATCTAGAAGGCTTATAGGTCTGAGTCAAAGGACATACATAGACAAGGTCATGAAACGGTTCAGAATGCAAGAATCCAAGAAAGGATTTTTGCCCTTGTCACATGGCGTCTCTCTCAGTAAGACGCAGTGTCCTACAAGTGAGCAGAAATGAAGACGCATGAATAAGATCCCATATGCTTCGGCTGTAGGATTTATTATCTATGTCATGATATGTACTAGACAAGATGTTTTAGTCTAATCCAGGTGAAAATCACTGGATAGTTGTTAAAAGAATCCTTAAGTACTTACGAAGAACTAAGGACATGTTCCTAATAAATGGAGGTCTGGAAGGCGAGCTCGTTGTAAAGGGTTACACCGACGCAAGCTTCCAGACAAACTCAGAGGACTTTAGATCGCAATCAGGTTATTTATTTTGCCTAAATGGATGCGCAGTGAAATGGAAGAGTTCTGAGCAATGTACTGTAGCAGATTCTTCAACAGAGGCAGAGTATATAGCCGTTGCAGAAGTGGCTAAAGAAGCAGTTTGGATAAAGAACTTTTTAGAGGAGCTAAGAGTAGTTCCGAGCATCTCGGAACCAGTGGATCTATATTGCGACAACAATGGAGCGATCGCACAAGCAAAAGAACCGAGATCTCACCAAAGGTCCAAGCACATACTACGATGCTTCCATCTGATCAGGAAGATCATACGAAGGGGTGATGTTAAAATGTTTAGAGTGCCATCGGACGACAATGTCGCCGATCCATTAACTAAACCACTCCCTCAAGCGAAGCATAAGGGTTATGTTAGGTCTATGGGCATAAGATGCTTAGAGTTGGCCTAGTGCAATTGGGAGACTGTAGAATTAGTGCCCTGGGCCAAATGTATTTATGTCAGGAAATGTATTATGTATTAAAACATTATTATTTATTCAATAAAGGTTGTTTCTTATATATCTGTGTGTATGGGTTGTGAATATGCATTTACATATCTTATATTAACCATGAATGACACTTCGGGTTCATGTCATCAGAATACATGATTCTGATAGTAGAACTGTGAACCAACGAATGACATTCTAAACCGTCCCTAGTGATATGTAGGATATTTATAGAGATAAACATACTTCAGGTAAGAAACTACATATCCATACTAGTATATTCGGAAGCTGGATGATCATGTTCTGCTGATCATGGACATAGGGATGTCAAGTCTAGAATATAGGTACGTGTTAGAGAACACATACTGGACTGACCATACTATGAGAATATGCATGGTATATGTCGTTAGTGATTCTCATATGAATAGTGTGTTTGTTCATACGACCTGAGGTCACCATGAATTCCTGTATGTGGAACTGCATATTTTAATATGATCCTACGTCATCCGTAATGGGATGATCATTAGGTATGCACTGAATCATGACGAGGAATGTGAGTGACCAAGATGGGATTTGTTCCTCTCGTCAAGATGGACATATCTCTTGGTCCACTGATGAACTAGGACTGAAGGAAATGTATGGCTATTCTCAAAAAATTGATTAACATGTGTTGTTAATATCATTTTGTATTTATTCAGTCTAATTCTCGATCAGGAAAAAGACTTTGATCAAACTCAAGGATGACAGATTACCGTGTCTTGTAATCAAGACATATATCGTAGAATGAAAGGAATAAACAAACGTCTATTCAGATAGGTTTTATGATCGCTGATCATTTCATTTAACATGGGTAGTCATGACATCAGTCTAGAGGTTACTAATGACTTACGATCTTTAGAAGATCATTGCCAGCGTTGAATGGAACCTACACTGTAAGAGTCTAGTACATTAACTGGCCCAGCCCAACCTTCAGGCCAACACCATATTGTTCTGAAAAAGGCTTAACCTTGGTTGGTACTAGTAGTTAATGCAGTAGCATATTTAAGTAACACAATTTCACATTCACAAGTGAAGGTGAGACTAATCACTAGCCCACCCTTACCTTCCGGTCCGGGGTGTTACAAACTCCCCCACCTAAATTCTGACGTCCTCGTCAGAACCCACAGATGGCCAGTCGCTTCCTAGTATTCATCTGTGCGCATCGCCATATGATAGTACTTCCGGTCTCTTTCAACCAATACATATCTGTATGCGACCGCACGATAGTACCCTCAGATTCGAACTGCTCTGATACCATATGTAAGAGCCTAGTTCATTAACTGGCCCAGCCCAACCTTCAGGCCCACACCATATTGTTCTGAAAAAGGCTTAAGCTTGGTTGATGCTAGTAGTTAATGCACTAGCCTAGTTAAGTAACACAATTTCACATTCACAAGTGAAGGTGGGACTAATCACTAGTCCACCCTTACGTTCCGGGTCCGGGGTGTCACATACACGGTCACACAATGAACTCCATTCGTACGTGACGAATATGCCTCAAAATAGTTATACATATGATGTATAAATTGGTGAACGAAATAATCAATTATTGGATAATTGATTGAGCAAAACAGTATCATTCCGTTGGCAACAGAATAGTTCTGTTCCCAACAGAATAGATATGGAAACTGTAGTAACCTTAGCTGCCAAGTATTCCGTTATGGAAATACTTATTCCGTTGCCAATGAAATAGGCGCAGATTAGGGTTTTTAGTTATGGTAACTGAGCAATCATCCGTCTCTCTCTCTCTCTAGTATAAATAGAAGGGCAATGCCTCTCTGTTAGATAGACAATTCTCAAGCTTTAAAAGCCGTCATACACAGAAATAGATAAAGAGAGAGTTTTGAGTTATTTTCGGAAAGTATTTCCGGACTCGTCTAGCCGAGTCCGGTTATTCCGTGTGTCTGAAGTTCGACGTTGATACGAGTAGAGGTCTTCTGCTTTGAAGACTAGCGAACGATCAGTTTCTTTACCCTAGGAGAAGCAAGGAGTTCGTTCGAGTCGAGTTTCAGGAAGGAGGAGGTTGCACGTCAGAAAAGTTCAGACTAACATCCGTTCTCCGTCTCGCGAATCAGGAAGATCCGAGGTATAAATTTTAATTGCTAATCTTGTACTTTTATTCCCTTAACGATGATCCTAGGGCGGGTTGAATCCATAAGTTCCGCTACGCATGTAACGTACATGGCTATGGGTTCCCCAACATATGGAACTCAAAATAAAGAGAAAATTCCAACAAATTTATATTTGATGATTTTAACAATAGAAATAAAATATTTCATTAAGAATTATAACTTTTTAAAGAAGAAAAGAAAAAATTATTTATATTTTAATTAGTGATCTCTTCATTAACTATTGATATTAATAATATTCATTGAAACTATCTGATTAAGATCTGATGGTCACAAACAAACTCACAATGGTTCTCACTAAATCCGGTATGAAACACAAAACACCAATTCAACCAATCATATGCTTATGTTTTAATAACCACATAAATGCTACCAAAGAATATCAATAAATTTGACAAAATTAATGGCAAAGATTCGACAAAAAAATTGATCGAACGGTCAATATAAAAGTGATGATGTGGCTTTTCGAGGAGACCCAGAAGTAGATGAAAAATAAGGGGTTGGGATTAATTATTAATTTGAAAAGGATGAGTGTAACAAGCGTGAAAACGTGTCATGGTGTAATCGCGTGTTAACAAAATAATTTATAATTTTTCTAATTTAACCAAATACTGTATAAGTGGTATTTGAGTTAGGGGCCGATCTTCAGAGAGACTGACGTTAAGTAAAACAGGTTTACAAATTAATTTCAAGTGATAATCGTTTAATGCAATTCCAAGGTTTCAGAATTTATGGAAAAAGAGTGTGATGAAGTTGTTTAAGAGGACATGAACAATTTAAAGAAAATAATAAAAGAAATAAAATATTTTTTGTTGATTTTCAAAGTTAATAAAAAGGTAGGGAAAATACGACAAGTTGCATAACTTGTAAATCATTAATCACACAAGATAATAATTTTAAGGGTTCTAGAAGCAAATCATAACTAATTTCCTTCCAAAAATTAATTAATTAATAAATCAAGATTAGGTTGAACTTAAAAACTTTCACTTTCAAACTTTTACATAAACTCGATTTAAAACCTAATTTAATCACAAAAACCTCTTCCAAGTGTTCAAAACTAATCTTCTAATTAGAATTAATTTAATATTCAAATTTTTGAATCAAACATATTCTTCCAAATAATTGGACTCAAGCATTATAAAGTGTTCAAGATTTAATCTTCTAAAACCACATAAAATTGCATAAGCCAAACATAAGATTTTATCACAAAATTACACAAAAGTCTTTCCCTATACAAAACTACTCAAGCATGCACACACAAACAATATTCACACGCATACTTGACAAATTATTCATTCAACAAAAAGAGAAAAAAATTAAGGAAAAAGAAGAAAAATAAATCAAATCACAAATGAATGGGAGAGTCAAGCTAGATTCTCTTCTTGGTCGATTTGAATCATTCTTCAAATTTTGCTCATTCTTTGAAGCTTGGCTCCTCTTTTGTCTCAACTCACCAAAAAGAAATTTTTTAGAGTTTTGGGACAACCTTAAACAAGGTCATTCGGATTTATTTTATAGAGAGAATTTTCCTTGAAATATTTTAGAAATAAGGTTGTGGGACTAAAAAAAAATAGGGGTGTTTCGGTTTTTATTTCAGGTAGCAACTTGGGGGTACTTAAAATATTTCTCCTTCAATTTCTTATTCAAAGTCAGTCTGGGTACAATTTCTGGGTGCATTTATCCTTTCATCTTCTTGTTACCAGAATTTACACGTGGCAAAACTTGACTAGTCCAGGAAAGATCTGAGATAACAAATTCATGCCACGTGTCAACACGTGGTTGGTCATTCGTACCTCGTACTGACTGACCGCAGAAATCGTGTGAGAATATTCTCCAATTCAACCTACTTGAGAGACCAATGACTTAAGTTGCACTTCTTATACATGACATGGAGGCATCCATGTGGACGTTAAATGGAGAGGGTTTGAAAAAGAAGAGATGGATAACTAAATGAAACGCACTTTGTCAGAGGAAATGAAAAGATTTCCTGCACAAGTGTGGTCCATGGTTCCCTGCCACCAAGGCCGGTCCTTTGTTTCGGGAGGCCTTTGACTGTGAATAGTTATTATGAGGTCTCGAACTATCGTCTCAAATTAATTATAAAAATTTTAAATAAAAAATAAATTCTTACATGAGTTTACAAAAAGATGTTAAAAAAATAAAATCTTAGATTAAAATTTAGACAAATTAAGATGATTTAGAAATAGGATCAAAACATTTCAAATTTTTTTTTAAAAATGACATAATCTGAAAGTAATTCCGGATTGATAAAACGAAGTTTGGAAGATATTAATGAAGCTAAGAGGAAGAAGATTTGAGAATTTTGATCATGAATGATATAAACTATAAGACTTTATTTCACATCTTTTTTTTCTTTCTGTTTGACTTTTTCCCAAACTTGAAAGAGATGTAACAAGAAGAAAAGAGATAACTATTATAGAGATAAAAGTTAAAATAAAAGAATAATGAACTTTTTGCAGGAAAGAGAGGAAAGAAATAAGAGAGGATAAAAGACAAGTTGCTCAAAAGCTCTAGCATGCATTAATGACCTTGAACAAAATCAGAAAAAGAAGGCCCCAAAAAGTTGGAGGCCTTTGACACCCGTCTCAATATCTATTAATAAGGGCCGGCCTTGCCTGCCACATGTCAGTATTTCATAGGTTGAAATTTTGCAATTAATTCTCTTACATCAGATCCGAGAGTTCTAGAAGGTCTTTGTTCGCGAAATTGGTACCGTTGGATTCGTATCGTCGAGACCTTCGTGTTGACACCCCACAAGATCATGTTTCAAAAAAGTTGACTTTTTTTGTCAAAGGCGGCTTTCGGGTTTGACATTTTATATTCTTGTGGACTTTTGCCGTTTTGCTTGAATGATTGGGTGGAAAGGATTTTAGAATGTTGGAGAGGCGTGTGTAAGATTTTTCGCAGAGATTTGTTGAGAATTCGGTCATCCTTGGTCCATGATTTACAGATCGGCCTTTTATTTGGAGTTGACTTTTCACCAAGGCATCCAAAAAACTCTTTCTTTGTCTTTTTACCTGAAAAATCACACAAAAGTGTATTAAGGGTTTCAAAAATAATTTTTATTAATTTTAAATATTTTTCCAATATTTTTTGTGATTTAAGGGTGAAATTTATATGATAAAAACCCTAAAAATGTGTATAAAAAATAAACATTACAATGAGAAAAAAGTTAAGGAATATGGAAAGATCACTAATTTGAAATGATCAGATTTAATTTAAAAGCCTTTCAGCTATTTGTGTATGTAAGTAAGGACACATAAATGAATATAAATATAATCATGATATAATGTGAAAAATAAGAAAATAAAATAAATAGGAACTATACATATATAGAACTTAGTATATAGAGAAAATTCAAAAGAATTTACATATGAAAGTTTTTGTAATTTACATATGAAAGTTTTTGTAATTTATATATGAAAGTTCTTTATTTACAAGTTGTTTTTAGCAATTTAGGGCGTTTTTGTAATTTATAATTCGACGGCTACTCTCTTCCCCATTACTTCAATTCCATGAATGGTTGTCACATTATTACATCTAGTACCTGAAGATTATTTTTAGTTAGTTATAATTAAATTATTTATTCACTTCATTTATTAATATGCAACTAACATACATGTTTATTCTTAATTTTGTAGAGAATACTGATGGAGTCCGTACCGTCAGAGAAGGTGGTAACAGATTTGAGCGAAAATATCGAAGATCAAAATGAAGGTTGTGATGAGATTGGTAGTAGTGGTGGTTAAAAAAATCATACGGAAAATAATGATGATTTAGTTGAGGAGCCAAAAGTGGGGTTGACGTTTGACATGCTTGACGAAGCGTTTCTCTTTTACGCTAGTTATGCCAAAAAGAAAGGGTTCAGTGTGGCAAAAAGAACAAACAAAAAGAAGAATGGGGTTGTGACGAATTGTATGTTTCTGTGTAGTAAGGGTGGGCAATGTAAGAGTATGGCAACCAATCCTAAAAGACCACGTCAACAAACGAAGATAAATTGTGGTGCTCGTGTTAATTTGTTAAGGGATGTAAATGGTAAATGGCAGATGAGTAGCGTTTTTTGGAACACAATCATGTGTTTACCCCGGGGAATATCATATATTAGAAAAACAATAGGGTTGTTAATGAAAGTGTGAAAAGACAACTCATATTGAATGATAAAGCGGGAATTCTGACGTACAAAACTTATGAGTCATTTCAGATTCAGGCGGGGGGGATGTCTCGTTGGCGGAATTCTCAGAACGCGGAAGAAGATGCAATGGCGATGTTTAACTATTTTAAGAGAATGACAGATGATAATTTGGATTTTTATTATGACATGGATTTGGATGAGAATAATTAGTTGAGGAATGTGTTTTGGGGTGACGCGAGAAGTAGGGCAGCTTGTAAGGAATTCGGTGATGTTGTCACATTTGACACAACGTATTTGGCGAACACACATGGCCTGCCTTTTGCTCCGTTTGTAGGTGTTAATCACCACGGCCAGTCGGTATTATTGGGATGTGGACTCATCTTCCATGAAGATACTGAATCATTCTGTTGGTTGTCTAAGACTTGGATGAAATGCATGTGGGGTTGTGTGCCGCCTGCAATTTTTATTGATCAGTGTATGGCCATGAAGAATGGCATAGAAATAGTATTATCGAACACCCGTCATCGATGGTGTATATGGCATATTATGAAAAAGAAGTCTGAAAAGTTGAGTAAATATGATGGGTATAATTCTTTTTCAAGATTGATGCAAAATGTGGTTTATAATTCATTAACAATAGTTAAATTTGAGATTGGATGGGATTCATTTATCAAGGAATATAAACTTGAAAAAAATGAATGGTTGACCGCGTTGTACTTGGAGAGGAAGCGATGGGTACCGGTTTTTGTGAAAGATATTTTTTTTGGGCAGAAATGTCTTCAACACAAAGAAGTGAGAGTATGAATCATTTTTTCGATAATTATATCAACTCAAGAACGACGTTGAAACAATTTGTAGAGCAATATGAGAATGCTTTGGGAAGAAAAGTCCAAAATGAAAAAATGGAGGACTTTAAATGTGCGGAATCCTACATCCCGACTATAGCCAAAATTATTTTGGAGAAACAATTCCATAATGTTTATACACATGCAAAAGTGAGAGAGTTTCAAGAGCAATTTGTCGGGACTCTTGCATGTGCGTGGGCTGAAAAGAAAGTAGGCGATGTTTTATCGGAGTACGATGTTGAAGAACGATTACTTACGGAGAAGAGAAATGGGAAAAAGTCATGACATTTCTTGTCATTTTCAATAGTGAGACGAATGAATCTAATTATAATTGTCGTTTGTTTGAATTCAGAGGGATAGTTTGTAAACACCAACTCATAGTGTTGAAGCAAAAGAGAGTTCAAAGGGTACCCGACAAATATGTCTTGAGAAGATGGAAAGATGTGACAAGAGCTCACACGAAAATCCGAATAAGGTACGAGAATTCGTCAAGAACTACTGAAGAAATTCGGTATGACGAGATGCACAAAACATCTGACGAGGTTGCTGATTTGCCGAAAGATAGCGAAGAAAAATTTGAAGAATTTATGGAAGTACACCGGAAGAAGAATAGAGAAGCTTCGGCGCTAGAGCTTTTGGGTTTCGTACATGTGCTTCTTTCCAGTTTGCTGCTCATGCTTCTTTCCCGTTTCCATTTGAGAAGCGGAGTGGGTCGCAAATCTAGAGATCCAATAGAGAGAAGCCTTGTTTGTTGGTTTCCATATCTAGCGGCGAGAGGGAGAGGGATAACGGAGCGGAGAGGAAGTGGAGGGAGAGAGCGTTTGTCTATTTTGTGTCCGATGTGGAGGGGAGGGAGAGCCACGTAACCCATCTGTGGAGGGTCGGGTCTTTTAGTCGGTGGCTCTAGCCTTATTGAATGTCAACAATATATTATAATTTTGAAGGGAGATGCTAAAAAACATATGTATGTTCGAACATACATTTTTTTAAAATATCCGTAAAGTGGTTATAAAAAGTAAAAATTCAAATTTCAACCATATGGATGTAATATATATATTATAAATATATTGTGGATTAATTTTCACAGGAATCAGAATAATATATCATTGCCATCATGTATCATCAAACTATTATTCCGATATATGTTTTGAATAGTGCTGCATATTTTTGATGACACATGATGGAAATGATATATTATTCTGATTTCTTGTGAAAATTAATCCACAACATATTCATAACATATGTATTACATCCGTACCATTAAAATTTTTATTTTTATTTTTTTAATACGTATTTTGGGTGTGCCTAAAAAACGTATATTGTGAATACGTATGTTTTTTTCCACACCCAATTTTGAATTACATTATAATTATAATTTTGAATTACATTATATATTCTACTTATGATCATTATGTAAGCATGACTATTTTTATTATAATTTTGAATTACATTATATATTCTACTTACGATCATTTTGTTGTTTTATGTTTGATGATAATTAAAATAATTTTGAGCTACTAATTACATTTTAGTATCATGAATAAGTTTAGATAAAACGCAAGTTCAAGAAGACGGATAATGAACACTTAATCGAGACGGATGCAACTCGATCACTTCAGAAGATCTAGAAGACCTCAAGATTCTACCTCAAAGCGCTTAAGACCCGAAGATCTCATTTGAATGTGTTTCTAGTAATCTTTTGTTTAATTGAGTAATTTAATTAATCACTAAAGAGAGAAAATCAAGTTTTAAATTTCTTTATAGCTCCCGTTCGAATGGACAAAATCAAGTTTTTTTTAAACTATTTCCCTAAAACTCTCAGGAAAATAAAAAAAATGACTTATAAATTCTCATAGGGTTCTCCAAGAATTCTTTCTTAAGCCTACAAAGAAAAAATAAAGATCCATTTGGATGATGATATAAAATTATGTAATAAGAATTTCTGACTTGACTCCGTTGGAACAGAGCATATTATATAATATTAGTCCACATCATCAATTAAAGATGATGCAGCACTCTAGTATCGCTCAAAATTACTTACAAAATAAATAACACATAAAAATATACAAAAAGAGCATAGTCAAGGAAAATCATTAGTTAATCCATGATTTAGATTTGTTCATACATTATCATCCAATGGTTGAAATAATTTAGATAATGTGACACAATAAGAATGCTCAAAGATAGTTGAAAAGTAAAGGGGTGCGGTAAATTAGTATTACCGAACTTCTTTATTTGTCAACTCTTTTTTAGCATTCTCATTGTATCACATTACTCCAATTATTTTACTCATTGGATAGTTAGATATAGATAAATCTTAACTATTAGTTCATCAATAATTTTTATGGTTGTAATTTCTTTATAAACTTTTATGCGTTCTTTATTTACAAGTTGTTTTTAGCAATTTAGGTTGCCACATGACTATTTTTATTATAATTTTGAATTATATTATATATTCTACTTATGATCATTTTGTTGTTCTATGTGTTGATGATAATTAAAATAATTTTGAGCTACTAATTACATTTTAGTATCATGAATAAGTTTAGATAAAAAGCAAGTTCAAGAAGACGGATAATGAACACTTAATCGAGACGGATGCAACTCGATCACTTCAGAAGATCTAGAAGACCTCAAGATTCTACCTCAAAGCGCTCAAGACCCGAAAATCTCATTTGAGTGTGTTTCTAGTAATCTTTTGTTTAATTGAGTAATTTAATTAATCACTAAAGAGAAAAAATCAAGTTTTAAATTTCTTTATAGCTCCCGTTCGAATGGACAAAATCAAGTTTTTTTTTAAATATTTCCCTAAAACTCTTAGGAAAAAAAAATAACTTATAAATTCTCATAGGGTCCTCCAAGAATTCCTTCTTGAGCCTACAAATAAATAAAAAAATCCATTTGGATGATGATATAAAATTATGTAATAAGAATTTCTGACAGAGCATATTATATAATATTAGTCCACATCATCAATTAAAGATAATGCAGCACTCTAGTATTGCTCAAAAGTACTTACAAAATAAGTAACACATAAAAATATACAAAAAAAGCATAGTCAAGGAAAATTATTAGTTAATCCATGATTTAGATTTGTTCATACATTATCATCCAATGGTTCAAATAATTTAGATAATGTGACACAATGAGAATGCTCAAAGATAGTTGAAAAGTAAAGGGGAGCGGAAAATTAGTATTACCGAACTTCTTTATTTGTCAACTCTTTTTTAGCATTCTCATTGTATCACATTACTACAATTATTTTAGTCATTGGATAGTTAGATATAGATAAATATTAACCATTAGTTCATCAATAATTTTTATGGTTGTAATTTCTTTGTAAACTTTTATGCGTTCTTTATTTACAAGTTATTTTTAGCAATTTAGGGTGCCACATTATTTTCACATGATGACGTGGAACAATATTATCAGTTTAATTGGTTAACTTCATGCATTTATCTCACCTTTAATGTATTTTCATTCTATATCAAAAATAAGATTTAGTGGTCATTCTTATCCTTACTATATGCAACTTATAGTATTCTACATAAATGAATAACTAAAGAGATTTTCAAATTAAAATAAATTATTTTAAATTAGTAATTTCGTATATCTTTTCTTTTCTTTTCTTTTTTTTCTCTTTTAAAATAATAATTATTTCATAAATAAGTATTTTTACTAAAACTTTCATAAGTAAATTCTTTTGAATTTTCTCTACATACTAAGTTCTATATATGTATAGTTCCTATTTATTTTATTTTCTTATTTTTCACATTATATCATGATTATATTTATATTCATTTATGTGTCCTTTCTTACATACACAAATAGCTGAAAGGTTTTTAAATTAAACCTGATCATTTCAAATTAGTGATCTTTTCATATTCCTTAACTTTTTTCTCATTGTAATGTTTATTTTTTATACACATTTTTAGGGTTTTTATCATATAAATTTCACCCTTAAATCACAAAAAATATTGGAAAAATATTTAAAATTAATAAAAACTATTTTTGAAACCCTTAATACACTTTTGTGTGATTTTTCAGATAAAAAGACAAAGAAAGAGTTATTTGGATGCCTTGGTGAAAAGTCAACTCCAAATAAAAGGCCGATATGCAAATCATGGATCAAGGATGACCGAATTCTCGACAAATCTCCGCGAAAAATCCTACACACGCCTCTCCAACATTCTAAAATCCTTTCCAACCAATCATTCAAGCAAAACGGCAAAAATCCACAAAAATATAAAAAAGTCAAACTCGAAAACCGCCTTTGACAAAAAAAAGTCAACTTTTTCGAAACATGATCTTATGCGGTGTCAACATGAAGGTCTCGACGATACGAATCCAACAGTCCCAATTTCGCGAAAAAAGACCTTCTAGAACTCTCGGAAATGACGAATAAAGATCTTACATGTAATTGCAAAATTTCAACCTATGAAATACTGACACGTGGCAGGCAAGGCCGGCCCTTATTAATAGATGTTGAGGCGGGTGTCAAAGGCCTCCAACTTTTTGGGGCCTCATTTTTCTGATTTTATTCAAGGTCATTAATGCATGCTAGAGCTTTCGAGCAGCTTGTTTTTTATCCTCTCTTATTTCTTTCCTCTCTTTCCTGCAAAAAGTTCATTCTTCTTTTGTTTTAACTTTTATCTCTATAATAGTTATCTCTTTCCTTCTTGTTACATCTCTTTCAAGCATGGGAAAAAGTCAAACAGAGAGAAAAAAAAAGATGTGAAATAAAATCTTATAGTTTATATCATTCACGATCAAAATTCTCAAATCTTCCTCCTCTTAGCTTCATTAATATCTTCCAAACTTCGTTTTATCAATCTGAAATTACTTTCAGATTCTGTCATCTTTTAAAAAAAATTTGAAATGTTTTGATCCTATGTCTATATCACCTTAATTTGTCTAAATTTTAATCTAAGATTTTATTTTTTTAACTTCTTTTTGTAAACTCATGTAAGAATTTACTTTTTATTTAAAATTTTTATAATTAATTTGAGACGATAGTTCGAGACCTCGTAATAACTATTCACCGTCAAAGGCCTCCAGAAACACAGAACCGACCTTAGTGGTAGGGAACCATGGACCACACATGTGCAGAAAATCTTTTCATTTCCTCTGACAAAGTGCGTTTCATTTAGTTATCCATCTCTTTTTTTCAAACCATCTCCATTTGACGTCCACATGGACGCCTCCATGTCATATATAAGAAGTGCAACATAAGCCATTGGTCTCTCAAGTTGGTTGAATTTGAGAATATTCTCACGCGATTTCTACAGTCAGTCAGTACGAGATACGAATGGCCAACCATGTGTTGACATGTGGCATGAATTCGTTATCTCAGATTTTTCGTGAACTAGTCAAGTTTTACCACGTGTAAATTCTGGTAACAGGTTTTTCCTAGCCTTATTGAATGTCAATTCATGGAGAATGACATTTAACTTTTTATTCAAAACCTTTAATATATAGCCTACCTTAATTGTACAGATATTTATTACACAATTATTTATTTATTTGTTCAACAATTCTTTCTTAATTAATTTCCATACAGATAAAACAAATCAGTTACAACAAATCACTAATTAACCCCCGATCTTATTTTTCACCCTCTTTAGTGTAATATGAATCTTCCCATCAGCCTTTGTTCTCTCATGTACGGGTGTAATGGTTCGTATAATATCTGAAACAAACCGTACCCGAAAAATATTTGTTTTTGGTTATATATAAATATAGATATTTTATACGGTATGCTATTGAATTTATAAGCCAGATATGGATTTAGATATGAATATTATTAGTGTCCGGAAAATATGTGTTTACTGATATCTAGATTCATGTGATCCTGGATTGAATTCATTAAAAAAAAATTCTTTATTCGAAGTGAGAACCCATGTTATGTTTCTTTTTATTATTATTTCATCAATTTATAAAGTAATCTTGTGATCTCTCTTCTTTATCTCTTCCATATGATGAAACTCTAGCCGCTAATCCGAACCTCGTACATAATTATGATACGTATTACGATCAATTGGTTATAGTTTTATGATATAAAAAGATAAATTTCTTATAAATATTCAATATTTATATATGCTAAATTGCTAGTTATATTAATGAGTCATACATTGCAATTTAGGTTACGCAATAAAATATCTGTCAAAAAGTTTGTAATTTTATCTGTATCTGTTTAATATCCAAACACATATCTATACATGTATCACAATGAAAATTATGGTAAGTCTCTATGTTGCACTAACACGTATATCATGTCAGATAGATAAGCTCTATCTGAACAGTTTACACTCGTGCTATCCTGTCTAGTTTCCTCCCCTTTATCTGCGGCAATATATTGTTTTCAGTTTTAATATATTATTATTTAATATCAATGCATTATTTTAAGTTTCATAAAGTTTACTATCAATATACCGTTTCATGTTACATATAGCGTTTTCGTATAAGTATACTGTTTTAATTTTAGTATAGCAAATTTTTAGTTTTAACATATCATTTTCAATATAAAAAATGTATCATGTTTTATATTAGTATATTGTTTCGAGTATTAATATATTATTTTTAGCATTTTTACTGTTTTCATTCCCAAAGACAGATTTTAATATCAGTATATCGAGTTTTAAATTAGCATCTAAAAGCTGCAAACTAGAATTTTTAAATATTTTTTTTATTGTTAAAACAAGCAAAAGCTCGCAAAATTTCCATGAAGTCAAAAATTAACAGACCAACTAGTCTCGTTCATTCCATAAATAAGAAATGAACGGGAGTCTAAAAATGAATAGGCCTGAAGGCCAACTGCTTTCGTTCATTTCAGACAAAAACAGAACAATGACGATCCCGGGCATCGCCGGCGGAGGCCGGCGGTGGAGAAACCGCCCCCTTTCCCCCCTTCCAAAACCCTTCCTCCTTCTCCTAACCTCCCTCTCTCTTTTCCTCCTCTATTACCTCTATCCTTCCCCCAATAATCCCTCTCCTCTCGCGCCTCTTTGCTCCCCCTCCGACGAGAGATTCCTCTTCTACGCGCCGCACAGCGGGTTCAGCAACCAAGTCGGCGAACTGAAGAACGCGCTCGTAATCTCGGCGATTCTGAACAGAACCCTGATTGTGCCGCCCGTGCTGGATCACCACTCCGTCGTGCTCGGAAGCTGCCCAAAATTTAGGGTTTCGGAACCGGATGAGCTTAGGGCTGCCGTTTGGGATCATGTCTTGGAGCTCGTCAGAGATCGGAGGTCAGATTTTCTTTCCCCTTTTTAAATATTGGATTAAGGATTAAATTGCAAAATGGTCGAGAAAAGTTTCTTAAGTTTCAATTTTACCAATTTTTCTACTGTCTCTCATTTGTTTCATAATTTGGACCAATTGTGGTATGTATGTAATGTTTTGTTTAGTTTACATTATGAAATATATTCCCCACACACCAAGAATTACCAAAGTCAGACATTGGTTCAGCTTTCAAATATTTTGTTGAAATTTGATAAAACCCCTTATATTACCAAATAAGGTTAAATAATTCCTATAGTCACTTGAATTTTATAGTGGTATCTCTTGTTAGTTGTTTCCAGATGGTACAAAATGGTACCAGTACTTGGTAGATTATTATTTGTCTCAAAAGAATCTTTGTAATTCATACCATTCATTTGTATGGTACACTTTAATTTGGTTGTAACATCAGAAAATAGTGTTTGTTCTTTGGTTCTTGAAAGGAATTTATTAAACAAAGAATGATTTTTTGGTGTTGTCTCGAATGATTTTAAGAATGTTACATTGACTTCAACACGTGTTTTAGGCCGTTGTCCTAAAAAATAAATAAAAAAGGAAAACAAAGGTTTGTGAAAATTGTATTTCTTAATTGTTACAAGCCATATATTTACAGATGGTAAATAGTTAACTCAACAAAGAACTGTAATATAATAAATTTGTCTTGTACATGCCATAAATTGTGCATAAATTGAGATAAAGCTTAAGATTTTTACTTTAAGAAACAAAAAGATTAGTAAATATCTTTCTTTATTATAAGAAAAGATGGTGCAGTTGGTAAACTTAGCTTTCTAGAGTAGTGTGGCTTGCTTTAATTTGGGAGTAGCATCATTATTTCATATTTCTTATTTCATAATGCAACCTTTATTATTTGACTTATAGTTTAGATATCATTAATTATTATGTAAGTATGGTAATGAAAGTTATTCTTTTTATAGTTGAAACATTTTTTTTATTTCTTTTTCTTTAGCCTCAAATTAATTTATTTTATTTTTTTGTTCAATGGAAAGAAATTATACATGTCTAGTTAGCATTCCATATTTTTCAACATGTTGTGTAAATATAAAGTCAATTGTGTATTGTTATACATCACTTTTCAAAAAGTGTAAGTCAGGTCACAATCAAAAAATACAGAATAAGTTTTATATAATATACTAGATCTAAAATAAATGCTACTTCTTTAGCAAACTCACATTTATTGTACTATATCATTTTTTTGCTTATATATCTATCTAGCTGTAGCCAACCATCTTTTGATTACTATTTGATTGGGTATTTGTACTACAGTAATGAACCATTTATAAATTAAA
The DNA here is from genome assembly GCA_024447665.1 of Juncus inflexus. Lineage (NCBI taxonomy): Eukaryota > Viridiplantae > Streptophyta > Magnoliopsida > Poales > Juncaceae > Juncus > Juncus inflexus. Next base: position 13,537,765 of record JAJHPC010000003.1, on the reverse strand, counting down.
ATTTCATGAAATAAATTGTTATTAATCTCTTTTTAAGCTAACTTATGTTTTTACATCTATTTTCATTTCAGGTACATATCAATTGCTGATATAGTTGATATTTCTTCAGTTTCACCTTCAATGGTAAAAACCATAGATTTTAGGGTTTTTGCTTCAATTTGGTGCGGTTTGGACATTAAAAAAGCCTGTTCTTCCAGCCTGTGTTGCTCTCTCTCCAGTACTAAATCTCAACTGGAGATCTCCAGTCAATGCAGATCATTAATAACTGGAGATCTCCAGTCAAGCGATTGTATATACAATGTACAAGAAGACTGTAGAACTACAATTTGGACGTACCAACAGAATAATGACGGAAAATTAGACTCATTTCAACCTGATGTAAAATTACAAAAGAGGAAAAAAATTAATTACGTGAGAAAAAGAAAAGATATATATAAGTCTCTTGGACCCGGTATGAAAGCTGACAGAGCGAAATTACTAGCATTTGGTACCGTTTTTTCTGCATTGTATAAAGGATCTGAGTCTTATATAGACATTCATGAATCGATCAAAGACTCGAAAATCAAATCTTTGATTGAAAAAATTGAATTTCTCCCATTTTCGCAAGAAATTATACGAACGGGAAAAGAATTCGCAGAAAATAGAATAAAGGGGCCTTTTCTTTGCGCCCAATTGAGATTATTAGACGGCCAATTTAAAAATCATTGGAAAAATACCTTTTTTGCCCTAAAACAGAAGCTAGAAACCCTAAATCAGGCTCGAACCAATACAATCAACATATTTATCATGACAGATTTACCTAAAGAAAACTGGACCGAAACATATTTACAAGAATTACAAAACAACAAAAGGTATAAAATATATACATTAAATGAAAAGGATGAATTGGTAATTGGAGCTGCAAAGAGAGTCTTACAGTCAGAGTTGGGAATCAAATCCGGATCTGTGCCTAATTTTTTGGATGGACTTGGTCCGCAAGATGGCTGTGGACCAGGTGTTGTATTGCCTGATGTTTTGTTACATGTGGAAGAGTCAATTTGTAGCTGCGCTTCTCTAGGGTTTGTTGGGACGGCTGGATCTACTATAGGGGAGAATATAGAAATCATGAGGAAGTATAATGTTTGTAATTTGTAGGAATTTGATTGATTGTACTTTTTTGCCTGTGTTTAGGAGGAAATATTGAGCTTTTATTTTTCTTTGTTGTTGGTATTATCTTCGTTAATTTATTGCAGTGCAAATTTGTTTAGGATTATCCTTATTTGTGCAATTAAGTACCAGGCGTATACTATAAAAAAAATTGAAAAAATAGAAATTTGATTTAAACTATTGGTACCATAGTACTGTAAATGATAGCAATGGTATCAAAAATTCTGGATTAATGGGAGACAAGAAGAAAATCAGTTATACCTTCTGAAAAGAAATTTGGTAACAACCTTTGTCAAGATTGAAAATGATGCAAATTAAAAAAAATAGTAAAAATGAAAGAAAGAGGAGTGAAATTAAAAGAAGCAAGATCCAATGGAACAGTGAACTTTTGTTTAAAGGAAAAGAAAGAAAGGACTGAAAAGGATAGAATTGTAAATAATAAAAGATTGGAAAACATAGTTCTGGAATGAATAATGAGAACCATTTATTTGCCCACAGATGATGTTGATATGCTACCCAAATATTAAAATTAGGGCTCATGATATGTTAATTCATGTATTAATTAAACACGGTTTGTGTTGGGCATGTAAAATCTATTAATTTGTATTGCATGTACGCATTAAATCTTTGTATTTGAGCAAGTGGGCCCATGGTCTCTAGTGGTAAAGTGCAACCTCCATTCTATATAAAAAAAATTCTTCGTATTTGATAAGAAAATAATATATCCACAAATAAATAAAATCAATTTCATTCATCTCGCAGCTGTATTTTCCCCTACATGTTATAGACTCTAGAAATTCATTTTCTGGTGCATATTTCATATTGTATTATAATTTGCAATTTGTTATAATTTTGCATCCTTCTATGCGATGACATTGTATTTATAACCATATTTGGAAAAATGATACTAAATAGTTTTTCTATGTATGGAAGAATATTCAAGTTTGAATTTGCGATAATGTCGATGGATCAGTTGGCTTTCTTCGATAGTGCGGTGGCGTCTTTACATATTTTGTAATATACACTTTTTCTTTTATTTGTTTTGGTGCCTTCAACTTTTTATCTTCCTTTTTTATCATTTTAATGTGTGTAGTTTTCCTTTCTTAGAGCCCCACTTGTAGAAAAGTTGAAAGAAAAATGAGATACCTACATGATTGCCATCCAAGTGGTAAAATTTAGCACAAATTTAATTGACTATAATTAAGAAAAATAATAAGTAGTAAGCAATCATAGGGTTTGAGATTATGTAATATGAATATAAGTTTTAGGTCCTACAAAAATAGAAGATAGATGAACCTTAAAGCATAATTTTAATCATAATACTATAATAGGTATTATTTTAGGATTTCCCTTATTTTAGTATATCATAAATCTTCCTAGTGAAGTGTCTAATAGTTATCCTATTTATTTAATCATGTTCATGCAATTATTAACCTTAAATTAGATACAATGATAGGAACTAAGTTAGTTATTATTAATGCTATCATCAAATCCTGTACTCCTAATTCAGTTGTTTAGAATTTAGATTTGTCTGACAAGATACAAAAGATTGATGATTTGAAATCTTCTTGCCAATAAATAATAGAAAGACAACATGGTCAGAATTGATGAAGCTATGCAATAGTCATGCATTAAGTCCATATACAGGTTGTTATATTTATATATTGTTCTATTAATTCTATGTCTTGTTTATTATTTTCATTAACTGTTCATGTGTGTTCCTTAAAAAAAAAAAAAATTACAGCTAATATTTATTGATATAATTTTTTTTTAATGAAATATTTATTGATATAATTATGTTAGAATGCGAATGTTTTGATAAAAAGGAACTAGTTATTTCCGCCTCTAAATCGGTGAATACGTTTGTATTATATCTAAATTGAGACGAGATGTGACATTGATCCATACAACTACTTCAATATAGAAATGTGTATTGTTATAAGTTGTGATATCCTTTATATAGCAAAATTGATGGTGCATACTGATTGGTGGATTCATGACATTTAGTCATAGTCCGCTTGCTAAGCTAAATTCAAAAGGAAAGAGCTTGTACAAACAGAAAGTATAATGATGATCTTTTGAAATTTGGTCGTGAATTTTGTCAAATTCAGTTCATTTCTCCAATATTTTCACACTCTATTTTCTTGTTTTTTTCCTACTAACAAACTCTGGAGCATAAACAGACTGAATCCGCTGGGGACATTCTGGTAAATCCTATCAAATCATATTAGCCCGTGTGGACAAAAACGGCAATTTCACGTATATCCAAGGACAGAACTTGATGATATTATTTGGGAGAGCCAAAAAGATTTTTTTCCCATTAATTAACACTTAACAAAAAATTTAACGGGGGCGGGGGGAGGGAGCAAATATATAAAAATACATGTATTCAATTTTTTTTCAGTAAAACACTATTAATATATATCCTGAATCCTAGAGAAAACAAAAAAAAATATAAAAATAAAGAATTCTTTTCTTCAAAACCCACCTATCTTTTCTTGAATGAGTGTCTAACAGATGAAAATATTAAACTTCAATTGTTATGAAGAATAAAAAGAATTCAACTCACTTTAATACAATTTAAAAGAAATAATATTGAACTTACGAGATTTTTTAAATATTAAAAAAAACAAATTACTTATATTCTAGTTAGTTAAAGTATTTACATGTATAGCAAGAGTTCATGGGTTCAATTTTCGGCAAACGCAATATAGCACATATTTAACAAAATTTATCAACTCAATAGGTTGAACATAAAAAAAAATATTAAAACAAAATTACAAAGCAAGACAAAAGGGAGAAATGACCAATTTGCTTGCTGGATCAGCTTTGATTGAAAAATTTCCTATAAACCATAATGTATACACCTCTTTTTTATATTAGCATCATACAAAATTCTCAAAATAAGATTATACTTTCTTTAGTATCTTTTAATTATACTTGAAGAAAAGGGATATTGATGATATTTCATATACTTAATAGGAGCATCAATGATATTTGACATCTAAAAAAAAAGGGGGGGGGGAGGGGTGGGGGGCTATAAATGATATTTTGAGGTTATGAAGGCGTAGATGTGAAATGACGCCATAGACAAAACAAAACACGGCCAGCTCAGATCAATTCAAATCCGTCTGTTATCTCTCTCTCTCTCTCTCTCTCTCTCTCGTCAATTCTGAATATTAACGAAGGAAAAATCCTGAACGAAAGAAAAAGACACGGAAAGGAAGGAATGCGAGTGCATTGCACAAAGACAAATTTCGCCTTGCCTTTGAGCCAATGCCTCTGCGTCACTATCGTCATCTCTCCAAATCCCAATCCCATTTCTCTCTCTGCTCCCCATAAATAGCTCCTAGCTCTCCACTCTCCCTCATCTTTCTCTCCTCTCTCCCTCTCTCAAAATTACTTCAATTGAAGAATCAAAGGTAATTAATGGCGGGAGGTTTTGTTGTGGAAGGAGGGCCAGTCACCGGCGGTTACAATGGGAGAGTCACCGTCTTTGTTATTCTCTCTTGCATCGTCGCCGGAAGCGGGGGTATTCTTTTCGGTTATGACCTTGGCATTTCAGGTATTTACATTCCATACCCCCCCCCTCGTTTGTTACGTTCATTTTAGACAATTCAAAGAGAATTTTCCAAATTCGAAGGGTGCTTTTAAAAAAATTCGATTCTTTTGATTCACGCCGTATACAACGCATATCTGTTGCATCCGAACTGCGGGCCTTCGGGTCTCTTCTCCAGTTAAATCAAACTGGAGACGTTTGATACCCAAGATTGGTTATTTTAGTTGAATCAATCTTGAATCTTGATTGCTGGAGTTCTCCAGTTTTATTAGTAATTGAGAGGGGTTGAGGAGGCCAGATCACATGGGATGTGATATAAGCCGATGTTACTGTACCAACCGTTTTCTCATTATGGAATGGATGAACCAAAGATGTTTATTATGGATGAACCAAAGATGTTTATTATTAATACATCCATCCATCTATTATGGTCCTAAGTTAATTATAATATGCAAGTATATGTTAATTAACATTACGGTTGGCCATGCATAATTTAATGTCCGAATCTTCATTCATGCATGTCCCAATGAATTTTCTTGTTAACCTCATAACTCCAACCCATTAAATACATCGACATGCCTGTCAATAAACAGTTAAACACCCATCATGATATATCACAATAATTCAATATGTAATGTAATATATTTTCCTTTATTTTTATATTTCCTTTCATTTTTAGGTGGTGTGACATCCATGGAGTCGTTCCTAAAACAGTTCTTTCCAGACGTGGCCCTCAAAATGGAAGGCCAACACAAATCGAGCAACTACTGCAAATTCGACAGTCAGCTGTTAATGGTCTTCACATCGTCTCTTTACATCGCCGGCCTTCTGGCGGCCTTTGTCGCGTCTAAAGTGACCAGGACGCTCGGCCGGCGAGCCTCCATGCTCATCGGAGGGTCGGTCTTCCTTGCAGGGTCCGCTTTGGGTGGGGCCGCTGTTAATATTTACATGCTTATTTTGGGCCGGGTTTTGCTGGGCATCGGCCTTGGTTTCACAAATCAGGTAAATTTTGTTGTTGTTTTCATAAAGGTAAATTTTGTTGTTGTTTTTTATGGTTGTGTTGTTAGGAATGATATGAGATGAGATGAGATTTGTGCGTTTTTGGCTAAATTGGTTGAGTGGTGAGTGAGAATGAATTGAAAATTAGTATAATTAATTATAATTTATGAGAAGTGGGAAAATGGGTAAAATTCAAACTGACATTTTTGTCGTCATTAATGAAGGTGCATCTTGCATTGTCATACTCGAAAAATATGACTTGAGGACAAAGCTGTCATTTAACTTGATAGGTCATGTTTCTAGTAAATTAATTTTTGTCCATTAAAGTAGGGAAATATTGGAATTGTAATGTGAGTTTGGGCCACATAAAATCAGGACTAGTATTGGAACAAAAAGGCAGCAAATTTATTCTTCAGTGGGATCTGTTTTAGTCAAAAAATATTCTATACATCATAATCATAATAAATAAGAAAGAATGAAGATGTCAAATATTCAATCTAAATGAACAAGTCAAGTCGAGCATTTAGTGTTGACTTAAATTGTTTTGTTGGAGTAATGAGTATTGACTTTGACTAAAATGTTTGACTTTTTCTGGACTCTTGAGTATGTTGTAATGTTGCACATCAGAGAATATCCCTCCATAAACTAATTTTTAAGTACATATTTATGGAGTATCAATATACCATTTTGACATTACGTTAGTGTTCATATAGTTTAGAGAACAAATATAAATATTTTTGAAATAAGTTCTCATTTTGATTTAATTGTATATCAGTGTTCATATATTCTTGTATAATGAGTACATTTTTAGAATTTGTTCTTTCTGCTAAATTATAATATATATTTTCTTCGTATCATATTTTTTGCATTTATATGTTTTATTAGCATTACTATATTTTTTAGCATAGAAGGTACATTCTGAAAGTGAATTCAAATATAATAGGAATTTTGAAAAGTATGAAATGCATTGTAATCATAATAATTAAATAAAACCAAGAATTATAAATGTTCAGCCCGATTCTCATTCGTATATGTGTGGACGCTAGCATACATAAGTAATCAGCCAATGTTGACCTGAGTTGTCTTGTTGGAGTAATGAGTGTTGTCTAATTTGTCAAGAAGAAATTGACCCTTGACTTGTTCATTTATCACTATACTATGAGCCACTATGAGCCATTCCAAACTGTTGAGATCTGATTCTCTTTACTATTTTTTTATAATTCATGCCCAAAAGTAATATACTTATTTCCCTTTCAAAGAAAATAAAGTAATAGACTTATTTCTTATCATCATCATCTATTTAGGTAACATATTTTTAGTATTCAATATTACACATTTTAAATGTCAATAAACGTATTTTGTTTCACATATGTTTTTAAAATGTGATCAATATGCTTTTTTCACAAATATATTAATTTCTTTAATATACTAATTTTTGGCGTCAAGTCGTCAACATGTGTATTGAGCACACTGAAAAAAAAAACTGAAAACTGAAATCCCTTGTAAATATTTTGAGCTGAGATATTTAACCAAATCTTTACTGAAATCAAGGAGCTTTTAAGCTAAACTATAGTTAAACACTCCTTTTACTGCACATGGCATAAATTTCCATATGTACACGGTTCACGTGATACTAACTGTGGGGCTAGAATTATATTAGATGAGCCAGCCTGAAAAAATAGAATGATCCACCATAAAAAGGAGAAAGCAAAATATCCTTGAAGTGAACCCAACAATCAATTATTGCCTTATTTGAATCTGATTATCCAAAAAGCAAAAGTCGTAGATTCTATTATCCTCTCATGATTTTACAAGTTTAATATCAAGTTAATTCCAAATATTACCACACTGGGTTATATGTTATTTTATAATCAATCAGTCCTAGCTGGATTTAAGTGGGATAGAATTACATGGTCCAGGATCAAAAAAGGCTTGGACCACATGCATCCAAAAAGCAAAAGCTGGAATATCTTAATTTCTCTGTTTCAAAACCTTTAGCAAAAGTGATAGGACTCATTCCACTTATTAGGTAGCTTAGAGATGCAATATTGATGCAAGTGGTATATTCTGAGGACCCAAAAACATGAGTCCAGGTCTTGTGTTTAAGGCCCGGTAATTAATATTGATACAAGAAAAAAAAAAATTAAAGAAATAATCATCTAAATTGGTAAATTTAATTTTAATTTATGCTAATTTTAGATGTTCATTTCATATACTTAGTAAAAATATTTTCAATATACCACTGCCCAATATCTATAACGCTCAGACTTTCATGAGAAAACAGTCATTTGGGGTCAAAAAAATGTTGATAAATCATTTCAAGTCCAAAACAATATAGTACAGAAATACAGAAAATAGTAAAATTGATATAAATCTAAACAGCACTCCTAATTAATTAACTTAATTATTCCTTTTTGCAGTCGATTCCATTATACCTATCCGAAATGGCTCCCCCGCAATACCGTGGTGCAATTAACAACGGTTTTGAGCTCTCGATAAGCATCGGGATCCTTTTTGCGAATTTAATAAATTACGGGGTCCAAAAGATACACGGCGGTTGGGGTTGGAGGATTTCTCTATCTCTAGCCGCCCTTCCCGCCTCGTTTCTAACCCTAGGCGCGATTTTCCTGCCCGAATCACCGAGTTTCATAATCCAACAAGGCAACATAGAACAAGCAACCGTTTTATTGCAAAGGCTTAGAGGCACACAGAATGTTCAGAAGGAATTAGATGATTTGATTCACGCGAGTAACATATCGAGGACTATACAAAACCCATTTAGGAATATTTTGAGGAGGAAATACCGCCCACAACTTGTGTTGGCCATTTTGGTGCCGTTTTTCAACCAATTAACGGGTATTAACGTGATTAACTTTTACGCACCTGTTATGTTTCGCACGATCGGTTTGAAAGAAAGTGCTGCGCTTTTGTCAGCAGTCGTAACGAGAATTTTCGCCACTACTGCTAATATTATCGCGATGATTGTGGTCGATAGATTTGGGCGAAGGCTTTTGTTCATCGTTGGTGGAATTCAGATGATTTTGTCTCAAGTGACGATCGGTGGAATTCTCTTTGCCCAACTGAAGGATTATGGAGGAATGGAGAAGGATTTCGCGTATGTCGTTTTGATAATAATGTGTATTTTTGTGACCGGTTTCGCTTGGTCATGGGGCCCGCTTACGTATTTAGTCCCAACTGAAATTGCGCCGCTTGAAATTCGGTCAGCCACTCAGAGTATAGTTGTCGCGGTTTTGTTTTTCGTGACGTTTTTAATTGGGCAGACGTTTTTGGCCATGCTTTGTCACATGAAATCTGGCACGTTCTTTTTCTTCGCGACGATGTTGATTATCATGACGACTTTTGTGTATTTGTTGTTGCCTGAGACTAAGAGGCTTCCGATGGAGCAGATGGAGCAGATTTGGAGGAGACATTGGTTTTGGAAAAAAATAGTAGAGGAGAGGGAAGAAGGGAATTCTAGAGAGACAAGTTAAGGAAATTCTAGAGAGAGAAGTTGATTATGGGATAACAAAATTGGGTACATATAGATACGATGATCAAAGTAGTGTGTTACTTGTTAGTATGTGTTTATCTGTGGGGTTGGTTGGTTTTGTGATGGTTTCTCTAAGAAATTTATAGTTAGTCTTTGGTATAATTTCTTATAGTTGGGCGTTTGGTATAGCTTTAGGTGTGCGAAATGTATGTAGTGAGAAAGATTATCAAAACCTTATTTTTAAGATCTCTAAATTTCTAATCATGCATTGTTTTACATGTTTAATACCAATTGATGTAAGATATTTTCTTATGTAGTATAGAGGTATTATATGACATATGGACACATAGAAACGAGATCATTTTTTTTTTGAAGCTAATGTAGGCAATCTCGCCTACTTGAGAATTTCATTAAAATAAAAGGGGGGAAAAAATACAAAGAGAGTCTTTGGTATCATATTACAAGAGAGTCTAGATGAAAATAAATAAAACAATATTACAACGCAATTTTTCAATAACTAACAGATCCTAATTTTTTAGTAATTTTCTGCGCAATGGTCTGCTTCTTTCTCCGCGTGTTCATAAGAGATACTCATTGGAGCTCATTTGTTTGTGAAGATGTTGTGATTGCGTTGCTTCTAGACGTTTCAGTAGGTCGCCGCCCATTTAATGTCCCATTCCTTTTTCTCTGTTTCGGTCATCCTTCCTCTTCTCGTCCTTTGCCTGAACTGGAGCGATAAGGTGTGAGGGTACCATGGTGAGACCATACTCTTGTGGTGTAAGGACATTTCAAGAAGAGATGTTGGGCAGTTTCCGCTTCCCCCGTTGTGAATAGCGTGCATGCGTTGATACTCGTCCACCCTTTTCATATTAAGTTTTCTTGGGCTGGCAGTCTATTTTGCACTAGCAACCATAGGAAGAATCTCACCTTTATCGGTATTTTTATCCTCCTAATCTTTGCGTTCATTGAGATTTCATGCTTGTTTTGTAAAACAATTCGTAGAATGATTTTGTTGAGTAGACTCCGCTCATGTTGCACCGCCAAATGAGTGTGTCATCACCTCCTGGCAATGCGGTGGATGCCAAAATAGATTGCATGCCTACTGCTTTCCTTACTAGTGGTATGTTGTTTGAAGCTATCATGGGACCTAGGACCCAGTTAGACCGTATGACCTTTTCTATCGAGCTGAGTTTATATGTGCCATTCTCATAAATGATCGGAAATTCTTCGGCAAGCGTCCTGCTCAGGTGCCATAGGTCTGTCCAAAAGTGGGTCTCACTTCCCAATCCTAGCTTTCTACTTGTAGAGGTTTTAAGAATCGGCAAGAGCTGTTGGAGTTCATCACGAAAGAAAGATCCTCTTGATGGCATTTGTTGCGAGTGTGATAGAGGAGAGAAGTGATATAGGGATGAGAAAAGCTTGCCTAGAGTACTATGTGGGTTCTGCCTTGTGTGCCAGCCATCGTACTGGTATTGCCCTGTTTTGTTTTCTTATGTTAATGATTCTAAGTCATCTTTTGTTCCTTGGTCTTTCCAAGCGCTTCCAAGCCACAAGGCAATGACCTCCATAGCATGGTTTGTCTCCGCGCCATAGGAAACTCCTCGCAACTTTGTCGAACTCATTTATGAACCATATGGGCTGGATGAAGACCTGCATGTAGTAGTTCAAGATGGGTCCTTGTAACGCCTTTATTAGCATGATTCTACCTCCGTACGACAAAAATTTTCCCCTTCCATCCTGCCAACCTATTTTGTACTCTCTTTAAGAGTGGAACAAGTAGATGGTTCTTTGGTTTGGTAATGGTTAGTGGAAGGCCTGAGTATTTAATCGGAAGATCTTTGTTGCAACCTAAGATGTTTTCGATTGTCATGTTAAATTCCTCGGGTATGAGGGAAGTTGTGAAAGACCTTTTTTGGGAGTTGATTTTTAGCCCCGACATGTTTCTGAACATGTTAATGATTTCCATTATTATTTTGAGGTTATGAGGTGATGCTTCCGCAAAATATGTTGTATCATCCGCGAATTGCAAAAGTTGTGGTGCAATGACGTTGTGTGGAGTCATGAGGGGGAAGATGCTTGTAGGATGGACAGTGTGTCGACGACTAGTTTAAATGCGCCGATAAGCGTGATGGCTGCTTCATTGAATCATTTCGAAATCTCTAATAAGCCACATGATGTCGGTTTTCATGATGTCTCAAAAAATTTGTAGGAATTCATTCGGGATTTCGTCAGGTCCCGACGACTTTCCCTTTGGAAAATTATTTATCACTTCTTTGACCTCTAGTTCCGCTATGAGTGTGGTTAGTGAAGACAAATTGGTTTGCATATTGTTGAGAAAAGCTAGGTTGTATGATATTTCCTCAATTGGAGGATCATGATGGTAGCCAAAAAGAGAGTCAAATTTAGTCTTAAAGCATGAAGAATGTTACTGGAGGAATTTATGACGATGTCAGAATTCGTCGAAAATTTGACACTCGAGATGAAATTGCTTTTTTTTTTGGAGGCCACGGCGTTAAAGTATATGGTGTTTTTATCTCCCAATTTGATCCATCTACAAGATGCTCGTTATTGCCATGTTGTTTCTTGAAAGTTCACTAACTCGTGCACTACCTCATTTAATCTTATTCTTAAAGGCAAATTCCATTTAAACGAGTAGCCGAAGTTCAACTTTATCTAAAATCGGAACTACCCATTTAGCTCTTGCTCGTAAAGAGTTCCATCCTTTGTTCAGTTCCTTGAACCATTCTTTTAAGTCCTTTCTTAATCTATTTAGGTTTATGAGATAGTTTTTTGAAGAAAGAGCTGAGTGAGTTGGCACCGACCAGGAGGATGTTACAACCTCTTTGAAATCTTATTTTTTGAACCAGTACCTCTCAATCATGAACTGTTTTGATCTTTGTTGTGCTATAGCAGCGAGAGATAGTAATAGAGGAGCATGGTCAGATGTCGATGTTAGAAGGTCAGAAAGAGTGGCTAATAGATTAGAAGAGACGATTTGCGGGGAGATGAATACTCTATCAAGTTTAGAGAGTCATGGATTGGGACGTTTGTTAGACCATATGAACTTTCGAACCCTCAATGGGGTTTCTAAGATATCTAATTCAAATAGAAGCTGATTGAATTGAAGTGTCATGTTACTATTAAAGAAGGAGGAAGATATTGTGTCATTTCTCTCCCTAAGGAGATTAAAATCGCCTAGTAATATCCAAGGATAAAAAGAGTTATCAGCTCTCATCTGAGCTAATTCAAGGAGGAAGGACGGCTTTGTTTTGTCATCATTTGGCCCATAAGCGTTAGATATTATTGTAGATTATTTTGTAGAGATATCTTGTAGTACTTGTTGACTAATTTCGGCCCCAGGGGGAATAAAAATAAATAAGCCTAAATCGTACGGAAGTGTGATTATAAAACTCTTTTGCAAATTGCAATTTTTGGTATGTTTGACTTTTAATTGATGGTTGTGTTAATACAAATTAATAATAGCAATTAAAATCAAACAATAGGAAAGTAAAATGGAACATACGAACTTGTTTATGAAGTTCAATCTTTCCGCTTTCACAAGTGCCTACTCTCTGGGTCTTGCCTTTCGGCTCTGTGCTCACTAATCCAAATAGCATTTCTTTACAAGACTCGAATCACCATTCTCTTTACAACTCGTAGCGAAATAATGAAATCAAACTTGAAGCGATTTTTTTCAATCCAAACTAACAACAAAGCTTACAAAGCTTCTCTCAAATCTCACAAGATTTTGAGTAAATTATTATCAGTACCAAAAGAGAAAAAATATTACTTTTTGAGTTTTGAAAATGGAGGAATGGATAATGAAAAAGGAATTGGATTTTTCCTTTTAAAGATGGGAGAAAAGCCAAGTCAAAGAGAACTTTTTACATTCTATTCCCTTCTGGACGGAAGTATTCCATTGAGAACGGAATATCAACGGTTAGAATAACTCAGAAATCCAAACATTCCATTATGGACGAAATTATTCCGTCCAGAAAGGAATAAGCAGCATTCCACAGATTTTTGATAGAGGCATTGCGTTCAGAACGGAATAGGCTATTTTGAGTTATTTTGCAATATTATTTCTCTCAATTTTAGTATTTAAATAAAATAACTCAAATTGAAATATACATATTTAAAACTAATGGCGTAAGAAGAACTCTAATTCTTGATAACAAGAAATATGAGTCACCTTTCTCTTTTTTGGAGAATAGAGAAGTTGTGTTATTTTGCGACTGATTCTTTATATTTGATTTGTTGACGTGAATTTTTCTAGCTTTGAAAATCATTCTCAAAATTATATTAGTAGCTCGGAATAGATTTAAATATCATCAAACTGAGAACAATAATATCACATTTGATGCGTGCGTTGTTGAGGAGGAGTTTAGAAGTTGATATGATTCATTCCAAATGATTAGATTGTCACCTTTTAAAGCAATGTCATCGTTCGGAAAAAAAAAATTAAACGTGCATGAGTTACTTGAGCTATTTGTAAGGAGTTTATATTTCACGATTTTGTTTATTAGAAACCTAGGATTTTACTATGAGTAGAATGAGTAGTGTCTCTTACCACATTATATTCTTCATCATTTCCTAAACCATTGAAGTTCCACGTCAGACGACGATCAAAAGCACATAGGTTTAGTACATCCATTACAACAACTAATAGAAAAATAAAAATATGCATAAGGAAATTATACATTTAATACACTTGACTTAGTAACAGTAAGGTATTATCAAAAGTTGATGATTTAGAGCTCATCAGAAAGACTCCTCTTGTGAGGAAGAGTCTGTTTGAGTTTTCATGCCTATTCTTTGGCGTTCCCTTTGGAGGATTGTTGTTTAAGCAGACTTTTCTTTTGGCCCACTTTTTTGTCACTTCATATCCTATAAAATTCTCAATTTTGCCAATGATAATACTGTTTAGAGGAGATTTTGATAATTTTTCAACCATTAGTTCTTCGACTTCTTTTTTTTTTCTAGCATTCAAATCGAAATTAATTGGGCAAATAGCACTGATTTACAAAAAATTGGGTATCTAGCACTACCGCCAGAGTTTCTGGCGGTAGAGAGTGTCTACCGCCAGATATTCTGGCGATTGATGCTATTTTTCAATTTTTCCAACCATCGGACCTAAACAGATTAATTATGAAGAAATTAGTATCTACCACCAGCTTTTCTGGCGATAAATAGGTCTACCACCATAATATCTGGCGGTAGAAGCTATTTTTTAATTTTTCCAATCGGCGAACCTAAGTGGGTTAATTATGGAGAAATTAGTGTCTACCGCCAGCCTTTCTGGCAATAGATGTAGAATTTTTTTTTTAACATTAGAATTCTTACTAGCTTCACCAAGGAAATCAGTGAAATTTTTTGAAAATTGAGCTGTACCGCCAGCTTTTATGGCGGTAATGACATTTTTGTAATTTTTTCTAGGTCAATCCGTTAAGGAAAAAAAATTATACCTCTACCGCCAGGATTCCTCGCGGTAGGGACTCAAAACCCAAAAATTGGGGTCCCTGACTGAAACACGAAAAAAAAATAACACATCTACCGCCAGGTTATTTTTTTTCATTAAAACCCACCCCCAACCCTCTTTCTTCCCATTTCTACTACAGCTACCAAAAAGAAAAAAAAAAACAAAAACGCGATTTTTCAGCCAAATCTTCCGAAAAATTTGTGAAAATTAAAGAGAAACCAAAGATAAGAAAGAAGGAAATAGAGAGAAGAAAAGAAAAGGTTAGTTGTTTAGTTTATTTTTGAGTTTTTATTTAGGATTATTTTTATTGTTGATTTGTTTAAATTGATAGAAATTAATGTGAAATAAGTTTAATTTTGTTGGAATTAGTTATATATTTTTTTTAATAAATTGCTTCAAGTTGTTTAGAATTGGTTAGAATTGGTTTGATTTTGAGTTTTGAATTAGGGTTTTTTTGTTGCTGATTTGTTTCTAGAAGGAGAAGGAGAAGGAGGAGAAGATGGAGAAGAAATCACCATTGTTTGCAATTGAAAATTAAGGTAATTTTTTTTCATATTTATTTGTATATTATTTAATTATGTTATTTTTTTATATATGATTAAATTGGGTAATTTAATATTCTTTTAGTTGTTATTTAAATTATTTTGTTAGTAGCTATTTTTAGTAATTATTTTTTGATAGTTTATTTTTGGTGGTTATTTAATTATATTATTTATTATATATTATTTAATAAAGTAATTTATTTAAATATTATTTAGTAAATTTATTTATTCTTATTAAATTAATTTATTTTTTTAATTAGTTTGTTTATATTTACGTAGTTATGGCATCTAGAGCCGGAACTAATCGACCTAGTCGCCGGGTAAATAGGGGGAAAGCTCATATTTACTCAATGGATTGCAAGACGAACATAGGACAAGCCTTTTTGCCCAACAAGTTGGAGTGATAGAATCGGAACCATTCCATTTCAGGGAATACCACCTTAAGGTATTTATTTTTTAATTTGATTTTATAAATATTTTTTTATTATGTATTTATGACTAATTTGGTTTTTTTCCCCGTTTTTTAGGTGCCATGGAACAACCTTTACATCCCTTATCTCAAGAAGGCTAGTTTGTTGCACGTTGCTAAGATCGGTTATATACCGTAAGACAAGAAAATCTTAACCGCTCGGAAACGCATGGCCCACGGGGAGATGATGATTATGCTGGAGGATGTATCGTGTTTGTTAGGGTTGAGAGTTGACGGGGATCCCATGTGTGTGAGTACCAAGGACGTTAATAGGGGCCAAAAAATTACGGATCTACTCGGAAAATCACCCGGCGTAAATGACTACAAACATGATAGCGCGGTGATGATCAAAAGAAAATGGTTCGCCCAAAATTTTGCTAATTTCGAAGAAGGGTCTCCCGAGCTAATGAGAGAACAGTACTGCCGCGCGTACATACTCGCATTGTGTAATGATATTTTGTTTACGGATGCGTCGGGAGATAGTGTATCGGTTGTTCCTCTGGTATTTTTAGAGGATATGGAAAAATTGGAAGACTAGTCATAGGTGTTGGGAAATCCATAGCCATGTACGTTACATGCACAGCGGAACCTATGGATTTAACCCGCCCTAGGATCTACGTTAGGGAATAAAAGTACGAGATTAACTATTAAAATTTATACCTCGGATCTTCCTGATCCGCGAGACGAAGAACGGATGTAGGTCTAAACTTTTCTGACTTGCAACCTTCTCCTTCCTGAAGCTCGACTCGCGACCTCCTTGCTTCTCCTAGGAATGAGTATCGATCGCTCGTAAGTTCTCAAGATAGAGAACCTCTACTCGTATCCACGCGAACTTCAGACGTACGGAATAACCTGACTTGGCTAGACAAGTCCGGAAATACTTTCCGAAAATATCTCAAAATTT
This sequence comes from Juncus inflexus, assembly GCA_024447665.1. Lineage (NCBI taxonomy): Eukaryota > Viridiplantae > Streptophyta > Magnoliopsida > Poales > Juncaceae > Juncus > Juncus inflexus. Next base: position 13,521,177 of record JAJHPC010000003.1, on the reverse strand, counting down.
TTTCTCTCTTTTCTATGTAATAGATGGCCTCTAAGGCTTCTGAATTGTGTGTCGAATAGAAAGGGGCTACCCCTTTATTTATACTAGAGAGAGGGGTGAAAGAATGGCAACTTTCATTAAGGAAACAAATCCTGCCTGCCACGTGAACAGTAATTCCTGCTTCGAGCGGACCATAGTTTCCATATAAACAATGCTTGTCCGTCAAGAAAATCACCACATCCATATGTGTTTCGTTCGAACGCGTAAACAGTAATTCCTGCGCGTGAACAGTAATTCCAGCACAATCAAATATCCAATATTCGATTTATTCTTTCTCCCATTTATACGTCACATGTATAACTGTTATTGAGGTATTTTCATCCTGTACGAATGGAGTTCATTGTGTGACCGTGTAGATTCCATTTAACGCTGGCAACGATATTCTAAAGATCGTAAGTCATGAGTAACCTCTAGACTGATGTCATGACTACCCATGTTAAATGAAATGATCAGCAATCATAAACCTATCTGAATAGACATTTGCTTATTCTTTTTGTTCTACGATATACATCTTGATCACAAGGCACGGTAATATGTCATCCTTGAGTTTGATCAAAGTCTCTTTCTTGATTCTAGAATTAGACTGAATAAATACAAAATGATATTAACAACACATGTTAATCCATTTTGAGGATGGCCGTGCATTTTCTTCAGTCCTAGTTCATCACGAGGCCCAGAGATATCTCCCTCTGGTCAAGAGGAACAAATCCCATCTTGGTCACTCACATTCCTCGTCATGATTCAGTGCATACCGAATGATGACCTTAATAATCATCCCGTTACGGATGACGTAGGAGCATATTAAAGTATGCAGCTCCACATAGAGGAATCAATGGTGACCTCAGGTCGTAGGAACAAGCACACTATTCATATGAGAATTACTAATAACATATACCATGTATATTCTCATAGTGTGGTCAGTCCAGCACGTATTCTCTAACACGAACCTATATTCCAGACTTGACATCCCTATGTCCATGATCAGTAGAACATGATCATCCGGTCTGTGAATATACTAGTGTAGATATATAACTTCTTACTTGAAGTATGTTTATCTCTATAAACATCCCACATATCACTAGGGACGGTTTAGAATGTCATTCGTTGGTTCACAGTTCTACTATCAGAATCACTTATTCTGATGACGTGAACCTGAAGTGGCATTCATGGTTGATATAAGAAATTTACATTCACAACCCATACACACAGATATATAAGAAACAACCTTTATTGAATAAATAATAATGTCTTAATAAATAATCCATTTCCTAGCACAAATACATTTGGACTAGGGCACTAATCCTACAATGGGGTAGTGAAGTGTTAGCGTATTTATACAGGGAGTTGTGCAAGAGCGCAGAAAATGAGAAGAAGAATATAGGGGGTTGTGTTATGTAACTTCAATTGTGGCGTGGACACATTTCAATTTCGGGCGACCAACACCGGGGCGCGGTATGGGCCTGGGTGTTATAGAAATGTACAATGATCCATATCAGAATGATACAGTTGGGTTTATTTAGATTGATCATAGTGTCAAAGAGAGACCTGGATCTACTCATTTATGGGAAAATCGAGACCAGTTGGATAACCTTCATGAATCTCAGATTTAGTAGATACCATACGAACTTTACCACGAGAGACTCTCACCCATTTGTCACCTTGAAATAGATTCCACACTTATTCGGACGAAGTTGATTTATTTGTGGATCTTCGAACATTATCGCCCGCAGAGGGTGTTGCGACAGTTCGGGTTGTTGGGGAATCCATAGCCATGTACGTTATATGCGTAGCGGAACCTATGGATTCAAACCGCCATGGGATCATCGTTAAGAGAATAAAAGTATGAGATTAACTATTAAAATTTATACCTCGGAGCTTCCTGATTTGTGAGACGAAGAACATATGTAGGTCTAAACTTTTCTGACGTGCAACCTTCTCCTTCCTGAAGCTCGACTCCGCGAGCCTTCTTGCTTCTCCTAGGGATGAAGAATGATTGCTCGCAAGTTCTCAAGTAAGAGAACCTCTACTCGTATCCACGCGAACTTCAGATGCATGGAATAATGCTGGCAACGATCTTCTAAAGATCGTAAGTCATGAGTGTTGGGAAATCCATAGTCATGTACGTTACATGCGCAGCGGAACCTATAGATTTGACCCTCCTAGGATCATCGTTAAGGGAATAAAAGTACGAGATTAACTATTAAAATTTATACCTCGGATCTTCCTGATCCGCGAGATGAAGAACGGATGTAGGTCTAAACTTTTCTGACATGCAACCTTCTCCTTCCTGAAGCTCGACTCGATCCTCGCTTCTCCCAGGGTAAAGAAACTGATCGCTCGCTAGTCTTCAAAGCATAAGACCTCTACTCGTATCCACGTCGATCTTCAGACGCACGGAATAACCGGACTCTGCCAGACGAGTCCGAAAATACTTTCCAAATATAACTCAAAACTCTCTCTCTCTCTCTCTGTTTCTGTGTATTAGACGGCTTCTAAGGCTTCTGAATTGCTTGTTTAATAGAGAGACTCTGCCCTTTTATTTATACTAGAGAGAGAGGCGAACGATTGCTCAGTTACCATAACTAAAAACCCTAATCTACGCCTAATTCGTTGCCAACAGAACTATTCCGTTGCCAACGGAACTATTCCATTGCCAACGGGAAAGATATTTCCATAACGGAATACTTGGCAGCTAAGTTTATTACAGTTTCCATATCTATTCCGTTGGAAACGGAACTATTCCATTGCCAACGGAATGGTAGTGTTTTGTTCAATAAATTATCCAATAATTGATTTTTTGGTTCACCGATTTATACATCATATGTATAACTGTTTTCAGGCATATTCATCCCGTATGAATGGAGTTCATTGTGTGACCGTGTAGGTTCCATTTTATGTTGGCAATGATCTTCTAAAGATCGTAAGTCATGAGTAATCTCTAGACTGATGTCATGACTACCCATGTTAAATGAAATGATCAGCGATCATAAACCTATCTGAATAGACATTTGCTTATTCTTTTTGTTCTAGGATATATGTCTTGATCACAAGGCATGGAAGTACGTCATCCTTGAGTTTGATCAAAGTATCTTTCCAGATCGAGAATTAGACCGAGTAAATACAAAATGATATTAACAACACATGTTAATCCATTTTGAGCATGGCCATGCATTTCCTTCAGTCCTAGTTCATCAGGGGGCCTAGAGATATCTCCCTCATGACAAGAGGAACAAATCCTATCTTGATCGCTGACATTTCTCGTCATGATTTAGTGCATAACTAATGATGACCCTAATGATGTAAGATTATACTAAAGTATGATGTAAGATTATACTAAAGTATGCAGTTCTACATACAGGAATCCATGGTGATCTCAGGTCATAGGAACAAGCACATTATTCATATGAGCCATGCATATTCTCATAGTGTGGTCAGTTCAGTACGTGTTCTCTAACACATACCTATATTCCAAACTTGACATCTCTATGTCCATGATCAGCTAAACATGATCATCCGGCCTGAGAATATACTAGTGTGGACATGTAGCTGCTTACCTAATGTCTATCTCTATAAACATCCTACATATCACTATGGATAGTTTAGAATGTCATTTACTGGTTCACAGTTCTACTATCATAATCATTTATTCTGATGACGTGAACCCTAAGTGTCATTCTTGGTTTATATAAGATTTACATTCACAACCCATACACACATATATATATAAGAAACAATCTTTATGGAATAAATAATACTTTCTTAATAAATAATCCATTTCCTAGCATAAATACATTTGGCCTAGGGCACTAATCCTACAATGAGTAACCTCTAGACTGATGCCATGACTACCTATGTTAAATGAAATGATCAGCGATCATAAGCCTATCTGAATAGACGTTTGCTTAATCCTTTTGTTCTACGATATATGTCTTGATCACAAGGCACGGTTAATGTCATCCTTAAGTTTGATCAAAGTCTCATTCTTGATCGAGAATTAGACTGAATAAATACAAAGTGATATTAAATACACATGTTAATCCATTTTGTGCGTGGCCAAGCATTTCCTTTACCTAGTTCATCAGGGGGCCCAGAAATATCTCTCTCCTGATGAGAGGAATAAATCTCATCTTGGTCACTCACATTCCTCGTCATGATTCAGTATCAAGGACGACACGGAGATAGCTTGTCTCATGCTAGCGACCGTGACCTCCGAGCTTCAGAAGCAATTGGAGGACATGGGTACTTACGTTATGATCGGAACTCTCAAGGAAATGTTCCAAGAGCAGGCTAGTGTTGAGCGCTACAAAGCGACTGACACGAAGATGGCTGAAGGTTCATCTATGAGTGCACATGTACTCAAGATGAAGAGCTATCTTGATCAATTGGAGAGGCTTGGTTCAGCTATGCCCAGAGAATTGGCTGTTGACATAATTCTCGGGTCGTTACCTCCTAGTTTTAAGCAATTTATCATGAACTATAATATGCATCAGATGGAGAAATCCATCACCGAGTTCCATGGGATGCTTAAGAACGCACAGGAGTACATGAAGACAAATATTGTCAAAGACGTCCTAAACAGTCACAAGAAGAAGGGTAAGAAGACCGGGACAAGAGCAATGGTAAAGGCAAGGTGTTGCCTAAACCTAAGATCAAGAAAGACAAGGAGGGAGTTTGCTTCCATTGCAACAAGGTTGGCCATTGGAAGAGAAACTACAAACTCTATCAGGACGAAATCAAGAAGGGTAGTGTGACTACCACTTCAGGTATTTTTGTTATTAAAACTAATTCCTTTACTCCTAAATGTTGGGTATTGGATACCGAATGTGGTACTCACATTTGTAATGATGTGCAGGGACTACAAAGGAGTAGAAGATTAGCTAAGGGCAAAGTCAACCTGCGTGTGGAAAATGGAGTAAGAGTTGCTACATTAGCCGTAGGAACTTATTTATTGACTTTGCCTAGTGGACTCGTATTAGTACTTAATAATTGTTATTTTGTACCTGCTATGAGCAGAAATATTATTTCTATTTCTAGTCTAGCTATGTATGGTTAGAAATTTGTTATTGAGAATAATAATTGTTCTATCTTAAAGGATAATCTTTTCTATGAAAAATGTTCTATTAGAAAGAGGTCTTTACGTGCTAGATCTTAAGAAAGAGAATTATATCCATATATAACATTAACACTAAATGATTTAAACCATATGATTCAAATACAACATACCTCTGTCATTGTCGCTTAGGCCATATAAATGAGAAACACATTTCTAAACTCCACTCTCATGGACTTTTAGACTCATTTGATTTGGAATCATTTGAGACGTGCGAGTCTTGTTTACTTGGCAAGATGACTAAGAAACCCTTCACAAAAGTTGGTGAAAGGGTCAATGACTTATTAGAACTCATACATACTGATGTATGTTGACCAATCAGTACGCCGGCTAGAGGTGGGTATCGGTACTTCATAACTTTCACGGACGACTTTAGTAGATATGGTTATGTCTACCTAATGAAGCACAAGTCTGAATCATTTGAAGTGTTCAAAGAATTTTAGAATGAAGTACAAAATCAACTTGGCAAGAAGATTAAAGCACTTCGATCTGATCGAGGAGGCGAATATCTGAGTCAGGAATTTGAGGATCATCTCAGAGAATGTGGACTAGTTTCACAACTGACTCCTCCAGGAACTCCTCAGTGGAATGGAGTGTCCAAAAGAAGGAATCGAACCTTATTGGATATGGTTTGATCGATGATGAGTCAAACGAGTCTTTCAATGTCTTTCTGGGGTTACGCTCTTGAGACTCCTGTATTCATACTGAACAGGATTCCATCCAAAGCGGTTCAAAAGACGCCATATGAGACGTGGAAGGGGAAAAGCCCCAAGTTGTCTTTTCTTAAAATTTGGGGATGTGAGACTTATGTCAAATGTCAGTTTCCCGATAAACTCAGACCCAAATCTGAAAAGTGCCTGTTTGTGGGATATCCTAAGGAAACTAAAGGATATTACTTTTACCATCCATCGGAGAACAAAGTGTTTGTTGCTCGCAATGGAGCCTTCTTGGAAAGAGAGTTTGTCTCTATGAGAAGCAGTGAGAGCAAAGTACAACTCGAAGAAATTAGAGACCCACCTATAGAGGCAGAACCTATGATGGAGGAACACAGAAGCTCTCAATGAGTTGAAGAGCTTGAAACACAACAGACTCAACGTAGATCTAGTAGAATTCATCATGAGCCCGAGAGATACTGATTTCTCGTGTCTAATGATGATGATGTGACATTCATAGATGATGAACCCACGTCCTACCAAGATGCTATGAAGAGTCCCGACTCTCAAAAATGGTTAGAGGCCATGAGAACCAAGATGCAATCTATGCAAGACAATCAAGTTTGGAACTTAATTGATCCATCCGAAGGCTTGAAGACCATCGAATGTAAGTGGGTCTTTAAGAAAAATACCGGCGTGGATGGAAAGGTACAAACCTACAAAGCAAGGCTTGTGGCGAAAGGTTTTAAACAAGTTCATGGTATTGACTATGGCGAAACTTTCTCACATGTAGCTATGCTTAAATCCATCATAATTCTATTAGCCATAGCATCATATTATGCCTATGAAATATGGCAAATGGATGTCAAAACAGTTTTCCTAAACGGAAATCTGACTAAGGACGTGCATATGATGCAACCCGAGGGTTTTGTCAATTCTAAGAATTCTGGTAAATTTTGCCAGTTTCAGAAATCCTAAGAATTCTGGTATGGAAGACGAGCTCGTTGTAAAGGGTTACGCCGACGTAAGCTCCAGACAGAATTAGACGACCTTAGATCACAATCCGGTTATTTATTTTGCCTAAATGGAGGCACAATGACATGGAAGAGTTCCAAGTAATGTACTGTAGCAGATTCTTCAATGGAAGCAGAGTATATAGCTGCTGCAGAAGCGACTAAAGAAGCTGTTTAGATAAAGAACTTGTTGGAGGAGCTAAGAGTAGTTCCGAGCATCTCGGAACAAGTGGATCTATATTGTGACAACAATGGAGCGATCACACAAGCAAAGGAACCGAGATCTCACCAAAAGTCCAAGCACATACTGCGACGCTTCCATCTAATCAGAGAGATCATACAAAGGGGAGATGTTAAAATGTGTAGAGTGCCATCAGACGACAATGTCGCCGATCCATGAACTAAACCACTCCCGCAAGTGAAGCATGAGGGTCATGTTAGGTCTATGGGCATAAGATGCTTAGAGTTGGCCTAGTGCAAGAGGGAGACTGTAGAATTAGTGTACTAGGCCAAATATATTTGTGCTAGGAAATAGATTATGTATTAAGACATTATTATTTATTCAATAAAGGTTGTTTCTTATATATCTGTGTGTATGGATTGTGAATGTAAATTTCTTATACCAACAATGAATGTCACTTCAGGTTCACGTCATCAGAATAAGTGATTCTGATAGTAGAACTGTGAACCAACGAATGACATTCTAAACCGTCCCCAGTGATATGTGGGATGTTTATAGAGATGAGCATACTTCAAGTAAGAAGCTACATATCTACACTATTATATTCGCAGACCGGATGATCATGTTCTGCTGATCAAGGACATAGGGATGTCAGGTCTGGAATATAGGTTCGTGTTAGAGAACACGTGCTGGACTGACCACACTATGAGAATATACATGGTATATGTCATTAGTGATTCTCATATGAATAGTGTGCTTGTTCCCATGACCTGAGGTCACCATGGATTCCTGCATGTGGAACTTCTCCTCTTTTGAGTTCATAGATCTGCTCGAGACCATTCTTGATCTCTCTCCAGATGAGCAGGACCTTCTTCAAAGTCTATCTGCCTTGGCCATTGGAGAGGCTGCTTCCTCTTCTTCTTCTCCTCCCTTGATAGACTTGAAACCCTCTCTTGAGCCCACCAAACCTTCCATTGTGAATCCCCCCTCTCTTGACCTAAAACCTCTACCAGCTCATCTCAAGTACGCATACTTGGGTAAAGGAGACACTCTTCCAGGTGATCATCTCTAGTAGCCTCACCGCTACTCGGGAAGAGAAGTTAGTTAATGTCTTGAGGGACCACAAGACTGCGATTGGATGGACTCTGGCTGATATTAAGGGAATCAGCCCTTCTACGTGTATGCATCGTATATTATTGGAGGATGGATCTAAACCATCCCGTGAGCCTCAGCGTAGGCTAAATCCTCCAATGATGGAAGTGGTCAAGAAGGAAATCATCAAACTCCTTGATGCCGGAATCATATACCCTATCTCTGATTCACAATGGGTATCACCAATCCATGTGGTACCCAAGAAAACTGGTATTACGATAATTGAGAATCAGGATGGTGAAAAAGTTCCTATGAGAGCACAAAATAGATGGCGAGTATGCATTGATTATCGCAAATTAAACACTGCCACCCGGAAAGACCATTTCCCCCTTCCCTTCATTGACCAGATGCTCGAGCGCCTTGCTTTGGGCGCCACCATTACCGCTTCTTAGATGGCTTCTCCTGGTTACTTTCAAATAGCCATCGCCCCCGAGGATCAAGAAAAGACCACCTTCACGTGCCCTTTTGGCACCTTTGCCTATAGGCGCATGCCCTTTGGGTTGTGTAACGCACCTGGTACATTTCAGAGATGTATGATGTCCATCTTCTCTGATTATGTCACCCGAATTATTGAGGTTTTCATGGATGATTTCACCGTCTATGGTGATTCATTCGATGACTGCCTGGGAAACCTAAAGAAGATTCTTCAAAGGTGCGTAGAGACTGATCTGGTGCTGAATTATGAGAAATGTCATTTCATGGTAGATCAGGGCATAGTCCAAGGCCATGTGGTTTCCTCTCAGGGTCTTGAAGTGGATAAAGCAAAGATTGATGTCATTAGATCCCTTCCGTACCCAACCAATGTGAAAGATATTCGATCATTTCTCGGTCATGCCGGATTTTACAGGCGTTTCATTAAAGATTTCTCAAAAATCGCTCAACCTCTTTGTCTTCTTCTCCAAAAAGAGGCTTCTTTTGAGTTCAATGAGAAATGCAAAGCGGCGTTCGACCTTCTCAAGGAGAAACTATGTTCTGCCCCCATCATGAAAGCTCCCGACTGGAATCTACCTCTCGAGATTATGTGCGATGCGAGTGATAGGGCAGTTGGAGCTGTTCTTAGGCAGCGGGATGGGCGAGAACCCCATGTTATCTCTTATGCCTCCAGGACCTTAGACGATGCTCAGTGCAACTATACAACTACAGAAAAAGAGCTGCTAGCCATTGTTTTTGCACTAGAGAAATTTAGGTCCTATCTCTTAGGGGTTAAGGTGATTATATACTCTGACCATGCCGCGTTGAGGCATCTTTTCAAGAAGAAGGAATCCAAGCCGAGACTTCTTCGTTGGATATTGTTGCTCCAGGAGTTCGACTTGGAGATTAGAGATAAACGAGGATCAGAGAATCTAGTTGCAGATCACCTTAGCCGCCTTCCTATGAGTATTGAGGAGGGTACCCCAATATCGGAGTTTTTCCCTGAAGAATATCTCTATGCCGTGCAAAGCTATACACCATGGTATGCTGATATAGTGAATTACTTGGTGGCTAAAGACCTACCGAGAGGATCTTACACGTGCACAGGCTAATAGAATCCGGTATGATTCCCGATTTTATATTTGGGATGAGCCTTACCTCTTTCGGATTTGCGCGGATCAGATTATTCGGAGATGTATACCCGATAATGAGGTTAGATCCGTTCTTGAGTTTTGTCACTCTCTGGAGTGTGGAGGACACTTTGGCGCCAAGCGGACAGCTCATAAGGTCCTTGAGTGTGGTTTCTTCTGGCCCACTCTACATAAGGATGCTTACTTCTTCGTGAAGTCATGTGAGCGATGCCAGAGAACGGGAGGACTAACCAAGAGAGACGAGATGCCGATGAAGTATATTCTTGCATGTGAGGTTTTTGAAGTGTGGGGTATCGACTTTATGGGACCTTTCCCTCCCTCATATGGCTTTGAGTATATCCTCCTAGCGGTTGATTATGTATCCAAGTGGGTTGAGGCCAAGGCCACAAAATGGGCAGATGCAAAAACAGTCATAGATTTTGTCAAGGACCAGATCTTTAGTAGGTTTGGGGTCCCGAGAGTCATCATCAGTGATAGAGGAACCCATTTCTGCAACCGGAGTTTCGAGGCATTAATGAAGCAATACCATGTCACACATAAAACCTCGACAGCTTACCACCCTCAAACCAATGGCCAAGCAGAGCTTTCGAATAGGGAGATCAAGGGCGTTTTGGAGAAAGTGGTGAACCCCACCAGGAAAGACTGGAGTCTTTGGCTCAATGACGCACTCTGGGCTTACAGGACTGCCTTCAAGTCCCCTGTAGGCATGTCCCCTTATCGGCTAGTCTATGGAAAGGCTTGCCATCTTCCGGTTGAACTCGAGCACAAAGCCTATTGGGCCATCAAGAAGTGTCATCTAGATTACCCAAACGATGCACTCAACCGGAAGTTGCAAATCCAAGAGTTAGAGGAGATCCGAAATGACGCGTATGAGAACTCCCGAATCTTCAAGGAGAAGACCAAGGTATATCATGACAGGAAGCTTGCCCACAAGGACTTCAAAGTGGGTGACAAGGTGTTGCTGTTTAACTCAAGACTCAAATTACACCCGGGCAAGCTACAAAGTAGGTGGATAGGGCCCTTTCTTATGACCAAATTGTTCGATTATGGTGCAGCAGAAATTCAGGGTCTGGATTCAGGGAAAGTCTTCAAGGTCAATGGGCACCGGCTGAAGCGGTTTCATGAGAGTTTCGATGCGAGCCGGATTGACATTCACGAGCTTGGAGAGCCAGCATCCACCTGCTTGAGGAGATGGAAACGTCGGGCCAACGACGTTAAAGAGAGGCGCTACCGGGAGGCAACCCCGCGAATAAAGGTTGTGTTTTTCTTTGTTTATTTTCTTTTTCTTGCATTGCATCACTACTTTGTGCTTAGCTTTACTCGGGGACGAGTAAAAGTTTAAGTGTGGGGTGGAGTCTTTATTGCATGTTAGGTAGTATAAAAAAAAAAAATTAAAAAAAATAATAAAATAAATAAAAAATATAAAAAAAAATAATAAAAACCCATTTTTAAGCCTCAAATTAAAAAAAAATGCCCAATTAAAAATCAAAAAGATTGAGAGAGAACTGTAACTTGTATTGAATAATGTGGTGGAACTTGTTTAGACTCAAAAGGATCATATAGACCAGTTCAAGAAGAATTGAGGTCGTTGGTTTAGGGATCGTTTGTCACTGGTGAACTCGATTTGTTGTTTGAGTGCCAATAATTTAGAGATTTGCGCGAGAAATTATGTGAGGACTTACCATTGGACCGTGACCCGGAACTCAAATTGTTTATAGTATAATATCCATAATAACCCACTATATCATCTCGTATATATATAAATAATATCCAAGTCTATTAGCTTCTAAAATCACTTTGTTGCTTGGTTTTGGAGAAGGAGGGTTAGGCATTATATAAGAAGATTGGGGACGGGAAGTAGAGGTTAGTGTCAGAAGTTGAGGGCTTATGTGTAGCAGATGAGCTTTGTGCACCGAATGTATTCGTGAGGAGATGCATCTTAGAGACAAAGGCAAGTTAGGCCCCTATAATCCTAATAGTTTTGAGTCACAATCTTATAAAAAATAAAAAAAATAAAAAAAATAAAAAAAAAACAAACAAACAAACAAAACAAAATAAATAAATAAATAAATAAATAAAAAGAAGATTGCATGACTCAAACTTGTTCCCCTTGTACATGGCCTAAACCTTAGTTTACCCGATTTGTGAGAAAGAGTGGATCCCAGTCATACATCTCAGGCCAGCAGTTAGGTTGACACATTTTGGGCCAGATGACTGAAGGTGCTAGGAGGTATGCACATTAGGAGGTTCATTATTCCAAGAAGATAGACGTATAGGCGATATCTTTTCGGAGAGTAGAGGCATGAGTTTAGAAAACCAAGTGACAATTTGACCGAAAGTGGCGAAGTAGACAAGCAAACCAATTATGTAGTATATATATATATATATTATCCATCATATTCCATCATATTCCACCAAACATAACTTGAGCATTCCCCTCACGACCAAGGTAGGAAATCATGATTCATCTGAGAACTGAGAGATATTATGAGAGACACTCCACATATTCCACATTCATATTCCACTATACAAAATGAGAGTGAGTACGAGTTTCACCAAAGTACATGGAATCTTACATAAGGGACCAAAGATCATTATTGGCTGGTATATAAGTGAAGAGCGAATCTTCAACAAGGGACCCATCTTACCAATACAAGTTATAATGTTTGCTCGAGGACGATCAAATGTTTAAGTGTGGGGTGATTTGATAAGTCATTAATTATACACATTTTATACCCTATAAATATGTAATATTGCACCATTATATGTATTAATATTCTATTTATATGGATAATAATCACAACTTGAATGTTGATACTGCTAATGACATATTTATGTGATTTCAGGTGCAATTTAGATGGAGCATAACTTGGAGAAAAGATGTTGGAGCACAAGATGGAAATAATAATCAAGACTCGGGCCTGCCGACACAGCCTCAGTATTTCGGCCATAACTCACAATCTGGGCCTCCTCTAGATGCATACTATATACCGTTGGAAAGAAGAGAACAAAGCCCACAATTCATTCTTTATCACCAGAGCCCAATTCCGAAGTCTACATGACCCAAATTGACCATCTTCTGGACAGATCTTTCATGCACTTTGCATGCACTCTTCATGCCTTTGCCATGCTTCCTTCACACTCTTTGCATGGAGCTTCATTCATCCCTCATGATCACCTTTTGAGAGGGTTATATAACTAGGTGCAAGGCATCCATTCTAATCACCTTTTAAACTTCATCATTCTCTCTCTTGGAGTTGGGCAAGTCAAGCAAGCTTCATTCTTCCATCCGCGCTTCATTAATGGGTTCTATCATTATTTTATTTTCTTTATTTTCCATGTATTTCGAGTAAGCCCTTCGAGGCATAGTTAGTGTTTATGTTTTTGTGTTGTAACTTTTGAGACCATTAATAATGAATTTCATTTGAACGGTTATATTCTGTTTTTATTTACTTATTATCTTTCATGCTCAATGAATTGTTTTAAGTTTATTTCGGTCAATTCTATGTTCAATAGTAATTAACAAGGGCCACAAAATTCCTATGGTTGCTTTTCTCAATAGCCTCCATTAGAATTTGAATAATAGCCAAGTGCAAATAACTCACAACGATCTAAACAGTTCTGAACAAGCTCATTGTTTAGGAGGTTTTGATTTGTTTAAATAACCAATGATTTCTATTGAATTGGTTATGATATTCAAGTAGGTTAGTGTTTTTATTTACGAGCTCATCTAAACTAAAACCCTATCTTTTTGTTTGAGTTATTTATCGGTTAGAGCTCATCTTACTGCATTTAAGAGATTAATTCCAAATTCATTATTATAGTCAAGGATAAAGTTACACACAAATTCACTACACAAAATTATGCCTCATTTCACAAAACCACCACATCTCTTGATTTTTACTCTAAGTTTCCTCTTTACTTGTTACTTTCATTTTGTTGCAATCAACCAATCAACAACCCCCCAATTGTGTGTCTTGTTTTAGGTCTTGTGTTTGGTTTTATTTACGGTCTTGGTTTCTCTTTATTTTAGTTTTCTATTTTTGTTGAGTCCATTTCTCATTAGAGAAGTAATCTTTTTACCTGATTTAGTCTAAATAGCTCTCTGTGGTTCGACCCCTACTTCCACTGTCTACTTTATGGTAGTTAAGTCTAGGGTTACAAATTTCTTTTGGTAAGCGTAAAACGACTGCAAAAAATACCTTTTGACAGTGGGTTAAATTCATAGGTTCCACTGCGCATGTAACGTACATAGTTGTGGATTTCCCAACAATAAACCCATTGGAGTGAAGTGGGTTTATAAGAAAAAGGTAAATTGAAGTCGAAAGATACAAAGCTAGACTTGTTGTGAAAGATTACAATCAACAAGAGTGGATAGATTATGATGAAGTGTTTGCTTCAGTGGCTAGGATGGAAACCGTCCGATTTTTTATTTCGTTTGGCGGCTCAATTGAAATGGTGTATTTATCAAATGGATGTTAAATCAGCATTTTTGAATGGTGTTCTTGAGGAAGAAGTTTATATCGAGCAACCTCCCGGTTATGTGAAAATCGGAAAAGAAGATAAAGTATTGAAATTAAAGAAGGCGTTATACGGGTTAAAACAAGTTACCTAGAGCATGGAACACACGAATTGATGCGTATTTTAAGAAGTACAGGTTTATACAATACCCGTATGAGCATGCGTTATATGTGAAGGTGCAACATGGAGATATTTTGCTTGTGGCTTTATATGTGGATAATTTAATTTTTACAGAAAATAATCGTCATATGAATAACGATTTAAGAAAGCTATAACACGTGAGTTTGAAATTACTGATTTGGGGCTTATGTCGTATTTTCTCGGTCTTGAAGTGAAGCAAAGCAAGAAGCTTACGCGAAGGAAATACTTCGAAGATTTAAGATGGAGGATTGTAATCCGGTAAATACACCGGTTGAAAGCGGCATAAGATTATCTCATTTTGATGAAGGCAAAGTGATTGAGGAGAAAAGTTGTACAAGAGTTTAGTTGGAAACTTACGGTATCTTACGTGCACAAGATCAGATATTTTGTATGAAGTCGGCTTGGCAAGCCGGTATATGGAGGAACCCAAATCTACACATTGGAAAGCATTAAAACGAATTCTTCGTTTTATCCGAGTTACACTAACGATTGGATTATTCTATTCTCATACTAATAATTTTGTTCTTTCTGTATATTCAGATAGTGATTGGGGAGGAGACGTGGATGAAAGAAAAAGTATCTCGGGTTTTGTATTTTATATGGGTGATACGGCATTTACGTGGTTTTCCAAGAAACAACCAATTGTTACGCTATCAACGTGCGAGGCGGAGTACGTGGCAGCATCTTCATGCGTGTGTCGTGCGATATGGTTAAGAAGGTTGTTAGGTGAGATGAGTTTAGCTCAAGGTGGAACAACAGAGATTCGTTTTGACAATATGTCGGCAATTGCATTGGCAAAGAATCCAGTGCATCATGAGAGGAGTAAACATATTGATGTGCGATTTCATTTTATTCGAGAGCATGTGAAGAATGGTGATGTGGAGATAATTTATGTGGCGAGTAAATACCAAGTAGCCGATACCTTCACGAAACCCCTTACGGTAGAACTTTTCAATAAGTTCAAGAATCTTCTCGGGATGCGAGACGGAAGAAAATATTAAGTTTAAGGGAGGATGTTAAAATAATAATAAACTTAATATTTATTTAATAATTATATGTAGTTATGTATGAAAATATGTGTGTAGTTATGTGAAGAGTTGTGTGTGTGTGAAAGGGTGTGTTTGTGTGTGAAAGGGGTGTATGTGTGTGAAAGGGTGTGTTTGTGTGTGAATGGGTGTGTATGTGTATGGTGAAAGGGATGTATGGGTGTGAAAGGGTGTGTTTGTGTGTGAATGGGTGTGTATGTGTATGAATGGATGTATCTAGGGAATAAGATTCTAGAAGGACATGCGTATATAAAAATGATGTCTTATATGTGTCATTTGTAATGAGAAGATAGTAAGAAAGAGAAAATTTGTGTTCTTCTTTTTCTTCCCAATTTTATTTTTAAAATCAACACCATAATACTACAATTCCGCTAAAACCATAATCATAATAATAACAATTCAATATTCATAAATCATTATAGTTAAAAAAAATAATTCGCCACGTTACTCGCAAAATACTACCATACACATAAAACAATCATAATCCGCAAATTTCACCATAAATCTAACAAAACTATTTTTAAACACAAAATACTATGGAAAAATGCAAAAGTCAAACTTAAATAAGATAATACAGTCATCTAGATATAATCCTCCAAAATGGCATCAGATGAGCCCTTATCGCTACATAATCCTCAACTATCTCGGGCGTCCTTGCTGCTTTTGTGTCTTGTTTTCTCACTATATGTTTACTCATTTTACCTATAAGACAGAAACAAATTTCTAGTGTTAAAAGAGTAATCATAATATTATAAATTTTAACCAACAAAAAGTAAGAAATATGCTATAAATCAAAAAATTAATCAGATATAACATCCTCATCTAAGAGTTCATTTTCTCTGTGGCGGAAACCCGCTCCTCATCTAAACGGGCATGCCTAATCCCTTGATCATCTGTTTAGACTCGTAATAAATAGCGGGCAATCTATTATTTTCGGGAAGTAATTTCTCACGAATGATATAAATCCGTCTATCAAAGTACGCATGACTCATATCAAATTCTGCTTTCAAATTCAACAATAGTGCCACTGCAGACAACTGATTTTCTCTTGAGCATGCATCACCATCCCAAAGAGGCTCATTTGCTGCATGTAACATGTCATGATTTCGGTGTCCATTACTGCCGTCTACATGTGCCAATGCCATATGGTATAATTGTGTAAATACCCCTGAGCCACTAAATTTTTCCCTACTTCTTTATTCTGAAAGAGCAAATTCTGACATGATTTGCACGGGGCATCAAATGCATTGAACTCTCCCCTGTAGTATGATATTCTCAGCTCAGCTAAACGCATATTCAAGAAAATTCTTGACAACAAAGCAAAGTCGTCATTAAGTGTGTTATCGGATAGAATCCGAACATACATCCAATTACGATCATTTGCCATATTGAGAATTCTAAAAATGAAACAAAAAAACTTCATTAATTCACAATTAAGCACATATTATAATGAAGACTAATCAAAATTAATTAGAAATTTTAGGAAGCATCTACCCTTAACTATGAACATTTACCAATAACAAAATCTCAAAAAAAAAACAAGAAAATAACTTAATAAACTAAAAATTCCTAGAATCAACATCATTACATTTCATCACCACATCATTATCACAAAATAAAAATAAAAACAAAACTTAGCAATATGTGATATTTGGAGATTTCTTATTTATGTAATTGCTAGTTACCTTAATTTCTAAGTATTGTACGTCGCATCAAAAGAAAGGTTCCTTCGGCATGTCGCAGTAAATTTCTGTCCTCTAGAGAAATTACAAATAGGAGATAAATTAAAATAAATAAATGTTAATATAAAATATGATGATAAGAACAAAAGGTCTTTAATAACCCTAATTTGTGAAAGTATCCATTTAGCCCCACATAACCTAAACTAAAGCCCCAAATAACCTCAATCATAATTTAATAAATAAAATTTGCAAAAGATCATCTCATTATGCATGTCCTTTTTTTAATTGATTGGATTTAATTAACTTTGAGAAGAACTAATTTAATGAGGCGTGAGAAAAGATTTGCCAAAAAAAATTATTTATGATGCCTAATTTACACAAAAAAAATATTTATTTGCCTAACATGCACAAAACTATACTTCATTTGGAAAAAGAAAAAATAATCATGCCCAATTTGCACAAAAAAACCCCTCATTATGCCTAAATTGCAAAGAAAAAAAAAATCATTGCACCTAATTTCCACCAAAACCCTGTCATTATGACTAACTTCCAAATAAACCCCTCATTATGACAAATTTGCAAAAATAAACCTCATGATGCCTAATTTACAAAAAAATTCACTATGCCTCGTTAGTCACTACGCGTAATTTGCACAGAAAACCGCTTATTTTACCAAATTTGCACAACTTGCTATGCCTAATTTGCACAAAACTACTCCTCATTATACCAATATTGCAGAAAGAAACCCTCGTTATGCTTAATTTGCTCAAAACAACTCATCATTACATGGTTTTGCACAAATAAGTCTTTATTATGACTAATTTACACAAAACAACCCCTCATAATGCCGAACTAGGTTGACATCCTCGCGTTGCTGCGGGTATAAAATTATTATGAAAAATAATAAAATATAATTTTTGTAATGTTTAAAGATATGATTTGAAAAAATTACAAATTGCAAACAAAAATTATGCATAGTCTATCATAACTATATATACTTACTATCACATCAATCTTTGTTTTAGTTTTTCTAAATTAATGAATAAGGTAATTAGGTAATTATTTTGAAACACACTAATTGTAGACCTTAAAAATATTTTAATATTAATTAATATTTTTTTTCTTTCTCATGACATTTTTTCTAAAGTTAATTAAATTTCTTAAACTTAAATAAGTAAATTAATATTTTCTAATTAACTTTAAGAATCTTATTATAATAATTTTTGTATACTTTATTAAGTAAATCGTTAGAATTATTTTAATAAAATTTTATGAAATGTAAGAATTTTTTCAAGTGAGAGAAAGACTAATTGAACTTAAAGATTTTACAAAATTTTAAGTATTTTTTATTAAGCTCAATATTTTTTAAAAAAATATTTCAAGGTGAAGAAAGGTTAATTAATATTCTTTTTTTTTTAATTATTAGAGTAAAAAAGTAATGTTGTTTGTTCATAACAAATGATAATTTTTTTTGGCAATAATGTAGATTTTTTTATGAAATTTTCAATAATGCAAGGACTAGTTTGTAAGTTTGAGATAATATAGGGGCTTCTTACAAATTTCTATAAATATTAAGTAAGGACTTTTTTATAATTTTAAATAATGCAGGAGCTCTTTTGTAATTTTTATTTTATGTACTGTAGGGATTTTTTTGTAATATCGTGATAAAATAAGAGCCCTTTGTAAATTTCCTAATTAATGTTTCAATATTATTTTTGCAATTATTGAGTAAGGAGTTTTTCATAATTTATACTAATATAAGGGTTTTCAATTTTAACATAATATAGGGATCTCTTTATAAATATCCCAAAATCAATGGAGATCTTTCTTGTAGATTAATTGAGAAGATTTTTGTATATGTCTAAATTGGATGACTCTACAGGATTCTTGCATTTTGACCAACTATAATAGATAGTAATATTTGTAAAAAGCATTCCCTCATTATATCTAATTTGCACAAAAAAACCCTCTAATTATGCCTAATTTGCACAATTTGTAAATTATACGAAATAGAAGCAACAAAAGTTAATAGAAGAAACAAAAGATTAACTTCAACATTAATTTTGCTCTATTAATAACATCAATAATTAGTAAAAACATATTCTTAGTTTATTATTCTGACTTACGTGATGCATGCATATACTGTATGTTGATTGTAAAAAATACAATATAATGTGCTTTGTAATGTTTCGGGTGTTTTATCAATGGCATCGCCTTGCTCCCAATACATATTTTGTTTAATGTATTGTTAAAAACTAAAATAAGCAACACAGGTCGCGGCTAGATGATGAGATTGAAATACAAAGCACGTCTATCTCTCTCAAGATTTTTTAGTTCAATTTTTCTATTTGCAAAATTTGGGAGAATATTTCGTATTCCATGTGATTTTCGAATTAATACGACTGTTGCACGGAATAAATATATGTCTGGATTCACCAACGCTTCCTTATTCTAATTACACCTTTGTTTTAGATGGTGTACTTACTTCTCATGCTTGTACTTTTTAAATATATGAATTGCCCTTCCTTATGAGAAACTCCTACAGAAGTTGTTGAAATGCTCGACTTGTCTTAAAACAGTTAAGTAAAATAAAGAAATATATTAAAGAAAAATTATCCGTACCACCCACTTATAAACCACCAGCATCACCAACACGCCAACTATTTAAAGCAACCCACTAAAATAAAATGTTGTACTTAAACAACGCCGGCCTACATTAAGCCTACTAAACATGCAGATTCAATTTAACCACGCGATCCATCAAACACGCCACCCAATTCACGAATCAGTTATTCCCAAACTCTATCTTTCTTCGCAAATCAATTATTATTGCTGATAGGCCTATTGTACTCGATGGTATGCCTTTTTATATCGTTGTATATCTTTTTATATTGATGATATACATTTTATGATATACTTTTTTATGTTGTTGATATAACTTTGTTGATTTGTCTTCTGTATTATTGATATGCCTTTTAATATTTCTCATATTCATTTTTGTATTTTGATTTTTGCTGTCTTTTTGTATAACTGATATGTTCTTTTATATAGAAAAAATCTATTTGTATTGTTGTATGTCTTTTGGCATTGTTGATATGACTTAAGTATTGTTGATATATCTTTTTATATTACTGATATGCCTTTTGTATTTGCTCATGCGTTGACGTGTTTCACCCCTGCACACGCGTGGATGATTCTTTTTTGTAACATGTAGCGCGCATGCTTTTTTGGGTGACATGGCGACTTCTGAGTGATTCGATGGTGCGGATGGTCTATATATGGACTCTATAATAAATTAGATGAGAAAATATTATATGAAAATTTTGAATTATTTCTTACTGTTCTTTGTTTATTTCCATGCTTATCATTTTTGGAGAGATAAAAGGTACATTTTTCATTTAATTCCTTTTTTTTTATTCTATGCCCTCTACATTATTTTAAAGTGATGAATTTTGAGAAATAATCTTTTCAAATATTTTTGTTGTTATGAGTGTGTCCTATATATATAAAATTTATGTTTGTTGCAAATTGTCCACTTAAATTACTATACATCATTCTCGGTTTATTATTTTTGTAGTTTACCAGGAATTATGCAAAAAGTACTTCTTCAGGTGGGCCTAAAAGTAAAACTTTCTAAGGAAATATATATAAAATATTTATTCTTCTATGTGTTACTATTCTAATTGTTAAAGAAGAGATTACTTGATCGTTCATTCGTTGTAATGCTCCATTTCAGCTTTATGCAGGTATATATCTCTATTATATTATATTTGCTTATGTAATTATCTAAAGTTAATTTTTATGTATACTATTGAAAAACTAATTTTTCAGAGAAGAATGGATGATGACAAGAAGGAGAAGAAGGATGATGAGAAGAAGGATCTGAAGGATGAGGAGAAGATTGGAAGGAAACTCATGTTTGCGTTGTGAGGATCAGAAAATATGCGATTTTGTAGTCATAAGTCATTTTTGTACATTTAGAATATATTTTACTGATAAAATGTACTTGAAATGTATACATGCATATTGTATAAAATTTATATAAAGATCATTTTCTATGATCTTTATTCTAATTATATATATATAATTATATCCGTTGGATCTAATTTGAAGGGCTAAGATTTACTCAATATATTACATTTCATTCTTGCACGTGTCCCTCACATTTTCCCTCCCTCAAATATCAAATTTACCCTCTAAAGTTCATAATATCAAATTTGCCTTCTAAGGATTAACTATTATCAAATTTATCCACTTCAAACTTCTAAAATATCAAATTTACCCAAATTACCAAATTAACTATATTTTAATCTTCTAAAACCTAATTACTTTAATAAATAATATATTTAGTTAACTAATATGTCCCTCAACTCTTATTTTAGTTTAAATATACATTATGGACCTGATAGAGCATGTCGTACTGTAGTACGACTGTTCACGACGGATCCAATAACTGCATATATTATTTATTTTCTAATAACAATATGTAGATAACAGTATATATAATTAATTTTCTAATAACAATATATACATAAAAGTAAAAACAATATATAAAAATGACAAAACTGTATATAAAATGGGAAAATAGTATATAAAAGTAAAAAAGTAAAAAATATACAAAGAATAAACAATAGTTTATAAAATGGCAAAACAATATATAAAATGAGAAAACAATATATAAAATGGAAAAGATAATATATCTACAGTGCCGTCAGGCTACATTCGTGCTACAATATTTTTTTTATTAATTTGGATGGTAAAATAGAATTTTAGGTAAGATATGAAATAAATTTTAAGACGATAAATTTGATATTTTCAGTTGTGGAGAGGTAAATTTGATATTTTGGATTTTTAGAAGGGTATACGTGATATTACCCCCCTTCATTGTTTGCATGGAGGGAGCAGCTACGCTCCATCGCCCCTTGAAAAAAGAGTTTTCCAAAGCCAGAATCGAGCATCGATTCCATTGGATCTCATCTGACCAGATTATAACAAAACAGACTAGTATTAACGCTGTCAATTGAGCAGGAAGAGGTCACCAAAATAAAATAATTAATTTTTTCCACTGGATTTCTCCATTAACCCTCTTTGTTTCTCACCCGTAGATCTGTCCCCTCTACCTTCACTCTTTCTGACTCATTCTTCTCCGCCTCTCTCTCTCTCAACTTGTTCATTTGACAGAGCAAGTTTCTCCCTTTTTCGGCGAGGGTTATGATTCTGCCTCGATCCGACTGAGAAGAGGTGATCTATCAAGTGGTTCACTGTATTCTCTGGTTAGGTACCTTGCTTCTGACATGTCTTTCAATCTTTACTGTATATGAATATGTTCTGATTTTGGTATTTCAGTTTGATTGTTAGGCTAGTAAGAGAATGTTAATAAACAATTTTTAGCTAAGTCAAGTTTTTTTCGTATTCTGGACACCCATTTTCAAGTATAAGAAGATGCTTTAAGTGAGAAGAAGTCTTAGTCTGGTCTATCCAATCCATTCAGCGGCTCATCCATCTAGCTTTTCCAGGCCCGTGCTTACCTGTACCAGTATTGCTTGAATATGATAAAATTTGGGGTAAATCAGCCTTTTGTATTGATATATCTGAGAAAATAGTACTGTTTTAATGTACAAATAATTCAACTCGGAACTCATTTTAATTGGTTAAAATCAAACACTCAGATTTTTTAAGGTAAAGTGAAGAGCATCAAAACTTATCACTGCACAAACCAATACAAAAGTACAACAATGAACAACATATTTAAACCCAATTCGAGGAACAAAATTTTTTATTTTACTAGTTTAGTTAAAAGAAAAAAATAATTAGCATAAGAATGGATTGCCATCGTCCTTTTGAACCTAATCTTTCTTTCTTTGTGCATAAACTTAATTACGATATTGTAGCATGAGATCAGTTGTCAAATTGCAGGGCACAAGTAGTCATTACCAATATCTTACATCTGTTGAATTTGAATCAAGGCTTCAAATTGAAAATGTCACAAGCTATCATTACAAATACTAATTCCATAGTGTCCAACCAAATTTCAAGTTCAAATGCGCATCTTCTCAAAGCACAAATGACTAAAAGATGGCCAGATTTGAAGGATATTTTCACTTTAGAAGGTAATATTCTCACCAAAGGATTTTCATAAAAGAACATAATCAGCCAATAATCCCTCAAAACAATAAACAAAAAACATTGATTAATATATTAAAAGACAAAACTATTGCAATCGCCACAATTGAGATCAGTAACAATAACATTAATTACTACATCGAGATGTTTTTATGTCAGTCAGAGCAACCTTCCAACTTTCTAACATACGAAAAA
This sequence comes from Juncus inflexus, assembly GCA_024447665.1. Taxonomy (NCBI): domain Eukaryota; kingdom Viridiplantae; phylum Streptophyta; class Magnoliopsida; order Poales; family Juncaceae; genus Juncus; species Juncus inflexus. The sequence goes on along the minus strand of JAJHPC010000003.1, from coordinate 13,497,759 downwards.
AAACATCAACAATAATAATAACATAATAATAACAACATTAAATTACATCACATGATACATTTCCACCAGTTAATAATAATTTAATCTCCTGTATAAACCAACCAACCAACCAACCCTCTCTCCCCTCAAGCCTGAGCGCCTTGTGGCGGATTCGCATGAAACGCAGACTGCCTATTTGACGAGCCAAGCAAACTCAAAGAGAGAGAAGTCGAAACCTGCTCTCTCTCTCCTCCACCTATACTCAACTGTCTCGACATGCCAACCAACTCATCCACATTAATCGGATTCTTCGAGTGCACCGGTACCGGTTTCACAATCTCATGAGTCTCCTGCTGTACCGGTACGGGTTCGGGCCCGGTTTGCCAGAGGGGGAGAGAGAACTGGAGAAACGGAGAGAAGTAGGTCGGGACGATGACTGGAGGGAAGGAGGAGGAGTCGGGGGTTTGGAGGGGTTTAGGGTTTAGGGTTTCGGGAAGTAGAGAAGTACTAGACGAGTCCATTGATTCGAGTTCTTCTTCGAGAGGGGGATTGAGTGCATGAGGGTTTAGGGTTTCAGGGTCTTGAGTCAGTGGCATTGGTGGGAGATCCAACTGCTGCTTTTTTAATTAAAAGATAAAATGATGATGTTAGAATCGTGCTTGAGTAAATTTTGTGGTAAGGATATTACAATTTGTTGCAGTGGGGTGTAATATATCATTTTGGAAGTGATTGTTAGCGTGCTAACTAAAAAAGTATTGTAATGATGGTGGTATGAAATTATCATATGTCTTGTGTACGTGTGTGTTTATGTGCATGTGTGTGTGTAGATATATTCTGTATAAATATTAAAAAAAAAAAATTGTTAGTGCTGTAAATGAATATATGTAAGAAAACCATGCAATGAAATTTTTACCAAGGTAACAAAAGCAAAATATGTCTTAAAGAAAATTGAAGTAAAACAGCATAAAAGAAAAGCTATACTCCACAAATATTTCCAGCCCCAATAAAAAATTTGAAAAAATAAATAAACCTTTAATTCCATATACTATACATATCAAGTATCCAACTTGCCAAATGATTAGAATTTCCAAAGAACATGCAAAAGTCTCAACAGGCCTTGCAATAATTTCAATCAAAAACAAAAAATATATATAACTTTTATCTAGCCTTATAGCCTTTGGTAGTACTGTTCTACCCATTTAAAATACGTCCAGAAAAGTATTAATAAGAAAATAAATAAGTATGCATCTAAAAGTCTATGATGCAGATTTCTCCAAGATACTCTCTCTCTACCTCTTGTCTCACTGGTAAAGCTGGTACAGCCATCTGGTATAAAGTCTTCAAAAATTGTAAGGGGAAAAATACAGAAATTTTGTGAGCCTTTTGATTGGAAAATGAGATCACTTTATAGTTTACTAAAATAAAAAAAAGGAATTATTAAAATATAGTATATTACAGATGCTAAAAAATAAACCAAATTCTACCCATTTTAACCCTCAATAATGCAAGTTAAGCTTCAATTTTCCTCAAATTGATCCAAAACTAGTTTCAAATAGTCCCAATTTTGTTCAATTAAACCCCCCAAAAAAGAACGAAAAATCTCTTTATTCTCAACTGACAAATGCAGAACTGATTTGCCCTATTTACCCCACTCATTACGTTCATTAATTTCATCAAATTCAGTCAATTCAAAATACAATTCAACTTTATTCTCAACCCAGTTAGCATTTCGATAAAAGATTAGTCCAACTCACTCTAAAGTTTAAAAAAGACACCAAACCTTCAAAAACCAAAATACAAATAACAAACAAAAGAAGATTTACCCTACTTAAAATACCATCAAATTGTATTATAAGTAGCTTTAGTTTCGCTGTTTTTGTACAAAAAACTACATGTAAATTTTTATTCAGTCATAATTAGAAATATATATTCCAAAGGGGGATCACAATCCCTCTCCAAATCTTTTCAAAATAAATAAAACAAACAATATCATTTTGAATACCTCGTCGGGGACCATGTCGAAGAGGCTGGAGCGGCGTTTGCGGCGGGTCATGTTCTGCTGGCGGATGAAGTACTTCTGCGCATGGCTGGCGACCTGCGTGGGCGTGCGCGACACCACGTAGTTCCGCGAGATGCCCCGCCAGTCCCCCTTCCCCAGCTTCTGCAAACCCAGCAGGAACATCCGGTGCTCCTCCTCCGTCCACGGCACCCCTGTCAGAAGACACAAAAGGAAGATGGGGAAATCGATGATGGTTTGAAGAGTTTTTGGAATTGATTTAGGGTTTAGGGATTGAGGTTTGGTGATTGGTTGGGGATTAAGGGTGGATTTTATTTTAGGGTGGATTGGGTTATCGTGGGGTGTCATTGGATGATTTGAAGCTTAAATATTAAATTGATAGGTTTGAGAAAAAGATGTACATGATCCATTAACATTCTGTGATTTATGAATTAATGATGTCATTGTAAGAGTAATACAAGTTAATGTTTTAATTGCGTGCGATTCAAATTGAGACCAAAAAAATATGTAAGAAATGAAATACACAACTGCCAACAAAATAGAATCCTCAAAAATTTAGTCCCTTTTATATGCCTACGAACAAATCAAATGCCGGAAAAGATGTACAGTAAATTCAACATATTTCAACAGTTAATTCTGCATGCAAGAAGCTTAAGAAAAAGAAAAAAATTTGATAGAAAATCAGAACTAATTTATAATTGCTTCTAACTAGTTAATGCTGAATTAATGTGGGAGGCGGTTATAACCCAAAAATATAACCATAAAGCCAAACAAGTATGGATATAAGTCCCTTTCTACATTAGTTACTTAGCTTTTTATCATTCCATCAATCCTCTACTGTTCAATCAAAGAAAAATAAAAAGGAAAGAAAACATTTTTGCATGACCAAATGATTGGATCTAAAAGTACGAATAAGACCAACAAAATCTTCAAAAAACCAAATAGCTTCATCCCAAAAATAGGCTTTTTATAATATCTAATATCCAAATTATTTCAAAATTGTCTAACAAAAGTTAGAGAAATTTCATCTTGATCCCCTCAAAAATAAAAATTCCCAATCACAAATAATCCAACCAATCAAAAAGGCATTAAAACAGATCTAAAACAAAACAAAAAAAACTCCAACCTTTCTTCCTCTCGCGGCAACTAGATGAAGACCCTTGCACGAAATCATCAGACGCGTACCCATCGGCGCCGGGTCCTCCAGAGCCGCCGTTCTCCGGCCCGTCGGCCGGCGAAGCGCCGCCGCTGGATCCAGCCAGGAGCGAGAGATTGCCCATACTGGCGCTCTTCCTTATGACTCCGTCCGTCAATCTCACGCCGAACAACTTTACCCCTCTGTTAGGACACGTCCTCGAATTGTGACCGTTGTGGCTACAGTGAGAGCAGCGCCTCGTCATTTCCCCCGGAGATGATTGATCAGGGTTAGATTGGGGGATTAGGGTTTATAGGGGGATTATTAGGATTAGGGTTAGGGTTGGATGATGATGATTGGGGATTGAAGAGGGAAAGAGAGAGAAGACGGGGGGATAAAAGTTGGTGGTGAGGCGAAGAGGAGAGAAATGTGGGGTGTCTGGATTACAACATGGTTTTAGATGGACATGGTCTACGATGTATTACTTGTGAGAACACGCTTTTTTGGTTCTTTGTGCCTCACACACACAAATGCATTCTAAAGTTTTCCAGAATATTTGACTAGATTTAGTTATGACACTTTTTATTCAAATAAAAAAAAAACTAGAATTTTGTTTCAAGATATAACTAATTTTCTATACAAAATAATAAGACTAATAATAATAATTCTTTTAGTTGTCTCATATCAAAAGTTTCTAGAATTTTTTCCGGATTCAGTTATAACACTTTTTATTCAAGCAAAAAGTCCAGCTTATATGTCGAATGAAACTAAATTTCTATTTCAAGATATAATTAATTTTCTATATAAAATAATAAGATTATAATAATAATAATAATTCTTTTGACTATCTCATATTATAAGTTTTTAGAACTTTTGATCAGATTTGGTTATGACACTTTTTATCAAGCAAAAAGTTCATCTTTTTTGTCGGAATGAAACTAAATTTCTGTTTCAATATATAACTATTTTTCTATATAAGATAATAAGACTAACAATAATAATAATAATAATTCCTTTGGTTGTCTCATATTAAAAGTTTCCAAAAAATTTGACCATATTTTGGTTATGACACTTTTTATTGAAGCAAAAAGTCCATCTACATATGTTGGAATAAAACTAAATTTTTGTTTCAAAATATAACTGATTTTCTTATAATAATAATAAGATTAATAATAATTATTATTATTTTGGTCATCTCATATTAAAAGTTTTCAGAATTTCTGACCACATTTTATTATGAAACTTTTTGTTCAAGCAAAAAGTTCAACTTACATGTCGGAATGATACTAAATTTATGTTTTCAAATATACCTAATTTTTTATATAAAATAATAAGACTATTAATAATAATAATTCTTTTTGTTGTCTCATATTAAAAGTTTTCAGAATTATTGACCAGATTTGGTTATGACATTTTCTATTCAAACAAAAAATTCATCTTATATGTTGGAGTGAAACTAAATTTTTATTTTCAGATATAACTAAATTTCTATTTATAATAATAATAATAATAATAATAATAATAATAATAATAATAATAATAATAATAATAATAATAATAATAATAATAATAATAATAATAATAATAATAATAATAATAATAATAATAATAATAATAATAATAATAATAATAATAATAATAATAATAATAATTGTCTCGTATTAAAAGTTTCCAGAATATTTGACTAGATTTGGTTATGACACTTTTTATTCAAGCAATAAGTTCATCTTATATGTCGGAATAAAACTAAATTTCGGTTTCAAAATATAACTGATTTTCTATATAATAATAAATAATAATAATAATAATAATAATAATAATAATAATAATAATAATAATAATAATAATAATAATAATAATAATAATAATAATAATAATAATAATAATATCCCATATTGATGGGATGAATCTAAAAAAAAAAAAAATCTTTTGTCTATATCTTTTATTTCAAGTTTCTAGAATATTGACCATGATTGGTTTATGTTTATGCTATTTTTTTTGGGAAAAAAAAATACATCTTACAGATCAGAAAGAAACTAAATTTACGTTTCAAAATATAACTGAATTTTCCTATAATAATAGAAATGTTGCAACTTGCGTTTTGCGGTATGTTGCATTTAAGATTTTCATGTAGCGAATAGCATATAGCACATAATGTTACGGAGATACATTTTTGTAGCGGATAATATGTATAAATATTTTTTTCCCTATATATCACTACGTAATATATGCATTACGAAATCTAAAAGATGAAATATGCAACACTAAAATATGATTGATATTAAAATATTAACACCAAAAGTTTGAAATGTCCTTCCCAAAAGTTACATGTTCAACATCAAAATATGATTAATATTAAAATATTAAGATATAATATATTAATAAAAAAATGCTATTGCGGACTGCTACACCACAACACATATATGTAGCACGCTATTGCGGACTGCTTCACTGCTAAATCTTTGAAAAATGCTAAATAACAACAAAATCGCTGCGCGCAATGTTTAGCTTCTCAAAACCGCTATTCTGCCGCAACATACCGCTATTTACAACATTGAATAATAATAATAATAATAACAATATTAATAGTAATAATAATTTATTATGCAAGAAATAAAAAATTGTAATTTCAGAAAAAAACAAAATAATTTGTATAGATTATTTATACTAATTTGCGAACAATATATGTATATGATGTCGCAATCACAATCTATGCACAAATGAACCAGAGAATAATAATGTCTAGACCGTACATTGTGAGCCAAAAGCAGGGGGGAAATGTAGAGATCAGTGGATGTCCTAGGAGGCACGTCAACCGTACACGTGTGGGATATTCGCGGCAGTATATACGACTAGCACCAACAGCGTGTGGATGACGGGTTTTATTTTATCCACTCTATTCAATTCAATTAATAAAGAGGATTTCCTTATTTAATTCTGTTTATTTTCTAAGAGCGAGAAATTAGGAAATAAAAATGATTGATTTGGGGGAGATTACGACTCATGAGAATCGTACCTCGGATTCTAATTTAAGGTGGTTATTTAAGCCTAAGTTTGACTGTAATTAGGACGGGTTATGTTTGGCAAAAACATTTATCTATGATTGGGTATTAAAATCAAAAGATAAATGTTTTTGCCAAAAGTTGGATGGAAGAATCTCCAAATAATGTATTATATTTTGGTAAAGAAAGAAAAGTATATTGATATGTAAATATCATTCTAAAAATATTTAAGTTAAGATGTATTCATAAAATACCATAGTTGCGTATTAATTTTTTTGGTTTCTAGGAACTATTGCATTTTCTGAATTTTATATTGTTAATGTCGCCATCACAACTAAAATGTGATAAATATGTGTGTAATTCAAGGTCTCAATTGCACAAGCCACTCTACTATGGTCCCCTCAAGAATAGATTGTTTTCTCCGGCTTTTATTAAATAAATATTGAATCCAAAAATAAAAAAATCAATGTAAAATCAATGTTGAAAAATCCAATTTGTAAAATCAATTTTGAAAAATCCAAAATAAATGTTGTCAATACTCTCAAGTTCATTTGGTTCAATAAAAAAAAAATCATTTGGAGAAAAAAAATTGTTGACATACGCTATTTTTTTGTCTCTTAATTTTTATATTAGTTTTTTTTCTTTTTTAATAAAAAGGATATATATTTTTTTATAAACTGAAATCCACGATCATTAGATTGAGAGACTAGATACTAATTGTGCTAAATGTGTTAGCTCAAATTTGAAATCTCTTTCAGAATTCAAGAGATGCATATACTTCAAATCACAAATGGCAAATGAAGTTTTATAGTGATAGAAGCATGTTCTATTTATGTCCTTATGTTTAATCATATATGTAAGTCTGACAAGTCAAAACTTGCTAGTTTAAGCAATAGACACCATTGAACTTTGAAAGAGATTTCACGATTAAGTCATGGCGAATTCATTAGGGTATTTAGCAAGTTTTTCAACCCATCAAAACTTGCTAGTTTAAGCAATAGACACCATTGAACTTTGAAAGAGATTTCACGATTAAGTCATGGCGAATTCATTAGGGTATTTAGCAAGTTTTTCAACCCAATATCCGATAGTTTGAATCTAAATAAGATAGTCACAATTTTTTTGTTTTTTTTGTTCTTGTTTTCAAAATAATTTTTTTTATTTTTTAAAATTAAAATTTGCATTTAATATATTATTTTGCAACCAAACGTAGTCCTAAACATTCAAAAAGCATGCTAACTAAAAATCTAAAATGGTATATATCAAACATAAAAAAATATTCTTAAACTAAAACAATTATCATTTTTAAGCAAATTGCATCTTTTGATCTTCTTAAATATAATTAAAAGTTAATGCAATAATTGGATGGTATTTTTTATTTTCCTTTATCCAAAATATATTGAATTTTTATAACACACATGAATTATATATGACATTGTTTTTTTAAAGTAGAACTTGTAAATTAAAATGGGTGGTTATTTTGGCGGTATTTAAGGGACAATAGAAATCAATATTCTAATAGTATACTCCAGTGTTGCAAATAGTGGTCCGTAGCGGCGCTATAGCGGTTTTCGGAAGCTAAACGCTGCGCGCAGCGGTTTTATTGCGGTGTAGTATTTTTCGACGATTTAGCGGTGAAGCGGCCGCAATAGCGGTGTTGCGCGTGTATGTTGCGGTGTAGCGGTTTGAATAACGTTTTTGATGAGTTTTTTTAATGGATTTTTTTTATGAATTTTTTTAATGGATAGATATGTTGTATTTTAATATTTTAATATTAATCATATTTTGATTTTGGACATGTAACTTTTGACAAGAACATTTCAAACTTTTTTTTTTAATATTTTAATATTAATCATATTTTAGTGTTGCATATTTCTTCTTTTAAATTTTGTGGTGCATATATTATGTAATGGTAATAGAAACAAATATTCACACATAGTATCCGCTATGAAAATATATCTCCGCAACATCTGCACAATACGTTGCGCTATACGCAATTCGCTACATGAAAATCCTAAACGCAACACACCGTTAAATGCTATTTGCAACCTTGGAATATTCAGTTTGATAAATAATATTACTCCATTAATTTTCGCTCCTCTTTGAGGATTTTCATTGTAGCATATTATTCAAACTAGGAGCAATCTCGCGCAACGCTATGAGATTTAACATATATTGTTAACTAAAAAGAAAAATATTCAATGAGTTACAATTATTTATTTAAGTGCAAAGATAATAATAAGTTCAAAATTTATAAATTAAATTTTTATTTGTATCAAAATTAAAGTGTGACAAATAGTTTCAATGAAAAATTAAATTTTTATTTGTATCATTATTATACATGTTATCACGAAAGGTAAAAAGCCACAAAAAATCAGAATCAATGAAAGATTGAATGGTCTTAGATATAATCATACTATTTAATCTAAGAGTTAAAATAATTGAGATGATGTTGGCTCACGAGAGATCTCAAATGGCTCTCAAAAATAAAGGGCTGGGGAAATTATTAAAGGCTGGGGAAATTATTTTGAGCCGTTGGATGATAATGTATTTATTAATAAATCTAAACATTTCATTTTTTATGGCTAAAAATTTGTATATTTTTTTATATGTTGTTAATTTTCATGATATATGTTATTTTTTTTTACTTTGTTCATATTAAATAGATTTCACCCAATTATTTAAGATTTGAGATCAGTTATGTTCCAACGATAATTCACCACATTATATTTCACCCATCTGTAAGTATTTTCATTGTGTCACTCCAACCAAATTATATTAACTATCGGATGATGATATAAGACAAATACAGAATATAAAATGATCAAATGTGTTATTATTTTACAACAACTTAACTTTTATGCATTTTTATAAAATCACATCATATTTTGTTAATGACATGTGTTGTTCTTATTCACTTGGTTTATGTTAAACCGATTCATCCAATTGTTTAATATTTTGGGGTCATTTGTGTTTAAATATTAATTAAAATAGAAGATGAAGAGTTCATACATCAAAACTCATAATTTTATTTGGGAAATTCTTCAAAAATCCCCTAACTTTTCTAGAATTTATCAAAAAACCCCTATCTTTTCAAATTCTTCAAAAACCCCCTATAAAGTGAATTGAATTTTTTTAATCCCCTATGGGGTTAACTTTAATTTTTCCATCCATTAAATTTTTTAATGGACCAAAATGCCCTTATATAATTATTTTCATATTTAATTTTATTCAATAAATATATTTTACATCAACTATTAATATTAAATGAGAACTAAAATATGAATAAACTTATATAAATAGTAGAGAAGAAAATAATATTTTATGCAATATAAAATTATAAATTATATAATAATAGAATATATTATGTAATATAATATCATAAAATGAATTAATGCATCGAAAACTGATATTATAAAATATCTTTAAAATAATATCATGAAATATTATAATAAAAAATATTATTTTTCATTCATTTATTATTTTTAATTGGATAAAGTAAAATTTGAAAATAATAATGTAAGGGCATTTTGGCCAATTAAGAAATATTTTGGATGGAAAAGTTAAACATAACACCATAGGGGGCAAAAAAAAATTCAACCCAATTTATAGGAGGTATTTGAAGGAATCTAAAAAGTTAGGGGGTTTTTGATAATATCCAAAAAAGTTAGGGGGTTTTTGAAGAATTTTCCATTTTATTTTATTCTAAAAAAATAAATGATTCTTAATTAAATATTATATTTTCTCCTACTAAAATATTTATATATAATATTGTTCGATTTTTTTTCTTTATTTTAAACTCCATAATGGTACGATTGCGGGCTAATTTCTTCTTTTACTTAAGTAAAAAAAAATGGACCATTTACGATAATATATGATAAAATGATTAATCTATGTGAAATAATAGATATATTTAGATAATTAAAATTATATAATTAATCTCATGCCAAACCACCTCTATTGGAGTGGTAAGACATCACCCCACTAACTCAAAAGTTCTGGGTTCAATACTTGACAATGAGGTGACAAAATCTGGCCCGACCCGACCCGACCCACCCGAACCCAAACCCAACCCAACCGAAAAATATTGACAAGTCAACGACCCGAAACCCAACCCAACCCGACCTGAACCCGAACTACCCGAGACCCGAAATACCCAGAACCCGAATGACCCGAAACCCGAAATGCCCGAGACCCGAATGACCGGAAACTCGAATGATCCGAGACCCGAATGACCCGAAACACGAATAACCCAAGACCTGAATCTAAATGACCTGAACTTGCATATAATGAATGAATAGTCATACACCTGTTGATTTCACTATTATATTAGTATTATATATTATTTTATAGGGAAATTGACAATCACGTCGGGGTACTGTAGAGACACTGTAGCGATGGATTGAAATTATATACTGTTTTCTCACGTTCCTATATATACTATATACTGTTTTCATTTTTTTAAATATATATTGTTTACCGAAAGAATTTTTATATATACTGTTTGTTTTCAGTTTATACGTTTGTATATACTATTTTCATTTTTTTTAAAATATATATTGTTTTATAGAATGAATTTTTATATACTGTTTGTTTTCAGTTCATATATTTGTATATACTATTTTCAGTTTATATATACCGTTGCTACAGGGTCGTTACAGTATCGTCGCACAGTATGAGATCCCTAATGTCTTATTTTGGTTCTTATATTGTCAATATATTATTTTAAAAAATAATATATTAATTATATTGGTTTCTAAGACATAAAATTCTATTTGAGACTTTTGAGCTCTTCAGTCACCTTTTACAGCTTGCGCAAAATTTAAAATAGATAGATATTTATTTAATTAAAGATTTTTCATTACAAGTTAAACATGGTGTGTAACTAGAGCTGGCAAAATCTAACCTGACCCGAACCCAAACCCAAACCCAAACCCATGTAGGATTAGTGCCTTAGGCCAAATGTATTTGTGCTAGGAAATTGATTATGTATTAAGACATTATTATTTATTCAATAAAGGTTGTTTCTTATATATCTGTGTGTATGGGTTGTGAATGTAAATTTCTTATATCAATCATGGATGTCACTTCGGGTTCACGTCATCAGAATAAGTAATTCTGATAGTAGAACTGTGAACCAACGAATGACATTCTAAACCGCCCCAAGTGATATGTGGATTGTTTATAGAGATAAATATAGTTCAAGTAAGAAGCTATATATCTACATTAGTATATTCGCAGACAGGATGATCATGTTCTGCTGATCATGGACATAGAGATGTCAAGTTTGGAATATAGGTTCATGTTAGAAAACACGTGTTGGACTGACCACACTATGAGAATTTACATGGTATATGTCATTAATGATACTCATATGAATAGTCTGCTTGTTCCTACGACCTGAGGTCACCATGAATTCCTGCATGTGGAACTGCATACTTTAATATGATCCTACGTCATCCCTAATGGGATGATTATTAAGGTCAACATTAGGTATGCATTGAATCATGACGAGGAATGTGAGTGACCAAGATGGGATTTGTTCCTCTCGATAAGAGGGAGATTTCTCTGGGCCCCCTGATGAACTAGAACTGAAGGAAATGCATGGTCATGCTAAAAATGGATTAACATGTGTTGTTAATATTATTTTGTATTTACTCAGTCTAATTCTCGATCAGGAAAGCGACTTTGATCAAACTCAAGGATGACATATTACCGTGCCTTGTGATCAAGACCTATATCGTAGAACAAAAGGAATAAGCAAATGTCTATTCAGATAGGTTTACGATCGCTGATCATTTCATTTAATATGGGTAGTCATGACATCAGTCTAGAGGTTACTCATGACTTACGATCTTTAGAAGATCATTGCCAGCGTTAAATGGAACCTACACGGTCACACAATGAACTCCATTCATACAGGATGAAAATACCTCAATAACAATTATACATGTGATGTATAAATGGGCGAAAGAATAAATCAAATCTTGGATATTTGATTGTGCTGGAATTACTATTCAAGCGCAGGAATTACTGTTCACGCACATGAATTACTGTTCGTATTAAATAAAATTACGAGCATTCACACACAAGATTACATCACAGAACAATCACAGATCTAAAGCTCATACCATATTTATATATTTAAATTCCATGTATAACAAAAATTAGGGTTTCTCGCAAAGTTAGACTTATTCCGTTGGGAACGGAACTATTCCGTTCTCAACGAAACCGTCGTTGACAAAAACATGAATTTCCGTCTCTACTCCGTTCTCAACAGACTATTCCGTTCTTAACGGAACTATTCCGTTGGGTACGGAGACCTGCTGGAAAATCCGTTTTTCCTTCGTTTTAGTCTCGTTTCCAAAACAGATTTCGAAAAACTGATTTCCGAAACTCTAGAAAATCATAATATCTAATATTATATTCCTAGAAACTATTTCCGTGATGTTTTGAAATAATATTTTCAAAACTCTAAAATTTATTATACTAGAATTTACTAAATTTTATATACAGAATCGACGATTATTTCCTTAACGAACGATATGATGCCACTGTTGGGAAATTCACAGCCATGTACGTTACATGCGCAGCGTGAACAGTAATTTATAACTACGTTAAGAGAATAAAAGTACGAGATTATCTATTAAAATTTATAACTCGGATCTTCCTGATCCGCGAGACGAAGAATGGATGTAGGTCCGAACTTTTCTGACTTGCAACCTTCTCCTTCCTGAAGCTCGACTCGCGACCTCCTTGCTTCTCCTAGGGATGAAGATTGATCACTCGCAAGTTCTCAAGATAGAGAACCTCTACTCGTATCCACGCGAACTTCAGACGTACGGAATAACCGAACTTGCCTAGACAAGTCCGGAAATACTTTCCGAAAATCTCTCAAAACTTTCTCTCTCTTTTCTATGTAATAGATGTCCTCTAAGGATCCTGAATTGTTGTCGAATAGAAGGGGGTTACCCCTTTATTTATACTGGAGAGAAGGGTGAAAGAATGAAAACTTTCGTTAAGGAAACAAATCCTGCCTGCCGCATGAACAGTAATTCCTGCTTTGAACGGACCATCGTTTCAATATAAACGATGCATGTCCGCCAAGCAAATCAGCACATACCATATGTGTTCCTAGTTCATCGGGGGGCCCATAGATATCTTCCTCATGACGAGAGGAACAAATCCCATCTTGGTCACTCACATTCCTCGTCATGATTCAGTGCATACCTAACGATGACCCTAATGATCATGCCGTTATGGATGACGTAAGATCATATTAAAGTATGCAGTTCCTCATACAGGAGTCCGTGGTGACCTCAGGTCGTAGGAACAAGCACACTATTCATATGAGAATCACTAATGACATATAACATGCATATTCTCATAGTGTGGTCAGTCTAGTACGTGTTCTCTAACACGTACCTATATTCCAGACTTGACATCTCTATGTCCATGATCAGCAAAACATGATCATCCAGCTTGCGAATATACTAATGTGGATATGTAGCTTCTTACCTGAAGTATGTCTATCTCTATAAATATCCTACATATCACTAGGGAAAGTTTAGAATGTCATTCGTTAGTTCACAGTTCTACTATCAGAATCACGTATTCTGATGACGTGAACCCAAAGTGACATTCTTAGTTGATATAAGAAATATACATTCACAACCATACACACATATATATAAGAAATAACCTTTATTGAATAAATAATAATGTCTTAATACATAATCCATTTCCTAGCACACATACATTTGGCCTAGGGCACTAATCCTACAAGGCTCAGGGCACAAGATGGAATAATACACTGGGCGTATGATGCTCATTCCATAAAAGGAAAGAGTTGTATATGGTACAATTGTAAGTGTTCCTATCTAAATAGTTGTGTATTGAGGATTGTGCCAAAGTGCACTTAATACTCAATGAAATACGGATCTTGACTCACTATGAAACCTCATTCATTTGAAATTTCTTGAATCAATACTACTGAAGGTGGTTGATTTGAAGAAAAATAGTGGGAGTACAACATAAGAAACACCAAAACAAAACAACCCCAATGAATAAATAATAATGGCACTTTACATTTTAACTTGTAGAATAATGGCAAATAATAATTTAACTGGGTTGAATTTGCGATCTATCCTTGAGAAGGATAAGCTCAATGGGTCTAACTTCCTTGATTGGTTTGGAAACCTGAGAATTGTTCTCGAGGCTGACAATAAACTGTATGTCATGGAAGATACTTACCCAGAGGAACCAGAACAGGGAGCCATAAGGGCTGCCCGAGATGAGTATGCTAAATACATCAAGGACGACATGGAGATAGCTTGTCTCATGCTAGCGACCATGACCTCCGAGCTTCATAAGCAATCGGAGGACATGGGTGCTTACGATATGATCGTAACTCTCAAGGAAATGTTCCAAGAGCAGGCTAGAGTTGAGCGCTACAGAACGACCGTCTCTCTAACTGACACGAAGATCGCTGAAGGTTCATCTGTGAATGCTCATGTACTCAAGATGAAGAGCTATCTTGATTAATTGGAGTGACTTGGTTCAGCTAGTTTTAAGCAATTCATCATGAAATATAATATGCATCAGATGGAGAAATCCATCACCGAGTTGCATGGGATACTTAAGAACGCGCAGGAGGACATGAAGACAAATATTGTCAAAGATATCCTAATGGTTCACAAGAAGAAGGTTAAAAAGACCGAGAACAAGAGCAAGGGTAAAGGCAAGGTGTTGCCTAAACCTAAGATCAAGAAAGACAAGGAGGGAGTTTGCTTTCATTGCAACAAGGTTGACCATTGGAAGAGAAACTGCAAACTCTATTAGGACGAAATCAAGAAGGGTTGTGTGGGAAATGGAGCAAGAGTTGCCACATTAGCCATAGGAACTTATTTATTGACTTTGCCTAGTGGACTTGTATTAGTACTTAATAATTGTTATTTTGTACCTGCTATGATCAGACATATTACTTCTATTTCTTGTCTAGCTTTGGATGGTTATAAATTTGTTATTGGAATAATATTTGTTCTATCTTAAGGGATAATCTTTTCTATGGAAATGTTATATTAGAAAGAGGTCTTTACGTGCTAGATCTTAAGAACGAGAATTGTAAGTCCATATATAACATTAACACTAAAAGATTTAAACGAAATGACTCAAATACGACATACCTCTAGGCAAATATAAATGAGAAACGCATTTCTAAACTCCACTCTAATTGACTTTTAGACTCATTTGATTTGGAATATTTTGAGACGTGCGAGTGTTGTTTACTTGGCAAGATGACTAAGAAACCATTCGCAAAAGTTAGTGAAATGGTCAATGACTTATGAGAACTCATACATACTGATGTATGTGGTCCAATGGGTATCGGTACTTCATAACTTTCACGGACGACTTCAGTAGATATGGTTATGTCTACCTAATGAAGCATAAGTCTGAATCCTTTGAAATGTTCAAAGAATTTAAGAATGAAATACAAAATCAACTTGGCAAGAAGATAAAAGCACTTCAATCTGATCGAGTAGGCAGATATCTGAGTCAGGAATTTGAGGATCATCTCAGAGAATGTGGAATATTTTCACAACTGACTCCTCCAGGAACTCCTCAGTAGAATGGAGTGTCCAAAAGGAGGAATCGAACCTTATTGGATATGGTTCGATCGATAATGATGATGGTGTTATGTCCTAGGCCAAAGTGTTTGTGACCTAGATGATGGATTGTAATAATAACCATAATATTTATTCTAAGATATTTCATATAATATGAGCGTATAGGTTATCTTAATATAATTAAAATGGACCATGAATATGCAATTCAGCTTTATGTCATCAAAGTGAGTGACTTTGATAGTAAAACTATAAAGTGTTATGAATGCTATTCTAAATCGTCCCTGGTCATTTATAGGATATTTGTGGAGACAAATATACTTGCGGATACATATAAATATATATATTTATATACAAGCTATAAATGTAGACCAGTATATTAGTTGACTGATGATCATGCTTTACTGATCATGGATAAATAGTTATCAAGTCATTAGCATAGGTATATGTAAGAGACCATATACTAGACTGACCCGCCATAAGAATGCTATATGTTTTACGTCATTAGCGATTCTTGTAATATAAAGTATTTATTGTCCTTTGACCTGAGATTGTCTCGGTTCCCAACATGAGTAATTTTATACTTTAATATAATCTAACATTGCCTTTAACCGGATAGTCATAACGGTTATGATTAGGTATATAATGAATCATATAGAGAGATGAGTGCAATCAAGACGGGATTTGTTCCTCTCATAAATGAGATAGTTATCTTTAGGCCTTTTGATGAATTGAACTGAAGAAATGTATGGCCATACTGAAATGAATTAACAAGAGTTATTAATGTCATTTGTTCTTGTTCAGTTTAATTCGAGATCAAGAAATATTAATTCGATTAATATAAGGATGGCGTATTACATGCCTTATGATCGATATAGATATCATGTGACAAAGGGACTAAATACGATTTTTGTTGATTAGGTAAATCGGATCACCGATATTCACTTAAATTAGGTAGTCATGATGACTTTCTAGAGTCAACTCATGATTTATAGACTGTCAAGTCTATTGCCAATATTAAGTGAACCTACAGGGTCAAACACAAAGAACAAACTGAAACGGGCGTAGAAAATCCTAGCGACTTATATGATGAGTTGCATAAGAACGTCACAAAAGATATTGTCATCTTATGTGATAAGATGTGATATATATATATATAAAGACTATGAGTACAAAAGATCATGTAATCTGAAAGAGTCTAGATGATGACATATGGATAATGATGAGTGATGTCATACACATCTTTTAGTGTGAAGAGACATGACTCTTCACCTCTATATAAGGACATTGAGGACTCCAAATTCAGTTTTACACAATATTTTCTCTCTAATTATTTCACATTCTCTTTTGTGAGATAAAAGTGGGAAAATATACTTTCTAATTTGTATGACAAAATTATGAAAGGGTGCATTCTTTTTGTATGACAAAAATGAATGAGTGAGATTATATGAGAGGAATTATATACATCTTTTGTGAGATAAAATAAGATGTAGAAAAAGAGTTTTCTTGTGCAAAAGGAGAATAAGTTACTAGCATATATATTGTTCTTCTTACCGTTTTAAGAAGTTTGTTCATGTGGATACCGGTAGAGGCGTTCGTACTTTCGGCGCTTGTGATCTATTCGGCCTAAGAAGATGAGAACGGATTGTTGAGAGTTTTAGTGGAGACCGATTGTGTGTGCTGTTGATGACTTCCGCACGATCCGGCCTAGACGGAAGAAAAATCGATTAGGACGGTAACCGGTTTAGAGGCGCATGGACAATACGCATCGTTTGAGCGTCACGGATTAAGCGTAATCCGAAAGGTATCTTTAAGATTTATTTCTTTGATTTAACCGATACGCACGGATCCTCGGATTGGTTTTGGACGAAATTTTTATTTTCCGCTGCGTTATGCACGTCCGAAACCCAACAGTGGTATCAGAGCGACGTATGTGTTTTGGTTAAATTGAGATGGTATATATGAGATATATACTATTTAGATACCATTTATAATTTTGATTTATAATTATAAGGCTTGCATATATATTTTTCAAGTGTTGAATATTCTAATCCGAAATGATGCGAAGATTTGGGGGATTCATGAAAAGATGCATGTGATGCACTAATTCATGAAAAGATGCATATGAGGTATTAAATTCATGAAAGGGTACATATTATTCATAGCTTTGTGAAAATGTGTAACTCCAAAATCATTTGTAAGAATTGCAATAAAATAAAAGATATATCCAAAAGTTTCAAATAAGAGATATGATCATGAAATAAGTCTAGATTTATTTGATTACTAATGAAGCCTTGTCACGTGTGACATGAGAAAGTCTCATAACTTGATTTCATGGACGGATTTGATCCAAAAATGCAACGAATAGATGTGATCTAAAAGTTGCATCCAAAATGGTGATCAAGAGGTGCGAGCAAGAGTTGCGACTACCGAGTGCAATACAAGAGTTGTGTCTAGAAGGTGCGACCAAAGAATATGTTCCAAAAGTTGGGACTAATGGAAGAGTTGTGAACAACAGATGCCACCAAAGGGTATGACCAAGAGATGCAATCCAAATGTCACATCCAAAATATTTGTGACGAACGGTTATGACCAAGAGGTGCGACCAAGGGGTATGACCAAAAGTTATGACCAACAGGTGCGACTAACTGGTGTGACCATAAGTTGCGATCAAGAATTTAGTCCAAGAGGTGCGGCCAAAAGATATGATCCAAAGGTTGTGAGCAAGAGTTATGACCAATAGGTGCGACTAATGGGTGCGACCAATAGATGTGACCAAAAGTTATGTCCAAGAGATGCGATCAAAAAATGCGATGAATGGATGTGATCCAGAAGTTGTGTCCAAAAGATGCCGCCAAGAGATGCGATCCAAAAGTTGAGTCTAAGAGTTGCGACCAACGGGTGCAACCAAGTATGCGATCCAAATGTCACATCCAAGAGATGCGTCAAAAGATTGTGTCTAAAGAGTTGCGGCCAATGGGTGCGACTAAAGGTTGTGACCAAAAGGTCCGACTAACGGGTGTAGTCAAAGGGTGCGACTAAAGGGTGTGACCAATGGATGTGATCCAAATGTCACATCCGAAAGATGCGATGAAAGGTTGCGACCAACAGATGCCACCAAGAGGTGCGACCAACGGGTGTAATCGACATGCGTAACCAATAGGTACGACCGAAAAGGTGCAATCGCAAGAGTTGCGACCTCTTGAATAGTTTTGTTTTCATGAATGGGTGCATACCATGAATTGCCTTTTTTTGAAATGGTGCATGTGATGCATTATTTCATGAAAAGTTGCATGGGATGCATTGAAGTCATGAAAAGATGCATATGATGCATTAATGTATAGAAAAATGTGTGTTAAATGTGGACTATGTTGACTTGTATTGACTATTAATTATTTATAGTTGACTACACTAATTTACCCCTTGACTGTTGACCATTGAATTGGTCAAAAGTTGATCATGACCTAGTCAAAATGTGGACCATTGACTGGTGACCTTATCAAATGTTGATCGTTGACCTAGTCAAATGTAGACCAAATGAAATATTGGTTTTTAACTTGTCAAATATTGACAATGATGACCGCACCCCAATTCGCATTCGTAAGCTTTATAATATATATATATATATATATATATATATATATATATATATATATATATATATATATATATATATATAACATCACATGTATTCTTTGAACTCTTTCATTATATCAACACGTATCAACAAATATATCAAATATAAACATAATCATATTGTGTTTCGATTATTTCTTCGATGAGATTGAGGAGTCGAGAACCAAGTGTTTAATCATCATGATAATGATATCGAACTTTATTAGATATAGTTCGATCATGATGAGTCAAATATATCTTCTATTTCTTTCGGGGTTACGCTCTTATTACGTTCATACTGAAAATAATTTCATCTACATCTGTTATGAAAGATTGCATATGAGATATGGACTGGTAGGTATATCAGATTATCTTTTCTCAAGATTTGAGGATATGATACTTATTTGAAGCATCATGCTTTTAATCGGATTAATGTTTGTTTGTGGATATCCTAAGAAAAGTAAAGGACATTACTTCTATAATTAATATGAGAACAAAATGTTTGTTACTCGAAAATTATATCTCTTTGGAAAGTATGTTTCCAAAAGAATTAGTGGGAGTAAATTTGACTTCCACATACTGACAGAAATGCTCGGATAGAAATTAATTCAGATTTCAACTAGTGATTGAGTCTGCAATTAATCAACTAGACTCTCAAAATATTGAAGAATCTAAGTATATAACATAAAGTGTATTCATGTAAATCTATTAGAATTTATCGTAGGCCCGAAAAAAATATAGATTTTTCATGACTAATGATAACAATTTCGTACTCATAGATGATGAGTCCACATTCTACTAATAGACTATGATGAGTCAAGACTCTAATGGTTAGAGAGTTTGAAAGTTGAGATGTGATCCATGTCAAACAATCAAGTTTTGAATTTGATTGATCCATCAGATGGAAATACGATTTTAAAAGAAAAACCGACATGGATAATGTGCAAACATATAATGCATGATTTGTGATTAAGATAAACTCATAGTATAGACTATGATAATATTTTTCCAAGTCATCATTCTTATGTATTTTAGAATTTTCTTGGGTATATGTTCATAGTATGACTATGAAAGATGCCAGTGGAAATCAAGACGTTGTTTCTTAATAGAAACAGACGAAAGTATGTATATGATACAACTTTAGAGTTTTGTCGATCTTGTAAATTTTTAAAAAGAGTTTGCAAGTTGCATAAATTCATTTATGAATTAAAATAAACATCTCTACGTGAAAATTTATTATTTGAATTACGTGCAACAAGCACACATAAGTTTAATCCTAGTGAAAGTCACTAAATAATAATCAAGAGTATGATTATATACTTGAGAAGGATAAAGTATTCATCATAGATTTTGGTGGACATAAAAATATGAAAAGTATTTGCATATGACAATGTTTGATAATCCATTTAAGAACCCAATCCCGCAAGTACATGATGGGGATGATGTTAGGTCAATGGATTGATACCTTTTAGATCAACGAGTATGAGATATTTGGTTGATTTGGCCTAGTGCAAGTGGGAGATTGATGGTGTTATGCTCTAGGCCAAAGTGTTTGTGACCTAGATGATGGATTGTAATAATAAATATAATATTTATTCTAAGATACTTCATATAATATGTGCGTATAGGTTATCTTAATATAATTAAAATAGACCATGAATATGCAATTCAGCTTTATGTCATCAAAGTGTATGACTTTGATAGTAAAACTATAAAGTATAATGAATGCTATTCTAAATCATCCGTGGTCATTTATAGGATATTTGTGGAGACAAATATACTTGCGGATACATATAAATATATATTTATATACAAGCTATAAATGTACACCAGTGTATTAATTGACTGATGATCATGCTTTACTGAGCATGGATAAATAGTTATCAAGTCATTAACATAATTATATGTTAGAAACCATATACTGGACTGACCTGCCATAAGAATGCTACATGTTTTACGTCATTAACGATTCTTGTAATATAAAGTATTTATAGTCCTTTGACATGAGATTGTCTCGGTTCCCAACATGAGTAATTTTATACTTTAATATAATCTAGCACTGCCTTTAACCGGGTAGTCATAACAATTATGATTAGATATATAATGAATCATGTAGAGGGATAAGTGCAATCAAGACGGGATTTGTTGCTCTCATTAATGAGAGTGTTATCTTTAGGCCTTTTGATGAATTGAACTGAAGAAATGTATGGCCATACTCAAATGAATTAATAAGAGTTATTAATGTCATTTATTCTTATTCAGTTTAATTCGAGATCAAGAAATATTAATTCGATTATATAAGGATGGCGTATTATATGCCTTATGATCGATATAGATATCGTGTGACAAAGGGACTAAATACGTGATTGTTGATTATGTAAATCAGATCACCGATATTCACTTAAATTGGGTAGTCATGATGGCTTGCTAGAGTCCGCTCATGATTTATAGACTGTCAAGTCTATTGCCAACATTAAGTGAACCTACAGGGTCACACACAAATAATAAACTGAAACGGGCGCAGAAAATCCTTGCGACTTATATGATGAGTTTCATAAGAACGTCACAAAAGATATTGTCATCTTATGTGATAAGATGTGATATATATGTATATAAAGACTATAAGTACAAAAGATCATGTAATCTAGAAGAGTCTAGATGATGATATATGGATAATGATGAGTGATGTCATACACATCTTTTAGTGTAAAGAGATATGACTCTTCACCTCTATATGAGGACATAGAGGATTCCAAATTCAGTTTTACACATCATTCTCTCTTTAATTATTTCACACTCTCTTTTTTGAGACAAAAGAGATATAATATACTTTCTAATTTGTATGGCAAAATTATGAAAGGGTGCTTTCTTTTTGTATGACAAAAACGAAAGAGTGCGGTTATATAAGAGGAATTATATACATCTTTTGTGAGATAAAATAAGATGAAGAAAAAGAGTTTTCTTGTGCAAGAGGAGAATAAGTTACTAGCATATACATATTGTTCTTCTTGCCGTTTTAAGAAGTTTGTTCGTGTGGATACCGGTAGAGGCGTTCGTACTTTCGGCGCTTGTGATCTATTCGGCCTAAGAAGATGAGAACGGGTTGTTGAGAGTTTTAGTGGAGACCGATTGTGTGTGCGGTAGATAACTTCCGCACGATCCGGCCTAGATGGACGGAAAATCGGTTAGGACGGTAACCGGTTTAGAGACTCATGGACAATACGCATGGTTTGAGCGTCACAGAGTAAGCGTAATCCGAAAGGTATCTTTAAGATTTATTTCTTTGATTTAACCGATACGCACGGATCATTGGATTGGTTTTGGATCAAATTTTTGTTTTCTACGTCCGAAACCAAACAGATGAGTCAAATGAGTCTTTCAATGTCTTTCTGGGTTTACGCTCTTGAGACTGACGCATTCATACTGAACAGGATTCCATCCAAACTGGTTCAAAAGACGCCATTTGAGATGTGGACGGGAAAAAGCCCCAAGTAGTCTTTTCTTAAAATTTGGGGATGTGAGACTTATGTCAAACGACAGTTTCCCAATAAACTTGGACCCAAATCTAATAAGTGCCTGTTTGTGGGATATCCTAAGGAAATTAAAGGATATTACTTTTACTACCCATCGGAGAATAAAGTGTTGGTTGCTCGTAATGGAGCGCTCTTGGAAAGAGAGTTTGTCTCTATGAAAAGCAGTGGGAGCAAAGTACAACTCGAAGAAATTCGAGACCCACCTATGGAGGCAGAACCTATGATGGAGGAACAAAGAAGCTCTCACGGAGTTGGTGAGATTGAAACACAACAGACTCAACGTAGATCTAGTAGGATTCACCATGAGCCGGAGAGATACGGATTTCTCGTATCTAATGATGATGATGTGTGTGGGTCTTTAAGAAGGCTTGAAGACCCTCGAATGTAAGTGGGTCTTTAAGAAAAAGATTGACGTGGATGGAAAGGTACAAACCTACAAAGCAGGGCTTGTGGCGAAAGGTTTCAAACAAGTTCATGGTATTGACTATAACGAAACTTTCTCACATATAACTATTCTTAAATCCATCAGAATTCTATTAGCCATAGCAACATATTATGACTATGAAATATGACAAATGGATGTCAAAACAGCTTTCCTAAAGGGAAATCTGACCGAGGACGTGCATATGATGCAACCTGAGAGTTTTGTCGATGCTAAGAATTCTGGTAAGGTTTTCAAGCTTCAGAAATCCATCTATGGATTGAAGCAAGCGTCTCGAAGTTGGAACCTTCGTTTTGATGAAGTCATCAAAAGTTTTGGTTTTACCAAAAGTGAAGGTGAGCCCTCTGTTTACATGAAGTTCAGTGGGAGCACGGTAGTATTCCTGGTACTTCACGTACATGACATATTACTCATGGGAAATGACGTCCCAACATTATTGAACGTCAAGAAATGGTTGGAAGATAATTTCTCGATGAAAGACCTAGGAGAAGCCTCCTACGTGCTAGGAATCATGATCTATAGAGATAGTTCTAGAAGGCTTATAGGTCTGAGTCAAAGTACATACATAGACAAGGTCATGAAATGGTTCAGAATGCAAGAATCCAAGGAAGGATTTTTGCCCTTATCACATGGTATTTCTCTCAGTAAGACATAGTTTCCTATAAGTGAGCAGGAACAAAGACGCATGAATAAGATGCCATATGATTCAGCTATAGGATCTATCATGTATGCCATGATATGTATTAGACCAGATGTGTCATACTCATTGAGCGCAACAAGCAGGTTTCAGTCTAATCCAGGTGAAAGTCACTGAATAGTTGTTAAAAGAATCCTTAAGTACTAATGAATAACTAAGGACCTATTTCCAGTCTAATCTCGATCGCACAAGCAAAGGAACCGAGATCTCACCAAAAGTCCAAGCACATACTGCGACGCTTCCATCTAATCAGAGAGATCATACAAAGGGGTGATGTTAAAATGTGTAGAGTGCCATCGGGCGACAATGTCGCCGATTCATTAACTAAACCACTCTCGCAAGCGAAACATGAGGGTCCTGTTAGGTCTATGGGCATAAGATGCTTAGAGTTGGCCTAGTGCAAGTGGGAGACTGTAGGATTAGTGCCCTAGGCAAAATGTCTTTGTGCTAGAAAATGAATTATGTATTAAGACATTATTATTTATTCAATAAAGGTTATTTCTTATATATTTGTGTGTATGGCTTGTGAATGTAAATTTCTTATATCAACCATGAATGTCACATCGGGTTCACGTCATCAGAATAAGTAATTCTGATAGTAGAACTGTGAACCAACGAATGACATTCTAAATCGTCCCTAGTGATAAGTGGGATGTTTATAGAGATAAACACACTTCAAGTAAGAAGCTACATATCTACACTAGTTCGTGTTCTGCTGATCATGGACATAGGGATGTCAAATCTGGAATATAGGTTCGTGTTAGAGAACATGTGCTGGACTGACCACACTATGAGAATATACATGGTATATGTCATTAGTGATTCTCATATGAATAGTGTGCTTGTTCCTACGACCTGAGATCCCCATGGATTCCTGCATGTGGAACTGCATGCTTTAATATGATCTTACATCATCCGTAACGGGATTATTATTAAGGTCATCATTAGGTATGCATTGAATCATGATGAGGAATGTGAGTGACCAAGATGGAATTTGTTCCTCTCGACAAGAGGGAGATATCTATAGGCCCCATGATGAACTAGGACTAAAGGAAATGCATGGCTATGCTGAAAATGGATTAACATGTGTTGTTAATATCATTTTGTATTTACTCAGTCTAATTCTCGATCAAGAAAGAGACTTTGATCAAACTCAAGGATAATATATTACCGTGCCTTGTGATCGAGACGTATATCGTAGAACAAAAGGAATAAGCAAATGTCTATTCAGATAGGTTTATGATCGCTGATCATTTCATTTAACATGGGTAGTCATGACATCAGTCTGGAGGTTACTCATGACTTACGATATTTAGAAGATCATTGCCGGCGTTAAATGGAACCTACACGGTCACACAATGAACTCCATTCGTACGGGATGAATATGCCTCAAAACAGTTATACATATGATGTATGAATTGGCAAACGAAATAATCAATTATTGGATAATTGATTGAATGAAATAGTGTCATTCCATTGGCAACGGAATAGTTCCGTTCCCAATGGAATATATATGGAAACTATAATAACCTTAGCTGCCAAGTATTTCGTTATGGAAATAACTATTCCGTTGGCAACAGAATAGTTCCGTTGGCAACGGAATAGGTGTAGATTAGGGTTTTAGTTATGCTAACTGAGCAATCGTTCACCTCTCTCTAGTATAAATAGAAGGGCATAGTCCCTCTATTCCACATCAGAAGCCTTAGAGGCCATCTATTACACAGAAAAGGGAGAGAAAGTTTTGAGAGATATTCCGAAAGTATTTCCGGACTTGTCTAGCCAAGTCCGATTATTCCGTTCGTGTGAAGTTCATGTGGATACGAGTAGAGGTTCTCTATCTTGAGAACTTGCGAGCGATCTATCTTCATCCCTAGGAGAAGAAGGAGTCTCTCGAGCCGAGCTTTAGGAAAGAGTTTCGCGAGCCGAGCTTCAAGAAAGAGTTCTTCGAGCCGAGCATCGGAAGGAGTTTCGTGAGCCGAGTTTCAGGAAGGAGACGGTTGCGAGTCAGAATAGTTCAGACCTCCATCCATTCTTCATCTCGCGGATCAGGAGGATCCGAGGTATAAATTTTAATGGTTAATCTCGTACTTTTATTCCCTTAACGTAGTTCCTAGGGCGGGTTAAATCCATAAGTTCCGCTGCGCATGTAATGTACATGGCTATGGATTTTCCAACAATGGTATCAGAGCATTTATTAAGGAAATAATCATTAATTACATATTTAAAATTTAGTAAATTCTAGTATAATAAATTTTAAGGTTTCGAAAATATTATTTCAAAACATCACGAAAATAGTTTCTAGGAATATAATATTGGATATTATGATTTTCTGGAGTTTCGAAAAATAGTTTTTCGAAATCCGTTTTGAAAACGGAATTAAAAAAAAAGAAAATACGAATTCCAAGCACATCTCCGTTGAGAACGGAGTACTTCCGTTGAGAACGGAATAGTTCCATTTAGAATGGAATAGTTCCGTTCCCAACGGAATAATGCTGATTTTGCGAGAAACCCTAATTTTTGTTATACATGGAATTTAAATATACAAATATTTGGATGAGCTTTAGATCTATGATTGTTCTGTGATGTAATCTTATGTGTGAATGCTTAT
This sequence comes from Juncus inflexus, assembly GCA_024447665.1. NCBI lineage: Eukaryota > Viridiplantae > Streptophyta > Magnoliopsida > Poales > Juncaceae > Juncus > Juncus inflexus. The sequence continues at coordinate 13,471,108 of JAJHPC010000003.1, read as the reverse complement.
AATTTTATTTAATATCTATGGCAACCAGTGAGTTGTCCAAAGTTGTAATTATGGCAACCTGTGAGTTGTCCAAATTTTCAAATTACCTTTTCTAGCAATAGGATAGTTGTTAGGATATATATTATTTCAAGACTTCAAGGCAAGAGATCTTGGCGCAATCTTCGGAAGATGGCATTGGATCTTCGCACACACAACGAAGGGTTCATTGAAGATTACTTCTGCAATCTAGAGATAGATCAAGAATTAGGAACTTCATGATCGCTCGTGAGGATTAGGCTCATATTATATTTAACTTAGTTTCTGTGATGTTTATATTTATAAATCTAAAATAAAATCCTTCAGAATGTTAAGTAAGGAAGTGCCCCCCATGTCACTGAAGCCCTCAGTACTTAGACAGTCTTCCATGTGGGTCATGCCAAAGCTGAGCATATGGAGGATTGTCTTTGTAAAGGAGGGTATGCGGGAAATGGCGTCTAGCATGGGTCATGCCAAAGCTGAGTTTGCTGGACTGAGCGAGCAAGTCGGACTTGGGCTCAGGGTACAAGATGGAATAATACACTGGTCATATGATGCTCATTCCGTAAAAGGAAAGAGTTGTATATGATACAATTGGAAGTGTTCCTACCAAAATAGTTGTGTATTAAGGGTTGCGCCAAAGCGCACTTAATACTCAATGAAATACGGATCTTGACTCACTATGAAACCTAATTCATTTGAAGTTTTCGAATCAATACTACTGAAAGGTGGTTTATTTGAAGAAAATTAGTTGGAGTACAATATAAGAAACACCAAAACAAAACAACCCCAATGGATAAATAATAATGGCACTTTACATTTTAACTTGTAGAATAATGGCAAATAATAACTCAACTGGGTTGAATTTACGATCTATCCTTAAGAGGGATAAGCTTAATGGATCTAACTTCCTTGACTGGTTTATAAACCTGAGAATTGTTCTCAAGGCTGACAATAAACTGTATGTCATTGAAGAGGCTTACCCAGAGGAACCAGAATAGGGAGCCACAAGGGCTGCCCGAGACGCGTATGCTAAATACGTCAAGGACGACACGGAGATAGCTTTTCTCATGCTAGCGATCACGACCTCCGAGCTTCAGAAGCAACTGGAGGACATGGGTGCTTACGATATCATCGTAACGCTCAAGGAAATGTTCCAAGAGCAGGATAGGGTTGAGCGCTACAAAGCGACCGTCTCTTTGACTGACACGAAGATCACTGAAGGTTCATCTGTGAGTGCTCATGTACTCAAGATGAAGAGCTATCTTGATCAATTGGAGAGGCTTGGTTCAGCTATGCCCAGAGAATTGACTGTTGACATAATTCTTGGGTCGTTGCCTCCTAGTTTTCAGCAATTCATCACCGAGTTGCATGGGATGCTTAAGAACGCACATGAGGACATGAAGACAAATGTTGTCAAAGATGTCCTAATGGTTCACAAGAAGAAGGGTAAGAAGACCGGAAACAAGAGCAAGGATAAAGGCAAGGTGTTGCCTAAACCTAAGATCAAGAAAAACAAGGAGGGTGTTTGCTTCCGTTGCAACAAGGTTGGTCATTGGAAGAGAAACTGCAAACTCTATTAGGACAAAATCAAGAAGGATAGTGTGACTACCGCTTCATGTATTTTTATTATTGAAACTAATTCTCTTACTCCTAAATCTTTGGTATTAGATACCGGATGTGGTACTCACATTTGTAATGACGTGCAGGGACTACAAAGGAGTAGAAGATTAGCTAAGGGCGAAATCGACCCTGCGTGTGGGAAATGGAGCAAGAGTTGCTGCATTGGCCGTAGGAACTTATTTATTGACTTTGCCTAGTGGGCTTGTATTAGTACTTCATAACTGTTATTTTGTACCCTGCTATGAGCAGAAATATTATTTCTATTTCTAGGCTAGATTTGGATGGTTATAAATTTATTATTGAGAATAATAATTTTTCTATCTTAAAAGATAATCTTTTCTACGGAAATATTTTATTAGAAAGAGATCTTTACGTGCTAAATCTTAATAAAGAGAATTATAACTCTATATATAACATTAACACTAAACAATTCAAACCGAATGACTCAAATACGACATACCTCTGGCACTGTCGCTTAGGCCATATAAATGAGAAACACATTTCTAAACTCTACTCTCATGGACTTTTAGACTCATTTGATTTGGAATCATTTGAGACGTGCGAGTCTTGTTTCCATGGCAAGATGACTAAGAAACCCTTCACAAATGTTGGTGAAAGGGTCAATGACTTATTAGAACTCATACATACTAATGTATGTGGACCAATGAGTATGCCGGCTAGAGGTGGGTATCGGCACTTCATAACTTTCACGGACGACTTCAGTAGATATGGATATTTCTACCTAATGAAACACAAGTCTGGATCCTTTGAAGTGTTCAAAGAATTTAAGAATGGAGTACAAAATCAACTTGGAAAGAAGTTTAAAGCACTTCAATATGATCAAGGAGGCGAATATCTGAGTCAGGAATTTGAGGATCATCTCAGAGAATGTGGAATAGTTTCACAACTGACTCCTCCAGGAACTCCTCGGTGGAATGGAGTGTCTGAAAGGGGAATCGAACCTTATTGGATATGGTTCGATCGATGATGAGTCAAACGAGTCTTTCAATGTCTTTCTGGGATTACGCTGTTGAGACTGCCGTATTCATACTGAACAGGATTCCATCCAAAGCGTTTCAAAAGACGCCATATGAGATGTGGACGGGGAAAAGCCCCAAGTTATCTTTTCTTAAAATTTGGGGGTGTGAGACTTATGTTAAACGTCAGTCTCCCGATAAACTCGGACCCAAATCTGATAAGTGCCTATTTGTGGAATATCCTAAGGAAACTAAAGGATATTACTTTTACCACCCATCGAAGAACAAAGTGTTTGTTGCTCGCAATGGAGCCTTCTTGGAAAGAGATTTTGTCTCTATGAGAAGCAGTGGGAGCAAAGGACAACTCGAAGAAATTTGAGACCCACCTATAGTTGCAGAACCTATGATGGAGGAACAAACAAGCTCTCAAGGAGTTGGTGAGCTTGAAACACAACAGACTCAACGTAGATCTAGTAGGATTCGTCATGAGCCCAAGAGATACGAATTTCTCATGTCTAATGATGATGAATGATGATGTGACATTCATAGATGATGAACTCACGTCCTACCAAGATGCTATGAAGAGTCCCGACTCTAAGAAATGGTTAGAGGCCATGAGAGCAGAGGTGCAATCCATGAAAGACAATCAAGTTTGGAACTTGATTGATCCATCCGAAGGCTTGAAGACCCTCGGATGTAGGTGGGTCTTTAAGAAAAAGACTGACGTGGATGGAAAGGTACAAACCTGCAAAGCAAGGCTTGTGGCGAAAGATTTCAAACAAGTTCATGGTATTGACTATGATGAAACTTTCTCACCTGTAGCTATGCTTAAATCCATCAGAGTTCACTTAGCCATAGCAGCATATTATGACTATGAAATATGGCAAATGGATGTCAGAACAACTTTCCTAAATGGAAATCTGACCGAGGACGTGCATATGATGCAACCCGAGGATTTTGTCGATCCTAAGAATTATGGTAAGTTTTGCAAGCTTCAGAAATCCATCTATGGATTGAAGCAAGCGTCTGGAACCTTCGTTTTGATGAAGTCATCAAAAGTTTTGGTTTTACCAAAAGTGAAGGTGAGCCTTGTGCGTACATGAAGTTTAGTGGGAGCACGGTAGTTTTCCTGGTGCTTTACGTAGATGACATATTACTCATGGGAAATGACATCCCAACATTATTGAACGTCAAGAGATGGCTGGGAGATAATTTCTCAATGAAAGACCTAGGAGAAGCCTCCTACGTGTTAGGAATCAGGATCTATAGAGATAGATCTAGGAGGCTTATAGGTCTGAGTCAAAGTACATACATAGACAAGGTCATGAAATGGTTCAGAATGCAAGAATCCAAGAAAGGATTTTTGCCCTTGTCACATGGCATTTCTCTCAGTAAGACACAATATCCTACAAGTGAGCAGGAACGAAGACACATGAATAAGATCCCATATGCTTCGGCTATAGGATCTATCATGTATGCCATGATATGTACTAGACCAGATGTGTCATACTCGTTGAGCGCAACAAGCAGGTTTCAGTCTAATCCAGGTGAAAGTCACTTAATAGTTGTGAAAAAAATCCTTAAGTACTTACGAAGAACTAAGGACCAGTTTCTAGTCTATGGAGGTATGGAAGACGAGCTCGTTGTAAAGGGTTACACCAACGCAAGCTTCCAGACAACTCAGACGACTTTAGATCATAATCGGGTTATTTATTTTGCCTAAATGGAGGCACAGTGACATGGAAGAGTTCCAAGCAATGCACTGTAGTAGGTTTTTCAACGGAAGCATAGTATATAGCCGCTGCAGAAGCGGCTAAAGAAGCTGTTTGGATAAAGAACTTTTTGGAGGAGCTAAGAGTAGTTCCAAGCATCTCGGAACCAGTGGATCTATATTGTGATGACAATAGAGCGATCGCACAAGCAAAGGAACCGAGATCTCACCAAAAGTCCAAGCACATACTGCGACGCTTCCATCTAAACCACTCCCACAAGCGAAACATGAGGGTCGTGTTAGGTCTATGGGCATAAGATGCTTAGAGTTGGCCTAGTGCAAATGAGAGACTGTAGGATTAGTGCCCTAGGCCAAATGTATTTGCACTAGGAAATTGATTATGTATTAAGACATTATTACTTATTCAATAAAGGTTGTTTCTTATATATCTGTATGTATCGGTTGTGAATGTAAATCTTATATCAACCAAGAATGACACTTCGGTTCACGTCATTAGAATTGTGATTCTGATAGTAGAACTGTGAACCAACGAATGACATTCTAAACCGTCCCTAGTGATATGTAGGATGTTTATAGAGATAGACATAGTTCAGGTATGAAGCTACATATCCACACTAGTATATTCACAGGCTGGATGATCATGTTCTGCTGATCATGGACATAGAGATGTCAAGCCTGAAATATAGGTACGTGTTAGAGAAGACATACTGGACTGACCACACTATGAAAATATGCATTGTATATGTCATTAGTGATTCTCATATGAATATTGTGCTTGTTCCTATGACCTGAGGTCACCATGTATTCCTCTGTGTGGAACTGCATGCTTTAATATGATCCTACGTCATCAGTAATGGGATGATCATAAGGGTCATCATTAGGTATGTACTGAATCATGACGAGGAATGTGAGTGACCAGGATGAGATTTGTCCTCTCGTCATGAGGGAGATATCTCTGGGCCACCTGATGAACTAGGACTGAAGAAAATGCATGGCCATGCTCAAAATGGATTAACATGTGTTGTTAATATCATTTTGTATTTACTTAGTCTAATTTTCGATTAGGAAAGAGACTTTGATCAAACTCAAGGATGACATATTACCGTGCCTTGCGATCAAGACGTATATCGTAGAACAAAAGGAATAAGAAAATGTCTATTCAGATAGGTTTATGATCACTGATCATTTCATTTAACATGGGTGGTCATGACATCAGTCTAGAGGTTACTCATGACTTATGATCTTTAGAAGATCGTTGCAAGCGTTAAATGGAACTTACACGGTCACACAATGAACTCCATTCGTTCGGGATGAATATGCCTCAAAACAGTTATACATATGATGATGAATTGGTGAACGAAATAATCAATTATTGGATAATTGATTGAGCGAAATAGTGCCATTCCATTGGCAACGGAATAGTTCCGTTCCCAATGGAATATATATGGAAACTATAATAACCTTAGCTGCCAAGTATTTCGTTATGGAAATACCTATTCCGTTGGCAACGGAATAGTTCCGTTGGTAACGGAATAGGCACAGATTAGGATTTTAGTTATGGTAATTGATTAACCGTTCGCCTCTCTCTCTAGTATAAATAGAAGGGCATAGTCCCTCTATTCCACATCAGAAGCCTTAGAGGCCATCTATTACACAGAAAAAGGAGAGAAAGTTTTGAGAGATATTAGGAAAGTATTTTCAGACTTGTCTAGCCAAGTCCGGTTATTCTGTTCATGTGAAGTTCACGTGGATACGAGTAGAGGTTCTCTATCTTGAGAACTTGTGAGCGATCTATCTTCATCCCTAGGAGAAGAAGGAGTCTCTCGAGCCGAGCTTTAGGAAAGAGTTTCGTGAGCCGAGCTTCAAGAAAGAGTTCTTCGAGCCGAGCATCAGCAAGTAGTTTCGCGAGCCGAGTTTCAGGAAGGAGATGGTTGCGAGTCAGAATAGTTCAGACCTACATCCTTTCTTCATCTCGCAGATCAGGAAGATTCGAGGTATAAATTTTAATGGTTAATCTCGTACTTTTATTCCCTTAACATAGATCTTAGGGCGGGTTAAATCCATAGGTTCCGCTGCGCATGTAACGTACATGGCTATGGATTTCCCAACAAATACTAGCTGGCTTTTAATGTTTTAGATGTGTTCATATAATGTAACTCCCACTTTTTTATTCAAATCAATAACCCTCAAAATATTAATTCGGAAATGTGAACTCTTTGAAATCTCATAGTTGAACAAGACCCATATTTCATCAAATCTCAAGGGAGCTTTGGCTCTCAATCTTAAGACTTAATTATTTAGGTAGGATCAAATTCAATTGCATCACATGCAACTCTTGACTTATCTCTCATGGGATGAGCATCTAGTTTTAACTTGATTGTCCGGCATAAACCATGCCATCTTATGCCTCGAGCCCAATTCCGACTTGATAGCTTGGTTAATCAACGGCAAAATAGTCAATAACACACCTTGCTTTGACAGAACCTATGTTGTTTTGTATTTTGCTGCATTCTCTCCTCTTAAGATAGTTCCCGCACACCCATCTTTGACATGAACCCATGTGGGATCTATCAAAATATCGAGAGATTTAGGTATGGAGGGCATTTCATGACTTAATATTTATTTGAAGGATTTTTACTTTATTTTAATTCTTTTAATGAATATTAATAATGACATGCATGACCTTGAACATTGTGAGCCAACATAATGATCATAATCCTAAGTACTGGATGAGTAGTCGAGGCGATGAACTCTTTCACCATGTGATTGGTCGAGACGATGAACTCCTTCACCATGTGATTAAATACAAATGGCGGTACCATGACCATATTTAATTACAACAATTACACATCACATATTACAACCAAATTATACAAACCACAAATTAGATACATCACAAATTACAACCAAATCATAGACATTTATTCACATCACAGAATCTAAAGGCTATGTAGTCATATGATATTATTTTTATCTTATTTAATTAAACCATTAATAAGAATTAGGGTGTTTTACTGACGGTAACTCGCTTGTCGGAGAGCGACTGACACTAACCCGCGATCAAAACCAATAACAATTTTGGATATAATTAATCATATTAATTAGATAAGAAATCCATTATCATATCGGGTATAATTAATCATATTAATTAGATCCGCAATCCATTATCATTTCGGGTATAATTAATCACATTAATTAGATCCGAAATTGATATCAAATCGAGTATAATTAATCCTATCAATTGAAACCGAATATGATAATAAAATCAGGCTAAATTAATCATATTAATTTCAAACCGAAATTGATAATCAAAACAGATCTGAATTCAAAATTCAAAATTTGATTTTGAGATCGAATCTCAAATCACCAATCATAATAATCATCGAATCCAATTTGAAATCTCAACCGAAACCTTAATATCAATTTACCGTCTATGTAGGAAACCCCTTTCTCATATCAGATCTAACCCTCATTAAATTGTTTATAACTCTTATACTGAAATTACTTTGATTGATCAATACACGTGGCTCTGATACTACTGAAAGAAAACGCGCAATCTCAGAAGCACAACGGAATTAAAATTTTACCCGTTTCCCAACCGAGGATCCGTGTATTATCAATCAAATCAGAAAAATAAATCTTATATATACCTCGGATTCGGCTAATCCGATTTGAAGGGCTTAACAATTCTTCTCCAAACGATCTCCCTGCGTCTCTTTGCGAATCTGATCACGAAAGGCGCTACGACTCCTGCACCGCCCTCTACACGTATCCACACACGACTAACTCGTTGGAGGAGAAACTGAGATTACTAGATCCGGTTTCTCTTACTCTCTCTCTTTCAATAGGCGGCTAGGATGTGATCTGAATCTTCTGACCTAATCAGACGAACCCTTCATCAATTTATAGCATCTAATGCTCACACCTCTTCACATTCCTTTTGATTTTCTGTGTCCAACCGAGTTAGTTCTGTTTGTGTTTGACCCTGTAGATTCATTTAATATTGGCAATAAATTTCAAGTTTATAAATCATAAGCAGCCTCTAGTACGACATTATGATTACCCAAATTAAATGAATGATACGTGATCATAACCTATACATCAATTATGTATTTAGTCCCTTTGTTAAACGATATTTATATTGATCATAAGGCATGGTATTATGTCATTCTTATTTTGTTCAATTCTCTTTCCTGAATTATAATTAGACTGAATAAATTAAAAGATATTAATAATACATGCTAATTCTTTCGTACACGGCCGTGTGTTTTCCTTCAGTCTCAATTTATCAAGGGGCCCTGAGATATCTTTCTCGTATCCGAGAGTAACAAATTCTATCTTGATCATTCACATTCCAACTCATGGTTTACTAAATACCCGATCATAGCTTTTATAATTATCCGATTAAAGATAACGTTTGACTATGTCAAAGTATAAAGATATACATGCATGAATCTATGATGACCTTAAGTCAAAGAACTACTCATACATTAGATGATGAGAAAAAAATAATGACATATACCATGTATTTTCTCATAGTGGGTCGATCCAATATATGTTCTCCAACATATATTTATATTAATGAATTGATATCCAGTAATTGATATCCAATATCCATGATCAGTAAAACGTGATCATCATCCAAATAACATACTAGTAACTATATATATGATTTGAGATTTTCAGATATGTTTGTCTTACAAACATCTCATATATGACTAGGGATAATTTAGAATTGTATTCACTTTGTTTTACGGTTTTACTATCAGAATCACATATTCTGATGACGTATAACGGACATACATATTTATGGCTAAATCTAACAATCTTTACGCACAATTATTATATAAAAAAATTTAATACAAAAATATAATGTCTGATACATAATCCGTTTTACACACGGCAAAATAATTTGGCTTAGAACATTATTACTTTCATCTATGTCCCCCAAAACAATAAAATGCTCAAAACATTGATGACTGCAGGCCCATAAGCATCTTGATGTTAATCAAAATAATCGCAAAGGCAATTCGCCACATACCTTTGTGACTGAGTTTATTTCAAAACAACTTTCGATAACATATCTTGGAAATTTATAACCGATCTAATGAAAGCAAGAGCGTTTCCTATATAATTGATACGGTAAATCTTAAATCTTCAAATATCATCCAACTCTCAATTAAAGGCAATGGTTAGACGGGATCCATTTTTTTCCAGCGCAAAGGGTCAAGTCAAGAGGACTCTCTAATCCCATTTTTTTTTTGCATTCTAACGGTTGATGCCCTACAGAGAATTAACATAATTTAGCAACGGTTCACACAAATGCGGCAACACTATTGAAGTAAGACTTGCATGAGTCTTCGTGGTATTTAATTTCCTCGTAAAGTTGTTTCCTTTTTTTTTCTTTTATTCTCTTTTCATCTCTTATTTTAAACCGAAGATAATTGATCATAATTTAATTAGAAATTGATCATAATTTAATTAGTACAAAACAACAATAGGCGATTGTCCTATTGAGTATTCCTCAATTAAAAAAAAAGATTTAGGAATATATCTTTGAATTTGTAAAATTATAACCTATTGATTTACCCCATCTAGACAAGAAAAACATAAGAAAAATAGAAATAATAATAATAATAATAATAATAATAATAATAATAATAATAATAATAATAATAATAATAATAATAATAATAATAATAATAATAATAATAATAATAATAATAATACCAAATTTCACATGTACCCCTAGAAAGCATCATAATTTCATGTATACCCCTATAAAAGATGAAATATCACCAATACCCCTACAAAATCACTCAAATATCATAGATACTCCTATGATATACTTAGTGTTAATATTAACGTTGTTTTTTAATTTTTTAATTTTTTTTCTCAATGTAAATATGATAATAATTTTATTGAGTTATTTTTGTACTTTTTAGTTTATATATTTATATATAATAGGTTCAAGATAAATATGTTTGAGAGAAAAATTTACAATTCTCTAAAAGAAATTAATAACAAATTAGTATATAATAATTATTTTATATTTTAATAAAGTAATTAGTAATAATGCAATCATTATAGATGTTATTTGATTGATAAATTTTGATGAAATATTAACGACAATGGTGTTTATGATATTTTAAGAATTTGTAGGGGTATTCATGATATAGAAGTGATTTTGTAGGGGTATATATGATATTTGAGTGATTTTGTAGGGGTATTGGTGATATTTCACTTTTTGTAGGGGTATACATGAAATTATGACGTTTTGCAGCGGTACATATGACATGAAATTTGGCCTAATAATAAAAGAAAATTTTTTCAAAAAAATCCCTAGCCTTTTTAGAAATTATCAAAAAACTCTCACTTTTGACATTCCTTCAAAACCCCCTATAAAGGTAATTGAAATATTTTTTAGCTCCTTCTTGTGTTAACTTTATCATTTTGTATAGTTAAATTTAATTGTGGGCCAAAATACCCCTTAACTAAATATTTTTATTTCCATTTTTAATGTTGTTCAATTTAAAATAACAAATAAATCAACATATATAATTTTTTTATGTTATATTTTATGATAAACTTTTATTTTGTTTTAAAAATAGTTAAATTACCTGTATTCAAAAGGAATCTCAAAAGTGAGGGGTGTTTTGATAATTTTCAGAAAAGTTAGGGATTTTTTGAAGAATTCCCCTAATATAATGGTAGTAACAACAACAATAGTACATATTAATAATGATGAACGGAAAAGATTTTTACTTGCTACAGGAAAAATTCAACTTAAATAATTAAAATCGCATTGAATATTCGGGTAGGTTAATTACAGGCATGTGTTTTGTTATATACAAGCGCATAAATTTTTGATGGGAGAATGACATATTTGCCCCCAAACATTAATTAGTAGGAAAAAGATTTGGAACTCCCATCTTATATAGCCGACTCATACACTTGAATATTTTTTATTAGCTACTAATGACTCCAATATATTTCAACTCAAAGTTTCAACCAGTCCATACTGTTTACTCCCGGACTCCCATATTTTTTAGCCTAAAGTTTTATAATTTTATTTTGATTTCTATTTATACCTTTATATTTACAACAATATACCTTAGATTCTAAACATTATATATTTATATTTCCAGCAGTATACCTTACATTCTAAATCTTTTACCTTTATATTCAGCATAATATACCTTACATTCTAAACAAGAGAAATAAAAGACTAAAATAATTGAGGTATAAGTCTCATCATGAAGATCTACATAATAGAATAACAAAGAGATTTCTCCACCAAAAAAGATAATATACCTTTATATCACAAAAATATACCCTAGATTCTAAACACTATAACTTTATATTATCAACAATATATCTTACATGAGAACTTCACTGGGAGTCATTGGGAGCTAGTAAGCAAAATAATTATAGGTTAAATTTCGTAGGAGTCATTTTGGAGCTCATAATCTTTTCAGCAAAATATGGTAGCTTGGGAGTTCATAGAATAGGGAGTTCCAAAAGATTTCAAGTGACTCCCAATTATGTGGACTGGACACATGGCGGCTTCTTCTATGACGGGAGCCAGGGACACTTTCTGGGAGGTAATTAGTCGGTCCCTAATTAGTAACTATTAAATAGTAATAAAGGAATTTGGTGCTCTCATTATATCTACCTCCCATTGCCTCCCACACTATGGGAGCCTAATTCAGGGAGTACGGCCATATTTGAAACTATTTTTTAAGTACCTCCTAATGGCTCCAATTCATATCAGCTCAAATATTCAACAAACCCAAATTATTGACTCTCACACGGCTCCCATCCATATCATCTCGCAATATTTTGATTTCGTACGATATGTTCAAATTGGTATGTGTTTTGTTTAGGCATGTATGGATTTATACCATACTGTTATATGTTTTGTTTAGACTGTATGAGTTTATCAACATTTGATATATAATGACTAGTATGTGTTTGTTCAAATCTGGTATGAACTTCTATTCATCTGATATGTATTTTGTTTACACTTGTATGAGTTTATACCTTACTGGTATGTCTTTTGCTTTAACTAGTATGTGTTTGTCAAAATTTGATATATAATGACTAATATGTGTTTGTTGAAATCTGGTATGGACTTATATTCATCTGATATGTGTTTTGCTTAGACTTTGTATGTGTGTAATAACTTACTTGTATGTGTTTTGCTTTCACTGGTATGAACATCTATTCATCTGTTTGTATGTGTTTGTTTATACCTTACTGGTATGTATTTTTCTAATACTTGTATGGACATATATTCATCTGAAATGTGTTTATTTAGATTTTGTATGTATTTATACCTTACTGGTATGTCTTTTGCTTCAACTGGTATGCGTTTGTCACAATTTTTGAAATATAAAGACTAGTATGTGTTTGTTGAAATCTGGTATGGATTTCTATCAATCTGGTATGTGCTTGTTTAGGTAAAAACCTAGAAAAAAATACTGAAAAAATTTGAAAAATTATACTAAATATATTTTGAAACAGTAAAAAAAAATACTAAAAATGAGCAGAAAAATAAACAAATACTAAAAACACACCAAAAAAAGGCAGGTGACCATTCGCGAAGGATATCTGTCTAGCTAAGGGTATGGAACGTCAAGAAAATGCAAGAAATTGAAAATATTATGAGAATTTAAAATCTTGAGAAATTGAAAGGGAGATATTGGGTGGTAGGAGAAAAAAGTATATACTTAGTTTTTTATGGGAGGTAATTTTGGAGCTTCTAATAATGTTACAAATATGGGAGTTGATATGAGGTAGTAAATGAGAGTCCAAAATGATTTTCTAAATACCTCCCATTTAGGTGCCACATGACTCACTATGATTGATCGGGAAGTAGGGAGTCACTAATTATGGGAGGTAAATAGCCGTTCCCTAAATAGTAATTAGCAGCCCCCACCTTTATACAGATATCTCTCTCAAATAGAAAACATCAATTGATAAAATTATTTTTACTTTCTTAATTTACTTGTTCATGAAGTCATCTTAGTTATTTTATAGATATGAAAATACTAAAACTTTGGTCTATTGCAATCAAAATATATTTAAATTTTTTTGATGTAAATGTAAATAATTTTGTATTTGTAAATTCATTCATGAATTTGAGAGATTTCTTAGAAATTAATTTGACAAAAATATTTATTTCAAACAATCATGTTAGCATTTTTTTGTGCTTTTTCCTTCTAGTTTTGATATACCTGTTCTTCATTATCATAAACTGCATATAAATAGATGATATGTGAGTTTCAAAAGTAATGGATGACATATGTATTGGATAAAAATATAATGTTCATCATCCACACAAATAGTAGTTCCGTTAATATGATATATCTATACAATATGCCTTTTTTTATTATTTTGATTTTAATCAATATGTTATTGCAATTATTATACTCACTATGCTACTTGCTAGTTACTTGCATTACAAGTAGAGAAAAAGCCAGAAAAGGTTAATTCTTCACAGCTGATGGTTCTTACTTCTTATAAGTTATAACAAAATAAAAAGCAGTTGGAAGTTTAACAGCTTGTTGTCTCTAATAATTGCGTTCTATTTAGTTATTATATCTACTTATCCTATCCTATCATATCATTTCCTAGTTATTTAGATAATCATGTCACATGAAAATATCACAAATTAGAAAGAAAAAAAAATCTTATCCCTTTCCGGACATCTATGATAATGTAGGATTATTTAGGCCCGTACGTTGCACCAAGTTGACCTATTTCAAGTGTAAAATTTTAAAATACATTCGGTATCTTACGTCAATTTTTTTTTCTTTTTTATTATTTTCATCATACATCACAACGAAAAGCATCTTTAATTAATTAATTTCATACTTATTCATAATTTTAATTTGTCTAAATAGTTTCTAAAGATATCACAATTTAGAAGCATATCATAATTATATATAAGCAAATTTATTGAAAATATCTAATACAACCAAATTGAGACTTATACATGGTGCTAGTTTTTCTTTTTTACCGGAGAGAGTGATTTGAGGGATAAAGTGGATTGGAAATTAAAACTCATCGTTATTATAGCAATATAAAAATTATGAGCTTTTACCGAATATGTTTTTTACATATATTTTTATATTCATATTTTCTATAAAAGACAAAATTTTAATTGGTGGGAGTTGGGATTATATCTGAATTTATAAATTCGTTTCTCGAGTTCTAGCATTGTGGCAATATACAGCATAATACCTGGTAGAAGAACTAAGTACTTTTATTTTGATTTTTCATCCATACATAATCCGATTTTTTTTTAATATACCATTTTTTTCAAAATAAATCAGCAAATACTATTGTTTTCAAAATAATGGGGTATCTACCATTTCCGCCACTACTAGTGGCGGAACACATGAATTTTATAATTTTTCAAAAACGGGATTAATTAGTGAAAAAAACTGTTCCACCACTGATGTGTTCTGCCACTTAATTTTTTCTCAGGAAAAAAAAAAATTTCCTGTTCCGTCACTACCAGTGGCGGAACACTATTCACTTACACTAATTAATCGTGTTTAGTCAGCCAAATAAGAAATTTTTGAAAAAACTGAAAATTCACATGTTCCGCCATTAGTAGTGGCGGAAATGGTAGATACCACATTATTTTGAAAGGGGTGGTATTTGCTGGTTTATTTTTGATGAAAATGATATAAAAAAAAATCACATAATCCAACATGGTACTTTTATGTTTATAATAATCCAGGCCCAATAGTAGTATACAATATTATGGACGGGGTTGTTTATTTCTTGGACTTGGGTACCCAGGCCCAATTGTATATTTGTCCTTTATTAAGTTTAATTGATGATTGAGACCAACCCATAAACACCATTAGTTTTTTCCCTCCTCTCTTTTTCGTGAGCACGCCTTGTGATGTTTTGCCTTCCATCTACGGGTATTAATGGGGCGGATAATATCCGAATTTGAACCATACGTATCCGCAAAATATTCATATTCGAATAAAAATATCTAATTTATATAAATACAATATCTATTTTATGAGGCGGATAAGAATACAGATACAGATATTATCCGCATTCGGATAATACTTCTATTCGGATATCCGTTTTTTTTATAAAACTCAACGTTCAATTCATATCTATTAAGCATTAATTTTCTTTTTTAATCGCTACATTCAACATAGGCATGTTTTAACATAGGCATGTTTTAACTCCCTCTCCCTCTCCCTCTAACAAAATCCTAGCCGCCAAAGTTGTGATATTTTTGTTTTAGTATGGTTATTATATTGAAGTAGTTGTATTTTTTTTTGTAGTTTGACTATGTAAAATAATTATAATATCTAGTGTAATTTCTTGCTCAAAACGTTTTCCTCTAAAATCTATATTTATATAACAATCTAGCAAAGTCGAGTTTTGAAATGATATATCGGAGTACATGTTAGAATATCCATTTTAACAATCCGAAATTAGTTTGTATTCGTATCCATATCAGGGATATTCGAACCGTATCCATATCCGTTTAGTATCTGAACCGTATTCTTATCCGGGTCTATCCGTATTCATATCCAAATCCGGAAAAAAAAATGGATATATATACTGTAAGAGCACTATCCGAACCGTTTACATCCCTACTTCCATCCCATAAAGAAGCCTTGGTTCAACAAGTATTTTGAGTAGAGGTGGCAAAGTCTGACCCGAATCGAAAACCCAATCTGACCCATTCGAACCCAAACTCAATCCGACTCGAAAATGTTGACAAGTAAACGACTCGAAACCTGACCCAACCAGAACCCAAACGACCCGGAACCCGAAATACGGACCCGAACGACCTGCTCAATTACCCGAACCTGAATAATCTGAACTTGCATATAATAAATGAATGGTCATGAAACTGTTGATTTCACTCTTATGTTAGTATTATATATTATTTTATAATATCTTATTATATTTTTTTTATAAGATAAATATATTATTTTAAAAAATAACATATTAGTTATATTGGTTACTAAGAGATATAATTCTATTTGAGCCTTTTGAGCTCATCAGACTCTTTAATCGAGCAAAATTTAAATTAGATAGATATATTTTTATTCAAACAAAGATTTTTTACAAGCTAAAGATAGTAAGCAACTGGATTTGACAAAGTTTGACCTAACCCGAAAATCTAACCCGACCCAACCCACCTGAAACCAAACCCGACCCGAGACCTGAAATACCTAGAACCCGAACGACCCGAAATACCCGAAAACCGAACGATCTAAAACCCGGATGATCCGAGACCCGGACTACCTGAGGCCTGGATAACCCGAATCTGACCCAACCCACCCGTTTGCCGCCTTTACTTTGGACGGATGAGGGTGAACCTTTGTAACTAAAAAAATTATTCACTTTCAAGTTTCAATTAACATAATATTCCATCGTTAACAAATTATATATTTGTTCATCAGTAAACTCTTATGGGAAGTAATGAGCCTACAAATAAAGATAAAGAGAGGTGGCTCATTACCTCCATTTGGGTATTTCTCCAAATCATTGATTCTGTTTAGATAGATAAAGTAGTATATGAATAAATCCCCATTTTAGTTTGAGTGTGTATTAGATTCCAAAAACTGGAATAATTCTTATTTTGCTATTTTTCCTGATGGGAAAAATCATCAATGAAATTTTTATAGTCCCGCAAACATTTTATGATATGAGAAGAATTAGACTCGAGGAGAAGGGGGTGCCGCTAATATGGTGGATAGTTCTCCTTATTGGATTCATGATGGCACATGACTTTTTGGAAGATTATCTATCCGACACGTTCAACTTACAGATCATTTACTACAGGCTGATCTCGGTTCCGATCTACCGTAATCTTAGGCAGAATATATTTTCGACCAATTTTAATAAATAGAATTGTCATTCTTTGATCTTGTCCGGCGCTAAGTAAAATATAATATTTGAACTTATATGATATAATCTTTCAACTTTTTTATTTTTAGAAATTTTGGAGAGGGCTTTAATTATCCTCCATCCAATGTAAAACAAAATTCTATAAATATAAATGATTACAAAATCTATATAATTACAGAAAAAGCAAACACAACAACCCTATAAACTATCCTAATTGCTTAAGAAAAATCAGGGTTAAAAAGAAGATCAAAAAGAGGAAAATACAAGAGAGGCGCAACACGAGCCAATGGCCTAAGATAAATAATAAAACTCAGTTTGATAGTTGGCATCTGAAACTACTGCCCCTATAGCTAACGGCATTGTTCTTTCTCCACTTTTCTTCTGCTTCCTGACTCTCCATTCTCCTCACGAGGTCTAAGTCCTCCTTCAGTGTGTCCGTCAGAGTCCATAAGTTCTTTTTTTTGTCGGTGAAGATCCTCCGGTAGGGCTCTCTCCATATCACAAAGACTCTCCAAAAATCCCAATGGCACCTGGCGAAGTCGCATTCCGTCGCCAAATGAGTTATCAACTTCGTCGCTCGGCAACAGAGCGGGCATCAGTTGATAACGTGAAACCTCCTCACCATGATGTCTTGGATTGGAATTTTTCTCTGTCCTCTAATCCAGTGAAAGATGACTATTCTCAAAGGTAATTTGATTTTTCACAAGTGTCTAAGATTCGATTGAGTATGTCCTTCCTTTTTTAGATATTGATAAGCGCTTTTTGTGAAACAATTTCCCTTTTCATTCAAATTCTAGCTAACTTTGTCTTTTGAATCATTTAGGGTGATGGAATTCATTATCGCCTCTAGATCTCTGAGTTCATTTGAGGCTTGCACTGACAATGGGGATCTGAAGGTCTCATCCAGATCTTATAACGACTTGTATTGCTCCACAGTCCCTGAGCTGTCCTATAAAAATGAGAATAACATATGTCACTGCTGGTACAAAGCGTCCCCTCTCCACCTGATAAACGAGAAGTTTGTTCAATCTCTTTTCCCCACCTCAAATGAGGAAGTAGAGAAGATCTCTTGTAATTTCCTGATCTCCGTCCAGAAGTATGAGCCCCCCTTAGCAGGGGCCTGTAGGCCTTCCTTGAATACTGAGATTGACCAACCAGCTCCTTTGGTTTGCAAACTGTTTTCGAAGCAACAAGTTTAAGTCCTGATTCCTTCTCCCCCTTCCATCGAAAATGTTCTCTTATTTTATTAATTCCTTGTATTACCCAGGAAGTTTGAACACTGAAGGATAATAGATAGGAAGTGAAGATAGGACATAATTAACCAAGACTAGCCTACCCCGAATCCCTAGCAACGCGTCTTTCCAACTTTGCAATTTTTTACTGAATTTTTCAATTTTGATTCTTTATTCATTCTCTGTTCGATTTTTGTGATGTAGTGGATATCCGAGATATTTTATCGGAGATGTTACCATTGGACAACCCAATTCGAGAGCAAGTGCATCAATTTGCGGGGTAGTTTGGGGTACCACTATTAACTTTGATATATCAAAGTTTATTTTGAGACATGAACTATTCCCAAAGGATGTGAGAAGAGAAGCTTGAGTCTCCTCACTTGAATGAGGTCTGGCTTGATAAGAAACATGAAATAGTCAGCATAAAATAAAAACATATTGGCATTAGGGATAAGTTTTTCAAGGAAGTCATTCCTTCCCATGACTTCAGCTACTTTGGCTAGGGCATCCATGACTAAAATGAAAATGAAGGGGGATAAGAGATCCTCTTGTCTCATCCCTCGTCAAAGAGGAATGCTTTTTCGAGGGTTCCCTTTAAAAATTACTTTGCAACACCTTTAGAACATAGTGTTTAACCCAAATTAATCCATTTTGTCCTGAACCCTCTTGCTTCTAGTACTTAAATTATAAATTCCCACGAAATTGTGTCGAAGGCTTTCTGAATGTACGCTTTGAAAAGAAGTAGACGGGTTTTGATGCAATTGACTAAGTGCATTGTCTCTCTCGCAAAGACAAAACAATCAGCTATCTCTTAGTTTTCCATTAATCCTACTTAATTGAGTTCTATTAGCTGGTTGATGAGGGTCTTTAACCTGTTAGCTAGGGTTTTGGAAATCAGATTTTGTATGCTGCTAATTAAATTTATCCGTCAGAAAATCCTTTGCCAGACATACTTCTTCTTTTAGGTGGCATTCGGCAAGATGGAATAAGAGTGGAAGAGTGAAAGAAGTGAGTTATTCCAGCCGAATAAGAGTAGAAGAAAATGGAATAAATAAATGGAAGAGTGAAATTTCCTTCTTCTATGGGGGGCTGAAAGATCTTTCTTCCATGTAATAAGACAAAATTTAAGACAAAAATACCCGTCTTTCTTCCACCTTAGTATGGCATGAGACTAGTAATTAATGCTATGTTTCTCTCTCTTATTTCGTTACAAATATTTTTTTCTAGAAAAATAAGGATGAAAAACCACCGATTCTTAATAATAATTTCATGAAATCATATATTTAAAATGTGAAGATAATTATGCTAATTTTCTCTATCTAAAGATATCTATCTCCAATATCTTTTTTTTACTATTCCTTTTTTCCATCTCTCTTGTCATATGTAAAGGATTTAGCAAAAAAAATTATTTTCTATCTTATTTATTTAAAAAAAATATATTTTCTTTTAGGGGGAATAATAATAATTAAATAAATTAAAAAAAGTATGATTATAATAAGGGTATTGTAGTAATTATGTATTATTTATATATTTTAAACCAACTTGTTACTCCATGGATGTTGCCGAACGATTGTGGAATAAAATGGAATAACCGCTCTTTCACTCTTTCGCTCTTCCACTATCGATTGTGGAATAAAATGGAATAACCGCTCTTCCACTTTTCCGCTCTTCCACTATTCTATCTTTCACCGAACAAGCCCTTAATGAATATACCGTTTGTGACTAGCAAAAAATATTGCTTCTGACAGTGCAAAACATACCTTCTGAAATTCTAGAATTTAAATTTTGAACTTGTTAAAATATACCATTTACTGAGAGAGAGAGAGAGACTTTTGGTGCAAGTTGAAGCTGGACAAAACAATTAGAAAAAAGGTGGAAGAGGAAAGGGGTAATATGGTATTTTTATCGAGAATTGTTAAGTTTTAACGGAATAGAGGACATATTTTTTCGTGTGTGGGTAAATTTGATAGAAATTGGATTTTGAAAGACAAATTTGATATTTAATGTTTTGGAGGTGTAAATTTGATATTTTGGGATTTTAGAAGAATATACGTGATATGATCTCTAATAAAAAATATAAAAACAAATAATAAAAAGTAAATAAGAAATTAAATATTTGCTAAATATAAATACATAGACCAATAGAAAAAGAACAATCATTCATTCAAAGATAACATAGCATCCGATGACCGACAATATGTTTTTCTCTACGGGTACGTAGCGACGGTATATAAAAATAAAAAAATAAATAAATTAACTGAAAATAAATAGTATCTAAAAGATTCATTCAGTAAAACATTATATATTTAAAAAAAATGAAAACATTATATAAAACATATAAACTGAAAACAAACAGCATATAAAACATTCCGTAAACAGTGTATATTTAAAAAAAATGAAAACAGTGTATAGCGTATCTAGAAATACGAGAAAATAATATATAATTTCAATCCGTCGCTACAGTACCCTGTCGTGATTTCCTATTTCCCAAATAAGAAATGGCGAAATGGTGTGGTTAATATTTGATTCTAGCTTTTTTTTTGTTTCTAATTTTGTCATATAACTAAATTTTAATAGATATTATATAGAGAGAAAATTCAATATGACAAAATTAATCAACTACTATTAATAAAGGCAAAATTGGTATTTAATAGATAAAATTTAAAATGCTCTCAATAGAACACACCGCTAAATTTATCATAGAGATGCTCATGGTATATGAATGATTTTGTAGGGGTATTAGTGATATTTCACTTTTTGTAGAGGTATATGTGAAATTATGATTTTTATAGGGGTACATGTGAAATTTAGCCTAAAACTTTTTTTTTTTTTTTTTTAATTTAGGTGTGTTTTCTCTATTTGTGAGTGTCATTTTGGGGTTTATAATTTCTAACTTGCAAATTATAACTTATGATATTTTAACTTTGTGAAACTTTTATTTTAGTTAAATTAGATTTTTACAGGCTTTTTCATTGTCCATGTTAGATACTAAAAAGATAGCAAAAATATGTTGACCTAATTAGGGACATTCGATCTTTCAACATATTCACAGGCCAATTATACTTCCAGAGGCTCTTATTCCAAAGAAGAAGAAAAAAACTATCTCAAAGAAAAAGCAAATTTTAGGATAAATGCCACGTTGAAGAAATCAAACTGAACAAAAAAGTCAGATATAAATGAACATACACAACTCCCTTAAATTGATTGTCTCAACTATGTTGAGATATCCTTATAATGTAAAAATTATATGACTTCTTTATATAAATTTAAAAACTAAACATTTATTTTCATTTCTTTCAGTCATCCAAACTAATACCATAATTCGTACTTTAAATGATATAATCATGTATGATACAATCAGAACACATAGAATGACTGCATAACAACCCGCTACATAATTTCTTATAGTACAAGCACTACAGGAGGTTCAAACTAAACAAAGCCTACTCGAATTAAAAATAGTTAAACACCCAAACTGAACTTCCAGAGTTTGGTTGCCTGAATTTCTTTTTCCTCTCGTTTGTGGAACTTAATACAAATTAGAACAAAGAACAAAAATAACCACAAGCTCTACAAATATAAAAAAACAATAACCTATACTTCCAATGACAGTTCCTTGCGCTCTTTATCATTGAAAGAAATCCAATTCGATGGCTGAAATATTAACACAAAACCTTACAGTATAAAAGTCATGGAGTCGAGCCTAGCCATGCGACTCCAAATTGCCGGCGAGTTAAATTGCGGGTTCTGCATACTCGCATGTAGCTCCTGTACTTTAGAGATTAGCACTACAAATCGTCGAATTGGAGCGAGAATTAGGGTTAAGGGGATAACCCATAAACCTAAATCAAATAAAATGAGCATTTGTTTATTTCTCTCTATTTCTCCCTCTTTTTTTTTCTTTCTTTTCTATAGTTTTTCGATTGTTCTCAATTATAAAAGCTCAATACATGTGTCATCTTAAATACCCATGGCAAGGGAGGGGAACTCATTGAGTTGGAAATGTTTCCAATCTCCAACATTGTCTTCCTTTCTTGTCTTTGGCTGATTTGTTCTTTAGTCAATAATCAATATTAGTAATAATATATCATGGATTAATAGTATGTTAGTAATTATTATTAATTTGCATAGATACAATTATAATAATTTATGATGACCAAAATTGTACGTATTGTAAATTTGTTATGTATGTAAAATGCATTCAAAATAACTAAATTGATTATGATTAAAGGTGAATAATGAATAATACATTGCATTTAGTACGAAATAATATCGGATAATTTTATTATAATGAATTTACTTGAATTTATTGTTCTATAGAGTCAAGGCTCAACTTGTACGTATCCGAGAAAAATATAAGGAAAAGATAAAAAATTTATTGTATTATGGATATATATTTCCCGACCTCTTGTAAAATTCTCTTTAGACCCGCCACAACATGTATAGCACTACAAATTGTGAATATTATGGATATCACGGTGAACATAAGATTCTCTACATAGATATCATGGCAAACATAAGAAATATCAATTATATTTTTAAAAACATAAAAAAAGAAAAGATATGTGTTCCTGCTTACTACAAAATATATGCCTAAATCTTTTGTAAGCTTTCTCAAGAGAGGAGTGTTTACACAGTAAAGATGCTCATGTTATTTACTATGCCTCTAAGACCCTAGACGAAACCCAAAGAAATTACACAACAACTGAAAAAGAGTTATTAGCAATTATTTTTGTATTGGAAAATTTTCGATCATATTTGGTCAGGATGAAAGTAGTTGTATTTTCAGATTATGCGGCGCTCAAGCACTTGATGAAAAATAAGGAATGCGAATCTCGACTCCTTCGATGGATCATTCTCTTACAAGAGTTCAACGTGGAGATTCGGGACAAGAAAGGTATCAAAATCTTGGTGGCCGATCATCTCAGCCGACTCCCGACAAAAGAAGACGACATACTTCTCATAAACGAGCTCTTTCCCGACGAACAACTTTACGCCATCCATAGTGGCCTTGGTACACCGACATCGGGAACTATTTGGAGACTAGGAGCTACAAAGCACTCTTTCTCGAGCTCAGAAGGACAAGATAAAAAGCGATGCTCGTTATTACTTTTGAGAGGATCCCCATCTCTACAAGATCTGTTCTGATCAAATGGTGTGCAAATACGTGCCTGACCACAAAATATAGTCGTACTCTCTTTTTGTCATACTTTGGAATGTGGGGACATTTTGGGGGGCAGCGTACGAGCCACGAGGTGCTTCAAAGTATCTTGTACTGGCCAACTCTCTACAAAGATGTTTATTCCTTTGTAAAGAGTTGCGAAAATTGCCAAAAAAAGGGCAATCTAATCCTTAAAAACGAAATGCCTCTCAAGACTTTATTGTTTTGTGAGCTTTTCGATGTTTGGGGGATAGATTTATATATAGATTTATATATATATATATATATATATATATATGTATATATATATATATGTATATATATATATATGTATATATATATATATGTATATATATATATATATATATATATATATATATATATATATATATATATATATGTATATATATATATGTATATATGTGTGTGTATATATATATATATATATGTGTGTATATATATATATATATATATATATATATATATATATATATATATATATATATATATATATATATATGTATATATGTGTATATATATATATATATATATATATATATATATATATATATATATATATATATATATATAGGGGATCATACTTCATCAAATTAAAAGTAGGGGCATATAATTTGTTAGGTTAAGGAAACTACACAAATGAAATCTTCTCCTTGTTAAAAACGGACACCCTTAGGTAGAAAATCTCAGGTGAGTTTATCACAAAATCGGCTTTCAAAATGTTGCACTTGGCTTACGTAATATCTGAAGAAAATTCGAGGATGTGGAAAATAAAATGTCCAGAAAAAGCACGTTTTTTTGTATGGCAAATGATTCTCAGACGACTGATGACCTAGAATAACCTTGCCAAAAGAGAATGTCCCAACTAAGGAGAATACACGATGTGTACCTAACATGTCGTTGAAATGGAAGATCACCTATTCCTTCATTGCGACGTTGCAAAGCATGTGTGGATGCATAAAGGAATAGACTCCGATATAACGCCTAATATTGCAGAGTTTTGGAAAGAGCAGGTGGTAGGCAAAGATAAGGAAGTCAGGAGTAAATGGGAGACAATTTGGTTAAGTACGTGCTGGAGCATATGGAAGACACGGAACCAAAATGTCTCTGGCCAAAAAATGCCACACCGACGGAGTGTCGTAGCCGAGATCGACCAACAGTCGGCAAATTGGAGAGCATACTGTTAGGGATTAGGACCATTTTCTTCTTCTTTTTGCTTCTTTCTGTCACGATTGTAAATATTTTTTTTTCTTTTATTTCTCTTGTACGAACTTTTTATTCTTATTTAATGAAATCTCAGTGAGCCATTTCGCCTCCTGCAGTTTCAAAAAAAAAAAAAAAAAAAACTGACACCCTTCATTTGCATGCACTAATATATATCAACTAACGATTTTATATAAATCTCATTTTCAATCCTCTCTTTCACCTCTAAAAAATAAAAAAACAATACACAACACATATATCACAAAGAAACTTAAAAAATAAAAATAAAAAAACACATATATCATAAAGACACACAGAGAACACACAAAAAGAATGATATGCTCGTTATATTTGTGTATTTTTTTAATGTATTGTTGAGAGGATGAAAGAGCAAAGATTAAGTGATTAAATTGAGATTTATTATAAATACATAAATTTAAAGAGATAGGAATGATTATCTTAAGTGTTAATTTTAGACCTAATGATAGGGTTTTTTTTGTAATATTCATAACAATAAAGGTTTTCTTTTGCAATCTTCAACAACACAATTTTTTTGCAATTCAGGCATAACGCAGTGCTCTTTTTATTTTTTTGGCGAATTCCTCATTTTTTAAGAACTCATTTTATTTTTTTCATTTTCGGATTTGTAATACAACATGACATAAATTGATATATTACGGTACAAAAAATTAATACAAAACGTGATTAGCTATGTTTGGTAGCAGTTTAATGATATCATAAAAAAGATTATTGCAATTATAAACTTTGAAGTATAAGATTCAATAAAATGATATGCTTAAAAAGTAAAAAAAAAAAATGAGGATGAATTGACATAAAATTGTCCTCTTTCAATCTAAATTTTTTTCATCGTTTTCATTTTTGAGTATTTTTTCTTCTCATTCCATTGGGAGGGGACACAATAGAGAATTGTTGTCCAATTTAGTGGGTGTTCGGATATTTACATGCTTATCTTAGATGGTGCTTCAGTGACATAAATAAATTATATGCTTGATGATGATTTGATGTACTTTTCTATCGGTTTTATTTGTTGAAATTATTGAGCTGATGCACAGTAAAGAAAAACTTAATTTGTTCTTAATACAATCTGATTTGGATGTTTAGTATAATTTCAATTAAATATAATCTGAACTGGACGTTTAGTATAATCTCAAGAACTGATACATCAAAAAATTTAATTGACAAACATTTGGTATCATGCGATCAAAAATCAATAATTTATATACTTTCCCATTTTTCTTAGATTCAAATCTACCATAAATGAATTGAAAGACTTATTAAATAGTGCTAAACACGAAATATTAGGCTCATACAATTATAGCTGCCACGAACAGTTGTATAATTAGAAAATTTTCGGATGTATTATTTATTATGAGTAAATTTGGTTAAAACATTAAGCCGAATTAGGTGTGACGCACCATCACAGTTTAATCATCAATTGGTTTCATCTGACAAGCAAGCAATCAAAACAGGCCCGTGTTTTGCTCACATCTGAATCAAGACAAAAGGAATCGCATGGGTCCATTAGACATTTGAATTTGATCAGCAAGTTCTATCCACGCACTGTTAAGGGGTACGGAGCCCTGTAGTTTTTGTTTGAACTCATAGGTGCCTTTAAATTAATAGAAAAAAATTATACTTTTTTAAAAGGAATTAAGGGTTATCCAAAAAGAACTACCCATTTTTCATCAAAGATAAACGATATTTACAATCTAAGAGACCCTGCATTGAGAGATGCAGCCTCAATTAACCCTTACATTTACATTGAGAGATGCAGCCTCAGGAAATTACTAAGGATAAATGAAGACACACTCGAGGTAATAATTGAGATGACAAGTGTAACAAGTGTCGTGTCATTTTTCAATTCCCACTTGTTAACAAAAATATTTATTTATCCTAATTAATTCAAATAGTATAAACGTGATATTTGAATTTAGGAGTCGAACCACAGGTAGACTGGCCTTAAGTTTAACAGGTTCAAAATCAATTCTCAAAAGTTTAGAATATTATTTGAAAATTTTCAAGATTTAGAAATTCAATTCAATTCTTGTTTAGTTTTTAGCAGCGACACACTTTCTTATTTTAACTCGTAACAAGACCTAAAGAACTTCAAATTTAACAAATGAGATGTCGTTGGAAACTAGAAAGAGAGATCAATACAGTGGTACTTTACTATTATTATGTTTATACTCAATAAATTCAAGAAAATAGCAGAGCAAGTAGATAAATCATAGTTTCAGGCTCAGAATTTCAACAAGGATTCAAAAAATCACGTAGGCCAGAATATTCATCCAACAATTATAAAAAATTAAAAGAAATTCAAGCACAAATTCAGGAAATTAAAATTAAAAGTTCATAAGATTCTTCGGAACAGATTGGGAGAAATAATTATTACACAAACAACAGTTCAGATTTTCTAGCAGATAGACCTACAGTTGAAAATGGTGCAGTAACTCAAAATCTAAGATTTGGATGAAATGTTAAAATTCTGAATTAAATTCTACACTTCAAAACAGTTCAGATAGGTCTATCTAGGTATTTTATTTTTTTTATTTTTATATTTTAAAAATTCAGAAAAACTGTAATTAGGAAAATTAGATTTTTACAAAAATCATATCTCACAAAATATGAAGAGGAATTGGGTAAACTTCAGGTTGGTTTTAATCTAAAAAAATTAAATTTTAACAGAAAAATATCAATTAAATTTTTTATGTACTAATTAGGACTCACATTGACAAGAAAAACTGACATTCGAACAAACAAAATATTTTAATTATAAAAAAATAGGAATTAAATGGTAATTTGTGAATCGAGATAATCATTAATCACTTAATACACAATTTAACAGATTTGCATGCTAGATTTGAGCAATCTAAGCTAAGAATTTACTCAATTAATGGACTAAACTCAAGAACAAAAAATAAAATAACCATTTCAAGTTTATATCACAAAAATTCAATCCAAACCAAATTTAATCACATGGGAATATCAGCCAAGTATTCTAGTGATCAACAAGTCATAACACAATAGGTTTTAGTACTTAATTTCAATCGAAAACCCTCAGCCAAGCAATTTTCAATCAAAACGCAAAACAATGAGGTATTAAGACTAAACATGCCAAATTGATCAAATTGAGGAGGTTAAACACGAAATTTCATACCACAAACACACAAATACCAATCCCTACCTAATATTACTCAAGAATAATCAAGAAAAACAACATTGAACTCATTTTATTCAAGTTTTATACACAAAATTCAGATATGGACCCAACCGCACAAAACAACAAAAAACACAGAAAAGCAAGAAAAATATGGCAAACCAAAGTGAGTAACTTAATTTAGAGGCCCTCTAATTCACTCTTGGAGCTTCCCTTCATTCCCAACTCAAGCTAGAGTGCGTATTCTTTGTCACAACTCGAATCAGCCCCTTTTCAGTCTAAAATGGTCGTTACGAGCTCTAAAACTCAAAATTTACTCACTAAAATTCTCAAAAAAATTAAAGAAATGAGTAAAGATATGATATATATAGTGGATTAGAGTGTGGAATGATTGTGGATCACTTCCATTTTGTTTACAGCCAAACGGGATGGGAATGGTGCCTGTGTCACGTAAACTCTCTCTTCTCTTTTTCTCTTTTCTTCCTCTTTTCCCTCTTTTTCTTTTTCTTGTACATTTACATTTGCATTCACACTCTTATTCTCATTCAAAATTATATTTTCATCCTCTAACCCTAATTCTTCATCTTTCTCCCTTTTTTCTTTACGCCTTTTCACAATAATCTCTTTTTCCTCTCTCGGAAACTCAACCTCTTTCCCGCTCCTCAAATGAATTGCGAGAATCGGTTTGGTGTCAGGTCCCCTTCCTTGAGATGGGAGCTTATTATCAACCTGTCCCTTCAAGATGTTCACTTCATCCACCATATCTCTCATTGGTGTTTCCATATTTTGAACTTGTCGATTCGTTGTCGCTTGGCCTTGGCTAAGTGAACTCATCTCATTATCCATCGACCCCAATTTTATTGTAAAGGTTGAAAACCCATTCGTCATGAAAGCCATCATTTTGTCGAATTTCTCGTCGAGAGAGGGAGATTGAGTGCTTGATGAAGAAGGTTGAGGAGGTTGTTATTGTTGCGGGTTGGGTAGAGTCCTTGCCTTTGGGGTTGTTGTTGAGGTATTGGTTGTTGATTCTCCTTCGTTCTTCAACGAAGGTTGGGGCGTTTTCTTCTAGGATCGTAAGAATATTGAGATTTTTGGTACCCATATTCCTCTTGTTTTCCCCCATAACTCCCCATTGCATTCACATCTTATTGAAGAGTTTCGCATTCATCGGTTAAATGCGATGTACTCCCACAAAACTCACACTTTTTTGGTTCAATTTTTTCACCAACCGCATTAAGCATTTGGCTAAATCTTGCCTCGAAATTTGCTGTGATTCGTGACTCCATTACCTTGAGATCAATCGCGTTTGTAGCGTTCACTTGTCCCCCTCGTCCACTACGCCCTCTCATGCCTTCCACATTAGTGTCAATAAGTTCTCGCACTTCGCATGGTGTCATGTGGTTTATGTTTCCTCCGGCTGAACATTGGAGAAGACGAGCGTCGAGGTCGTTCATGCCTTCAAGGAATTGGGCATGATGCGCATAAATATATGAAATACTCGTAATACTCCTGTATATTTTCTTCACCCCTTTGCTTAATCCCTGTGATTTCGCATCGCAACATGGCGGTGAGTGAGTCAGGGTAGTAACGCTTGAGAAAGCGTTGTGCCACCTCCTCGAATGTCTTGAATGGCCCACCTTGTAGGTGATTGAGCCAGTCTCTTGGAGCATCTCCTTGTTGGGACTCGGACGTGCATAACACAGCGGAAAACAAAAATATTCGTCCAAAACCCATTCCGAGGATCCGTGCGTATCGGTTAAATCAAAGAAATAAATCTTAAAGATATCTTTCGGACTACGATTAATCCGTGACACTCAAACCATGCGTGTTGTCCATGTGCCTCTAAACCGGTTACTGTCCTAACCGATTTTCCATCCGTCTAGGTCGGATCGTATGGAAATCATCTACCGCACATACAATTGGCCTCCACCGAAATTCTCAACAACCTGCTATCATCTTCTTAGGCCGAATAGATCACAAGCGCCGAAAGTACAAACGCCTCTACCGGTGTCCACACGAACAAACTTTTTAAAACGGAAAGAAGGACAATATATAGGCTAGTAGCTTGTTCTCCACTTGCATAAGAAAACTCTTCTTATTTTATCTCACAAAAGATGTATATAACTCCTCTCATATAATCGCACTCTTTCATTTTTGTCATACAAATTAGAAAGTATATTTTCTCTCTTTTGTCTCACAAAAGAGAATGTGAAATAACGAGAGAGAGAATGATGTATTGTCATGTGAATTTGGAGCCCTCTATGTCCTTATATAGAGGTGAAGAGTCAAGTCTCTTCACACTAAAAGATGTGTATGACATCACTCATCATTATCCATATGCCATCATCTAGATTCTTCTAGATTACATGATCTTTTATGCTCATAGTCTTTATATACATATATATCACATCTTATCAAATAAGATGACAATATATTTTGTGACATTCTTATGCAACTCATCATATAAGTCGCTAGGATTTTCTGCGCCCGTTTCAGTTTGTTCATTCTGTGTGACCCTGTAGGTTCACGTATTGTTGGCAATAGACTTGACAGTCTATATATCATGAGCGGACTCTAGCAAGCCATCATGACTACCCAATTTAAGTGAATATCGGTGATCTGATTTACCAAATCAACAATCACGTATTTAGTCCCTTTGTCACGCGATATTTATATCGATCATAAGGCATGTAATATGACATCCTCATATAACTCGATTAATATTTCTTGATCCCAAATTAAGCTGAACAAAAACAAATGACATTAATAACTCTTATTAATTCATTTGAGTATGGCCATACATTTTTTCAGTTCAATTCATCAAGAGGCCTAAAGATATCTCTCTCATTTATGAGAGGAACAAATCCCGTCTTGATTGCACTCATCCCTGGGCATTTTTTTTTAATTTGAGGCTTAAAAATGAGTTTTTATTATTTTTTTATATTTTTTATTTATTTATTAATTAATTTTTTTTATACTACCTAACATGCAATAAAGACTCCACCCCACACTTAAACTTTTATTAAAGTAAGTCCCAACCTTGCCGTTCCATTGAGCTCAGCAGCCCCTGTTATGTAGCAAATTCTTCATGTTATTTTCTTTGAAGTGCAAGGATTGGCATGTCGTTCTCCGTGTTAAGTTATTCCAAATTGATTTTGCAAACGGACAACTCCCAAATAGTGATCTGCCGTCTCTGATGCGGTGTGACAATTTAAGCAATCAACCGGGTGTGGCCATTGTCTTTTTGCTAAATTGACTGCCGTTTGGATTCTCTTTTGAAGACATAACCAAATGAAGAACTTTACTTTTGAAGGGAAATGGATCCTCCAAATCTCCTTGTTCCAAACAACTACAATTCCGAGGTTACGCAATACCTTGTAGGTTGAAGATGAAGAGAATTATCCATAATCCTTCCTCAATTTCCAAGCGGCCGCATTGTTGTTCCTTGTTTCACATGAGATAGAGAAGAATGGAAGTAGGATAGCAAGTTCCTAGATGAAGGATGGATGAGATTTCTTGTCCATTCGTGATGTCATAGATAAGGTTTATCGTTTTGGCTCATAATTATTGATGGTTCGGCCGATAATTTTCACAACTACTTTGTTAAGAGTGTGTTATTTTGTGTGTTTAGGTCTAGAAGTTCTAGCCCGCTATGTTTGATTGGTAGGCAAACCCTCTCCTAATTGATTAAACAATGACCTCATTTGCATTCCTTCTCTCCTTTCCAAGGGAAACTCCTAGTAATTCAGTTAATTTGATTACTTACCCACTTCGGCAATTTAATTGCTTGCATTCTGTAGTGCATTTAGAACCATCTTTTCTAGGGTTAGCCTTCCACCCGTGGATAGGAGTTTTTCTTTCCAACTTGCAAGTTGGATTGAAATTTTTTAATTAAAGGAAGGAACGTGACTTTTTTCGGCATCTTTGAAGTTAGTGGCAACCCTAGATACTTTATAGGCACGGCTTCGTGTTTAGAATTAAGAATTCCTTTAATTGTGTCATGTAGATGTAGCGGCATTGCTATTGCCATGAAAGTGCTCTTTTCTCTATTGATTTTTAATCTCAAAATTCCGGCTAGAATGTCCAAGCCTAGAGAGACGATTCATTAGTTCCTAGGGTTCGCTTGAATGAACACTATTGTATCATCCGTAAATTGGAGTACCCTTGGTGCCAACACAATTGGCACAAAAAGAAGAGGGTTTATATTGGCAAGGATGAGTTGGAGAGAATCCACCGCTATGTTGAATAGCATAGGCGAAAGAGGGTCGTCTTGCCTTAAACCTTGAGGATGTTCAAGTTTGAGACCCTTGATGCCATTTACCTTCATGGAGGAAGAGAGGATTACAATAAAATTCAATCTACTTTAACCATCTATCAGGGAATTCTCACGCTTGAAGTGTCTTGCATAGAAATTCCCAAGAGACGTTATCGAATGCTTTTTGGAAATCCACCTCGAACATTACTGTAGGTACTTTTAGTCTCTTATAGTAATTTAGAATTCCCCGAGAAGTTAGGAAAGATTCAATAATCGAATATTTTTTTATAAAAGCCATTTGGTTTTTATTTATGAGTTTGTTGAGTAGAAGTTGTAGTCTTTGTAATAAAGCCTTAGAGAAAATCTTTGGGATTCCGGAGATGATGCTAATTGGTTGAAAATCCCCTATATGATTGGCTCCTTTCTTTTTAGGGACTAGTATAATAATTGCTTCATTTAGAATTTTGAGATCGAGATCTCCTTGGTAGAATTGTTGTATCATAACCATTATGTCCATTTTGGTAATGTCCCAAAATTCTTGAAAGAATTCGGTGGGGAGACTGTCTTGTCTACTGAACTTTCCTTTTGTTAAGTCAAAGATTACACGTTTAATTTCCGCTTCGCTAAAATGCAAGGTCAATTGTGTCTTTTCTAGAGGCTCCAAAGTTGAAGCTTGAAGGGCAGTTAGGTCCATTATGGGAGTATCGGAAGCCGATCCGAGAGTAAAAATGAAAGCATTTATAAATGCCCTCCCAATTTTCTTGGGTTCAGATTAGGGTGTACCTAATTCGAGAGAGGAGACGGAATTTTCTTGTGTTTTAGAGCTAGCAAGGACATGAAAATAGAATATGTTCTTATCACCTAGTTTAAACTAATTACAAGATAATCTTTGTTGCCATTTTTCTTTTTTTAGAGAGATGAGGTGAAAGGGCCTTTTTTGGAGATCTATGCGGAGTTGCAATTCCTTTGATGAGAGTTGCCTTGACTCTTCCACTTTGTCTAAGAGATCAACAAAGTGTTTAGCTAGTTGAACTTGTGATTTGAAGTATTTGTATCTCTTATTTGCCCAAGGGATAAGTGCATTTGAATAATTTGCCAATTTGCAAAGGAAGATCTTGGCTTTGTTGTTTCCTATAAACTTGCACGACCAATTTTGAATTACGATATCTATACACTCAGCGTTCCTTAGCCAGAAGCTCTCAAATTTGAACGACATAGGGTTAGAAGATGGACCTTTGATAGTTAGAACTAGGAGAAGGGGCGAGTGGTCCGAGGTAAGATTGGGGATGGAGTGGAGAGAAGAGATTGTGTTTAAGGTCAAGAAGTGCTAGGAAGTGAACCCTCTGAAAATAATAATGTCATAGGCCAAACTGTTGTGCCGTGTGGGAAATAGATTATGTATCAGACATTATATTTTTGTATTTAATGTTTTATCTCATAAACATTTTTATATAATAAATGTGCGTAAAGATTGTTAGATCATTAATTAACCATGAATATGTATATTTGTTATACATCATCAGAATATGTGATTATGATAGTAAAACCATAAAGCAAAGTGAATACGATTCTAAATTATCCCTAGTCATATATGAGATGTTTGTAAGACAAACATATTTGAAAATCTCAAATCATATATATAGTTACTAGTATGTTATTTGGATGATGATCACGTTTTATTGATCATGGATATTGGATATCAATTCATTAATATAAATATATGTTGGAGAACATATATTGGATCGACCCACTATGAGAATATAAATATATGTCATTAGTATTTTCTCATCATATAATCTATGATTAGTTCTTTGACTTGAGGTCATCATAGATTCCTGCATGTATATCTTCATACTTTGACATAGTCAAACGTTGTCTTTAACCGGATAATTATAAAAGTTATGATCAGGTATTTAGTAAACCATGAGTTAGAATGTGAATGATCAAGATAGAATTTGTTACTCTCGGATATGAGAGAGATATCTCAGGGC
The DNA here is from genome assembly GCA_024447665.1 of Juncus inflexus. NCBI lineage: Eukaryota > Viridiplantae > Streptophyta > Magnoliopsida > Poales > Juncaceae > Juncus > Juncus inflexus. The sequence goes on along the minus strand of JAJHPC010000003.1, from coordinate 13,436,820 downwards.
CCCTGATAAATTGAGACAGAAGGAAAACATATAGCCGTGTACGAAAGAATTAGCATGTGTTGTTAATATCTTTTAATTTATTCAGTCTAATTATAATTCAGGAAAGAGAATTGATCATAATAAGGATGACATAAAACTATGCCTTATGATCAATATAAATATCGTTTAACAAAGGGACTAAATACATAATTGATGTATAGGTTATGATCACGTATCATTCATTTAATTTGGGTAATCATAATGTCGTACTAGAGGCTACTTATGATTTATAAACTTGAAGTTTATTACCAATATTAAATGAACCTGCAAGGTCGCACACAAACATAATTAACTCAGCTGGATACAAAAAATCAAAAGGAAGGTGAAGAGGTGTGGACATTGGATGCTTTAAATAGATGAAGGATTCGTCGGATTAGGTTAGTAGATTTAGACCACACCCTAGCCACCTATTGAGAGAGAAAGAAAGAGAAACCGGATCTAGCAGTCTCAGTTTCTCCGCCAACGAGAGTAGTTCGCACGTGAATACGTATAGAGGGCGGTGTTGGAGTCGTAGCGCCTTTCGTGATAAGATCCGCAAGAGACGTAGGGAGATTGTTTGGAGACGAATCGCGAACCCCTACAAACCGGATTAGCCGAATCTGAGGTATAAATAAGATTTATTCTTCTGATTTAATTGATAATACACGGATCCCCAGTTAGAAAACGAGTAAAATTTTAATTCTGTTGTGCATCTCTGACTGCGTGTTTCCTTTTACCCTCTATCAAATTTAGAGATGGTGGGACTTGGTCGATTATTTGACCAAGTGAATTTCCTACTCATAAGAGAGATTTTCGTGATGCAACATTCATTGATAACATAGTTCAAGTCACAAAGAAGAGGGAGGGAGATATTCGAGCCAATAGAGTCCTCTAAGGTTCGATGGAGGTTGAAGTCACAAACATGATCTAGGGGAGGTCATTATTTTCACTAATATTTGCCAATTCTACAAGGAAGTTCTTTTTTTGTGTATCATCATTTGGCTCGTTAACATTTGTGAGTTGACGGATTACGCTCAGGGGCGGAGAGAGAGGGGGTCTAGAGGGATCATGCCCCCCCTCCCCCACCCCCTTATAAAAATGAAAATTTCATACTAGTGCCCTAAAATTATCATTTTAATCCTCAATAATTATATTTTTGGCCCCTCTTATGCTATAATCTTTATTTAAACATAATATAAAAAAAATAATAAGTTTCTGTAAGTAAAAAATAGAAAGTAGTCTATTTCTGAAAAGCTGAAAAGTGTACATCTCATGACAAAAAATTAAAGTTCAGATATTTTGTGACTTCAAGACATGGTGTTTTCTAGCCAATCTAGCATTCATTTATTCATACATGCCATTACATAATTACATTTGTATTTTTTTGCTTTTCACATATTGGCCACACATTCCAAGTTCCAACTATCAATCCATTATTATTCTTTACTCATGTAATTTATTTCATATAATCAAAATATTTATTGTCTTCTTCAAATCCGGTGAGTCAATATTTTATAATATTTCTAACGTAACTACAAAATATTTCTAAGTTAATGGCAAAAAAATTTAGAATATAAAAACTTTGCATATAAGTCTCATGTTCTAATTTATTATTAAATTTATTTTATTTAAAATACAAATTAAACATTAAACATTAATAATAATAATAATAATAATAATAATAATAATAATAATAATAATAATAATAATAATAATAATAATAATAATAATAATAATAATAATTATTATTATTATTATTATTATTATTATTATTATTATTATTATTATTATTATTATTATTATTATTATTATTATTATTATTATTATTATATAATTCATTAATAAAAATAATTTGCCTTTGTTTTGTTGCAAGTTTCAATATATATCCGGTCTGCCCCCCTAAGATCGGATTCTAATTCCACCCTGATCACGCTAACAAAGAATTCTCTTTGAAAAGAATCAACAAGAAGGAATTTTTTAGACAAAGATGTTAGAAGGCCACCTCCAGTTCCTGGTGCATTCAAGAAGTGATAATTAGCAAATTTGGAGGGACAAATTGGCAGTGGCAGACCTTGTCTCAGTATTTTAGAGGCCATAAATTTTTTTTTTACACCACTGAGTATGCTTATATAGAAAAACAAATTGGGGGGGGGGGAGGCAATACACATAAATATTAATAGTTTTCGAAAATTTATACATCAAACCCTTATAAAATATACTACTTAATCGAAATCTAGGGGAGCCATAGCCCCCTCCGGTCTGAATAAAGCTCCGCCACTACAAATTGACCTAAAATTAAAAAAATTGGTGTCCCCCACTTAGTTCCTTGCAAAAAAATGTTGCACTTAGAATCCATAATTTAGTCTTTAATAATATCACGCTTGTTCGGATTTTCTAACTCTCTTACATTCCAAAAAAGAACATCTAAGTTATCAAATAATATCATTAAACAACACCAAATAACCTTAAAAAGGAAAAAGAGAATAAAAAAAAGATAAAGGCCAAGGTGAGAGCTTCTACATCTCATCTCATTCGAAGTCTGAGTTGTCTCCATAATCGACTAGCTCGTCTTCCTCATCCTCATCTTCATCGTCATTAGGGGGCATGTTACCTGTATACACACAATGAGAATTGTGTTTATAAGTGTAGTTCCATGCCTCAATACCACTTGTACCTAGGATGTCAGTAATGGATTTGGAAGTCATTTCATGTTTTTTTTTAATTGGGTTTTAAGTTTCTGGATCGTGATATTAAGTGAGGCTGAATCAAAAAAAGAGATAGGATTTAGTTCTACTTGGTTGAACCTTGGGCCATTACCACTTTGGGAGATAAAGGTGGGTATTTATTTATTTTTTTCAACGTTTATTAGGTCTAGCAGGCCTAACTCAAGGAGAGTTTCTTTATGGACATGTCTGTTGCACTTTATTTCTTGTATGATTTCCTGGTTTGGGGCGTTAGTCAAGTTCCATCATGAAAGATTAGCTTTTTTGGAGCCCTATTTTGATTTTCTTTTTTGGGCCATTATGGTCCAAGGTTGGAATGTGACCATTTTAAGATAGCTATGTATAGAAAGAAGTTTCTTTTAAAATGCATTAATGCCTTAAAATTTACATGTTGCTTCTAGAAGGTGCGTGGGCCCCCTCCTATAATCTCTTGTCCCCTTTCTCCCTATGGGGAGTCAGCTTTTCTCGCTGCATTGTCTCTGTTGCTCTGCACACACCGATCCTTCCAGCTCTCTATTACACCCCACCTGTTCTTCTCCTACGTACGCGCACTCTGTCACCCTGGAGTTTGTCTGCAGAGGACTCTTTCTTGTCATATCCATTCGTTTGAAAAAATTGACCTCTTCTGAGGATTCACCTTTTGACTCCATCATTTTTTCCGGCCCATCGACCTCCGGCGAAGATCCTTCCGGCGACTATTCCAGACATGTTCCTTGGATTTCCTGGGTTGCTGGATCAATTTCAGGTAGGGTATCTGCCCCATTTTCCACCAAAAGTTCAAAGATGATCTTGGAAATCTCTGGCATCATTGGAAAAAAATGTTAAAACCTTTCGCAGTCATACCAGATCGATTCTGAGAGGTGGCCAAAATCCCTCAATTCAGATGAAGTAAATGAGTTATCGTTGGTGTAGTTCATTTGTTTATTCTAGGACGGTGATGTATACTCTGGTTCATCTTCAAAAGCAATTTGCTAAATCGTTTTGTCAATGTACTCTTGCGATGGTGAAGGATCCAGTAGCACGTAAAAGCGTAATGAAATCTCCGCATGACTAAGTACACTGAGATAGACTTTAGAGCTTGGTTGGTTATGGCAATCACAATGTTGAGCGATTCTAAAGACTCTAGTTTTTCCAGTGGGCCGTGTGGATGAGCAACCCGAATAAGCTGGTGAGTATTTCAAGATTACCGATTCTCCATGACTGAAGCGAGAGGTTTAATAACTCGAATCACACTCGATACTTGAACTCCACGGGCATGCCGTCGATGGAGGTGTCCCACTAGTAGCAAATGAATCTAGCCCTTCAAACCGGTAGAAGATCATAATCGTAGAATCCATCTATTATGGCATCATTGGGAAGAAAAACTAGGTACTAGCCTTATCACCAATAGACAAGCTCGAATGGGTACGTCCATTGTTTACCCTTTGGAGGATGATGTTCAAAGGGAAAAGGTTGTGGTTCTTGACAAATCGACTGTCCAGTATGATAGCTCGATAGACATGTGAAATTTTTGTGTGTTGTGAAATGGATTGCTTAATGAAATAAGTGATTATCCCCGGCCGGTTTACCAGCATGTTCTCCTCTCCCAAGATTTCACGTGGAACCAATGGGTCGTAGGCATTGGCAGCCGGCCTCTCCTGCTATTGAACTTGAGCAGGAATTCGAGATTGGTTTTGTGCAGTGGGTGCCACTACCATTGGAGCTTGGACTATTTGTTACAATATTTGACCCTATGCCACGGTTTTCGAAATTTGACACAACATCGTGGCTTACGGCATGAATCAGTCGGATGGCCAAAATCTAGGCATCTCAAACATTTACCTTTCCAATCCGGGTGGAGGGAATTTGGTGGCCAACACAACCGCCTTTGAGGCGGAGTGGGAAAGAGTAGGGTTTGAAGAGGACTTTTTTATTTCCTATTTGAGTTAGAGAGAGGGATTGGTTTGGGTAAGGGTTTGTTGAAGGGTAAGAGTTTGTCCTTCAATAGATTGCCTACGCCACCTGTCGTTATTTCCAAGACATTCTGCTTAAGAGACTTGTTGAGCTACTTGAGAGTTTCATTTATTCTTGTTACAAGATTTTCTTTGGGTGGCAGGTCCCACGGTTCTTTTCGTGGCCCGGGGGTGGGGGGGGATTGCGACTCAGAGGTTTTTGGTGAGTCACTAATGGAGCATTATGTATATTGAATAGAGATTGTTTGGTTTGCGTAAGGGAGCAATGGTTTATATGAGAGAGGAAGAAGATCTGTGTTCCTTATCTTTTGTAAAGCGTAAAAGAGAGAAAAGTGAATTTTTTTTTTCAATTCTAAACCGGCCTTTTTTGTCGTAAATCCTCTTGTTTTCTTTCTTCCCATGTTTTCAAAGCCCCTTTCTCTAATGTATCTTTTGTTATAGGATAAGCAACGGGCAATCTATTAAATTTGTATTATGATTCGTGCATTTATAAGAATAATTTTTTATGAATATTAATTCAGAGTTTGTGTTTATCATGAAAATGCAAATTCCAACAATTAAAAATTTCTAAGTAGCAACACGTGATAAATACTTATTTAAGTATTTTTGTCAACCTCAATATAAACTTTTTCATGATGTTACTTTTTTGCGCATAGTTATAATATGAAAATACAGCATAACAAATTTTAATACTCGGAGAGCAGCACCAGACTTCTCCTAGGAAAATTTTTGTATGGAACATACTATAATACAATGAGGATAAATACTTTATTAAGTATTGGAGGTATAATACTTTAGACTATATGACATGACACCAGTATTTCATAATGAGCACAAATGTTATTGAATTCAAAATCAATTTTTATCATGTACAAATTAAATCTGTTAAAGTTAATCTAAAATACAAAATAAAACTTAATAAGACAAATGCTTGATTAAATATTTTATTTTCACTTTATACATATTAACCCAAGAAAGTAAAAATATATACCTTCGTCTTGAGGCTTTTTCCTCATCCTGTTTATTCTTCCACTTAAATTCCACAAATGTATGTGCACTGCATTTTATGCACATATATTTCTCATGGGAATCTGATGCATTTTTATGCACATGGTTGTAATAAGAATTTTTCCTCTGGAAAAAAAATTATGAAATTTTGAGTAAACTGAGTCATGCTAGAAAGCATTAAATTGTTAAACTTGTGCTAGTTCCTGGTATTAGAGGCTAAATAAGGGAATGGTGCTTTAGAACAAGAAGAAAAGGCTTAAACATGTCTTCTTGGCATTTAACCGAACACCTATGAATATAAAACGGCCCAAACATGCCACATTCTTTGATCTCTCTAATCATTCAAATCTCTATTACTCATTCCCCGTGAAGTGTCTTAACTTAATTCTGGAGGACTGGAAAACATGGGCAAAGAACTAAACTTTGGATAGACGAGCGAAGCTATCGCTTTGGACCTTAAAATTATATATATATATATATATATATATATATTCTTAACTTATTTTGGAGAACTAAAAAACAAGGGCAAAGAACTAAACTTTGGATAGATGGAATATATATGTTATAAATTGTGGATCAATTTTCACAAGAATCAGAATATTATATTATTGCCATCATGTATCATCAAAATAAAAAGCACGATTTGTAATAGCTATGTATACATATTTTGATAATTTTTGATAATGCATGATGATAATGATAAATATTTTTGATTCTTTTGAAAATTGGACAATAATATATTTAAACCATATATATTACATCCGTACGGTTGAAATTTGAAGTAGCAATTAAAATTTTGATATTTAGCAATGTTATCACATGTTGACCGAATAACCTCGTTGTCAAAAGAACCCCACTCACTCACTCTCTCTCTCTCTCTCTCTCTCTCTCTCTCTCTCTATATATATATATATATATATATATATATATATATATATATATATATATATATATATATATATATATATATATATATATATATATATATAATCTAAGCTATAATATTAAAAAAAATCATAACCCAACGGACATATTATTTTTGTACTAAGTTACAAAAGAGTCAACACATTAACACTTTATTTTACAAATCTGTCTCACTTAAATTTCTTTGGCTCTAATACGAAATAAAAGAAATCACCATATTTGCTCTATCTGACTTGAAAATTTTATTTCATTTCCTTTATCACTTCTGTCATTCCTAATTAGTTTTTTTTTGATGAAAAATCATTCCTAATAAGTATAAACTTCTGTCCTAATAAAATAATATCACTAGATTGGGTCGCATATTAGTCAGTCAATTGAATTAAAAGTAGTACACGGTAAGAGAAAAAATGTTTGCTTGGCAATCTATTTATCCCTTTTCTTTTCTTCTGATGGTTTATATGATACTTTATATATTTATCTTCTTTCAAATTTGTTGTTCTTTAAAAAATATTACAATAAATTTATATATAATTTATTTTTATTATAACAGTTAACATTATTAATTATATAAAATTTTATTGCAGTCATGTTGGTTAAAAGAAATTTTTTGTCTGGACATGAAAAAGAAAAAAAGAAAGAAAATGAAGAAAATTTGAAGAAAAAAAGGCCTCAAAGTGCTTTGGGTGTCACAGGACCGGCTTTGCCTAAACTAATTTAATAATATAGAGAGTATCGAATTTAATTATGTAGTATCGAATTCCTAATAGGCCCATTATGTTTCTAACTAATTTCATGTCATATTTTGTAGTACAGACTACTGTGAATGGAAAGTTTCATTTTAATCGGGAGTTTGCAGGTAACTGTAACCATTCTCTTTTTCCGACACAAATTGTAACCAATCGCACAACATTAGTGCTTTTTCTAAAATAATAATGACAATCTTTTTGGTAGGAAAACATGTAAGAAAAGAACAATAAGCATTTTGTTATTTTTATAAACGAAATTCCCCTATCTTGAACCTGCCATGCTCATATCCTTTTTTCCATAATTTTTTTTTAAATGAATGGGAAATATTGTTTTTTTAATTGACTAAATATATAATGTTTTTTTCTTGTTCTACTATGATTTGTTCAAGATTTTTGGTTGTTCGACATGTTGGAACTTTTCTAAAGAAAAGTAGAAAGGATACAGTTAACAAGTCATAAAAGTATGTATGTGTTCGAAAAAAACCAAATTATTGAAGAAAATGCAAGCAAAATATCAATCCACTTAAATTATAAGTTATATTTAAAGACTAGAGTCTCATTCTATATTATTATTTTTTAGTGACTTGTACACAAAATAATATACAGAATTGAACTTCTGGGTATTTATTAGAACTCCCGACACTACGTCAAAAAACGCTCGATTATACGGGTTTTTTTTTTGTTCGTATGCATGGTTTAAACCGCGGTAAAACGTGTCTTCTCATGGTTTTGAAACCGTGATAGAACCGTGGCATCTCCATCCATGGTAAGTAATTATACTCGCTGTTTCGTGTAAACGTAACACGGTTTTCTTTTCATAGTTTAAACCATGTTTACGCAATTATGATATCATAATTTTATTATCGCGGTGAACCGTGAGTATGATATCACGGTTATAACCATGCTTATCTTGCATATTTATTACAACATCTTAACACAGTCAGAACCATGATAACATAATGTACAATATTGTAATACATATACACGGTTACAACCATAATTACATTATACTAATATATACACTCAAAAGTCATTTATATCCAACAATTAACCTAACAATTAATCCACCAAAATATACATATCTACCAACTATTCATAAACTAACCGAAATGTCATTATACAACAATTAATCGACCAAAATATCCATAAACTAGCAACCATAAAAAAACCCTAAAAGCAAAACAAAATAAAACTAACATCCCAAAAAAATAAACCAAACATTCAACATACGTACAAACCCTAAAATAGCAACAAAATAAACCTAACATCCCAACATATTAAAGATAAAAACCCTACATCGCAACAGACCCTAAAATCATAACAAACCCTCACATCCATATGCACCAGAACCTAAAAAATTGTAAAAAAGATATGGTCAATAATATAATTAGCTTATAAACATCTTAAAAAATAATATTCAATAATAAACATCACATACCTAGACCGTTTTGCGGTGATCAACCATTTCGTGACGAGCATGACAACTGAATTGTTGATATTGGAACGTCATTTATACTATTAGGGCCAACACTCGTCTATTAATAATACGACACAATAGAAAAATAAATTTAGGGTACATCATAATAATATAAATTAAATATATAAACTAATATTATACCTCCAGACGTAATAGTAATACAAATTCCATCAATTGCTCAACTTTCCGAGTCAAGGTACTTTCGACAGCTGCCAATTTTTTTCATCTTTTTCTTCTATGTCAACCAACTTTTTTTCATGTTTTTCTTCTACGGCAGCCAACTCCTTAGCGTGTCTTGCTTGTTGCTCTTTCATGCATCTTACGTCCAGAACCATCGAGACCTACAATAAAAATATTTCTAATTAATTATATAAGATAAATTAATATTTTTATACAAAAATTAATAAGGCATGAAAATATACATCTAATCCAGATGGCATTTTTATCCAACTCGCCATCTTGATCTTCATTATTGGATGAGCTAATATCTTGAAATGGAGAAATTGATTGTTGAGTTTCTGTCGATGTATCGTCTTGTGGCCTACAAAAGTCTCCTAGAAACCTTTGACATATCTTCAAGTAAACAAATAACAAATTGATGATCTATATCAATTTAACAAGAAAAATCTGAAGAAATCTAAGAAACTAATCTGATTTGATACGATAATCTAGGCTTAATTAACAGTAGATGACATGTAATGCAATTCACTAAATAAATAGATAAATGAAATTTCTCCATTACAAATTCAGTATCTATTTTAACAGCAGAACATATTTGTTATTCTAGCAGTGAAAAATCAAACACTCAACCAGTATTGCCATGTAATTAGGTTTAACCAGTCCTAATAAAGGTACTCTATATTGTATACCACATAGCACAATGTAATTAGATCCTTCTTAATCAAAAAGATGGAAATGTGTTTAGAAAAATTTGATAAATCGACTCAATTGTCAGACTATTTGACTTAATTAGATGGTTGCTCGAGCAGGTTACTGAACATGTGGAATTATATTACAATCTTAATCCTTCCAAAACTCATAATTAAAAAAAAAGAAAATGTAATTGGATCCCTCTTGATTGCAATCCAGGAAAAAAAGAAAATCCAACAATTTACTTCCGAAAAGATTTGATTCAGCCTAAATTGCATGAAATTCGCAATTCTAGTAAGTAGAACTCACCTTAAGCCACCGTTGAGAGGAAGTAGTTGAGCGAGAGGCCTTGAGATCATCAATCACCACGAAATAGTTCAGTTCAGGCCTTGAGCCACCGTTGAGCGGCGGAGAAAGCGGCGTAGATCGATGGGGAGAGTGGCAGAGTGAGCGGAGGAGATCGTCGGAGATCGGCGAAAATCGACGTAGCGGAGATCGGCGAAGGGGAGATCTGATCGGCGAAGATTAGCGGGGAGTGAAGATTGGCGAAGGGGAGAACTGATTAGGCGGAGATCTGATTTCCCAAATCTAATGGGAGACTATTTATAGCAAGGTTTTCTAATCACGGATTTCATCTAAACCGTATTTATAAAACCTATTTTGTAATTCTGATTTTTAAGTAAACCGTGCTTTCATACATAATCAGGCTTTGTTCTACCGGTTTTCAAGTAAACCGTGAAATCAAATTTCACATTATCATGGTTTTGAATAAACCATATTAACAAAACTATTTATTACATGGTTTATCGATTAAGCCGCTGCAATATATAATCGGTTTTGAAGCCATGGTAAGGTGCGGAATTTTTTTCTTTCCTATACACAGTTAGACTTGTGTGTAAAAAAAAAATCATGTATATCAACATTAAGTTGTTTTGCATTTGAATTTGTAAATGAAGCAGTTTTCTTTATTAAATAAAAATGAAACAAATATTTCTTTGAAGGGAGTTATGTCAAAAGTTTGTGCGTGCATTTGTTAAAATCTTGAAATTAAATTCTTTTAGAAGAGAGAAATTTTTTAAGATATGGTTCACATATTATATATGTTCAATTTAAACGGAGTCCTCACTTTGAATATTATAGACATTCTAATTTTGGTTAATAGATGTAGTCTTGCTAATTGTTACTTAAATCATGACCATAGAATTAACATCAAATGACCTAGAAAAAAGAAGATGATGTGGCTCATTTGGGTGGAAGAACTTAGCAAAGAGGGTTTAAAATTATATATATTAATAGATATGTGTTTTGTATTGTGTCAAATTGATATGTATTTTGGTTATTTTTATATGACTTTTTAGTTATTGTGTATATATTTTAGTTGTATTGATATGACTTTTTAGTTACTAGTTATATCTTTTTAGTGAAATGTTATGTCTTTTGTATTGTGTTGGAATGATATGTCTTTTAGTTGTGCTCCTATGATTTTTTTTCTTTTATTGATTATGTCTTTTAATGAATTGTTATGCTTTTTTTTGTATAACGTTGAATTGATATGTCTTTTAGTTGTGTAGATATAACTTTTTAGTTCATGGATATGTCTTTTAGTACTGAGAGGTATGAGATATGCAAGTGGGGTGAGAATCTGATACGCTGTTGGAACAACTTCAGGATGTGCGCGCGGGGGATGCAACCTAGAGATGTGTATCTAGGACTTTTTTTAAGCCACATGACATGCTATGGTTGGATGGGCGGTGCGACGCTAAATAAAGGGGTGTTGCCCCCCGAGTCACGATTTGTAGTGATTAATGTGCCAAAATGCTAATCTTGAAGCTTAAATATTGTTCTCTCATACAATTTGAAAATTTCGAATATATATATATATATATATATATATATATATATATATATATATATATATATATATATATATATATATATATATATTGAATTTGTCAAGTTATATATTAGGTTGAACTTTCTTTTTTTATTACAAGGCCCATAGATAGGGGTGAAAATGGTTCGGATCGGGATCATATCACATTCGTATCTGTTTTATTTTCTCGTATACGAATACAAATACGGATAGCTCCGGATACGAATTCAGTTCGATATATATACATATATGAATACGGCTCAGATATTACGGATACAAGTACGGATACAGATTTATTTCGGATATTAAAATAGATGTATTAATATCCTAATGGATCATATTTTTCTAAATATTTAACTATTTATAAAGATAAAGTTAATAAAATATAGCTATTTATAAGGGAAATTTGAAGAAATAGAAACAAAACAAAAATATGGATATGTATAATATCCGTAGTCGTATCCGAATATGAAGAAAAAAAATCAAATATCCGTATATGTATCTATATATAATGAAATATTTGAAAACGGATTATCCGAATAACAAATTATCCGGGTCCGGATATTATCCGTATCCGTATCCATATCTGAAAACCAAATTGATTACCAAATCCGGCCAGATACAGATATTTTGATTCGAATACAAATTTTTTGCGGATACAAATACGGGTCGGTTGGATAATATCCGACCCGTTTTTACCACTAACCGTAGCCCGTGTAGGCAATATTAACCCCAACCCCTTATTTTTCATCTACTTTTGAGCCTCATCAAGAGGCCACATCATTACTTTTATCTCCGTCGTTTGATCAATTTTTTTGTCAAATCTTAGCCATTCATTTTCTCAAAATTTTTGATATTTTATGGCAACATGTATGTGGTTATTAATAAAACATAATCATATAATTGGCTGAATTGGTGTTCATGTTCCATTCCCGATTTAGTGAGAACCGTTATAAATTTATTTGTGACCATCAGATCTTAATCAAATGACTTCAATGAATCATAGTTCAAAGTTATGTTAAATTATTAATATCAATAGTTAATGAAGAGTTTACTCATTAAAATATAAATAATTTTTCTTTTCTTCCTAAAAAAATTATAATTCATAATGAAATATTTTATTTCTCATGTTAAAATCATCAAATACAAATTTGATGGAATTTTATCTTTATTTTGAGTTTCATATTTTTATGGTTCTAATTTATTTATTTTTCTTGCTAAAATATGTAAATAAAGACTATATAAAAGAACATGTAAAAAAATGATATGATCATTAAGTTATATCTTAAACTTATTTTTCATCCATCTTTAAGCATTCTTAAGAGACCTATCGTCAATTTTATCATGGCCGTTGGATTAAATTTTTTTCAAATCTTAGTTTTTCATTTAAATTATTATCACAATATCATATGGTCAGTTAGATTAATGTTTCGTGTTATATCTCCAATTACGTGAGAACTATCATATCAAAATAAAATCCAGAGTATTGAAAATTATATTATATTACTTAATGTATTACGGATAATATGTATCATTTTAATAACTAACAAAATATAAATAAGAAAAATAATGGTGACAATTTTTTCGTAAATTGAGTCATGTTATATTTTTTATCTATAGTAAACATATTTTTTCTATATATATAATATCATATTTTTTTTTTACAAATCATGTTAAATATAATAATTATTTTATATTTTTTAAAGTTAATCATCTATAATTAAGTCTTACGGGGTTTCAACTAAAATCTATGAAATAAATTATCGTTTATTTTTAGTTTTTAGATCTCCTTCATCGTCCGATTAATACTTGATTTTTTTCTTATATAATATGTCAATAGATAACGGCACAAGAAAAGTAAAGAGATAAAAAAAAAGATGATATTTTAATCTTAGAAATTAATAATCCAAATTATTTTTTGGATTATTATTTTTTTTATGAATTTATTATTTATGTTATTTTATTTCATATATGTAAATTTATTTATATAGAGTTAGATATCATTATAAAATTAGATGTGATCTAGAAACTTTTTTTTAATGAATAATAAATTGATATAATATTTTATGATATAATTCTAAATGATTTTAAATATAACTAACTTATATAACATAATTATTATATATAATTATAATTTATACATAAATTTTAAATGAATAACAAATTTAAATATTCGTAGCCAAATGCGAGCATAATACTAATATTAGTTAACTAACCCTAACCTTCTGTCAAAAAATAAAAAGTTGGAACTTAGCCTGACAAAAGTTTACTTGCTGACCTAGTCAAACACGTCCTATAATTTTGCCAGGAATCTAGTATTTCATCTCCCAATTTGGATCATGAAACACTCGTCTTTCAGCCATTTGGATGATTGTGTTAGAATTTACTAGAGAAACTGGATATTCTGCGGATGAATCTTTTATAGTTACAGTCTAAATGTTTGGTTGAAAGAATCTAAAGTTACTATAATTACGGTTTTCATAATTAGATTGATGTAATTACATGATATTATTAGCTATCAAATCAATGCCATGCAAAACTTTATAATATTTTGCCTAAAATTATATTTGTTTATTATTTAATTATATACTATTTTATCGTTATTAGTTTTTCAATAAAATCACTTTAAAAAAAAAGAAATCATATTCAGCACAAAATAATCTAAAAAGTAAATAAGGCTAAAATATCATGAATTATCATCCATACATCGTATCATTTAAAATATCATCCATATACTCAACTCCAAAACATAAGTCCAATAAATTTAGAAGACTCAGTTTTTTATTTTTTTTAGTACAAGACTTAATTTATTAACTATGCCTAACTCCATAACAAACTTAGAAATTGTATTCTTTAACTTTGAAATTATATCATATAAACTTTGTTGTTAGAATTTGATACAAACTTGATACAATTTTGATATAATTCAGCATATAGAATTCTTTAGCTAGCTCTACACGCCCAAAAAAAGCACTTTTGTTGTAAGAATTTATTCAAAAAAGAAGAATACAATTTTGGTATTATTCGGTTAGAAAATAAATCTTGGGTAAATTTTCCCATAGTTCACTCAATTTTCAAATATAATCAAATAAGTTATTCAACTTTCAATTATCTCATAAATGACACTCAACTTTAAAAAATTCTCAAATCAGTTAGTCAACTTTCAATTGTCCCCATGTAAGTCACTTAACTTCTAAAAATAACCAAATATGTCACCACCCGATTAATTGAAAAAATCAAATAAGTCACTCTATTAGTTAAAAGTTAGATGACTTATTTGATAATTTTTTAAAGCTGAATGACATCTTTGAACTTGACACATCTCATATTTTCTTTAGTGTTTTTGTCTCTTGAAATTCTGAAGGTTTATGAGAAAGACGAGATCACAAGGTGAAGTACACACTCCTCGCAAGAAGGACATCAACAAGCATCTAAGAGAGATCAAGAGGAACAAGGCGCGAAGTGAGCAAGGTGCAACTTCGTCAAGCACAGGAATGCGACAAGAAGAGGCTTCTCCTTTCACGCAAGGGCCTCGAGTATGACAGGAAGAGCTAAACCAGGTTAAAAAGCCACAAAAAGAAGTTCAAACTCGACCTCTCGTCATCCCGTCTTCAACTCCAAGACCCGTTTCTCCGTCTCCGTCTCCATCTATTTCTCATTCTAAATCTATTTCACCAACAACATCATCATCTTCATCTCATTTTAAGAATCAAGAAGTTGAAAAAGAATTTAAAGAAACATTAATAAACACACAAATGGCTCAAGAAAGAACATTAGGAGAATTTTTAGAACACAAAATTTAAGAAAATCCTGGAAACATTGTTATACCAAGAGTACCAAATTTTAAGATAAGTCCATCCATGTTAAGTGCTTTACCAACATTTGAAGGGCATAAAAATGACAATCCATATGCACATTTAGATGAATTTCATATGAAATGCACTGCATTATTTGGTAAAACTGACAATCTGGACAACATTAAGTTGATCCTTTTTCCTCATACATTAGGAGCTGCACCTAGGGATTGGCTTAATCATTTATAGGGCGGACCATTCGAGACATTCGACGATGGGGCGAAGCATTTTCTTAAGCGCTATTTCCCGAGCACGCTTACCGCTAAAATACGCAAGGAGATTACAAACATTCAACAACGAGGCGATAAAATCCTTCAAGAATACTACGAGTGCTTCGTAAGATTGTGCGCATCATGCCCTAACCATAATCTCACCGAGACCTCACTACTCGACCAATTTATCCAAGGGATGAATGCGCTAGAAGCCCGTCTTCTTCAATGTTCGGCTGGTGGATCTCTCAAAGATAAAACCCCTGCCGAAGTGCGTACCCTTATCGAAACCATGGCCGAAGCAAAACTAGGTTGTAAGGGAATCTTGGGGCAAGTAAACACAACAAGTAGAGTGGATCTCAAAGCAATGGAGTCCCGCATCATGGCGAACTTTGAGACGAAATTCAATAAAGTACTTAAGGCGGTAGGGGAAAAAATGGAACCCACACCATGCGAGTTTTGCGCAACCACGGACCACGCAACCGATGGATGTGATACCCTTCAAGACGTGAACCATGTGGACGGTTACCAACGCCCTCAATACGCATATGAAGCTTGGAAGAAAAATCCTAACCTCCATTGGTGTGACAAGCCTCAATATCAACAACCCCGACAAGCTTATCAAAAGTCTGGAGTTTATGTTCATCCTAACACGCAGTCTCAACACCAACCTCAACAACAACAAGCACCTCAACCCCCTCAAGCTTCATCTTCGAACCCCGAATTTGCTCAAATTCTAGCTATGATTTAAAGGATGTCGGGACAAATATCGGGGCAAACCTCGCTTATGAACAACATCAAAGATGAGTTAAAATGGGAAATTACCACTCTTGCCCAAAGTCAAGCCACCCAAGGTCGACAAATGTAAAACCTTGAAATACAAGTCAAACAAATTGCGAGTAAAGTTAATGTGCAAAGGGGACAAATGGAGAACAAGTTACCTTCTCAAGGGTCGGATCCTACAAATCTCAAGCCCATCAATGCGATCCGATTGAGAAGTGGGAAACAAGTGGAATTTTCGAGAGAAGAGGAGGAAGTGGTGGTAGAAAGGCCAAAAGGGGACGAGTCGAGCACAAAAGAGGTACAAGATGTTGAATGTGAAAATATTAACGAGAGGGAGGAAAGAGGAAAATGTGTCAAGGAAAAGGTTCAAGAGAAAGAGAAAGAGGCACCAAAAGAGAAGTCGCATACGCCAAAGGCACCCTTTCTGCATCGCTTGGCGGTAAACACCAAGAAAGATGAACTCGATAAGGATATTCTTGAAGTGTTTAAGAAAGTAGAGGTGAACATTTCAATCATCGACGCGATCCGAATGCACCCTCCATATGCAAAAAATTTCAAGAATCTATGTACAAACAAGAGGAAGCTAAAGGGAAATGAACGATAAATCTACCCTCGGTGATGAGCATCAACACACGAGTGGCCCAAAAAGAGAAGGACCCTGGAGTATTTTCCATACTATGCACCATCGGGCTCCAACAACTCACGAAGTGTATGCTTGATTTGTGTGCTTCCATCAATGTGATGCCTAGATCCGTTTATGAAACCTTGGGCTTAGGCGAGCTCAAAGATACACGTGTGATGGTTCAATTCGCAAATCGCTCTGTAGCCCCAGTTTTAAGAATTGCGGAAGATGTGCTAGTTAAGGTGAACGGATTGGTATTCCCGGCGGATTTCTACATACTGGAAATGGGAGATAATGCCGATTCATCCGCCATTCTCTAGGGAAGACCCTTCTTGAGGACAGCTCGAACAAGAATCGACTGTCATTTGGGCACATTATCCATGGAGTTCGACAACGAGAAGATCACCTTCAACATTTTCGACACGATCAAATACCCCGACAATTACAATGTCTCTAGTATTTGCGTCATTAACGAAATCGACGAGCTTGTGGAAGAGCATCTCGAAGGGGAGTATTTTAATTCTTTAAATTCACTTAATTCAGATTTTGATGATTTTTTGGATGACTTAGAAAATGTAAATGTATTAGAAAATGTGAATGAAAATAATTTACTACAAGATACAAATCCAATTAAAAGTGATGTAGTTATAGAAGAAATACAACATGAGAACTTGCCTAATCTTGAAATTTTTGGAAAGAAGAGGTTTATTCTTTTTCAGGTCCAACTTCGAGCAAGCTTAAGATTTCAGGGAAATGAATGCCCCCATCATTCGAGACGGCACCCGACCTCGAGCTCAAAACGCTACCCGACCATCTCAAATACGCCTATCTTGGACCTAAGGAGACTCTACCCGTCATCATTGCCTCCAACCTAACACCCGAGCAAGAGGAACACTTAGTCGACATTCTGAAGCAGCACAAGAAGGCGATTGGGTGGACCCTTGTCGACATGCCTTGAATTAGTTCTTCGACTTGTATGCATAAGATTTCGCTCGAGGAAGGTTCTAAACCCTCTAGGGAAGCTCAAAGGATGCTGAATCCCGTTATGATGGAGGTGGTGAAAAAGGAGCTTCTCAAGCTTCTTGATGCGGAGATCATTTACGCGGTGGCCGATTTGGAATGGGTATCTCCAATCCATGTAGTTCCCAAGAAGATAGGAATCACGATTATGGAAAATGCCGAAGGGGAGAAAGTGCCAACACGAGTGCAAAATGGATGGAGGGTATGTATTGACTATCGCAAACATAACGCGACGACAAAGAAGGACCACTTTCCTCTTCCATTCATCGATCAATTGCTCGAAAGATTAGCGGGGCGACCTTACTATTGCTTCTTGGATGGCTATTCAGGATATTTCCAAATTGCCATCGACCCCGACGATCAAAAGAAGACAACATTCACGTGTCCTTTTAGTACATTCGCCTATCGAAGGATGCCATTCGGGTTATATAACGCACCTGGTACATTTCAAAGGTGTACGATCTCTATTTTTTCTGAATATATTTCTAAGTTCATTGAGTTGTTTATGGATGACTTTTCCATTTATGGCAACTCATTTGACGAGTGTCTCCAAAATTTGGGCCTAATAATGGAAAAGTGTGTGGAAGCTAATCTTATCTTGAATTTTGAGAAGTGCCACTTTATGGTGAGCTAAGGAATTGTTTTAGGGCATTTAATATCAGAAAAAGGCCTGGAGGTCAACAAGGCAAAGATTGACATAATAAAGACGCTTCATGAAAGACGTACGCTCCTTCCTCGGCCATGCGTGTTTCTATAGGTGATTCATTCGGGATTTCTCCAAGATCGCCCAACCCAAGTGTCGCCTTCTCCAAAAGGAAGTGAAATTCGAGTTCGATGACGCGTGCAAGGAGGCATTCGACATCCTAAAAGGGAAATTATGCGAGGCTCCAATTATCAAGCCTCCCGACTGGAATCTTCCTTTCGAAATCATGTGTGATGCCAGCGACTTGTGCGTTGGTGCCGTCTTGGACCAACGTGTTGGTAAGGATCCTCATGTTATTTACTATGCCTCTAGGACCCTAGACGAAGCTCAAAGAAATTACACAACAACCGAAAAAGAATTATTAGCAATTATTTTTTCATTGGAAAAATTCCGATCATATTTGGTCGGGACGAAGGTTGTTGTATTTTTAGATCATGCGGCGCTTAAACACTTGATGAAAAAGAAGGAGTGTAAACCTCGACTTCTTTGATGGATCCTTCTCCTGCAAGAGTTCAATGTGGAGATTCGGGACAAGAAAGGCGCCGAAAACTTGGTGGCCGATCATCTCAACCGACTCCCGACAAAAGAAGGCGATATACTTCCAATAAATGAGCTTTTCCCGGATGAACAACTTTATGCCATCCATGGTGTAACGTCTTGGTTTGCCGACATCGTTAATTACTTGGAGACCCAGGAGCTACCAAGCACTCTCTCCCATGCTCAGAAGGACACGATAAGGAGCGATGCGCGCTATTATTTTTGGGAAGATCCTCATCTCTACAAGATGTGCTCTGATCAAATGGTGCGCAAATGCATTCCTGACCACGAAAAACAGTCGGTACTCTCTTTTTGTCATATTTTGGAATGTGGGGGACACTTCGGGGGACAACGTACGAGCCACAAGGTCGGCGAACCAAGACGTTACACCATGGATGGTAGCTGGCCAAATCTTTACAAAGATGCTCATTCCTTTGTAAAGAGTTGCGAAAATTGCCCAAAGACGGGAAATCTAACCCGCAAAAATGAAATGCCTCTCAAAACTTTATTGTTTTGTGAGCTTTTCGATGTTTGGGGGATAGACTTCATGGGCCTTTTGAAGGAATTATGCCCTAGGCCAAAGTGTTGGACTAGAGATTAGATTATGAGAAACATGTTTATTCAGTTCATATATGAATGAGTGTATGGGTGACTAATATATTAACGTATATTAGATCAACCATGAATGACACTTCGGATTCACGTCATCAGAATGCGTGATTCTGATAGTAGAACTGTGAACCAATGAATGACATTCTAAACCGTCCCTAGTGATATGTGGGATATTTATAGAGATAAACATACATCAAGTAAGAAGCTACATATCCACGCTAGTATATTCGCAGACTGGATGATCATGTTCTGCTGATCATGGACATAGGGATGTCAAGTCTGGAATATAGGCACGTGTTACAGAACACGTACTGGACTGACCACACTATGAGAATATGCATGGTATATGTCATTAGTGATTTCATATGAATAGTGTGCTTGTTCCTATGACCTGAGGTCACCATGGATTCCTGTATGAGGAACTGCATACTTTAATATGATCTTACGTCATCCGTAACGGGATGATCATTAGGGTTATCATTAGGTATGCACTGAATCATGACGAGAAATGTTCAAAATGGATTAACATGTGTTGTTAATATCATTTTGTATTTACGCAGTCTAATTCTCGATCAGGAAAAAGACTTTGATCAAACTCAAGGATGACATATTACCGTGCCTTGTGATCAAGACGTATATCATAGAACAAAAGGAATAATCAAATGTCTATTCAGATAGGTTTATGATCGTTGATCATTTCATTTAACATGGGTAGTCATGACACCAGTCTAGAGGTTACTCATGACTTATGATCTTTGGAAGATCATTGCCAGCGTTAAATGGAACCTATACGGTCACACATAGAACAATGTCTAGTCGGGAAGGAAATGCTCTTAAATAGTTATACATATGATGTATAAATAGGTGAAAGGAATAATCGGTCATTGGATGATTGATATGAGTGATTGTGCAAAAAATCAGCATAGTTCCGTTGGCAACAGAACAGTTCCGTTGCCAACGGAAGTGCCGTTGCCAATGGAACAGTTCCGTTGGCAACAGAACTCAGCCAATTTCTCGACAGCCAAGTTTTCAGATTATGAAACCCTATTCCATTGGCAACGGAATAGGTCTGTTGGGAACGGATAAGAGCTGTAATTAGGGTTTTAGTTATGGTAACTAAGCAATCATTTGCCTTCTTCTCTAGTATAAATAGAGGGGCAGTCCCCCTCTATTAAACACACATTACAGAGCCTCCAGGCTACCGTAATACAGAGAGAAAGAGAGAGAGTCTCCTGGAAGTATTTCCGGACTCGTCTAGCCGAGTCCGGTTATTCCAACGATTCTAAGTTCGATGTGGATATGAGTAGAGGTCTTCTGCTTTGAAGACTAGTGAGCAATCAGTTTCTTTACCCTAGGAGAAGCAAGGAGTTCGTTCGAGTCGAGCTTTAGGAGCACGAAGGAGAAGGAAGCAAGACGGAAGTTCATTCAGACCTACATCCGCTTGTCTCTCCCGGATCAGGAAGATCCAAGGTATAAATTTTAATATCATAAACTCGTACCTTTATTTCCTTTATGATGATCCTAGGGAGGGTTGAACCCATAGGTTCCGCTGTGCATGTCACGTACATGGCTACGGTTTTCCCAACAGTGGCATCAGAGCATTCGTTAAGGAAATAATCATCGATTATATTTAAAATTTATGAAATTCTAGTAAAATAAATTTTAGGGTTTTGAAAATATCATCTCAAAACATCACGGAAATAGTTTCTAGGAATATAATATTGGATATTATGATTTTCTAGAGTTTCGAAAAAATTATTTTTCGGAATCTGTTTTGGAAACGGAACTAAAATAAAAGGAAACAGAATTTTCAGCGTTATTCCGTTCCGAACGGAACAGTTCCGTTCAGAATGGAATAGGCAGAATTTCTGTTGGAGATTTTTAGCGCAGGTTCCGTTGAGAACGGAGTAGTTCCGTTCCCAACGGAACAAGGCTGAATTTTGCGGAAACCTTAATTTTTGTTATACATGGAATTTTTTATTTAAATATGGTATGAGCCTTAGATCTGTGATTGTTCTGTGATGTAATCTTGTGTGTGTATGCTTGTAATGTTATTTAATGTCTATGGCAACCTGTGAGTTGTCCAAAGTTGTAATTTATGTCAACTAGTGAGTTGTCCAAAATTGTACGTTACTTTTCTAGCAATAGGATAATTGTTAGGATAGATATTATATGAAGACTATGAGACAAAGATCTTGGCGCAATCTTCAGAAGATGACATTGGATCTTCGCACACACACAACGAAGGGTTCGTTGAAGATTCACCTGCAATCTGGAGATAGATCTAGGATTAGGAACCTCATGATCGCTCGTGAGGAATAGACTCATACCATATTTGACTTGTTTCTATGATGTTTATATTTATAAATCTAAAAATAAAATCCTTCAGAATGTTAAGCAAGGAAGTGCCCCCTGATAAGTCATTAATTATACACATTTTATACCCTATACATATATGATATTGCACCATTATATGTGTTAATATTCTATTTATAAGGATAATAATCACAACTTGAATATTGATACTGCTAATGACATATTTATGTGAATTCAGGTGCAATTTTGATGGAGCATAGCTTGGAGAAAATATGTTGGAGCACAAGATGGAGATAATAATCAAGACTCGGATCTGCCGACACAGGCTTAGTATTTCGGTCATAACTCACAACCTGGGCCTTCTCTATATGCATACTATATACCGTTGGAAAGAAGAGAACAAAGCCCACAATTCATTATATATCACCAGAGCCCAATTCAGAAGTCCAAATGACCCAAATTGACCATCTTCTGGACAGATCTTTCATGCACTTTGCATGCACTCTTCATGCCTTTGCCATGCTTCCTTCACACTCTTTGCATGGATCTTCATTCATCCCTCATGATCATCTTTTGAGAGGGTTATATAACCAGGTGCAAGGCATCCATTCTAATCACTTTTGAACTTCATCATTCTCTCTCTTGGAGTTAGGCAAGTCAAGCAAGCTTCACTCTTCTATCCGCGCTTCATTAATGGGTTCTATTATTATTTTATTTTCTTTATTTTCCATGTATTTCGAGTAAGCCCTTCGAGGCATAGTTAGTGTTTATATTTTTGTGTTGTAACTTTTGAGACCATTAAAAATGAATTTCATTTGAACGGTTATTATTCTGTTTTCACTTACTTATTATCCTTCATACTCAATGAATTATTTTAAGTTTATTTCTGTCAATTCTATGTTCAATAGTAATTAACAAGGGCCACAAAATTCCTATGGTTGCTTTGCTCAATAGCCTCCATTAGAATTTGAATAATAGCCAAGTGCAAATAACTCACAACGATCTAAACAGTTCTGAACAAGCTCATTGTTTAGGAGGTTTTGATTTGTTTAAATAACCAATGATTTCTATTGAATTGGTTATGATATTCAAGTAGATTAGTGTTTTTATTTACGAGCTCATCTAAACTAAAACCCTATCTTTTTGTTTGAGTTATTTATCGGTTAGAGCTCATCTTACTGCACTTAAGAGATTAATTTCAAATTCATTATTATAGTCAAGGATAAAATTACATACAAATTCACTACACAAAACTATGCCTCATTTCACAAAACCACCACATCTCTTGATTTTTACTCTAAGTTTCCTCTTTACTTGTTACTTTCATTTTGTTGCAATCAACCAATCAACAACCCCCCCAATTGTGTGTCTTGTTTTAGGTCTTGTGTTTGGTTTTGTTTACGGTCTTGGTTTCTCTTTCTTTTAGTTTTCTATTTTTGTTGAGTCCATTTTCATTAGAGAAGTAATCTTTTTACCTGGTTTAGTCTAAATAGCTCTATGTGGTTCGACCCCTACTTCCACTGTCTACTTTATTGTAGTTAAGTCTAGGGTTACAAATTTCTTTTGGTAAGCGTAAAACGACAGCAAAAATACCTCTTATCAAAATGGCGCCGTTGCCGGGGAGCTAGCAACGCGACTAGTTTAGGTCAATATTCACACTTCTCTTGTGTAGTACGGTAGTCTGCATTTGTGTCAGAGCAAACCAAATTCGTTTTACTTTTTGTCAGTCACATTTTTTTTTACTTTTTGTCATAGTCACACTTTCGTTACCTTTGTTATCTTTTTCACTTTTTGTCAGAGTCAGTCATACTATTTATTTTCACTTTGAGTCTGCATTACTTGCATTCACTAATTCTCTCTCTTACACTTGATTCCAGTTCATGAAAGCTACTCGTAGTTCTAATCTTCCACTTGCACCATTAGATCCGGAGATTGAGAGAACACACCTGGAGTGAAGAAGAGCAATTCTGGAAACACCAAAAGCAGCCGAAGAAACTGAAAAGGTGGAGAACTTGGACAGCGAAAGCGAACCTCCTACTCCACCAGCTCCTCCTCACGCTACAAGAGGTAATACTACAGTCATGGCTAATTTTGAGGATAGGACACTTAGGGACTTGTCTACCTTTGATTTTGCTACCAACCAGTATGGTATTGTATTACCACCGGTCCCGAATTTCAAGATCCATACGGGTCTTCTTCAATTATTACCCACTTTCAATGGGAGCGCCGGAGAGGATCCGCACTCTCACATGCGGGAGTTCAACCATATCACCGCAACAATGATGCCGGCGGAGATTGAAGATGAAGGTCCTTACAAGCTGCGACTGTTTTCATACAGTCTTCGAGGACCAGCAAAGGACTGGTACTACCATCTAGCACCTTTTCCAACAACTTGGGTAGAACTTCAAAAGTTATTTCTAGACAAGTATTTTCCTGTCTCTCTTACCGCTTCTATTAGGAAGCAGATTTGTAGTATTCAACAAGAAGTAGGGGAAACCCTCTACGAGTACTATGATCGCTTCCAGAAGTTGTGTGCAAAATGTCCCAACCATCAAGTCCCGGAGAATCTCAACACTTGTATGATGGGATGCTTCAAGAGACTAGGAATAATGTAGATTCTGCTAGTGGGGGTGCTTTCATAGATAAAACCGTTAGGCAAGCACGAACCTTAATAGAAACCATGGCAAAAAATGCCCAATCTAGTAGAACCAGATCTCGACTTAGGGAAGTTAGTGAGATTAGAGACTGTGATTTGGGGAAGCGAGTGAATGGTATGGACGCCAAATTAGATAGCTTGGCTAATATGATGGCGTCATTCATGGGAACCAAAATGGAAGTAAAAGCATGCGGTGCCCGTACTCGGGACGGGACACACCACCGATGCATGCCCAACACTCCATGATGAGGAGAAAGTCACGTCCACGGCTTGCGGCATCTTCAAGCTAAACCAACACGGAAATTCAAATGGGGGTCAAAACCGTAATTATGATCCCTATTCCAAAACGTACAACCCCTGGATGGCGTGATCACCCAAACTTCGGATGGCGTGATCCAGAAACCAACAACAACCTCCTCAAATCCATAATCAAAATTCTTCTTCTTCTTCACCTCCAATTGACCCTGCTTTGAAAAGTCTTTCTGCCTCCTTTGGCCACATCAACTCCTCTTTTTCAGAGGAAACCAAAAAGTGCCCTAACACATCTGGGCACCCAAATTGCTCAAATATCCTCTCGAATTAAACGAGTTAAAAACTCGGGGGTCCTCACAACTTTCTTCTCAAACTCTCAACCCCGTGAGAATGCATGTGCTATCACCTTAAGAAGTGGGAAAGAAATAGAAGGGAGTAAGGGAAACATGAAAGGTGAAGGAGAGATTGAAGTAATTAAGCCGGAATCCGAGAAGATGAAAGAAAAGCCCAAGGAAATACCACCTTATAAACCTAGAGCCCCTTTTCCTAGCCGTCTAGCGGTTAACACCAAAAAGGATGAGGCAGAGAGAGATATCCTAGAGGTTTTCAAGAAAGTGGAAGTAAACATTCCACTACTCGATTACATTCGTAGATTCTCTCGCTATGCGAAATTTCTCAAGGACTTGTGTACGAATAAGAGAAAGCTAAATGGTCATGAGAGAGTAACAATGAGTGAGAATGTCTTTGCGGTTATTCGCAAGAAGCTTCCAGAGAAGCAAAAAGACCCTGGCATGTTTGCCATTCCTTGCAGCATTGGGCACCATGAATTTGCTCGGTGCATGCTTGATCTTGGGGCATCTATCAATGTCATGCCCTTTTCTATCTATTCTTCCCTCGGTTTAGGACCTTTGACAAAGACCGGGGTGATCCTTCAACTAGCCGATCGTTCTACTGCTATGCCAGAGGGAGTTATAGAGGATGTCCTGGTTAAGGTCAATGACCTTATCTTCCCCGCGGATTTCTATATTCTGCGTATGGATGAGTCTGATAGCTCACCGAATTCGACTCCTATTCTTCTAGGAAGACCCTTCCTTAAAACTGCCCGAAGCAAGATTGATGTGCATAATGGCACTCTTTTTATGGAATTTGACGGAGAGAACATCTCTTTCAACATCTTTGATGCTATCAAGCATCCTTCTGACGAGCATGTCTCCGCTATTTGCACCATCGACCCAGTTGATGAGTGTGTCGACAACTTCTCCTCTTTTGAGTTCATAGATCTGCTCGAGACCATTCTTGATCTCTCTCCAGATGAGCAGGACCTTCTTCAAAGTCTATCTGCCTTGGCCATTGGAGAGGCTTCTTCCTCTTCTCCTTCTCCTCCCTTGATAGACTTGAAACCCTCTCTTGATCCCACCAAACCTTCCATTGTGAATCCCCCCCTCTCTTGACCTAAAACCTCTACCAGCTCATCTCAAGTACGCATACTTGGGTACAGGAGATACCCTTCCAGTGATCATCTCTAGTAGCCTCACTGCTACTCAAGAAGAGAAATTAGTTAACGTTTTGAGAGACCACAAGACTGCTATTGGATGGACTCTGGCTGATATTAAGGGAATCAGCCCCTCTACATGTATGCATCGGATATTGTTGGAGGATGGATCTAAACCATCCCGTGAGCCTCAGCGTAGGCTGAATCCTCCAATGATGGAAGTGGTTAAGAAGGAAATAATCAAGCTCCTTGATGCAGGAATCATATACCCTATCTCTTGATTCACAATGGGTATCACCAATCCATGTGGTACCCAAGAAAACTGGTATTACGATAATTGAGAATCAGGATGGTAAAAAAGTTCTTATGAGAGCACAAAATGGATGGCGAGTATGCATTGATTATCGCAAATTAAACACTGCCACCCGGAAAGACCATTTCCCCCTTCCCTTCATTGACCAGATGCTCGAGCGCCTTGCTGGGCGCCACCATTACTGCTTCTTAGATGGCTTCTCTGGTTACTTTCAAATCGCCGTCGCCCCCGAAGATCAAGAAAAGACCACCTCACGTGCCCTTTTGGCACCTTTGCCTATAGGCGGATGCCCTTTGGGTTGTGTAACGCACCCGGTACATTTCAGAGATGTATGATGTTCATCTTCTCTGATTATGTCACCCGAATTATTGAGGTTTTCATGGATGATTTCACAGTCTATGGTGATTCATTCGATGACTGCATGGGAAACCTAAAGAAGATTCTTCAAAGGTGCGTAGAGACTAATCTGGTGTTGAATTATGAGAAATGTCATTTCATGGTAGATCAGGGCATAGTCCTAGGCCATGTGATTTCCTCTCGGGGTCTTGAAGTGGATAAAGCCAAGATCGATATCATTAGATCCCTTCCGTACCCAACCAGTGTGAAGGACATTCGATCATTTCTTGGTCATGCCGGATTTTATAGGTGTTTCATCAAAGATTTCTCAAAAATCGCTCAACCTCTTTGTCTTCTTCTCCAAAAAGAGGCTTCTTTTGAGTTTAATGAGAAGTGCAAAGTGGCATTCGACCTTCTCAAGGAGAAATTATGTTCTGCCCCCATCATTAAAGCTCCCGATTGGAATCTGCCTTTCGAGATCATGTGCGATGCGAGTGATAGGGCAGTTGGAGCTATTCTTGGGCAGCGGGATGGGCGAGAACCCCATGTTATCTTTTATGCCTCCAGGACCTTAGACGATGCTCAGTGCAACTATACAACTACAGAAAAAGAGCTGTTAGCCATTGTTTTTGCACTAGAGAAATTTAGGTCCTATCTCTTAGGGGTTAAGGTGATTATATACTCTGACCATGCCGCGTTGAGGCATCTTTTCAAGAAGAAGGAATCCAAGCCGAGACTTCTTCGTTGGATATTGTTCCTCCAGGAGTTCGACTTGGAGATTACGAGATAAACGAGGATCAGAGAATCTAGTTGCAGATCACCTTAGCCGCCTTCCTATGAGTATTGAGGAGGGTACCCCAATATCGGAGTTTTTCCCTGAGGAATATCTCTATGCCGTGCAAGGCTATACACCATGGTATGCTGATATAGCGAATTACTTGGTGGCTAAAGACCTACCAGAGGATCTTACACGTGCACAGGCTGATAGACTCCGGTATGATTCCCGATTTTATATTTGGGATGAGCCTTACCTCTTTCGGATTTGCGCGGATCGATTATTCGGAGATGTATACCCGATAATGAGGTTAGATCCGTTCTTGAGTTTTGTGTCACTCTGGAGTGTGGAGGACACTTTGGCGCCAAGCGGACAGCTCATAAGGTCCTTGAGTGTGGCTTCTTTCCGGCCCACTCTACATAAGGATGCTTACTTCTTCGTGAAGTCATGTGAGCGATGCCAGAGAACGGGAGGACTAACCAAGAGAGACGAGATGCCGATGAAGTATATTCTTGCATGTGAGGTTTTTGAAGTGTGGGGTATCGACTTTATGGGACCTTTCCCTCCCTCATATGGCTTTGAGTATATCCTCCTAGCGATCGATTATGTCTCCAAGTGGGTTGAGGCCAAGGCCACAAAACGGGCAGATGCAAAAACCAGTCGTGGATTTTGTCAAGGACCAGATCTTTAGTAGGTTTGGGGTCCCGAGAGTCATCATCGGTGATAGAGGAACCCATTTCTGCAACCGGAGTTTCGAGGCATTAATGAAGCAATACCATGTCACACATAAAACCTCGACAGCTTACCACCCTCAAACCAATGGCCAAGCAGAGCTTTCGAATAGGGAGATCAAGGACGTTTTGGAGAAAGTGGTGAACCCCACCAGGAAAGACTAGAGTCTTCGGCTAAATGACGCACTCTGGGCTTACAGGACTGCGTTCAAGTCCCCTGTAGGCATGTCCCCTTATCGGCTAGTCTATGGAAAGGCTTGCCATCTTCCGGTTGAACTCGAGCACAAAGCCTATTGGGCCATCAAGAAGTGCCATCTAGATTACCCAAACGATGCACTCAACCGGAAGTTGCAAATTCAAGAGTTAGAGGAGATCCGAAATGACGCGTATGAGAACTCCCGAATCTTCAAGGAGAAGACCAAGATGTATCATGACAGGAAGCTTGCCCACAAGGACTTCAAAGTGGGTGACAAGGTGTTTCTGTTTAACTCAAGACTCAAATTACACCCGGGCAAGCTACAAAGTAGGTGGATAGGGCCCTTTCTTGTGACCAAATTGTTCGATTATGGTGCAGCAGAAATTCAGGGTCTAGATTCAGGGAAAGTCTTCAAGGTCAACGGGCACCGGCTGAAGTGGTTTCATAAGAGTTTCGATGCGAGCTGTATTGACATTCACGAGCTTAGAGAGCCAGCATCCACTGCTTGAGGAGATGGAAACGTCGGGCCAACGACGTTAAAGAGAGGCGCTACTGGGAGGCAACCCTGCGAATAAAGGTTGTGTTTTTCTTTGTTTATTTTCTTTTTCTTGCATTGCATCACTACTTTGTGCTTAGCTTTACTCGGCTACTCTCCGAAAAGATATCGCCTATACCTCTATCTTCTTGGAATAATGAACCTCCTAATGTGCATACCTCCTAGCACCTTCAGTCATCTGGCCCAAAATGTGTCAACCTAACCGCTGGCCTGAGATGTATGACCGGGATCCACTCTTTCTCACAAATCGGGTAAACTAAGGTTTAGGCCATGTACAAGGGGAACAAGTTTGAGTCATGCAATCTTTTATTTATTTATTTATATATTTTTTTTTTTTGCTTTGTTTTTTTTTTTTTTTTTTGTTTTGTTTTGTTTTTTTTGTTTTTTTTTTAAGATTGTGACTCAAATCTATTAGGATTATAGGGGCCTAACTTGCCTTTGTGTCAAAAATAGAGTTTACCCGAGAATCTACTTTCATAAATTTGTCTCTAAGATGCATCTCCTCACGAATACACTCGATTTACAAAGCTCATCTACTACACATAAGCCCTCAACTTCTGACACTAACCTCTACTTCCCGTCCCCTATCTTCTTATATAATGCCTAACCCTCCTTCTCCAAAACTAAGCAACAAAATGACTTTAGAAGCTAATAGACTTGGATATTATTTATATATATACGAGATGATATAGTGGGTTATTATGGATATTATACTATACACAACTTGAGTTCCGGGTCACGGTCCAATGGTAAGTCCTCTCATAATTTCTCGCGCAAATCCCTAAATTATTGGCACTCAAACAACAAATCGAGTTCACCAGTGACAAAAGATCCCTAAACCAACGACCTCAATTCTTTTTGAACTGGTCTATATGATCCTTTTGAGTCTAAACAAGTTCCACCACATTATTCAATACCAGTTACAGTTCTCTCTCAATCTTTTAGTTACAATTTGACCGAAAGTGGCAAGTGGACAAGCAAACCAATTACGTAGTATATATATATGTATTATCCACCAAATTCCATCATATTCCACCAAACATAACTTGAGAATTCCCCTCACGACCAAGGTAGGAAATCATGATTCATTTGAATTGAGAGTTATTATGAGAGACACTCCACATATTCCATATTCATATTCCACTATACAAAAAGAGAGTGAGTTCGAGTTTCACCAAGGTGCATGGAATCTTACACAAGGGACCAAAGATCATTATTGGCTGGTATATAAGTGAAGGGCGAGTCAAAAACATGCGACCCATCTTACCAATACAAGTTATAATGTTTGCTCGAGGACGATCAAATGTTTAAGTGTGGGGTGATTTGATAAGTCATTAATTATACACATTTTATACCCTATACATATATGATATTGCACCATTATATGTGTTAATATTCTATTTATAAGGATAATAATCACAACTTGAATGTTGATACTGCTAATGACATATTTATGTGAATTCAGGTGCAATTTTGATGGAGCATAGCTTGGAGAAAATATGTTGGAGCACAAGATGGAGATAATAATCAAGACTCGGATCTGCCGACACAGGCTTAGTATTTCGGCCATAACTGACAACCTGGGCCTTCTCTATATGCATACTATATACCGTTGGAAAGAAGAGAACAAAGCCCACAATTCATTCTATATCACCAGAGCCCAATTCAGAAGTCCAAATGACCCAAATTGACCATCTTCTGGACAGATCTTTCATGCACTTTGCATGCACTCTTCATGCCTTTGCCATGCTTCCTTCACACTCTTTGCATGGATCTTCATTCATCCCTCATGATCACCCTTTGAGAGGGTTATATAACCAGGTGCAAGGCATCCATTCTAATCACTTTTGAACTTCATCATTCTCTCTCTTGGAGTTGGGCACGTCAAGCAAGCTTCACTCTTCCATCCACGCTTCATTAATGGGTTCTATCATTATTTTATTTTCTTTATTTTCCATGTATTTCGAGTAAGCCCTTCGAGGCATAGTTAGTGTTTGTGTTTTTGTGTTGTAACTTTTGAGACTATTAATAATGAATTTCATTTGAACGGTTATTATTCTGTTTTCACTTACTTATTATCCTTCATGCTCAATGAATTGTTTTAAGTTTATTTCGGTCAATTCTATGTTCAATAGTAATTAACAAGGGCCACAAAATTCCTATGGTTGCTTTGCTCAATAGCCTCCATTAGAATTTGAATAATAGCCAAGTGCAAATAACTCACAACAATCTAAACAAGTTCGAACAAGCTCATTGTTTAGGAGGTTTTGATTTGTTTAAATAACCAATGATTTCTATTGAATTGGTTATGATATTCAAGTAGGTTAGTGTTTTTATTTACGAGCTCATCTAAACTAAAATCCTATCTTCGGTTAGAGCTCATCTTACTGCACTTAAGAGATTAATTCCAAATTCATTATTATAGCCCAGGATAAAGTTACACACAAATTCACTACACAAAACTATGCCTCATTTCACAAAACCACCACATCTCTTGATTTTTACTCTAAGTTTCCTCTTTACTTGTTACTTTCATTTTGTTGCAATCAACCAATCAACAACCCCCCCAATTGTGTATCTTGTTTTAGGTCTTGTGTTTGGTTTTGTTTACGGTCTTGGTTTCTCTTTCTTTTAGTTTTCTATTTTTGTTGAGTCCATTTTCATTAGAGAAGTAATCTTTTTACCTGGTTTAGTCTAAATAGCTCTCTGTGGTTCGACCCCTACTTCCACTGTCTACTTTATTGTAGTTAAGTCTAGGGTTACAAATTTCTTTTGGTAAGCGTAAAACGACTGCAAAAATACCTCTTATCACCCGCCATATCACTGAAGCCCTCCGTACTCGCGGGAAATGACGTCCGGCATGGGTCATGCCAAAGCTGAGTGTGCTGGATTCCTTTGGCCAATAATCATACATGGTTAAACTTAATTCAACAAGCAAGTCGGACTTGGGCTCAGGGCACAAGATGGGATAATACACCAGGCATATGATGCTCATTCCATAAAAGGCAAGAGTTGTATATGATCCAATTAGAAATGTTCCTACCTAAATAGTTGAGCAATAAGGGTTGCGCCAAAGCGCACTTAGTGCTCAATGAAATACGGATCTTGACCCACTATGAAACCTCATTTAATTGAAGTTTCCAAATCAATACTACTGAAGGTGTTTGATTTGAAGAAAAATAGTGGGAGTATAATATATGAAACAAAATTAGAATAATTCTAATTTTAAATAATAAACTTTACATTGCATATTAAACTTGTAGAATGAGTTCGAAATTTATGGACTTGCGATATATCCTTGAGAAGGATAAGCTCGATGACACAAATTTCCCTGAATGGTTCAGGACTCTGAGAATTATTCTCAAGAGTGAAAGAAAGTTGTATGTCCTTGAGGCACCCATCCCAAATCCACCGCCTTCGATCGCTTCTAGAGTCGTTCAAGATACTTATCAGAAGTGTATTGACGATTCTGATGAAGTAGCTTGGATGATATTAGCAAGAATGAAACCTAAGCTTCGGAAGCAGATAGGTTTCATGGATTCTTATGATATGATCAAGGAGCTTAAGGAAATGTTCCGAAAGCAGACTAATATTCAGCGCTACAAGGTCACCAAGTTATTAATCAAGAGCAAGATGGCTCATGGCTCCTCTGTCGATACTCATGTGTTCAAGATGAGAAGTCACATTGATTACTTAGAGAGACTTGGTTCGCCTATTCCAAGGGAATTCGCGGTTGACATGATTCTTGGATCACTTCCTCCAAGCTTTGATTTGTTCATTACTGAATATTATAAGCGTCGGATGGAGATGAAGATCACGAAATTGCATAAGATGCTTAAACAGGCAGAGAAGAACATAGAGGCAAAAGTTGTCATTGATGTCCTTAGGATTGAAAAGGAAAGGGAGTTGAATAGACAAGCCGCATGAGAGAGCTGGATCAAGAGTAAAGGCAAGGAGTTGCCTAAACCTGAGAAATCAGAAGAAGTGGTTGCATGTTGTATTCATGATCACCGGAGAGCAGGATGTAAGATATGTTAAGAAGAAGAATCAATGGATGCCATTTCAAGTATTTCTCTTCCTAAATCTCTACTTGGATATTGGATATCCACTGTAATTCTCACATTTTGAATGTGCAGAATATTACTCAGAAGTTGAAGATTAGCTAGAGGAGAAGTCAACCTACAAGTGGAGAATGAAGCAAGAGTTTTTACATTAGCTCTAGAATTTAATTGACTTAGCCATTGTGGACTTGTAATGAAATAAATGTTATTTCGACATTAACATTAAAATGGTTGTAAAATTTATTATTTGGAATAATAAAATTTTCCTAGATTTGTGTATTTGAAATGTTCACTTAGAAAATAACCTTTATATACTAAATAATTAGTCCATTGATTTCATACTTCTAGCAATGTCATCTAAGTCACAAAATAAGAATCGCATTTCTAAAACTCCACCCTATGTGGAAAGTTTGACTCACTGGATCTAGGATCAATTGAGATATGCGAATTTTATTTATCGAACATGATGACAAGAATGGGCAACCATCATGAAGTTGATGTGTTAGTTTGTTGAGTCTCATGCATGTAGATGCATGAGAGACAAAAGCAAGCCAGCTAGAAATAAGGAATATCAGAATTTCATATTAAAAGTGTTTTAAGTAAAAGGTTTACTTAATGAAACAGAAAGTATTTGAAATATTCAAAGCATTTAAGATTGAAATTCGATATTGCCTTGACAAAATAATAAGAGCACTTCGATCAAATCAAAGTGGCAAGTATTTGAGTCAATAGTTCAACAATTATCTTAGAAATTATGAAAAAGTTTCACGATTAATTCTATATGCAGCATCTCATGATGTGCAAATAAAAAAGAAGATGAAACTTATTGGATAAGATTCAGTCTATGTCTCTGAGATTCTTATAGATTTATACTCTTGAATATACTAAACACTGAATATCATAAGGTTCAAATGGACGCCGTATATGATATGGGTTTGGGATAGTCCCAAATTGTCTTTAAAGATTGAAGTATGACTCCTGTCAAAAGGTTTGACAATGTCAACACAACAATCTTTCTGGAATATCAACTCGATATTGTTTTACATCCATTATGAGTTCAAATTATTTGCTACTCATAATTCAGACTTCTTTAAAAGAGATCTCATCTCTTAAAGAAGCAGTGGGAGTGTAATACATCTCGAAAGGTTCGAGGTTCACATACTAGTAATGAACCATTAATGAGACTATCAAGTCGTTGATAAGGCTATACTTGGAACATAAGGTCCCCCTCATGGACCGGTAGACATTAGGCTGAGAGATATGATCTCTCATAAAAGATGCTCATAGAAGATGAGTCGACTTTCTACCGAGGAGACTGTGAAGAGACAAAGTTCTCAAAATGGTTGGACCATGAGAACTGAGATGCAACGCATGTATCATTCATAGGATGCTTGTGAGACAAACATACTTTATGATAAGCTATAAATGGACATTAGTATGTTAGTTGACTGATGGTCACATTTTACTGATTATGAATAAGAGTTATTAAGTCATTAACGTAAGTATATGTTAGAGACCATATACTGGATTGACACACCGTGAGAATACTACATGGTTCGTGTCATTAGTTATTCTCAGTAAAGAATGTATCTGTAATCCTTAGATTTGAGATTATCTCAGTTTCCTACATGAGAAATTTTATACTTTAATATAATCTAACATCATCTTTAACCGGGCGGTCATAAAGATTATAATTTGGTATATAATGAATTATGCGGAGGAAAGAATTTAATTAAGATAGGATTTGTTCCTCTCATAAATTGAGAGAGATATCTTTAGGCCCCTTGATGATTTGATTGAAGAAACGCACGATCGTGCTCGAGTGAATTAATAAGGAGTTACTAATGTCATTTCATGTTCAATCAAATTCGGTGTGAAGAAATATTTATCGACCAATGTAAGGTTGACACATACCATGCCTTATGGACGATATAGATATCGTGTAACAAAGGGATATAATGCATGAACATAAATTAGGTTTGATCGAATCATCCATACTTGCTTAATTTGGGTAATCATGATGTCTTGCTAGAGGCCGCTCATGATTTATAATCCGTTGTGATTATTGCCAACATTAAGTAAACCTACAGGGTCACACACAAAGAAAAACTATTGAGACGTACACAGAAAAATCATAACTTATGTGATAAGTTGTATGAAGAGCTACATAGTCAAGTGACATATCTAATCCTACATCTTATATGATAAGGTGTGTTGCATATATGATTACATAGTTACCATGCACATAGGATATGAAACTTATGGCCTATATAGGCACAAGAGACACCCCAAAATTATTAAGGAAGGCGTTATATTTTTCGTCCAACTTTTGTGAGACAAAAGGAGAGAAAAATCTGAAAATCATTCTCTTGTTATTTCTGTGAAAAAAAATGAAGAACGAATACTAGCATATATCATTCTTTATCCGTTCAAAGGGGTTGTTCGTGTGGATACCGGTAGAGGACGAAGCGAAGTGCGGCGTCTTTGTGATTCGGGTTGAAACCGTGGTTTGTTTGGAGAATTGGTTTGCTTGGAGAATCGGTTGGAGATCAGTTTGTGAGACCGGTTAAGCGAAACATACAAAGGATCGGTTTGAAAATTGGTTTGAAATCGGGCAAAGAAAAGCGTCAAACTAATTCGCTTCCGATCATCACGGATTAAGCGTAATCATAAGGTACAAAGTTATGAACTTTTCTTTGATTTAATTGTAATTCACGGATCTTTCTTTTGGGTTTCGAATTCGATTTTGTTTCGTTTTTATTTTTCTGCTGCGTTATGAACGGTAGAAACCCAACAGTGGCATCAGAGCCAAGTGAATTCTAATTAAATTAAGACGGATAAACCATTTTCAAAATATTTCTTTTGATTTTGAGGCGTTATTTTTCAATTGTTGAATTTTGATCATGAACGGTTGCGATTTCATG
Source organism: Juncus inflexus (assembly GCA_024447665.1). Taxonomy (NCBI): domain Eukaryota; kingdom Viridiplantae; phylum Streptophyta; class Magnoliopsida; order Poales; family Juncaceae; genus Juncus; species Juncus inflexus. Next base: position 13,400,281 of record JAJHPC010000003.1, on the reverse strand, counting down.
AAAGGATGCGACTTCATGAAAGGGTGCATGTGATGTATCTTGATCACGAAAGGTTGCGATTTCATGAAAGGATGCAACTTCATGAAAGGGTGCATATGATGTATCTTGATCATGAACGGTTGCGATTTCATGAAAGAATGCAATTTCATGAAAGGGTGCATGTGATGTATCTTGATCATGAAAGGTTGCAACTTAATTGAAAGGATGCGACTTCATGAAAGGGTGCATGTGATGTATCTTGATCATGAAAGGTTGCAACTTGATTGAAAGGGTGCCTTGGGTATGTCATGAAGGGATGCATGTGATGTATCATGACCTTCGGATGGGTGTCTAAATTTTATGAAAAGGTGCGAAACTACGTATATGATACACTAAATAAATTTCGAAAAGATGTATTCAACACATCAAGTTTTTTAAAGAAATTTTGAGTTTCGGCACTATATAAAATAAAATTTCTTCAGCGGGAGCCCCGCTGTGTCGCCAGTGCGACTAGATGTGCTGCGGGCTCTTTCCTTGTCCCTAATCCATCAACTTCTACTTTCGCGTTTCGATATCTCCCTTTCTTACTCTTCTACAATTGGATTAACCGTGCGTTTCACTCCCTCTTTGATGGTTTGAAGAGTTGGATGGGTGTGGTTGTAAGAAGTATCACATATAGGTGGATATATGGGTTATGAGGGTTAGTTCTCAAGTAGGGGACTGAGGGTCACACTCGCAAGATAGGCTAAGATTCTCCAAAGACTAGGCCTCTTGCCAATTCTCCGAAGAACATGAGGGAAATCCTCCGCAACGGTCTGCCGCTCTCATGGGCATACTAAATATCCTTTAAACGCGGGATTTAATTGCTTACGATGCGGGCTTGTATGTTCCTGTATCAAGTGAGAATAATCTACACAAAATAAAGGGCCCTGGTTTGGTCTACCACCTACTTCTTTTTTTTTTTTTTGGAATGCAAAATAACAAAATGGATATATGTTGGTATGGATATATGCATGCAAAACACTCCCCCAAGATTTAAAGGGAGAGAAAAGGAGCGAATTATCCTGAGTTGAGAGTAGCCAAAGTTACCCTCATGCTCTAGTTGCGGCTTCATGTCCCTGCTCATAATTCGTAGTCATCTTGATCACGCATGACATCTATGACACTTTTTTACGCCGGAGTCATCATCGTCCTCAGAATCCTCATCTCGTGCTTTGTCGCACCACCTTCATAAAAATTCTTGTACTTCTAGAGTTGTGCATGTTCAATACTACTCCAAGGGGTTGTGTTTTCCTCGCGGTCCCCGTTGAAAGCTTCGTGTTCGCGCTAGTGTGTCAACTCATCTCATGTACTCATCCCACCGAGCATACCAAATTTGGATCGCCCCCGTGGTACTCCTCCCGCGATCGTGGCCTGGTTGCTGACTAGCCGCTTCTTCTTTCTCTTTATTGCCTCTTTCTTTAAAATTTCCGCACCACCATTTTTCTTAAATAAAAAACACATGGGTTTGTTGGGAAATCCATAGCCATGTACGTTATATGCATAGCGGAACCTATGGATTTAACCAGCCCTAGGATCTACGTTAAGGGAATAAAAGTACTAGATTAGCCATTAAAATTTATACCGCGGATCTTCCTGATCCGCGAAATGAAGAACGGATGTAGGTCTGAACTATTCTGACTCGCAACCATCTCCTTCCTGAAGCTCGGCTTGCGAAACTCCTTCCTGACGCTCGGCTTGAAGAACTCCTTCTTGAAGCTCGGCTCGAGAAACTCCTTCTTCTACTAGGGTTGAAGATAGATCGCTCGCAAGTACTCAAGATAGAGAACCTCTACTCGTATCCACACGAACTTCACACAAACGGAATTACCGGACTTGGCAAGATAAGTTCGAAAATACTTTCCGAATAACTCTCAAGACTTTCTCTCTCTTTTCTGTGTGATACACAGCCTTCTGAGTTGTGTGTAGAACAGAGGGACTATACCCTTCTATTTATACTAGAGAGAGAGGCGAACGATTGCTCAGTTACCATAACTAAAACCCTAATATGTGCCTATTCCGTTGCCAACGGAATAGGCATTTCCATAACGAAATACTTGGCAGCTAAGGTTATTATAGTTTCCATATATATTCCGTTGGGAACAGAACTATTCCATTGCCAACGGAATGGCACTATTTCATTCAATCAATTATCAAATAATTAATTATTTCGTTCACCAATTCATGCATCATATGTTTAACTGTTTTGAGGCATATTCATCCCGTACGAGTGGAGTTCATTGTGTGACCGTGTAGGTTCCATTTAACGCTGTCAACGATCTTCTAAATATCGTAAGTCATGAGTAACCTCTAGACTGATGTCATGACTACCCATGTTAAATGAAATGATCAACGATGATAAACCTATCTGAATAGATATTTGCTTATTCCTTTTGTTCTACGATATACGTCTTGATCACAAGGCACGGTAATATGTCATCCTTGAGTTTGATCAAAGTCTCTTTCCCGATCGAGAATTGGACTGAATAAATACAAAATGATATTAACAACACATGTTAATCCGTTTTGAACATGGCCATGCATTTCCTTCAGTCCTAGTTCATCAGGGGGCCCAGAGATATCTCTCTCTGAACGAGAGGAACAAATCTCATCTTGGTCACTCACATTCCTCGTCATGATTCAGTGTATACCTAATGATGACCCTTATGATCATCCCATTATGGATGACGTAGGATCATATTAAAGCATGCTGTTCCACATACAGGAATCCATGGTGACCTCAGGTCATAGGAACATGCACACTATTCACATGAGAATCACTAATGACATATACCATGCATATTCTCATAGTGTGGTCAGTCCAGTGCGTGTTCTCTAACACGTACCTATATTCTTGACTTGACATCTCTATGTCCATGATCAGTAGAACATGATTATCCTGCCTGCGAATATACTAGTGTGGATATGTAGCTTCTTACCTTGAAGTATGTCTATCTCTATAAACATCCTATATATCACTAGGGACAGTTTAGAATGTCATTCGTTGGTTCACAGTTCTACTATCGGAATCACGTATTCTGATGGCGTGAACCTGAAGTGTCATTCTTGGTTGATATAAGATTTACATTCACAACCCATACACACAGATATATAAGAAACAACCATTATTGAATAAATAATAATGTCTTAATACATAATCCATTTTCTAGTACCAATACATTTGGACTAGGGCACTAATCCTACAGTCTCCCACTTGCACTAGGCCAACTCTAAGCATTTTATGCCCATAGACCTAACGTGACCATCATGTTTAGCTTGCGGGAGTGGTTTGGTTAATGGATCGGAGATATTGTCGTCCGATGGCACTCTACACATTTTAACATCACACCTTTGTATGATCTTTCTAATGAGATGGAAGCGTCGCAGTATGTGGTTGAACTTTTGGTGAGATCTTGGTTCCTTTGCTTGTGCGATCGTTCCATTGGTGAGATGCTCGGAACTACTCTTAGCTCCTCCAAAATGTTCTTTATCCAAACAACTTCTTTAGCCGCTTCTGCAGTGGCCATATACTTTGCTTCCGTTGAAGAATCTACTACAGTACATTGCTTGGAACTTTTCTATGTCACTGCACCTCCATTTAGGCAAAATAAATAACCTGATTGCGATCTAAAGTCGTCTGAGTCTGTCTGGAAGCTTGCGTTGGTGTAACCCTTTACAACGAGATCGTCTTCCATACCTCCATAGACTAGGAACACGTCCTTTGTTCTTCGTAAGTACTTAAGGATTCTTTTAACAACTATCCAGTGACTTTCACCTAGATTAGACTGAAACCTGCTTGTTGCCCTCAACGAGTATGACACATCTGGTCTAGTACATATTAGGGCATACATGATAGATCCTATAGCCGAAGCATATGGGATCTTATTCATGCGTCTTTATTCCCGCTCGCTTGTAGGACACTGTGTCTTACTGAGAGAAACGCCATGTGACAAGGGCAAAAATCCTTTCTTGGATTCTTGCATTCTGAACCGTTTCATGAGCTTGTCTATGTATGTACTTTGACTCAGACCTATAAGCCTTCTAGATCTATCTCTATAGATCTTCATTCCTAACACGTAGGAGGCTTCTCCTAGGTCTTTCATCGAGAAATTATCTCCCAACCGTTTCTTGACGTTCAATAATGTTGGGACGTCATTTCCTATGAGTAATATGTCATCTACGTAAAGCACAAGGAATACTACCCACTGAACTTCATGTAAACACAAGGTTAACCTTCACTTATGGTAGAACTAAAACTTTTGATGACTTCATCAAAATGAAGGTTCCAACTTCGAGACGCTTGCTTCAGTCCATAGATGGATTTCTGAAGCTTGCAAACCTTACCAGAATTCTTAGGATCGACAAAACCTTCGGGTTGCATCATGTGCACGTCCTTGGTCAGATTTCTGTTTAGGAACGCTGTTTTGACATCCATTTGCCATATTTCATAGTCATAATATGCTGCTATGGCTAATAGAATTCTGATGGATTTAAGCATAGCTACCGGTGAGAAAGTTTCGTCATAGTCAATACCATGAACTTGTTTGAAACCTTTCATCACAGTTCTTGCTTTGTAGGTTTGTACCTTTCCATCCACGTTAGTCTTCTTCTTGAAGACTCACTTACATCCGATGGTCTGAGTTGTGTGTAGAACAGAGGGACTATGCCCTTCTATTTATACTAGAGAGAGAGGCGAACGATTGCTCAGTTACCTTAACTAAAACCCTAATCTACGCCTATTCCATTGCCAACGGAACTATTCTGTTGCCAACGGAATAGGTATTTCCATGACGAAATACTTGGCAGCTAAGGTTATTATAGTTTCCATATATATTCCGTTGGGAACAGAACTATTCCATTGCCAACGGAATGGCACTATTTCATTCAATCAATTATCAAATAATTAATTATTTCGTTCACCAATTCATGCATCATATGTTTAACTGTTTTGAGGCATATTCATCCCGTACGAGTGGAGTTCATTGTGTGACCGTGTAGGTTTCATTTAACGCTGTCAACGATCTTCTAAAGATCGTAAGTCATGAGTAACCTCTAGACTGATGTCATGACTACCCATGTTAAATGAAATGATCAACGATGATAAACCTATCTGAATAGATATTTGCTTATTCCTTTTGTTCTACGATATACGTCTTGATCACAAGGCACGGTAATATGTCATCCTTGAGTTTGATCAAAGTCTCTTTCCCGATCGAGAATTAGACTGAATAAATACAAAATGATATTAACAACACATGTTAATCCGTTTTGAGCATGGCCATGCATCCTAGTTCATCAGGGGGCCCAGAGATATCTCTCTCTGAACGAGAGGAACAAATCTCATCTTGGTCACTCACATTCCTCGTCATGATTCAGTGCATACCTAATGATGACCCTTATGATCATCCCATTATGGATGACGTAGGATCATATTAAAGCATGCTGTTCCACATACATGAATCCATGGTGACCTCAGGTCATAGGAACATGCACACTATTCATATGAGAATCACTAATGACATATACCATGCATATTCTCATAGTGTGGTCAGTCCAGTGCGTGTTCAAGCCTTCGGATGAATCAATCAAGTTCCAAACTTAATTATCTTGCATGGATTGCATCTCGGCACTCATGGCCTCTAACCATTTCTGAGAGTCGGGACTCTTCATACCGTCTTGGTAGGACGTGGGTTCATCATCTATGAACGTCACATCATCATCATTAGACACGAGAAATCCGTATCTCTTGGGCTCATGACAAATCCTACTAGATCTACGTTGAGTCTTTTATGTTCCAAGCCCCCCAACTCCTTGAGAGCTTGTTTGTTCCTCCATCATAGGTTCTGCAACTATAGGTGGGTCTCGAATTTCTTCGAGTTGTACTTTGCTCCCACTGCTTCTCATGGAGACAAACTCTCTTTCCAAGAAGGCTCCACTGCGAGCAACAAACACTTTTTTCTCTGATGGGTGGTAAAAGTAATATCCTTTAGTTTCCTTAGCATATCCCACAAATAAGCACTTGTCAGATTTGGGTCCAAGATTATCGGGAAACTGACATTTGACATAAGTCTCACATCCCCAAATTTTAAGAAAAGACAACTTGGGGCTTTTCCCCGTCCACATCTCATACGGCGTCTTTTGAACCACTTTGGATGGAATCCTGTTCAGTATGAATGCGGTAGCCTCAAGAGTGTAACCCCAAAAAGACATTGAAAGGCTTGTTTGACTCATCATCGATCGAACCATATCTAATAAGGTTAGATTCCTCCTTTCGGACACTCCATTCCACTGAGGAGTTCCTGGAGGAGTCAGTTTTGAAACTATTCCAGATTCTCTGAGATGATCCTCAAATTCCTGAATCAGATATTCGCCTCCTCGATCAGATCGAAGTGCTTTAATCTGCTTGCCAAGTTGATTTTGTACTTCATGCTTAAATTCTTTGAACACTTCAAAGGATTCAGACTTGTGCTTCATTAGGTAGACATATCCGTATCTACTCAAGTCGTCCGTGAAAGTTATGAAGTACCGATACCCACCTCTAGCCGGCGTACTCATTGGTCCACATACATTGGTATGTATGAGTTCTAATAAGTCATTGACCCTCTCACCAATATTTGTGAAGGGTTTCTTTGTCATCTTGCCAAGCAAACAAGACTCGCACGTCTCAAATGATTCCAAATCAAATGAGTCTAAAAGTCCATGAGAGTGGAGTTTAGAAATGCGTTTCTCATTTATATGGCCTAGGCGACAGTGGCAGAGGTATGTCGTATTTGAGTCATTCGGTTTATATCATTTAGTGTTAATGTTACATATGGCTTTATAATTCTCTTTCTTAAGATCTAGCACGTAAAGACCTCTTTCTAATAGAACATTTCCATAGAAAATATTATCTTTTAAGATAGAACAATTATTATTCTCAATAACAAATTTATAACCATCCAAAGCTATACTAGAAATAGAAATAATATTTCTGCTCATAGCAGGTACAAAATAACAATTATTAAGTACTAATACAAGCCCACTAGGCAAAGTCAATAAATAAGTTCCTACGGCTAATGCAGCAACTCTTGCTCCATTTCCCACACGCAGGTCGACTTCGCCCTTAGCTAATCTTCTACTCCTTTGTAATCCCTGCACATCATTACAAATGTGAGTACCACATCTGGTATCCAATACCCAAGATTTAGGAGTAAGAGAATTAGTTTCAATAACAAAAATACCTGAAGCAGTAGTCACACTACCCTTCTTGATTTCATCCTGAAAGAGTTTACAGTTTCTCTTCCAATGACCAACCTTGTTGTAATGGAAGCAAACTCCCTCCTTGTCTTTCTTGATCTTAGGTTTAGTCAACACCTTGCCTTTACCCTTGCTCTTATTTCCGGTCTTCTTACCCTTCTTCTTGTGAACCATTAGGACCTCTTTGACAACGTTTGTCTTCATGTCCTCCTGTGCGTTCTTAAGCATCCCATGCAACTCAGTGATGGATTTCTCCATTTGATGCATATTATAGTTCATGATGAATTTCTTAAAACTAGGAGGCAATGACCCGAGAATTATGTCAACAGTCAATTCTCTGGGCATAGCTGAACCAAGCCTCTCCAATTGATCAAGATAGCTCTTCCTCTTGAGTACATGAGCACTCACAGATGAACCTTCACCCATCTTCGTGCCAGTCAGAGAGACAGTCGCTTTGTAGCGCTTAACCCTAGCCTGCTCTTAGAGCATTTTCTTAATAGTTACGATCATATCGTAAGCACCCATGTCCTCCAGTTGCTTCTGAAGCTCGGAGGTCATGGTCGCTAGCATGAGACAAGCTATCTCTTGTGTCGTCCTTAACGCATTTAGCATACGCATCTCGGGCTGCCCTTGTGGCCCCCTGTTCTGGTTCCTCTAGGTAAGCCTCTTCTATGACATAAAGTTTATTGTCAGCATTGAGAACAATTCTCAGGTTTTTAAACCAGTCAAGGAAGTTAGACCCATTGAGCTTATCCTTCTCAGGGATAGATCACAAATTCAACCCAGTTGAATTATTATTTTCCATGATTCTACAAGTTAAAATGTAAAGTGCCATTATTATTTATTCATTGGGGGTGTTTTGGTTTTGGTGTTTCTTATATTGTACTCCCACTATTTTTTCTTCAAATCAACCACCTTCAGTTGTATTGATTCAGAAACTTCAAATGAGTGAGCTTTGATAGTGAGTCAAGATCCGTATTTCATTGAGTATTAAGTGCACTTTGGTGCAACCCTCAATGCACAACTATTTAGGTAGGAACACTTCCAATTATATCATATACAACTCTTACCTTTTATGGAATGATTATCAGCGAAATAGAGTCCAGCACACTCAGCTTTGGCATGACCCATGCTGGACGCCATTTTCCGCATACCCTCCTTTACAAAGACAATGCCCCATATGCTCAGCTTTGGCATGACCCACATGGAAGACTGTCTTAAGTACCAAGGGCTTCAGTGACATGGGGGGCACTTCCTTACTTAACATTCTGAAGGATTTTATTTTTGATTTATAAATATAAACCTCACAGAAACTAAGTAAAATATGGTATGAGCCTAATCCTCACAAGCGATCATGAGGTTCCTAATTCTAGATCTATCTCTAGATTGCAGAACTAATCTTCAACGAACCCTTCATTGTGTGTGTGAAGATCCAATGCCATCTTCCGAAGATTGCGCCAAGATCTCTTGCATGGAAGTCTTGAAATAATATCTATCCTAACAATTATCCTATTGCGAGAAAAGGTAATTTACAAATCTGGACAACTCACAGGTTGCCACAATTACAACTTTGGATAACTCACTGATTGCCATAGATATTAAATAAAATTACAAGCATTCACACACAATATTACATCACAGAACAATCACAGATCTAAAGCTCATACTATTTTTGTATATTTAAATTCCATGTATAACAAAATTAGGGTTTCTCGTAAAATCTACATTATTCCGTTGGGAACGGAATTGTTCCGTTCTAAACGGAACTATTCCGTTCTCAACGGAGACTTGCTGGAAATTCGTATTTTCTTTTGTTTTAGTTCCATTTCCAAAACGGATTTCGAAAAACTATTTTTCGAAACTCCAAGAAATCATAATATCCAATATTATATTCCTAGAAACTATTTCCGTGATGTTGTGAAATAATATTTTCAAAACCCTAAAATTTATTATACTAGAATTTACTAAATTTTAAATATGTAATCGTCGATTATTTCCTTAACGAACGCTCTGATGCCACTGTTGGGAAATTCATAGCCATGCACGTTACATGCGCAGCGGAACCTATCGATTTAACCCGCCCAAGGATCTATGTTAAGGGAATAAAACTACGAGATTAGCCACTAAAATTTATACCTCGGATCTTCCTAATCCGCGAGATGAAGAACGGATGTAGGTCTAAACTATTTTGACTCGCAACCGTCTCCTTCCTAAAGCTCAGATCGCGAAACTCCTTCCTGTCGCTCGGCTTGAAGAACTCCTTCTTGAAGCTCGGCTCGAGAAACTCCTTCTTCTCCTAGGGATGAAGATAGATCGCTCGCAAGTACTCATGACAGAGAACTTCTACTCGTATCCACGCGAACTTCACACGAACGGAATAACCGGACTTGGCTAGACAAGTCCAGATATACTTTCCGAATAACTCTCAAGACTTTCTCTCTCTTTTCTGTGTGATACACGGCCTCTATATTCTTGACTTGACATCTCTATGTCCATGATCAGTAGAACATGATCATCCTGCCTACGAATATACTAGTGTGGATATGTAGCTTCTTACTTGAAGTATGTCTATCTCTATAAACATCGTACATATAACTAGGGACAGTTTAGAATGTCATTCGTTGGTTCACAGTTCTACTATTAGAATCACGTATTCTGATGGCGTGAACCCGAAGTGTCATTCTTGGTTGATATAAGATTTACATTCACAACCCATACACACAGATATATAAGAAACAGCCTTTATTGAATAAATAATAATGTCTTTATACATAATCCATTTCCTTGTACAAATACATTTGGCCTAGGGCACTAATCCTATAGGGTTGTCTCCCAAGAAGCGCTTGTTTTAGGTCACTAGTTTGACCATCTCCTCTGTGTTAACCTCGCTCAAACGGATCATAGACACGAGAAATCCCACACCAATTCGCGCCATAGAATCTGCGCGGGAATCACATCCCCATAAGAAAAGAGATACCTTTCACCTTCTTCTCATGGAAAACCTTGCTCTAGTCGGGGTAGAGTTTGAAAGTTTATGTCGAGAGGGGTGCATTGTCTTCTACACCCAGCATTTGTACCATCAAGCGGATCCGGTCTTCAGTAGGTAACCCTTAGCTTCGGTCATACAGGCCGTGGGAGATGGAGTTGGTTCTCATGGTCATCCGTGCTGGGTGCATCGACCATCTGCTCCATGTGTTATGGAGGCACTACCACGTGTTGCGGTAGAACTGCAGGTCCCGGCTCTCCTTCCTTCTTTTCTACTTCTAACATCACTTCGTCATACTCGTCTTCTTCGCATAGATCAATAACTCGGGCTATATCTCTTCGTAATAAGTTACAAAGTAGATTGTAAACAATGTCATTGTCATTTTGGTTTTGGTCGGAGGAGTAGTCGAGGTTTTGAATAAAGTCAAGGCTCTCGTGAGTGTGGCACGGTGTGTCATTTTGGTATTTCCAACCGATGTTTCGTTGATCGCTCTACTCATCACAATTGTTACCTCATTGCGTCGGTTCGGCTCATTACCTCTTTTTTTCGAAGATCACGGGTTGAAAACAAGGTGAGGGTTCGTACTCGTCAACTATACAGTCATCGTGTAACATCCTTGCATCAGAAACCACGAACTGGAGACAAGGTGGAATCTCATACCCATCAAGCAAGTGCCATGGATCTATACAGTCGGCGTGTACTACCCTTGTGTTCGAAAGCAAACGGAATATATATGGATACTGTAATAACCTTAGCTGCCAAGTATTCCGTTATGGAAATACCTATTCCTATGGCAACGGAATAGTTCCGTTGGCAATGGAATAGGCGCAGATTAGGATTTTTAGTTATGGTAACTGAGCAATCGTTCGTCTCTCTCTATCTATTATAAATAGAAGGGCATAGTCTCTCTATTCTACACACAATTCAGAAGCCTTACACAGAAAAAGAGAGAGAAAGGTTTTGAGAGATTTTCGGAAAGTATATCCGGACTTGTCTAGCCGAGCCGGTTATTCTGTGCGCCTGGAGTTCACATCGATACGAGTAGAGGTTCTCTATCTTTAGAACTTGCGAGCGATCAATCTTCATCCCTAGGAGAAGCAAGGAGTTTCGCGAGTCGAGCTTCAGGAAGAAGAAGGTTGCAAGTCAAGAAAAGTTCATACCTACATTCGTTCTTCGTCTCGCGGGGAAGATCCGAGGTATAAATTTTAATAGCTAATCTCGTACCTTTATTCCGTTAATGTAGATCCTAGGGCGGGTTAAATCCATAGGTTCCGTTGTGCATGTAACGTACATGGCTATGGATTTCCCAACAGTGGCATCAGAGCATTCGTTAAGGAAATAATCATCGACTATATATTTAAAATTTATGAAATTCTAGTAAAATAAATCTTAGGATTTTGAAAATATTATTTCAAAACATCACGGAAATAGTTTCTGGGAATATAATAATGGATATTATGATTTCCTAGAGTTTCGAAAAATAATTTTTCGAAATCTGTTTTGGAAACGGAACTAAAACAAAAGGAAAAAAAAATTCTTGCACGTCTCCGTTCCGAACGGAGTAGTTTCGTTGAGAACGGAATAAAGCAGGAAATTCGTGATTTTTCAGTGTTATTCCGTTGAGAACGGAGTAGTTCCGTTTCTAACGGAATAATGCTGATTTTGCGAGAAATCCTAATTTTTGTTATACATGGAATTTAAATATTCAGATATTGTATGAGCTTTAGATCTGTGATTGGTATGTGATGTAATCTTGTGTGTGAATACTTGTAATTTTAATTAATATTTATGGAAACCAGTGAGTTGTCCAAAGTTTTAATTATGGTAACCTGTGTGTTGTCCAAAATTATAAATTACTTTTTCTAGCAATAAGATAGTTGTTAGGGTAGATATTATATCATACATTATTAAACTTAAATGAGCAAGCAAGCTGAGTGGGTTCAGGGCACAAGATGGAATAATACACCGGGCATATGATGCTCATTCCATAAAAGGAAAGAGTTGTATATGATAGAATTGGAAGTGTTCCTACCTAAATAGTTGTGTATTGAGGGTTGCACCAAAGCGCACTTGATACTCAAGGAAATACGGTTCCTGACTCACTATGAAACTTCATTTTATTGAAGATTCCAAATCAATACTACTGAAGGTGATTGATTTGAAGAAAATAGCGGGAGTACATATAAGAAACACCAAAACAAAATAAATGAATGAATAATAATGGCACTTTACATTTTAACTTGTAGAATAATGGCAAATAATAATGATTCAACTGGGTTGAATTTGCAATCTATCCTTGAGAAGGATAAGCTCAATGGGTCTAACTTCCTTGACTGATTAAGAAACCTGAAAATTGTTCTCAAGGCTATCCCCAAAGAATTGGCTATTGACATAATTCTTGGGTCATTGCCACCTAGTTTTAAGCAATTCATCATGAACTATAATATTCATTAGATAGAAAAATCCATCACCGAGTTGCATGGGATGCTTAGGAACGCACAGGAGGACATGAAGACAAATGTTGTCAAAGATGTCCTAATGGTTCATAAGAAGAAGGGTAAGAAGACCGAGAACAAGAGCAAGGGTTAAGGCAAGGTGTTGCCTAAACCTAAGATCAAGAAAGACAAGGAGGGAGTTTGCTTCCATTGCAACAAGGTTGGCCATTGGAAGAGAAACTGCAAACTCTATCAGGACGAAATCAAGAAGGGTAGTGTGACTACCGCTTCAAGTATTTTTGTCATTGAAACTAATTCACTTAATTCTAAATCTAGGATATTGGATACCGGATGTGGTACTTATATTTGTAATGATGTACAGGGACTACAAAGGGGTAGAAGATTAGCTGAGGGCAAAGTCGACCGGCGTGTGGAAAAAGGAGCAAGAGTTGCTGCATTAGCCGTAGGAAATTATATATTGACTTTGCCTAGTGAACTTGTATTAGTACATAATAATTGTTATTTTGTAACTACTATGAGCAGAAATATTATTTCTATTTCTAGTCTAGCTTTGAATGGTTATAAATTTGTTATTGAGAATAATAATTGTTCAATCTTAAAGGACAATCTTTTCTATGGAAATGTTCTATTAGAAAGAGGTCTTTACGTGCTAGATCTTAAGAAAGAGAATTATAAGTCCATATATACCATTAATACTAAATGATTCAAACCTAATGACTCAAATACGACATAGCTCTTGCACTGTAGCTTAGGCCATATAAATGAGAAACGCATTTCTAAACTCCACTCTCGTGGACTTTCAGACTCATTTGATTTGGAATCATTTGAGACGTGCGAGTCTTGTTTACTTGGCAAGATGACTAAGAAACCCTTCACAAAAGTTGGTGAAACGGTCAATGACTTTTTAGAACTCATACATACTGATGTATGTGGACCAATGAGTACGTCAGCTAGAGGTGGGTATCAGTACTTCATAAGTTTCACGGACGACTTCAGTAGATAAGGTTATGTCTACCTAATGAAGCACAACTCTGAATCCTTTGAAGTGTTCAAAGAATTTAAGAATGAAGTACAAAATCAACTTGGTAAGAAGATCAAAGCATTTCGATCTGATCGAGGAGGCGAATATCTGAGTCAGGAATTTGAGGATCATCTCAAAGAATGTGGAATAGTTTCACAACTTACTCCTCCAGGAACTCCTTAGTGCAATGGAGTGTCCGAAAGGAGGAATCGAACATTATTGGATATGGTTCGATCGATGATGAGTCAAACAAGTCTTTCAATGTCTTTCTGGGGTTACGCTCTTGAGACAGCCGCATTCATACTGAACAGGATTCCATCCAAAGCGATTCAAAAGATGCCATATGAGATGTGGACGGGGAAAAGCCCCAAGTTGTCTTTTCTTAAAATTTGGGGATGTGAGAGTTATGTCCAACTTCAGTTTCCCGATAAACTCGGACCCAGATCTAATAAATGCCTGTTTGTGGGATATCCTAATGAAACTAAAGGATATTACTTTTACCACCCATCGGAGAACAAAGTATTTATTGCTCGCAATGGAGCCTTCTTGGATAGAGAATTTGTCTCTATGAGAAGTAGTGGGAGCAAAGTACAACTCGAAGAAATTTGAGACCCACCTGTAGTTGCATAACCTATGATGGAGGACCAAACAAGCTTTCCAAGAGTTGGCGAGCTTGAAACACAACAGACTCAACGTAGATCTAGTAGGATTCGTCATGAGCCCGAGAGATACAGTTCTCATGTTTAATGATGATGATGTGACATTCATAGATGATAAACCCACATCCTACCAAGATGCTATGAAGAGTCCTGACTCTCAGAAATGGTTAGAGGCCATGAGAGCCGAGATGCAATCCATGCAAGAGAATCAAGTTTGGAATTTGATTGACCCATCCGAAGGCTTGAAGACCATTGGATGTAAGTGGGTCTTCAAGAAGAAGACTGACATGGATGGAAAGATACAAACCTACAAAGCAAGGCTTGTGGCGCAAGGTTTCAAACAAGTTCGTGGTATTCACTACGATGAAACTTTCTCACCTGTAGCTATGCTTAAATCCATCAGAATTCTATTATCCATAGTAGCATATTAGGACTATGAAATATGGCAAATGGATGTCAAAACAGCTTTCCTAAACTGAAATCTGTCCGAGGACGTGCATATGATGGGACCTGAGGGTTTTGTCGATCCTAAGAATTCTGGTAAGATTTGTAAGCTTCAGAAATCCATCTATGGATTGAAGCAAGCATCTCGAAGTTGGAACCATCGTTTTGATGAAGTCATCAAAAGTTTTGGTTTTGCCAAAAGTGAAGGTGAGCCTTGTGTTTACATGAAGTTCAGTGGGAGCACGGTAGTATTCTTGGTGCTTTACGTAGATGACATATTGCTCATGGGAAATGAAGTCTCAATATTATTGAACGTCAAGAAATGGTTAGGAGATAATTTCTCGATGAAAGACCTAGGAGAAGCCTCCTGTGTACTAGGAATCAGGATCTATAGAGATAGATCTAGAAGGCTTATAGGTCTGAGTCAAAGTACATACATAGACAAGGTCATGAAACGGTTCAGAATGCAAGAATCCAAGAATGGATTTTTGCCCTTGTCGCATGGCGTTTCTCTCAGTAAGACAAAGTGTCCTACAAGTGAGCAGGAACAAAGACGCATGAATAAGATCCCATATGCTTCGGCTATAGGATCTATCATGTATGCCATGATATATACTAGATCAAATGTGTAATACTCATTGAGCGCAACAAGCAGGTTTCAGTCTAATCCAGGTGAAAGTCACTGGATAGCTGTTAAAAGAATCCTTAAGCACTTACGAAGAACTAAGGACATGTTCCTAGTCTATGGAGGTATGGAAGATGAGATCGTTGTAAAGAGTTTCACCGACGCAAGCTTCCACAGAGACTCAGACGACTTTAAATCGCAATCAGGTTATTTATTTTGCCTAAATGAAGGCGCAGTGATATGGAAGAGTTCCAAGCAATGTACTATTGAAGATTCTTCAACAGAAGCAGAGTATATAGCCACTACAAGAAGACGCTAAAGAAGTTATTTGGATAAAGAACTTTTTGGAGGAGCTAAGAGTAGTTCCGAGCAACTCGGAACCAGTTGATCTATATTGTGACAACAATGGAGCGATCGCACAAGCAAAGGAACCAAGATCTCACCAAAAGTCCAAGCACATACTGTGACGCTTCCATCTAATCAGAGAGATCATACAAAGGTGTGATGTTATAATGTGTAGAGTGCCATCGGATGACAATGTCGCCGATCCATTAACTAAACCACTCCCGCAAGCGAAGCATGAGGGTCATGTTAGGTATATGGGCATAAGATGCTTAGAGTTGGCCTAGTGCAAGTGGGAGACTGTAGGATTAGTGCCCTAGGCCAAATGTATTTGTTCTGGGAAATGGATTATGTATTAAGATATTATTATTTATTCAATAAAGATTGTTTCTTATATATCTGTGTGTATGGGTTGTGAATGTATATCTTATATCAATCAAGAATGACACTTCGGATTCACGTCATCAGAATACGTGATTCTGATAGTAGAACTGTGAACCGACGATGACATTCTAAACTATCTCTAGTGATATGTAGGATGTTTATAGAGATAGACATACTTCAGGTAAGAAGCTACATATCCACACTAGTATATTCACAGGCTGGATGATCATATTCTAATGATCATGGACATAGAGATGTGAAGTCTGGAATGTAGGTACAAGTTAGAGAACATGCACTGGACTGACCACACTATGAGAATATGCATGGTATATGTCATTAGTGATTCTCATATGAATAGCGTGCTTGTTCCTATGACATGTTCCTATGACCTGAGGTCACGATGGATTCCTGCATGTGGAAGTACATACTTTAATATGATCCTACGTCATCCGTAATGGGATGATAATTAGGGTCATCATTAGGCATGCACTGAATCATGATGAGGAATGTGAGTGACCAAGATGGGATTTGTTCCTCTCGTCATGAGGGAGATATCTCTGGGCCCCCTGATGAGGTTGGACTGAACGAAATGCATGGTCATGTTCAAAATGGATTAACATGTGTTGTTAATATCATTTTGTATTTACGCAGTCTAATTCTCGATCAGGAAAGTGACTTTGGTCAAACTCAAGGATGACATACTTCCATGCCTTGTGATCAAGATATATATCGTAGAACAAAAGGAATAATCAAATGTCTATTCAAATAGGTTTATGATCGCTGATCATTTCATTTAACATGGGTAGTCATGACATCAGTCTAGAGGTTACTCGTGACTTACGATCTTTAGAAGATCGTTGCCAGGGTTAAATGGAACCTACACGGTCACACAAGAAACTTCATTCGTACGGGATGAATATGCCTCAAAACAGTAATATATATGATGTATAAATTGGTGAACGAAATAATCAATTATTGGATAATTGATTGAACAAAACAGTGACATTCCGTTGGCAACGGAATAGTTCCGTTCCCAATGGAATATATATGGAAATTGTAATAACCCTAGTTGCCAAGTATTCCGTTATGGAAATACCTATTCCGTTGGCAATGAAATAGTTCCGTTGGCAACGGAATAGGCGTAGATTAGGGTTTTTAGTTATGGTAACTAAGCAATCGTTCGCCTCTCTCTCTAGTATAAATAGAAGGGCATGGTCTCTCTATTCTACACACAATTCAGAAGCCTTAGATGCCGTCTATTACACATAAAAAGAGAGAGAAAGGTTGTGAGAGATTTTCGGAAAGTACATCCGGACTTGTCTAGCCGAGCCGGCTATTCTGTACGTCTGGAGTTCGCGTGGAGACGAGTAGAGGTTCTATATCTTGAGAACAACGAGGTTCGCGAGTCGAGCTTCAGGAAGAAAAAGGTTGCAAGTCAAAAAATTCAGACCTACATTCATTCTTCGTCTCGCAGATCAGGAAGATCCTGTTGGGAAATCCATAGCCATGTACGTTACATGCGCAGCGGAACCTATGGATTTAACCCGCCCTAGGATCTACGTTAAGGGAATAAAAGTACGAGATTAGCCATTAAAATTTATACCTCGGATCTTCCTGATCCGCGAGACAAGGAATGGATGTAGGTCTGAACTTTTCCGACTTGCAACCGTCCCATTCCCGAAGCTCGGCTCGCCAAGCTCCTTCCTATTGCTCGGCTCGAAGAACTCCTTCTTGAAGCTCGGCTCGCGAAACTCTTCTTAAAGCTCGGCTCGAGAGATGGCTTCTTCTCCTAGGGATGAAGATAGATCGCTCGCAAGTTCTCAAGGTAGAGAATCTCTACTCGTATCCACGCGAACTTCACTCAAACGGAATAACCGGACTTGGCTAGACAAGTCCGGAAATACTTTCCTGAATATCTCTCAAAAACTCTCTCTCTCCTTTCTGTGTAAAGACGGCCTCTTAGGCTTCTGAGTTGTGTGTCAAATAGAGAGTCCCTGTCCTTCTATTTATATTAGAGAGAGAGGCGAACGACCGCTCAGTTACCATAACTGAAACCCTAATCTGCGCCTATTCCGTTGCCAACAGAACTATTCTGTTGCCAACGGAATAGGTATTTCCATAACGGAATACTTGACAGCTAAGGTTATTATAGTGTCCATGTATATTCCATTGGGAACGGAACTGTTCCGTTGCAAACGGAATGGCACTATTTTGTTCAATCAATTATCCAATAATTGATTATTTCGTTCACCAATTTATACATCATATGTTTAACTATTTTGAGGCATATTCATCCCGTATGAATGGAGTTCATTGTGTGACCGTGTAGGTTCCATTTAACGCTGGCAACGATCTTCTAAATATCGTAAGTCATGAGTAACCTCTAGACTGATGTCATGACTACCCATGTTAAATGAAATGATCAGGGATCATAAACCTATCTGAATAGACATTTGCTTATTCCTTTTGTTCTATGATATACGTCTTGATCACAAGGCACGGTAATATGTCATCCTTGAGTTTGATCAAAGTCTCATTCCTGATTGAGAATTAGACTGAGTAAATACAAAATGATATTAACAACACATGTTAATCCATTTTGAGCATGGCCATGCATTTCCTTCAGTCCTAGTTCATCAGGGGGCCCAGAGATATCTCCCTCATGACGAGAGGAACAAATCCATCTTGGTCACTCACATTCCTCGTCATGATTCAGTGCATACCTAACCATGATCCTAATGATTATCCCATTATGGATGACGTAAGATCATATTAAAGTATGCAGTTCCTCATACAGGAATCCATGGAGACCTCAGGTCGTAGGAACAAGCATACTATTCATATGAGAATCACTAATGATATATACCATGCATATTCTCATAGTGTGGTCAGTCCGGTACGTGTTCTCTAACATGTACCTATATTCCAGACTTGACATCTCTATGTCCATGATCAGCAGAACATGATCATCCAGCTTGCGAATATACTAGTGTGGATATGTAGCTTCTTACCTGAAGTATGTCTATCTTTATAAACATCCTACATATCACTAGGGACAGTTTAGAATGTCATTCGTTGGTTCACAGTTCTACTATCAGAATCAGGTATTCTGATGACGTGAACCCGAAGTGTCATTCTTGGTTGATATAAGAAATATACATTCACAACCCATACACACATATATATAAGAAAGAACCTTTATTGAATACATAATGATGTCTTAATACATAATCCATTTCCTAGCACAAATATATTTGGCCTAGGGCACTAATCCTACAGATCCGAGGTATAAATTTTAATATCTAATCTCGTACTTTTAATACCTTAACGTAAATCTTAGGGCGGGTTAAATCTATAGGTTCCGCTGCGCATGTAACGTATATGGATATGAATTTCCCAACCTGTACAACCTCGTTTGCATTATCCTTACACTAGAGATCGCGGGCGGTGGATGTCCATAGTCATCGATCATGTGCCATGCATCCTTTGTCTCAATCATCTCCATCACGGGTCTTTGGTAGTCACGTTCGTTCCTCAATTTCATTACATCATTCAGTCGCTCCGTAGGTTCTCAATTTTGTTTCGAAACTCCCCCTCATGCAGGAATGAACTGCTCGCATGTTGTACCATTTTTGTCTCCAACAGCTTGCATTGTGAGGTCTGTGAGTCTACACGGCTTGCTAACTTCTGAAATTAATTATTCAATTCTTGGCCTTGAGCCAGAAGTGAGATAACATTGTCTTGTTCTTCCCTAAAATCTGTTAGCATATAATAAGGCCCGGGTATTTGATTGTTATACCCTATATTTTGAGTGATAATTTGAGGTTGACTGACTTGTTGATAATTCCTATATGACATGTTTGAGTTCCTCCAGTTTTGATTATATGTGGGTGTGTATAGGTTGTTAATGGCATTTACTTGTTTATATACATCTTGTAATAATAAGCAGTTGTTACCATTATGTACCGACTGACCACATACTATACATGTAAAATTGGAATTGTTTACCTGATTAACTGGAGAAGATTGTGCTCCTTTTGCTGTCATGAAATGGTCCATCATCGCACCATCCACTGCATTGATCCCTCGCGCCTTCGGCTGTCGCTTGTTCCATCCTTAATAGTTTGCTGACATGCCGTCGGTCAGTGAGAAAGCTTCATTAGGGGTTTTTATTATGAGTTGTCCTCCTGCTGCCTTGTCCAAGTTTTCTCTCAATGCGTTGTTCAGACCATAGTAGAAGGTGTGATTAATGAGCCATTGTTGTAACCCATGATGCGGGCAAGCCATCATCATGTCCTTGTAATGCTTCCAAGCTTCTGAAAGTGACTCCATTGGTTTCTGAACAAAACTCGTGATTTGACTACGCAGTTGCATAGTCTTCCTCTGTGGAAAGTAATGAGTGAGAAGCGCCTTGCATAGCTGCTCCTAAGTGCTGATCGATCTTACCGGTAGCGAGTGAAGCCATGCTCTCACCTTGTCCCTCAGAGAAAATGGAAACATTTATAGTCGGATCGCGTCTTGGCTAACCCCATTTAGATTCAGGGTATCAGAATACTCCTCGATGGTTAAAAGATGCAGATTCGTATCTTCGATAGTTAAACCTCCGAACTGGTTTTGTTGTATGAGGTGAATGAGTGCTTGTTTAAGCTCGAAGTTGTCGGCTTCTGTGGTCAGTGGTAGGATGCTCGATTGTGGAAGGATCGTGCATGGTTCTAACGAAGGGTTTGGTTGAGGGTCTGAGTTGGGGTTTAGTGGGTTAATAGATGGGATAGACGGTTTCTGTGGACTCGTGACTTCTTCTCCCGGCCCAGTGTTTGCTCGTCCTTCCATGGTATCGTCTGATGTGTTGTCTCCTGAAATCATCTGTTGTACCGCACTTGTGGATGGGTTCCTGCATGGTTCATCTCGATGTGACTGGTGGTATATGGTGGATGGATATTTCTTCCCGCATCGTAAGTTGTCACTCCCTGCAATAACAAAAATAAAAATCTAAGATTAAAGAGAAAAAAAGGTGGTTTGGTCTCTACCAAAAAGCTAGGTTTCGAATATTCACGCCACCCCGGCAAAGCCGCCAGAAAAGGGTGCTGACAAATATATATATAGATATAAAGTAGGTCCCAATTTGATATTTGTAGACCTCAGTTCTCTTGATTGGTTGCCCTCATGACCTCGCGTTGTAGCTAGCTGGGGTGTCGATCCACATGGAGGCCTAAGGTGGAGTACCAGACTAGGTTTTGGTGAGTAACCCAAACCGAATCTATTAAGGTTGGTTGGTTGGTTGGTTGTACAAGAAAAATAAATAAAAGAAAGGACATAAAAGTAAAGAAGTGTCCTAATCCATGCACGTGCTGTTACCATGTGTGCGGGATGAAGTACGATGGAGAGGTCTTGCGCAAAGGGTTCTAGGGCTCGATGGTTTCTCCTGATTGGTTTGTTGTCTCATCACGAACCGATGTGTTTCCTTGTCGCGACGCAGAAGACTAACAACTCATCTTGTATGAGGGGGCCACTCTCACCCATCCTCCAGAGTCGGAAGCCCGTCATTTTGTTCGCCTTGTTGTTGGCATTTTCATGTCGAAGCCGGCTCTCGTAATGAATCGCTGTGCTTGCACCCCCCGGGATGCCCGTCCAGGGTTATGAGGCCCTTGAGATCTGTGACATTCCTTGCTCCCCTCGAACGTCCCGAATACAGTCGTGCCTCTTCATTCCAAGTCTTGCTTGCAGGGCCAGCTTTCGGCTTCTCCTCTTGGTACTTCGCCTACTTTGCCTAAGTACCTAAAACTGTACGGCCTACACACTCAAGGTAAGATTTAAAATACATAAACAATATCACAGCAAAGAATACAACAACAAGATGGATAATGATAAACTAAATCAAGTATTACTATGTTACTAACATCTCGCCCCTAGAAGGGTTTAGTTATAACACATAAAGATACACAATGATAATAAGAATTTGAAATACATCAAAGATAAAGAAAGAATTTGAAATACACAATGGTAATAAGTGCTAAAACTGCCGTTGTTCCTCCCGTGAAGTGCCAACACCATGACAAGTTTCCTCTTGCTGCAAATGTGTTGTTTTCCATCGTTATGCGCTCTTTTCCTGAAACATAAGTGAGCACTAGCAATAACTTTATTCTTAACTAAAACACAAGCAAAATACTAATATAACTAATAAAAGTGCATAAAGTAACATACAAGATAGGAGGTAATTTTCTATATAAATTACCCCTATCATCTGTCATGGTCAAAGTCATCATTATCTTCTCTAGATCTCCAATATGTAGCCTCTTATAAACTGACAATGGCATTAGGCTTACGCTCGCTCCTAATTCACACATTGCTCGATCGAATCGCTCCTTGTCAATATAGTAAGGTATGGAGAAACTGCCCAAATCCTACAGATTTTGGGACGGCTTGTTCTATATGATCGTGCTACATTGTTTTGTGAGCGCCATGTTCTTGAAATCTTCTATGTTCTTCTTGTTGGAAAATATCCTTTAAGAGCTTAGTGTAGACCGACATCACAGTAACTACATCCGTAAAAGGTAACATGACATGAAATTTCTTCAGGAGTTCGGCGAAGCTTTCGATTTGTCGATCTAGCTTATGTCTTACTAGCCTTGGGGGGGAAAGGTGAGGGTGGCTTCTATGGTGGTGATAGATTGTAATCAAGTTTTGGTGGTGATGAAGGAAAGTCAGCATTAGGTTCGTCGACGGGGTTTGGTATTTCGGTTGGAGTCGCGGGTTCAGTCAGTTTCTCCCCTTTCATTGTCATTCATCACGGGTTGTGGATTCGTCATGCCATCGGTTTGTACTGTGGGTTGCGGTAGCGGGGCTTATGGTTGTCGTAGAGGGACAACAGCTTGCGGCGTGTTCACCACAACTCTCTCCATTATCGGCCCTTGATATCCTCATCTTTTTCTTGGAGCAATCAGAGCCTTGACTTGTTCGCATGGGTTTTCAGTCCTGCTCGAGAACTTCCCTTCTTGCTGAAATATAATGCTCGTCTGTTGTGCTATCTGTATTTCTAACACCTTGTTGTACGAGGCTAACGAGTCCACTCGGCTTGCTAATTTCTGTAATTGATTATTCAATTCTTGGACATGGACCCAAAGTTCATCCGAAACTTTTGTTTATTCCGCCATAAAATTCGTTATTTTAGAATAAAGTCCCGGTGTTTGATAGTTATACCCATCATTTGGTGTGATGCTTTGGAGTTGAGTTTGAAAGGAAACGCGCAATCAGAAATGCACAGTAGAATTAAAAATTTACCCATTTACTAGTCGAGGATCCGTGTATTATCAATCAAATTTGAAATATAAATCTTATTTATACCTCGGATTCGGCTAATCCGATTTGTTGGGATTCGCGATTCGTCTCCAAATGATCTCCGTGCATCTCTTGCGGATCTGATCACAAAAGGTGCTACGACTCCAGCCACCGCCCTCTACACGTATCCACACATGACTAACTCGTTGGAGGAGAAACCGAGATTACTAGATCCGGTTTCTCTTTCTCTCTCTCTCAAAAAGTCAGCTAGGGTGTGATCTGAATGTTCTGAAATGAACCCTTCATCTATTTATAGCATCTAATGTTCACACCTCTTCATCTTCCTTTCGATTTGATGTGTCCAACTGAGTTAGTTCTGTTTGTGTGCGACCATGTAAGTTCATTTAATATTGGCAATAAACTGCAAGCTTATAAATCATAAGTAGCCTCTAGTACGATGTTATGATTACCCAAATTAAATGAATGATACGTGATCATGACCTATACATCAATTATGTATTTAGTCCCTCTGATAAATGATAGTTATATTGATCATAAGGCATGGTTTTATGTCATTCTTATTATGATCAATTCTCTTTCCTGAATTATAATTAGAGTGAATAAATTAAAAGATATTAACAACACATGCTAATTCTTTCATACAGGGCAGTGTGTTTTCCTTCAGTCTCAATTTATCAGGGGGTCCCTGAGATATCTCCCAATATCCGAGAGTAACAAATTCTATCTTGATCATTCACATTCCAACTCATGATTTACTAAATATCCGATCATAGCATTTATATTTATCCGGTTAAAGACAACGTTTGACTATGACAAAGTATAAAGATATACATGCAGGAATTTATGATGACCTCAAGTCAAAGGACTGCTCATACATTAGATGATGAGAAAACACTAATGACATATACCATGTATATTCTCATAGTGGGTCGATCCAATATATGTTCTCCAACATATATTTATATTAATGAATTGATATCCAATATCCATGATCAGTAAAACGTTATCATCATCCAAATAACATACTGTTGGAAAATCGATAGCCATGTACGTTACATGCGCAGTGGAACCTATGGATTTAACCCGCCCTAGGATCTACGTTAAGGGGATAAAAGTACGAGATTAACTATTAAAATTTATACCTCGGATCTTCCTGATCCGCGAGATGAAGAACGGATGTAGGTCTGAACTTTTCTGACTTGTAACCTTCTCCTTCCTGAAGCTCGACTCGTGACCTCCTTGCTTCTCCTAGGGATGAAGATCGATCACTCGCAAGTCCGGAAATACTTTCTGAATATCTCTCAAAACTTTCTCTCTCTTTTCTGTGTAATAGACGGCCTCTAAGTCTTCTGAGTTGTGTATCAAATAGAGAGACTATGCCCTTCTATTTATACTAGAGAGAGAGCCGAACGATTGCTTAGTTACAATAACTAAAAACACCAATCTGCGCCTATTCCGTTGCTGTTCCACATATTAAAGTATGAAGTTCCACATACAGGAATCCATGGTGACCTCAGGTCATAGGAACAAGCACACTATTCATATGAGAATCACTAATGACATATACCATGCATATTCTCATAGTGTGATCAGTCCAGCATGTGTTCTCTAACACGTACCTATATTCCAGGCCTGACATCTCTATGTCCATGATCAGCAGAACATGATCATCTAGCCTACGAATATACTAGTGTGGATATGTAGCTCCTTACCTGAAGTATGTCTATCTCTATAAACATCCTACATATCACTAGGGATAGTTTAGAATGTCATTCGTTGGTTCACAATTCTACTATCAGAATCACGTATTCTGATGACGTGAACCCGAAGTGTCATTCATGACGAGGAATGTGAGTGACCAAGATGAGACTTGTTCCTCTCGTCATGAGGGAGATATCTCTGGGCCCCCTGATGAACTAGGACTGAAGGAAATGCATGGCCATGCTCAAAATGGATTAACATGTGTTGTTAATATCACTTTGTATTTACTCAGTCTAATTCTCGATCAGGAAAGAGACTTTGATCAAACTCAAGGATGACATATTACCGTGCCTTGTGATCGAGACGTATATCATAGAACAAAAGGAATAAGCAAATGTCTATTCAGATAGGTTTATGATTGCTGATTATTTCATTTAACAAGGGTAGTCATGACATCAGTCTAGAGGTTACTCATGACTTACGATATTTTGAAGATCATTGCCAGTGTTAAATGGAACCTAAACGGTCACACAATGAACTCCATTCGTGCGGGATGAATATGCCTCAAAAATAGTTATACATATGATGTATAAATTGGTGAAAGAAATAATAAATTATTGGATAATTGATTGAACAAAACAGTACTATTCCATTGGCAACGGAATAGTTCCGTTCCCAATGGAATATATATGGAAACTATAATAATCTTAGCTGCCAAGTATTCCGTTACGGAAATACCTATTCCGTTGGCAATGGAATAGGCGCAGATTAGGGTTTTTAGTTTTGGTAACTGAGCAATCGTTTAAATCTCTCTCCCGTATAAATAGAAGGGCAGAGTCTCTCTTTTTGATACATAAGTCAGAAGCCGGCCGTCTATTACACAGAAAAGAGAGAGAAAGTTTCGAGAGATGTTCGGAAAGTATTTTCGGACTTGTCTAGCCAAGTTCGGTTATTCCGTACGTCTGAAGTTTGCGTGGATACGAGTAGAGGTTCTCTATCTTGAGAACTTGCGAGCGATCGATCCTCATCCCTAGGAGAAGTAAGGAGGTCGCGAGTCGAGCTTCAGGAAAGAGAAGGTTGCGAGTCAGAAAAGGTTCAGACCTACATTCGTTCTACGTCTCACGGATCAGGAAGATCCGAGGTATAAATTTTAATAGTTAATCTCGTACTTTTATTCCCTTAACGTAGATCCTAGGGCGGGTTAAATTGATAAGTTCCGCTGCGCATGTAACATACGTGGCTATGGATTTCCCAGCAGTGGCATCAGATCGTTCGTTAAGGAAATAATCGTCAATTACATATTTAAAATTTAGTAAATTCTAGTATAATAGCTTTTAGGGTTTTGAAAATAGTTTCTTGGAGTATAATATTGGATTTTATGATTTTCTGGAGTTTCGAAAAATAGTTTTTCGAAATCCGTTTTGGAAACGGAACTAGAACAAAAGAAAATACGAATTTCCAGCACGTCTCCATTGGGAACGGAGTATTTCCGTTGATAACGGAACTCTTCCGTTCCTAACGGAATAATGCTGATTTTGCGAGAAACCCTAATTTTTATTATACATGGAATTTAAATATAGAAATATAGTATGAGCTTTAGATATGTGATTGTTCAGTGATGCAGTCTTATGTGTGAGTGCTTGTAATTTTATTTAATATCTATGGCAACCAGTGAGTTATCCAAAGTTGTAATTATGGTAACCTGTGAGTTGTCCAAATTTGTAAATTACCTTTTCTAGAAATAAGATAGTTGTTAGGATAGATATTTTTTCAAGACTTCAAGGCAAGAGATCTTGGCGCAATCTTCGGAAGATGGCATTTGATCTTCGCACACACAACAAAGGGTTCGTTGATGATTACTTCTGCAATCTAGAGATAGATCTAGAATTAGGAACCTCATGATCACTCATGAGGAATAGGCTCATACCATATTTAACTTCAATAAGTCTACGGACCCCGCAATAAACTCCCGAATCCCTCCCGAAAGCTGACATGGTATAGTTTTGCTGAGAAGGTAGATTCCACGTACGTACACCGAGTACATATGATAAAATGATCCCTTCGTTTTCTACTCAATTACTACTGAAATTGATCCCCTCAGCTCACGAATCCCCTTTCTTTCTCTACTGCTCTACTAAACCCTATTTGTGAAATTGATCTCTCACATGGCTCCCATCTCCTTCCTCTAGTATCCCTACGCCTGAATGTCCTCTTGCACCTACGCAACCACAAGACCTACGCGCGAAAAAAGCGCCTCACACTGTCATCTTCCCGTACTGTAGCTATTGCCTGGTAAATCAATTTTTATTTTCTCTTTTTTATATTTCAAGTACTTGTACCATTTATTTCTCTGGCAACTTTCATTTATAGTGAAATTGACATGAATTACATTTTATGGATTAAGTCCTGCACACCAGGCACGAAAATTCCTTGATTTCCTCATAGCCTCACAAGCTTTTTTCATGATAATTGATGCATAGAATTGGCATGATAAGACCAAATATCTTTCATAGTAAATTCATTCAATAAGATAAAGCGAAATTTATGAGTAAAGCACCAGTTTTGAGAAATCTAGTGAAAGAGATTCAAATTTCATTGCTTATTCACTGAAACTATGATGTTTTAGGTAACAGAGAGACAATTGTGACTTTATTGCAAAAAATACATCGTAATCGAGCATAACTTGTATAAATTATAGTTTTTGCAAATTTCAGGCTTAAATTGATCTTTATTGGTCTTGAATTTTTTAATTTACTTTAATTATGGTTAATTCAACTCCATCTAGTCTTCATGAACCATAACTTACTGAAGATACACTGGGAAAAAAAATCATATAAATATTCTAAATAAAGAAAATAGAATACATTAAAACAATGATTCAAGACCAACCCACATTGCCTCAATTTTTCTTCGAATTATTTCCTAGAAGCAACTGTATGAACTGAGCCTCTTTGAAAATGTACCATTTCAACAAAATGAACCCCAATTTCTAATCCTCATACATGAGTACATCCTCTAGTGGAGTTAGAAAATTTAATGCCTACACATGAGTATATCCGCTTTCCAATTGTATATCCTAATTTTGATTTAATAATGCATTTTAATTTTAAACTGCTGGAAGAATTGGATGTATTGGAGCAATTAGAGAGAAGGAAATTGTTATTGTCAAGCTGTAGTAGAATGTGTTAATTGGAATTGGATAAATAGGGTATTGTTATAAGATTGTTGTATGAATGTAACTAGAATGAAGTGTAAAGAAATTGTAATTCTGCACAATTATATAAATTCTGTTTTGAATTATTATCTTGTTGTATGAATTAGTGATGTGATTACGAATTGGTAATTTGTTGAATGTAATTGAGATTTAAGTAATCTTAACTAATTTGTACCAGTGAAGCATAAAAAAAATAGTTTGTACCAGTGGTACCATTTCAATACTCCCCAACTCATATAAGATAATACCAATTATATTATATACTTGTCTGGTACCGGTTAGTACCAATTAACATGTAGAAAATTGAACAAAAAAATATTTGAAAATTAAAATATAAATCCTCAAAAGCTAATTTGACATTACAAAAACAAACAAAATTCACATCCATATTAAACCCTCATATCATCATCAAAATATTATAAACCATAAAAAACCCAAAAATAATCATCTTTAGAATCATAATATCATCAATAAACAGACATCATATTAACCCCTAATCCATCAAAAATAAACCCTAACTACACCTTATACCATCAACTAGCACCCTTAATCAATAAACTTTCAATTACCCAAATTAAACCCTAAACCATCAATTAAAACCCTTAATCAATAAATTTTCAATAAACAATAAAATTAAACCCTATATAATCACATTTAACACTAAATCATTAGGACGGCGCCTCTAAACCCTAAATCCTCATTACATGTCCAAAAATTGCGATGAACTTGACACATTGCTTGCTTGTCCAACCTGGTCGATTGACGAAAATGCATCTCATCCAACCTCAAATTCTTCTATTGTTAACGAATCATAAACTAAATTACCTAATGAGTACGAAATTGATTCATACGCATTGTAACTTCCCAACTTTATTGACCTCTTTTTCATTATATGCCATATACACCACCGATGACGGCTATTTGGGAATACATGTTCTATAGCATTTTTCATTGCCATACATTGATCAGTAATAATAGCCGGTGGCGCACAACCCCACATGCATTCCTCCCAAGTTTTAAACAACCATGAGAAAGATTTTGTATCTTCATGAGATATGAGCCCACATCCCAACAATATAGATTGACCATAATGATTAATCCCTACAAATGGAGCAAACGTCATGCCGTACTTGTTCGTCAAGTACGTCGTGTCAAATGTCACGACATCACCAAATTCCTTACACGCCGCCCTACTTCTTGCGTCCGCCCAAAACACATTCTTCAATCTACCAAAATCATCCCAATCCATCACATAAACAAAATCTGAATTATCTGATCTCATTTTCTTGAAATAACTCCTCATTGCCTCTGCATCTCCTTCCACGATTAGAGCGTTACGCCAATTGTACAAGTAATTCCAGCAATCCTTCTCACAAAAGGATAGGTTTTCATACCCCCCCGCTTGAATTTGAAGTGATTCATAAGTCTTGCTCAACCTAATCCCCGCTTGATCATATAATATTAGGTTTTTCTTAACCGATTCTTAAAGGATTCTATTGCTTTTATAGAACTTGTATTTTCCCGGGCTGTATATATGATTATGCTCTAAGCAAACCCGAGTTAACCTCCATGTTCCATTTGGGTTTCTAGCCAAATTAACACGTGCCTGATACCCTGTATTCATTTGGGGACGTGGTTGACTAATATTAGTCATTTTCACCTTTGCCATTCCACCATGACTACAATCAAAAGTTGCATTTTGTCGCTCTCCATTCTTCTTTCTACAGGTTTGTTTCCTCACAGCAAATCCACTCCTTTGAGCGTATCTTGCGTAATACAAGTACGCATCTTCGTTAGTATCAAATATCATCCCCGCTTGCGGTTCTTCCTCATCTTGGTTGTGCTCACCACAATCCAATTCATTCACTGTTGGCGTAACAGTCTCTATTCGTTATTCCAGTACATACATATTCAATTTTGATCAATATAATTAGCTAGCATACTTATTGGAATTGGATCAATATAATCAGCTAGTATCACTGTTGAATGAGCAAATTGGATCACTCCCCTTCTCAAAACCATCAATTTTGATGTAAAGTACCAGGAAAAGAAAGAGTTTTACCTGAAGCGATTCCTAAGTTAGCTGAATGAATTCCCAAAACTAATCCATTGGGCAAATTTCCAAATCCAATTTGCTAGTTGTGTATTAAGAGTTGCGCCAAAGCGCACATAATATTCAATGAAATTCGGATCTTGACTCACTATGAAACCTCATTCATTTGAAGTTTCCGAATCAATACTACTGAAGCTGGTTGATTTGAAGAAAAATAGTGGGAGTACAATATAAGAAACACCAATATAAAACAACCCCAATGAATAAATAATAATGGTACGTTACATTTTAACTTGTAGAATAATGGCAAATAATAATTCAACTGGGTTGAATTTGCGATCTATCCTTGAGAAGGATAAGCTCAATGGGTCTAACTTCCTTGACTGGTTTAGAAACCTGAGAATTGTTCTCAAGGCTGACAATAAACTGTATGTCATAGAAGAGGCTTACCCAGAGGAACCATAACAGGAGCCTCAAGGGCTGCCCGAGATACGTATGCTAAATACGTTAAGGAAGACATGGAGATAGCTTGTCTCATGCTAGCGACCATGACTTCCGAGCTTCCTAGAGTTGTGCTGACAAAGTTGTAGACTATTGAGTAAATATGATGTTAACATATGAGTGACAAATGTAGTAAAAGTTGTTGCATTTTCTCAAGTAACTCATTTATATACATTGTCTTTTTGGACTTATCGCCGACATAAATAATTATTATTTAATGTCGACAATAAATTTTGTATTATCTATAGTTCGAGTTTATCTATGAATGGTTATTAATTTAT
This sequence comes from Juncus inflexus, assembly GCA_024447665.1. NCBI lineage: Eukaryota > Viridiplantae > Streptophyta > Magnoliopsida > Poales > Juncaceae > Juncus > Juncus inflexus. The sequence continues at coordinate 13,369,064 of JAJHPC010000003.1, read as the reverse complement.
TATTGAGAATAATAATTTCACTATTTACAAATGTCAATTTTCTTTGGAAATGTTCCAATAGAAAAATTATCTTATGTGTTATATCGAATAAGATAATTATAAGTCTATCTATAAAATTAATATTAAGAATTTAAATCTAGCATTGTCGCTTGGTCTACTTAAATAAGATGCACATTTATTAAATCCATTAAGATGGATTTTCAAATTCATTTGATTTTGAATCATTTGAAACATGCGTAACTTATTTATTAGACAATATGATATATACGTCTTTCACAAAGTAAGGTGAAAGCAAGTTACTTATTGGCTCTCATACATAGTGATGTATGTTCATCAATGAGTGAAGGTGCTAGAAAAAACTACTTCATCGCTTTATTGAAACAATAAATTTGAATATTTTGAAAAGTTCAAAAGTTACAAATAATGAAGTAGAGAATAAAACTTGGCTTCGAAAAATCAAATTTCTTTGATGAGATCGAGGAGTCGAGAACCAAGTGTTTGATCATCGTAATAACTATAGCGAACTTTATTAGATATAGTTCGATTATGATGAGTCAAATATATCTTCTATTTCTTTCGGGGTTACGCTCTTATTGTGTTCATACTGAATATAATTCCATCTAAAGCAGTTGTAAAAGACTCCATATGCGATATGGACTGGTAGGTGTATCAAATTATCTTTTATCAAGATTTGAGGATATGATACTTAATTGAAGCATCATGCATCTAATCGGATTAGTGCTTATTGTGGAATATCCTAAGAAAAGTAAAGGATATTACTTCTATAATTAATATGAGAACAAAGTGTTTGTTACTCGAAAATTATATATTTTTGGAAGAAGTGTTTCCAAAAGAATTAGTGGGAGTAAATTTGAAAAGTTTAAATTCCACATACTGACAGTAATGCTCGGATGGAAATTAATTCAGATTTCAACTAATGATTGAGTATGCAATTAATCAACTAGACTCTCAAGATATTGAAGAGTCTGAGTATATAACATAAGTGTATTCATGTAGATCTATTAGAATTTATCGCAGGCCCGAAAAATATAGATTTTTCGTGTCTAATGATGAAAATTTCGTACTCATAGATGATGAGTCCACATTATACTAATAGACTATGATGAGTCAAGGTTCTAATGGTTAGAGACTTTGAAAGTTGAGATGTAATCCATGTCAGACAATCAAGTTTTGAATTTGATTGATCGATCAGATGAAAATACGGTTTTAAAAGAAAGACCAACATGGATAATGTGCAAACATATATTGCATGATTTGTGGTTAAGTTAAACTCATAGTATAGACTATGATAATATTTTTCCAAGTCATCATGCTTATGTATTTCAGAATTTTCTCGGACATATATTCATAGTATGACTAAAAGATGCCAAGTGGATGTCAAGACGTTGTTTCTTAATAGAAATATATGAAAGTATGTATATGATACAACTCGAGAGTTTTGTCTATCCTAAAAATATTTTGAAAAGAGTTTGCAAGTTGCATAAATTCATTTATGAATTAAAGCAAACATCTCTAGGTGAATATTTATTATTTGATGAAATAACCAAACAGTTTGGTTTTATCAAAAATTAAAGATAAATCTTATGTTGACAAGAAATTCAGCAAGAGCATAATAACATATGATGTGAATTAAGTGTAACAAGCACACATAAGTTTAATCTTAGTGAAAGTCACTAAATAATAATCAAGAGTATGATTATATACTTGAGAAGGACAAAGTATTCTTCTTAGATTATGGTGGACATAAAATATGCAGAGTATTTGCATATGACAATGTTTGATAATCCATTTAAGAACCCAATCCCTTAAATGATGGTGATCATGTTAGATCAACTGGTATATGATACCACATAGATCAATGAGTATGAGATACTTGGTTGATTTGGCCTAGTGCAAGTGGGAGATTGATGGTGTTATGCCCTAGGCCAAAGTGTTTGTGACCTAGATGATGGATTGTAATAACAAACATAATATTTATTCTAAGATATTTCAAATAATATGTGCATATAGGTTATTTTAATATAATTAAAATAGATCATAAATATGCAATTCAGCTTTATGTCATTAAAGTGCGTGACTTTGATAGTAAAACTATAAAGTGTTATGAATCCTATTCTTAATCTTCCTGTTTATTTATAGGATATTTGTGGAGACAAATATACTTGGAGATACATATAAATATATATTTATATACAAGCTATAAATGTACACCAGTATATTAGTTGACTGATGATTATGTTTTACTGATCATGGATAAATAGTTATCAAGTCATTAACATAGGTATATGTTAGAGACCATATACTGGACTGACCCACCATAAGAATGCTACATGTTTTATGCCATTAGCGATTCTTGTAACATAAAGTATTTATAGTCCTTTGACATGATTGTCTCGGTTCCCAACATGAGTAATTTTATACATTAACATAATCTAACACTACCTTTAATCGGGTGGTCATAACGGTTATGATTAGGTATACAATGGGATCATGCGTTTGGGAGATATGGACATAACGCAATAGAAGGGTCTTCTCATCCAAACAATCGATGCAGGCTCTCATTCTCTCGAAGACGGATACACAGGCGCAACTATCGGATAAATACAGTTAGGGGACGGATCTCCGTTAAGAGGAGAATTGGAGCCTCCAAACCGCTGCAATTCTAATATTCTCTCTTTCGTAAATCTAATCTTTTTGTATCTACTTCCGTAACTGGACTCTATTTTAATTAATAAAATTTTACAAGTTTTTGCATACTCTTCTTCTTCAAAAAAAAAAAATACAAATTTAATGATGAAAACTTCCAAGTACAATATCTCAAATACTTATTTAAGTATTTTATATTCAACATATATAGTTCTTTATCAGCTCGAACTTCAAATAAAATCTTAATTAGTTGCCTATAACAAAAGAAAATAAGTTCTCAAATGACTCATGTCTTTGTCAATGGATTCTCAGGATGGAATCGAATTCCATCTGCACATGCTTCCAGTTATCAATTCGTATATAGACTGTCTGCTGCAAAGTTAAGCAACCATGGCTGATAAAGTTAATTAACAAGTAAACTCTAGGAGTACTGTAATTGCATATGTATTCCGCAAACTCTCAAAATATTAAATATATCCAAACAAAATGAGAAATATAAAAAATAACCCTACATAATTCTACATTACATAACAAGTATCGCATAAAGTTGTGTGCCTTTCATTTCTATATTCACTTCAAAATATGCTCAAATTATCATTGATTTATTATCCTTTAATTATACAATAATAACTGAAAAGGGATAATTCAGGTATTTTTTGAAAAGATTGGGAGATGAATTATATTGATAGTATTTCTCATGTATTATAGGGTTGTCCATGATATTTCACACTTTTGAAGGGGTTTTAAAATTAAAAGTAAATCTTTTGAATATGTATTAGTACATTTTCTGCTGCAAAGTTAAGCAACCATAAAAAGGTTGACGAGATGGGATCGAACCATCAATTAATATTAAATTTTAGGCCTAATCATTCTTTAGTAATGTTGACGTGGTTAGTGTTCATCCACGGCCGACCAAAATAAAATATGAGGATTTTCCTTATCCAAATATATTCTTTCTAAATTTGATGATATGATGACACGTGTGATTTTACAAAAATTCTGTGTCATATATTCTATGTAGAGAGTTATTTAATAAGACAAATCAGTTTCAATACAACCCTTAAGAAATTTTATTTACACTACATGTCACAAATAATCACAATGACCATACTAATTTAAGAAATTGATATAAATGCATCTATATTCTAAACTATGTAACGGGTCATCCATCAAGCACACTCACATTGACAAGTGACCCATTACTTTCTCAAGCATGCCATATGGCAACATTTGAAAGTGCACTCCTTATCCCATATGTCATACATATTAAATTGACTCTATGCTGTATTTCAAGATAGTTCTTACCTTACTGAAATTTTTTGATTTAAATATAGATGTAATTAATTACTGTTTTATCAATTTTACTTTTATGTTTTATATGCAGAAAAAGCATTCCACCAAAAAAATATTAAATAATGATTAATGAAGCACTCAAATCTGATATTCCGTATTGATGGTAACATCAAACCACAACATGCACTGTGAGAAAAAGTAGACATTCTTGTGTTTTTTCTGCTTACAATTCACGCTGACCAACAACATAGTAGTCTTAAGTTTGTGAGATTTGACTTGTTCAAAAAAATAATTTTATTGTATTAATAAAAGAAAATCAATCAATTAATTAATTTGTTGAATTGGGTTTATAGAGTATGATTTAAAAGTTAGTATTGTTCTGTATAAACTGAACTGGCTGAATAAGCCAATAATATAATGAGATTTGCTTAATTATATCTCTATAATTTATAATAATTAATAACTACATTTATTTATTAGCAAGTAATTTTATTTCAAAATTATATGTTCTTTTTATTATTTTCAACAAAATAAATTGATTTGGGATTCGACTTAATTGATTTTGTTGGTAATTTGGTTCCAAAATTTATTTTGTGATCAGTTCAGTTCTGATGTCGCTTTGATATGGCATAAGTTCACTATCTTATTCAATTCATCAGTTTGAATCAAATCCGAATAAACAACCCCTTATTAAAGATATACATTATGTATTTTACTATTAAATAAATAATATAAGTATCATTATCAGAGCCGGTCTTGTATTATCACAGATCCAAAACGAGATTTATTTGAGGCATTTTTTTTCTTAAAATTTTCTTCATTTTCTTTCTTTTTTCTTTTTCATGTCCAGACAAAAAATTTCTTTTAACTAATATGACTACAATAAAATTTTCTATAATTAATAATTATGTTAACTGTTATAATAAAAATAAATCATATATAAAATTATTGTAATATTTCTTAAAGAACAATAAATTTGAAAGAAGATAAATATATAAAATATCATATAAACCTTCAGAAGAAAAGGAAAGAGATAAATAGATTGCGAAGCAGACGTTTTTTCTCTTTCCGTGTACTCTTTTTAATTCAATTGACGGACTAATATGTGACACAATCTAGTGATATTATTTTATTAGGACAGAAGTTTGTACATATTAGGGATGATTTTTCATCCAAAAAAAAATTAATTAGGAATGACAGAAGTGATAAAGGAAATTTCAATTTCCAAGTCAGATAGAGCAAATATGGTTGAAGTGAGATATATTTGTAAAATAAAGTGTACATATGTTGACTCTTTTGTAACTTAGTGCAAAAATAATATGTGTGCTGGGCTATGATTTTTCTTCAATATATATATATAGGAAAATGTTAAAAAACATACGTATGTTGCAACATATGTTTGTTTTAAATACCCGTAAAGTGGTTATAAAAAGTAAAAATTCAAATATCAACCGTACGGATGTAATATATATGTTATGACTATGTTGTGGATTAAGTTTCACAGGAATCAGAATAATATATTATTGTCATCATGTATCATCAAACTATTATTCCGATATATGTTTTGAATAGTGCTGCATATTTTGATGATATATGATGGCAATGATATATTATTATTCTTGTGAAAATTAATCTACAATATATTCAAAGCATATATATTTCATCCGTACGGTTAAAATTTGAATTTTTGATGATATACATATATTTTTGGAACGTATGTTTTGTGGCTAAATAACATATATATATATATATATATATATATATATATATATATATATATATACTTATAAATAATTTTGAGGTCCAAAGCGATGGCTTCGCTCGCTTATCCAAAGAGCTGTCACTAATCATTATTACTAGGATAGCTTAGGTGAGTAATTCGAATCTCACATATAGCAAGATTGATTTAAAATTTGGAGAGAGTATATGAATCCATTTTAAAGAGAACAAAGTAGGTGATCGTCCGTTGTCGCTCATTTTTTAAATATATGTATCATTATTAGTTTACGTCATGTCGCTCATTTTTTAAATATATGTATCATTACTAGTTTACGTCATGCTTATTGTTTGCCATGTTATCTATAAGATTGATGGAGAGTTTTGAATTTTGTGGCTTAGAAGACCAAAGCCGAGTTATGTCAAAAGTTAGCGCTTAACTTTTCCTTCTCACTTTACATTAAAAACAAATAAAACTAACGAGCATCTTTTCCATTTTTCTTGAAAAATTACGGATAATGTTATTAAGGAGTTAATGGTTGTAACATCATGCATAATGTTATCTATAAGATTGATAGAGTTTTGAATTTTGTGGCTCAGAAGGCCAAAGCCGAGTTATGTCAAAAGTTAGCGCTTAACTTTTCCTTCTCACTTTACATTAAAAACAAATAAAACTAATGAGCATCTTTTCCATTTTTCTTGAAGAATTACAGATAATGTTATTAAGGAGTTAATGGTTGTAACATCATGCATAGTAATATTGACTAGTGAGGATCCAGCATTTACTTGTGAACAGATTTAAATATTCACCTAAATCCATGAATATGTGTTTATGGATGAATAATCTTTTGCGGTAGTCATATATAACTGTTAATATAACTATATGTTTTTACTAATACTGTAAACTATTTTATAATATGTCCATTATATTTTTCTCATATATAATTTTTATTATTATTGCCATGTACTGGTTTTTCTAAACTTATACACTATTTTTTAATATCTATGCATCTTTTAATAATATGCATATATATTGGTATATATGTATAACATTTTTAAAATATTTATATATTATTTATATATATATATTTACAGTTTTATATACATTATATACTACTTCTATAATATTTACACCGGTCTATATATATAATCATACTAATATTTTGTTTTTATAAACTTGTATTCTATGTACCATTTTTATAAACAAATTAGTGTCTCGTTATATTTAGATGCATTATTTTTATAACAGTTATACATCATTGTTAATGTTATATAATTTTAATGCAAAAATTATATTTAAGAAAAATCTGTGGCAATCTGTATCTTACTAGGATAATGCTCGCATTTATTTGTGAATATTTCAATTTTGTTATTTATTTTAATATATAATGTATAAATTGTAATTATAAAAATTCAAAATAAAAGTTTGAAATGAATTTATAGCACATAAATAATACTAGTGTGAAGTAAACTGCAAATGTTTAAAATCAATTTGAGTTACATCATAGGATATTTTATCCATTTATTATTCATTTCAAAATATTTTCTATAACACATCTAATTTGTAAGGATGGATAACTCTATACAAATAAATTTACATAAGAGAAATAAAATAACATAAATAATGAATTTATAAAAAAAATAGCAACCCACTAAATAATTTGGATAATTAATCTATGATCACAATTTAAGTTTGCATTAAGATTTCTAAGATTAAAAGGTCATCACTTTTTTTATTATCTTTGATTTTCTTATACCGTTATCTCTTTGATATATTATATTAGAAAAAAAAATCAAGTATCGGTCAGGCTTAGATGAGGGAGATAAAAAAAGAAAAATGCAAGATAATTTATTTCATAGATTTTAGTTGAAACCAAATATGATTTAATTATAAATGGTTAATTTTAAAAAAGTTAAAAAATAATAATTATATTTAACATGATATTTAAAAAAGAAATATGATATTATATATGTGGAAAAAATATGTAAAATATATATATGAAAATATAACATGACTTATTTTCTTCAAAATATTGTCACCATAATTTTTCTTTTTAGTTGTTAAAATGATATAGATTATGTATAAATTAATCACATATGTTTTTTTTTAAATCGTAATACTTTAAGTATTATAATATAATTCTTAATACTTCGAATTTTTTTTGATAGTTCTCACGTAATTGAAGATATAATATGAAACATTAATCTAAATGATCATCTAATATTGAGATAATTATTCAAATGATATGGCCAAGAGAAAATTGATGATAAACCTATTGAAAATGCTTAAAAAGAGGTGAAAAATAAGATAAGAGTTAATAAACATATTTATTTTTTACGGTTTTTCTTGTATAGTCTAAAATTAGAACCATAACAATATTGAATTCAAAATAAAGAAAAATTTTCAACAAATTTATATTTGGTGATTTTAACTTGATAAATAAAATATTTCATTAACAAGAATTATTTTTTAAAGAAGAAAATAAAATTATTTATATTTTAATGAGTGAACTTTTCATATTCTATTTGTATTAATATAACTTTTCATCATGATTCATTGAAACTATCGATTAAGATCCGATAGTCGAAATAAATTCACAACGGTTTTCACTAAATCGGGGATGTAATACAAAATAATCATTTAACCTATTGTATGATTATATTTTAATAACCATACATATGTTTTCATAAAATATCAATAAAATTTTAAAAATAACATATTAAGATCTGACAAAAATTTTAATGGAACGATGAGATAAAAGTTTTGAGAGAGAGGGCTCAAAAGAGATGGAAAATAAAAGGCGGGGGTTAATCCTTTTAAAATTTTGGCATAAGAAAAGGAGAGAAGAAAGGACCGAAGGGAACATTCTGGCATTAATTATGTGCTATCTGAACCATTTAATAATCAGTAAGTCTCTCTTAATCACCTTTAAATCCACCCGGCCAAAAGATCAGCCCCCGTCTCTCTTGATCTCTCTCCCTCCCCCGAAGAAAAAAAAGTAACCAACCTTAAAGCAAAAGAAAAGAATCCACACAACGCACCCACCCACTCGCGCACACACAAATAAAGCATATCTTTCTTTCTTTCATTCTTCTTCTCTGTTCCTACAATGGCGGAGCCAAGAGCCAAGCTCTACATGAAACCAAACACTAGCAAGTTCATTCCATCTCTTCTCCAAAAGGCTCTAATATTTTTATTCTTTGCTTTCGTATTACCCCAAATACCATCACAAGCACCAGAATTTATCACTAGCCAAACAATTCTAAACAAAGGCTTTGAGTTAATTTATCTTCTCTTGATCGGAATCACAGTTTCGTACGGCCTCTTCAGCAGGAAGAACACCGACCCGTTGCCCATTAAGGGAAATGGATCCAAACCCGATAACCCAAATTTGTATGCATCACAAACCCTTCCTAATTTAGATCAAGAAGAAGGAGAAGGAGAAGAAGATGGCGAGGTGCAAGAAGTTTGGAGAAAACAGCATTACCCAAATGAGCCTTTGCTTGTAATCTCAAAAGATAAGGGAGAAACTATTGATAAACCCCTGTTTTTACCGGTTCGGAGCTTGAATCCGCAAAGCGAAGGATCCAGCAAGGTTGAAAATACTAGTGTTCTTCCTTCTCCGATTCCATGGAGTTCTAGATCGGGTCGAATGGAGCCAAAAGATGAATTAAACTCTTCAAAAATCAGATCTTTACATTCATCTAGTAGCCCCTCTCCTAAGAGGCTTTCTCCTTCTCCTTCTCTTTCTCTAAGCAGAGAAAATTCCTCAAAGAAGAAGAACTTGTTCAAGGAAATTACATCTCTGCCCCCTGTTCCGCCTCCTCCACCGCCCCCTTTTCACTCAGATAGAAAGATAAAATCTACGGTGAAAAAATGTTTTAAGGATGAATTGATGGATGTGAGTATGAGAAACAGAGCGCGTGATTTTGTTGCTAACTCTTCTAATTTACCAAGACAAAGGAAAAATCCCATAGATGGTTCCTCTTCTAGTTCTTATTCAATGGCTAAGGATGAACTGAAGGATGACAGTATAAGAAGCATGGGGGATTTTAGTTCTCCTAAACCAAGACAAAGAAAAAACTCAATGGATGGTCCTTCTAGATCTCATTCAATGGCTAATGTTGAGTTGAAGGAGGGGACTATGAGAATCAAAGAAGATTTCATTTCTCCTAAGCCAATTAGACCAAGAAATTCATTTGATGGTTCTAATTCTTCTTCAATTGCTAAATCGGTTCGCACAATACGACCGAAAGAAGTCCAAAACGAACCAGTTAATAAGTTGTCCATGGAACCATTTTTCATTTCTTCTGAGAATGACGAATCTGATAGTAGTGGCAGTGAAGAAGAAGGAGATACAGATTATGATGATTACTCTGATAAAGAGATGATGGTAAAAGATGAAGAGAAGAAGAAAATGAAAGAAAAAGATGAAGAAAATGAAGTTGATAAAAAGGCAGATGAATTTATTGCAAAATTCAGAGAGCAAATTAGATTACAGAGGATTGAGTCGATCAAGAGATCGGCTGGCCAACGTGCAGTTAGAAGTCACAATAAGAAGTTGAATAAATAGATGTAATTTAGAGAGAATTTAGGGTTGATTTGGTGATTATGCTTGTTGGTCTATAAAATTTCTTGGTGTTAATTATGTACTTCTTCTTCTCTTCTTTTAGCAATAACATGTATGAATATTTGCTTTAGTCCTCTGTATATTTTTTAATACAGCAAATTCTATGATTTACATTATATTGTATAATATATTAATAATTTATACATAATCGATTAAAAGATTTGATCCCACTATAATTCCCACCCCTTCCAATTTCAAGACCCAAATCAGAACTCTAAAAAAACACTTCAACATGAGATATGAGCCCCTCTTGCAAAATAAAATGAAAACTAGGACTATTCAGTACAATAAATCTCAATCTGAGATTGTCAATAATGAATTCAAAAAACCAAAAAAAAAAATAAATAAATACATATACATTTTATCTATCCGTAATATTCTGTCTCATCTAGCTTTCCAAACTCAAAATGAATGCATACAATTTATTACACACATAGATTGATTCTGTGATGTGTAAGCATATTTACATGTCTATATCTATCACTAAAATATTTTTGACGTGGCTTCAAATAGATGGAAGATTACTGTTGCAAATTAAACTAGTACTAGTATATTAATTACACTTTCGGTAATCAAACTTGTCATTATTTTTTTCCAAACATACTTTTTAGATAATAATGGTCTTTTGCAATAATCTTGTAGCAGATTATCTCATGATAATTTTCATTTCGCTTCAATTTAACATTTCTAATATATTTTTTCCAACAACAGTATTCCTCGACTCAATTATTATATGCTATTCTTCTGAGTCCATATCAGCTATATCTATCTCATTAGGCTTGAATATTTGCAAGGCCCCATCAACTAGAACTTTTCTTCTAAAAAAATAGTTTTTTCTTTGCAATTTTGTATAATTCAGGGGCTCTTTTCCAATTAGATACACGAACTCTCTCCTCCTCTTTTCTTTTTGAAAGCGAGCTCCTGAAGTAAACTCTAATAAAAGTGTTGAACGCGAAAAAGCAACAAGGATTCTTCTCCTCCACTTGATGACCGGACCGAACTCCGGCTAATTTGTAAACGAGTTGATATCAAAATGGCGGCGGAGGAGGAGTATCTGGAGGCGGAGGAAAACCTGGAGGCGATCATCACGCGAATCGAGCAGAAATCTCGCAAGATCGAGAGCCTTCTCAAACAGTACGTTCCATTTTGTGTTTCTTCTTTATGGATCAGGTCGGTACTGGTTTGGTTGGTGCAAGCGGCGTTAAAATGAGGCTAAATTTGATCAATTGGGCTTATTAATTGCGCTAAGGCAGTTAATTGAGGACCAAATTTACTTAAGTTGAAGCTCAGTCATAAATTCTTCCCCAATTTAACTATATAGGGTTTTAATATGACGGAATAAACATAATATTGTAAATAATTTCAGATCAAAGCCAGTTGATGCTCTTAAGACAGCTCTTGAAGGAGCTCCTCTCAAAACCCGTGATGAAAGATGCAAGGTCTGTTTAAGTTTCTTTTTTTTAGGGTATTTTTTATAATTTTCACATCATAAGAAACTTTTTATTTACATATATGCCCTCATACTTGGAAACAATCAAGAAAATTTAACCACACATGCTAATTAATTACGGTATTTTATGACTTTATGTAATTCGATTATAAAGTTTCTTACGGTATATTATATGTAATTTCTTCTTCTTTCTTGAATAATTTTTTTTTCAGTCGGCTAGTTGGATAGTGGTACATAGAGCAATAATGGCAATAAAGGATGTGGATGGTATGGTTTCTTCTTTGGACCCTGAATATTATGATATCCTCATGAAGTAAGATATTTTCTCATTATCGAATTTCATTTTAATTTTCCTTATCATTTTATATAGATGTACATTATGCATCCATCTAGATTCGGATTGAAATACCAAATTTATATATAACATAATTATTATCAAATTTGGCCAATTTTAGGGCTTTATTTTTTTGGCCTACCTACAATTGCAATGCAATAATAGGGGCTCAGTTGAAAAATTTATATTTAATTTTTAATTTTTTTTTATTTTAAAATTGAAATTTAGGTATTTATATAGAGGATTGGCAACTGGAGATAGACCGACATGTGATCAGTGCCTCAGAATTCACGAAAAACTTACTGAAAAAGCCGGCTTGGGTTGCATTCTTCGCTCCCTTTCTGATACTGTAAACACTGTCTAAATTTAATTTTTTTCTGTTAAGCAAAACTAAAAATAAAAAATAATAATGAGGGTCTTTTCGCGAATATACATTTGCTCGGTTTGGTTCATAGGATTCAAGTAGGAGTATCTTGTAATGCACTTGTTTTGGAATTTTGTATGTGATGTTTTATATTTGGGATACATTTTGTAAGGTTGTATTTGACTGTGACAAAATTAGACTTTTTTTTTTCCATTGTTTGTAGTGCCTTGTATAGATTGTCTATTTTTGTGTGGTTCATTATGTAATATCTGTTGTAGCAAACATAAGTTTCATGTGTTAATTAGTTGCGGTTGGTTATTTTTTTTTTTTGTAGTTCAAAATTTCATCACGCTCGTGCCTGGTCCAACAATTTAGTCTCTAATGGGCTTCCGCTACAAAATCAATCCTTCTAATCTTTAATTCAGGCTCAACTAGTTTTGTTGGCCTACGAAATTAATTTCAATATTGGCCTACTAGAATATTTTGAGCTTTTACTTTAAAGCAACAATTTTTTGAGAGAAGTCGTTAGACTTGCTAAATGAGTTAAATATATTTGTTCTCCCAGAGTTTGATGAGATGATGTGTCTTACCAGTTGAGCTAGCAAGGTTTGACATCCGACTTGAAGAGTACACACATTAAAAAGATGCATACTAAAAAGATATTTTATATAGAGCAAAAGTTATATTGGTGCAAACGAATTATTTCAACGAGTTAAAATTATATGTACATATCTTGAAATGCAATAAACTCCATCCTAAAAGCTACCTGATGATATGTTGATGTAATCTCTACAAGGCACTACAAAAATAGAGAGCTGTTATCCAATCAAATGGAGCAAAATGTATCCGATGTTGCTACCTGAGGGACATTATTTGTAGTGCCTTGTATAAATATATCCAATCAAATGGAACTATTTATTGGTTCAGCTTGCATTCGGCATCCCTCAAGCTCAACTATCGAGAGCTGTTATCTGTTATCCAATCAAATGAAGCCAGAAGCTCATTTCAAGCCCCAACAATAAGAAGGCCCTCCCCTTTCACTCAAGCCAAACGACTAGTACATACATATCAACAAAAAACAAAACCTTGCTACAAATGGATACAATCACAATGAAGCAACATGGATACAATCACAATGAAACGTTGAGATTCTACTTGACTATTCACTTGGTTGGAAAGAAATAACCGAATTTTCAACGGTGAAGTTTCAAGTCATCAAGCGATTGCAATAAGATACATCAAAATGATACTCGAATGGAGAGACGACTGCTAGAAACTTTTAGTTAGATCTTGTTGGGTAGAGTCGTATGGAAAATTATAGCTTCCTATTTTCATTTGTGTGACTAGATTTAAATACGTTTAACAATAGACAATCGCCTATTGTGTATTCTAAAAAATAAATAACAAAAGTCCCAATGGGAATCTCAGCATGTAAAGGTAAATTCTTATTTCTTGAGGGCAGATTACAATTGATTGAAGGCCACCAATGCATCACCTATTTACGTAATGCAAACAATTAGGCTATCAAAATGGGTAATTGGGCAATTACAGAGACTAATGAAAGCTTTTCTTTGGAAGGACGAAGACCAATGCATTTCATGTTTGGTAAACAGGTGGAAAATAAACTTACTTAAAGAATTTGGGGGGCTAGAGGTACAACCTCGAAGCTCTAAATGAGACAATGCTAATGAGATGGTGATGAAAAATTGGCGTGGAGCCAAATAGTCTATGGACAAGCTTTGCTCATCTATTCAATGCGATTTAAACAAAAGATTTTTTTTTCATGTACTTCAATTCGATTTTTTTGGTATTATGAAAATCAATAATAATGGAGTTCATTCCATGTATTAAATTTGAATTTTTGTGGTTTTGTGAAAAACAATACAAATTTTGTTTTTTCTATGTATTACACTTCTTATTTTGCGATTTTGTGAAAATAACAAAATATTATTTTTTTCCATGTATTGTGCCTCAATTCGATTTTTTTCGTATTGTGAAAATCAATAACAATGTTATTTTTTTCATTTATTAGATTTGAATTTTTGTAGTTTTGTGAAAAATAATACAAATTTTTTTTCTATGTATTACACTTCTTATTTTGCGGTTTTGTGAAAATAACAAAATATTATTTTTGTCTGTATATTACATCTCAATTGCATTTTTTTGGTATTGTGAAAATCAATAACAATGAAGTTTTTTCCATGTATCAGATTTGAATTTTTGTGGTTTTGTGAAAAACAATACAAATTTTGTTTTTTCTATGTATTAGACTTCTTATTTTGCGGTTTTATGAAAAACAATACAAATTTTATTTTTCTATGTATTAGACTTCTTATTTTGCGGTTTTGTGAAAATAACAAAATATTATTTTTTTCCATGTATTGTACCTCAATTTGATTTTTTTGGTATTGTGAAAATCAATACAAATTTGGTTTTTTCTATGTGTTACACTTATTATTTTGCGGTTTTGTGAAAATAACAAAATATTATTTTTTTTTTTATGTATTGTCTCTCTATTCGATTGTTTTGGTATTATGAAAATCAATAACAATGAAGTTTTTTCCTTGTATTAGATTTTAATTTTTGTGGTTTTGGGTAAAACAATACAAATTTTGTTTTTTCTATGTATTAGAATTCTTATTTTGCGGTTTGAGAAAATAACAAAATATTATTTGTTTCCATGTATTGTAACTCAATTCGATTTTTTTGGTAATGTGATGATCAATAACAATAGAGTTTTTTCCATTTATTAAATTTGAATTTTTGTGGCTTTGTGAAAAATAATACAAATTTTGTTTTTTCTACATATTCGACTTCTAATTTTGTGGTTTTGTGAAAATAACAAAATATTATTTTTTCCATGTATTACATCTCAATTGCATTTTTTTGTTATTGTGAAAATCAATAACAATAGAGCTTTTTCCATTTATTAAATTTGATTTTTTGTGGTTTTGTGAAAAACAATACAAATTTTATTTATTCTATTTATTAGACTTCAATTTTTGTGGTTTTGTGAAGATAAGAAAAAAATATTATTTTTGCATGTATTGTATCTCAATTCGATTTTTTTGGTATTGTGAAAATCAATAACAATGGAGTTTTTTTCAATGTATTAGATTTTAATTTTTGTGGTTTTGTGAAAAACAATACAAATTTTATTTTTTCTATGTATCACACTTCTTATTTTGCAGTTTCGTAAAAATAACAAAATATTATTTTTTTTCATGTATTGTTTTTATCACTATACAAGAATAACTATAAAAGGGTTGAAGTATGGGGTTATATAAAACCCCCTCATTCTCTCTCCGTTGATTCTCTTTTTGTTTGTCGTTCTCTCTCCCCCTCTCTTGTTTCTTCCCTCTGGTACATCAAAGTTTTAATTTGAAATGCTTGATAAACATCTCCAAAGCATACCCTCAACTCTCTCTATTTCCAATATCTCCAATCTATATCAATTCAACGATTCAAATTCCAACACACTCTATATTATTTCTATGTTAGATCGGTCAAATATATCAAGATTTCTAAAGAGCCGTCTAGTTATGTCATGCGAGTATCGTAATTTTTCTTACTCTCAGTTCAAGATAATAATTTAATGTTCTCCAATACGTTTAAGATTTTTTAATTATTTTGATTGTAATAAATATTAATAATATGAATTTTATTTTATTTGAGCTTATATTACTCGTACCGAATTTTTATCGTTATAAAAATGGTAAATTTTTGAGAAATAAGTATTTTATGGGATATGATGTGATGTGTGAGAAAAGTAAGTTTAGTTAAGGATAATACAATCGTACTTGATAGGTGGAAGCGAAGACTGTTGATTTGCGAAAGGTAATAGACCGTACTTAGTAGGTGGAAGCTAGGATCGTCGAATCACCGAATAACGAGGCTACGAGGCATGATCTAGTGCGTGTATATGTGTGCGTAAAGTGAAATGAGGAAATCGATATCCTAATACAAAGGGATTTTAAATATACTTATATTTAGTATGATTCAAATATTTATTAACTAAAATTAATATTATTTTTAATGTATGTGAAGCATACTTCTTACTGAGTTTTATACTCACCTCTTTTTTTCCTTTTCTTAGATTTCAAGTTTAGTTATTCGAGAACATCGGGCTGAGCGTCATCATAATTTTGAGAAATTTAATGTAATAAATATTTGTAGATACTTGATTTATATTTATTCTGTGTAATTTTCTGCTGCTTTAATATTATTTTAGTGTCGTATGTCCTTAATATATCTTTTGACAATATTGTTTGGTTGATGTCATATATATAATAGAGAAAACATACGTTCTATGTTTCCACTATTTGAATAAACACATGGTTCATATCATTTGTAATTCTCAAGACGGAATTGTAGTTCTTTAACTAACATTATCTAGGTTTATTACAAATGATAACTTTAATACTTTAGCGGAATCTAAAATATCACGTTTCATCAGAAGATTATAAAGGTTATGACTCAGTATATATTGAAGCATGTCTACGCTCATTAAATTACTAAATAGTTATAAATATCGTTTTTTATATTTATTCTAATTTGGAATAAAAAAATGCCAACCGAATCAATATAACGTTGATTTGTACTTGTACCTCGTGATCATCAAAGTAATCACTCTTGTAATAACAACTCTTAGTTAATCCCACCTCATTATTTTTTTTATTTCATCTTTCCAAATTATTTCAGTCGTGAAATGAGGAAGTATGAGCAAATCTAAATTGTTGATTTTTCATGGCTATTATTTTTTTTTTCATTTTTATGTTATAAATAATTGTAAGGACTTTTAGTAATGTCATTGAATGTTATCATTCATTCAGTTCATGTTAAAATTAATTCAACCCAATTGTTTATCATTTAAGATTGACTATATTCAAATATTAACAAATAGAGGTTGAAATTTTTTTCCACCAAATACAAATGATTTTTCTCTTGTTTTGAAAAAGTAGTGATTCTTAATCAAATATTGTAATTTCCAAATAAAGCCTTCATTTACAATTACGCTTTAATTTTCTTTTGTCTTGACAACCAACTATTATAATTTAAGTTTAACCTCGTTGTCTTGCTAAGTATATAAAGATATGGATTATACACGAGAATATAAGAACAAATGAGTTATTTAATAGACATCTGTGTAAAATAATGAATGTTTAGTTAATTAGGTTCTATATTTTGACTTTTGAAATATAAGATGGTCTATTCATGACATGTATATTTAAGTAGTTGAGCTTTAGAATATATTGGTATATTTAATTCAAATTTTCTCAGTTGCGACAATATACAAACAAGAAAGTTAAATTACCTATATAAAATGGTATTACCCCCACCTCTTTATTTTGCAACTACTTTTATGTATTGTCAAAATGCCATATCACTTTAATTGTTTCATCTATTGAATTAAACACATGGTTACATCTACACCATAAAAAAAATTAATTACTCCAATTTCTCGTGACATCATTTATATTTCATACTAACAAGTATAACAATAATTGATGGTTTATGAAGAAATTATATCCTATGTCAAAGTGTTGGATTAAATATTCGATTATGTAAAATACGCTTATTTAGTTCATATATGATTGAGTGTATGGATGACTAATATATTTATATATATTAGATCGACCATGAATGACACTTCGGGTTCACGTCATCAGAATACGTGATTCTGATAGTATAACCGTGAACCAACGAATGACATTCAAAACCGTCAGTAGTGATATGTGGGATGTTTATATAGATAAACATACTTCAGGTAAGAAGCTACATATCCACACTAGTATATTCTTAGGCTAGATGATCATGTTCTGCTGATCATGGACATAGGAATGTCAAGTCCAGAATATAGGTACGTGTTAGAGAACACATACTGGACTGACCACACTATGAGAATATGCATGGTATATGTCATTAGTGATTCTCATATGAAAAGTGTGCTTGTTCCTATGACCTGGGGTCAACATGGATTCATGTATGTGGAACTGCATACTTTAATATTATCCTACGTCATTCCTTAACGGGATGATCATTAAGGTAATCGTGATGATGTTATGCCCTAGGCCAAAGTGTTTGTGACCTAGATGATGGATTGTAATAACAAACATAATATTTATTCTAAGATATTTCATATAATATGTACGTATAGGTTATTTTAATATAATTAAAATAGATCATGAATATGCAATTCAGCTTTATGTAATCAAAGTGCGTGACTTTGATAGTAAAACTATAAAGTGTTATGAATGCTATTTTAAATCGTCCCTGGTCATTTATAGGATATTTGTGGAGACAAATATACTTGCAGATACATACAAGCTATAAATGTACACCAGTGTATTAGTTGACTGATGATTATGTTTTACTGATCATGGATAAATAGTTATTAAGTCATTAACATAGGTATATGTTAGAGACCATATACTGGACTGACCCGCCATAAGAATGCTACATGTTTTACGTCATTAACGATTCTTGTAACATAAAGTATTTATAGTCCTTTGACTTGAGATTGTCTCGGTTCCCAACATGAGTAATTTTATACTTTAATATACTCTAACACTGCCTTTAACCGGGTGGTCATAACGGTTATGATTAGGTATACAATGAATCATGTAGAGGAATGAGTGCAATCAAGACGGGATTTGTTCCTCTCATAAATGAGAGAGATATATTTAGGCCTCTTGATGAATTGAAGTGAAGAAATGTATGGTCATACTCAAATGAATTAATAAGAGTTATTAATGTCATTTGTTCTTGTTCAGTTTAATTTGGTATCAAGAAATATTAATCGATTTATATAAGGATGGCATATTACATGCCTTATGATCGATATAGATATCGTGTGACAAATGGACTAAATACGTGATTGTTGATTAGGTAAATCGGATCATTGATATTCACTTAAATTGGGTAGTCATGATGACTTACTAGAGTCCGCTCATGATTTATAGACTGTCAAGTCTATTGCCAACATTAAATAAAGTTACAGGGTCACACACAAAGAACAAACTGAAACGGGCGCAGAAAATCCTAGCGACTTATATGATGAGTTGCATAAGAATGCCACAAAATATATTGTCATCTTATGTGATAAGATGTGATATATATGTATATAAAGACTATGAGCACAAAAGATCATGTAATCTATAAGAGTCTAGATGATGGCATATGGATAATGATGAGTGATGTTATACATATCTTTTAGTGTGAAGAGACATGACTCTTCACCTCTATACAAGGACATAAATGGCTCCAAATTCACAACACAACACATCATTCCCTCTCTCATTATTTCTCATTCTCTTTTGTGAGACAAAAGAGAGAAAATATGCTTTCTAATTTGTATGACAAAATTATGAAAGGGTGCTTTCCTTTTGTATGACAAAAATGAAAGAGTGCGCTTATACGAGAGGAATTATATACATCTTTTGTGAGATAAAATAAGAAGAGTTTCTTATGCAAGAGGATAACAAGCTACTAGCATATATATTGTTCTTCTTTCCGTTTTAAGAAGTTTGTTCCTGTGGACACCGGTAGAGGCGTTCATACTTTCGGCGCTTGTGATCTATTCGGCCTAAGAAGATGAGAACGGTTTGTTGAGAGTTTTGGTGGAGACCGATTGTGTGTGCAGTAGATGATTTCCGCACTATCCGACCTAGACAGCCTAGAAGGACGTAAAATCGGTTAGGACGGTAACCAGTTTAGCGACGCATAGACAACACACATGGTTTGAGCGTCACGGATTAAGCGTAATCTGAAAGATATCTTTAAGATTTATTTCTTTGATTTAACCGATACGCACGGATTCTCGGATTGGTTTTGGACGAAATTTTTATTTTCCGCTGCGTTATGCATGTCTAAAACCCAACAGCTATTAGGTTAGAACGGTTAAAATTAATTTTGATCGTTAGACTTGAATCAAAAGGATCCAACGAATCATGGTACATAAAATGTTCATATATTAATACAAAGAGAATATGAATATTTCATTATTAAACATAATTAGTTTTTCTTTTCTTATTTAAAAAAATAGTAATTCATAATGAAACATTGTATTTCTCTCGTAAAAATCTTCAAAGCTATATTTGTTTGAATTTTCTCTATATTTTGAATTTCATATTGCTATGGTTCCAATTTAAATTTTTTCTCGGCGAAGTAAGCGAAGATATACTATATAAGAGAATATACTCATATAGAAAATATATCTTTAGATAATTAAATTTAAACAATTAGATGTTTAAAATATTGTGCAATAAATTATTTTTTTGTATTATCATATAGATAAATTATAAATGCAAACATCTAGATAAAATTAGCCCCTTCACCTCCTTTTGAGCCTTTTCATTGAGGCATGTCATCAATTTTCTCAGGACCATCCGATCAAAATTTATTAATTAGCAGAATATTATATGATTAGTTACATTAATATTTCGTATTATATCTCTAATCTCATTAGAACCTTTATATCAGTACATTTGTCATAATACCGAGAACTCACTACAAGAAAATTATATATTAAGAAATACGCTATATTATTTAATAAATTATATGTTTCAATGATAGTTATGTGATTCATTTAATCATAAATCATATACCTATTACACATCATTTTGACAGTTGAATAAGACCAAAAATGAGAAAATTAGTAGTGATAATATTTTAAGAAAATGATTCATGTTATATTTTCTTATATCGGTATATAACCGTTTTTTCTCTGTATATAGCATCATTTTTTTTGTTCAAACATGATGTTCAATTTTAAGTATCTTTTTCTCTTTAAAAAAAAATGAACCATCTTTTGACTATATCTTTTGGTGCTTCTTCTAAAATCTTCGAAATAAATAGTCTTATTTTGTCTTTTTTTCAAGCTTCGGCTTAGTATGAGTATAAGTTATATATTTTCCTAAATAAACTCCAGAAAATAAATGAAAATAAACTTAAATTGAGATCATTAAGATTATTTCACAGTACGTTATTAAATCAATTTTTTTTCTTTCCATTAAGTTGTCATTTATATTATAAATTTATAATACCATAATTTATTATATAAAGTTTTTTGTCGTTATAAAATTAGATGTGATAAATTATCTTATAATGTAATACAAAATTATATCTACAAATACTCAACTTACTATACATAATTATTTCATATTGTTTATGTGTTAATAATTAATTTTAATATTATTTTAATTTTCATATTTGCAACAATAAATAATAAAACGATAATATTCACAACATAGCGTGAGTATACAACTATTTTACTTAGTCTCTTTAGTTTTCTTATATTTATCATCTCTTTACAACTAATAACAAAAAAAATGAAAAAAATAGAAGAGACAAGAATTAATGATACCGACATTACGTTTGAAGATGAGGATAAACTATATAAAGAAAATAAATAAGGTGATATATAAAAATATTAACAGGACCAATTTTCTTGAAGTATTAACAATCCATATTTTCATTGTAGATTTTTGTTGTTGTCAAAAAGTATGTACAATATGTAATACACTATGTGATAAAATTTATCACATGTTATTGATGAAACTCAGTACATAAATTAATATAAAGGGATTCAAAACACAAAATACTAATCTAATTGTATACTAAAATGAAAATATTTGCAGCATAGCATGAACATTATTCTAGTATTAGTGAAAACAGGAAGGCGATTTTGAAGGGGCCTCTTGAATCTCCGGCGAGCACTTCTCATTGAAGGTTCACTTGATCGAGTGAAATTTTCTTGAAGGACTTGGAGGGTGCCCTGTAGTCTTATAGAGAGTGCTTCTCCTCATGAACAGAAATTCAAGAAAAGTTCAAGAACAAGTATCAAACCAGCAATAATCTTGAAACAAAGCACATTACAACATAGATATCACACACACATTACAAACCAGATTCAAATGATGGAGGAGCCTAAAACATTCAAACAAGTTCTATCAACAGTTCCAATTACAACAAATGAGACTTCAAAAGATAAAGATAGAATTAATGTAGTTCACAAGAAGAAGTCAACCAAGGTGATCCAGTGCTTTAGATGCTATAGGTATAGCAAATTGTGTCATGTTGCAAAATATTGCTGGACAAAACTTGAAACCAAACATGTGACCAATCCGACAATCTTCTCAGCTTAACAATCCAAACCCGCAAAACCTACCACTGAATCACCTTTCAAACCTGGAAAAAATAATGAAAATCCATCATCAGCAAGAAGGAATCAAGTGATCCATCATGTAAAAGGTATTCTTAATTCAGATTTTTCAACCAAACTAGAAATAAAGAAAACTAAAAATATAATAAAAGGGTACCTACTGCGTTAGCAAATCAAGAATCAGTGAAAAGTGTGATTGCCAGCTTTGTATACTTTGAGGAAATTACTCAAATTACTGGAGGTTCACATTTAAAAGATATCTCAGTCATTATCAGAGTGATTAATACTTATTAAACTACCCATGTAGTTATCAGAGTGATTAATACTTATTAAATTACCCATGTAGTTACTTTCACATATGGAAAGCTTAAATCCAAATGCCATATCATTTCATCACCCCATTCAAGCCAACAAACATAAACCCTAAAAGGGAGGCCTAAATTGCTTCTGAATCAAGTGTGGAGAGTAAAACTTGATAAGAGAGGGTTTCAGTTTATGAATAATGGGGAGAGCAAGATTCCTCATAGCCCTTTAAAAGGCCGAACATCTTGTTCTCACTCTAACACATCATCATCTCTTGATTCACCTGCAACGCAAACCTCAATTCAAAATCACTTGGCCATTGTTGTGTATAAAGGGGATGAAGAACCAAAATCATAGTTTAAACCAATTACTGTCACATAATTCAATGAATACCAAAAGCTTGCTTTGATACATTATAATGATAATGAGGAAGTGAAATCAATAGAACTAATTTCAGTGTTCAAGGACACTGAATTGGTCTATGAATCACAAGAAGAAATGGGGATAAATGATGATGAGTTGGGGATTAAAGAAATCCCAGTTAAAAATACCAAGAATATCACCAACATAAGGAGTTTCATATTACAAGGCAGAGAGCCAGATACCTATTCATCAGTAATAGAAAGAGCATAGTTAATTCAATACAGTGAGATTTCCCAAGGTTTCACCAAAAGATAAATTAATAAGAAATATTATACTCAGAAGGAGAACGAAGTGCTCAACCTGTCAGAGAAGAAATCTTTCACTGCTTAAGACATTAATCTTCTGTTGCCTGCAATTGGGATCCAACTTACTGATGAGCAAAAGAAGGTTCTTCAGTCAATGCTGTAGTGATGCACCTAAAAAGAAAATTTGCCAGATAATTAATAATGAGTAAAATGAATTTTTGGAATATTAAATTAATTAATTTCCTGGAATGTCAGTCGCAGGAATGAAATTATTAAGAAAAATGAAATAAAAGATTTCTTAAAGAGTGAAAGACATGATATGGTTTGTAGTCTAAATTGATAGACTATTCTGATAAGATGCATAAAGAGAGCTTTGGTAATTATTTGCATGAATATTAACTTTAAATGTTCATGAAGTATAGGGGGAATTATTATAACGTGGAATAATAATCACTTCTCTCTCTTACAGCCTTCAATCAAAAGCATTTATGTTTCAGCTAATTTAATTGTAAATGGGATAATACCAGTGTTTTAAATAACGGCGCTATAGCGCCGCAATTGCGGATTTCGACCATAAAACGCAATACGCAACGAAAATATAACTAAAATAGCGTTTTGAGCGCTACGAACGCTATAGCGCCGCTATAGCAATCAAATAGCGTTAAAATAGCGGCCGCTATAGCGTTAAAAGTGTTACTTTTGTTTTTTTTTTTTTTTTTTGCTTATTTCGTATAATTAATATTCATGTGTTTATTTTGAATGTTTAATTATGGACAATGAACTTTGTATGGTATTTTATGATAAATAATTATACTATTTTATTTAAGGGTTCAGATATGGAGTGCTAGTATTTGGAGCACCCAACAGTGCCCGATTACAAAAGGTATGATGAAATTACAAAAAAGTATTTTTGTAAACACAAAAGGTATAGCAAAATTACAAAAAGTTATATTTAAAAAAAATATATATATATTTCTAAATACAAAAGGTATATTCAAGTGCAAGTATATATGTATACAGTTAAAGTTATATGGTGAGCGTTTCTGGGCATTCCAAAAGCTGGGCACACCGAATAATTTCGTTTTATTTAATATTTATGGTATTGGATTTTTTTTTGTATTAAAATTTTATTATGATCATATTTTTATCATTAATATTTATGAAATTTTACGTAAATTATAAATTATACTGCACATCCGCTATCAGGCCGTAGCGCCGCAATAGCTCCCGCTACCGCAATCCGCTACAAAAAAAGACAATCCGCTACGCAGCGCTATATCGCAATTTAAAACATTAGATAATACACAAATTCTTATTACTAGAGTTTATGGATCACAACATATGCAGGAAAAAGTTGATTTTTTAGAGGAATTAAAGAATATAGAGCCTGATAATGAGGTCCCTTGGATATTACTTGGAGATTTTAATCTAATAACATCTTCAAAAGAAAGATCAAGGGTGGAATAATAAACACAAAGAGGATCTTGATAAATTTTTGGATTTTATTCATAATCTCTATTTGATTAAACCACCACTTAAAGATAGAAAATTTACTTGGAGAAATTCTGTGGCAAAAATAAGATTAGAAATATTTCTATTCAATCTAGCTTGGACAAAATTCTTCCCAAATTACCTTCAATCATGCCTGGCAAATAATATTTCAGATCATGCGCCAATTCAACTTCTTTCCTCAAGTACTTTCCCAAAATATAAAGGATTCAGATTTGAAAACTCATGGATTAAAATGATGAGCCTAATAGTATCATTTTGGATGATAGATCTTCAACAAAGTTCAAAAGGCTCATAAAACCAGATGTTTCATAAGGCCACAGTTCCCAGATTATTATTATCCGAGGTAATTCAATTTTAAATATCAATACGTGTATCTTTTTTTCTCTAATGATGATTCTAGAGCGAAATTGAATACTAATACATGACATCTGTGAGAGAGAGAGAGAGAGAGAGAGAGGGAGAGGGGGGGAGGGGTACTTGGGCCAATTTTTTTTAATTTTCATATAGAGATAAGTTATATATAGTGAGCATTAAATAGTATTTGATATCATAACTCACATGTCATATATGTCTAGTCTCAAACAAAAACCCAAGAGGCTTGGGTCTGAGATCCAATATTACAAGGGACCTTTATATTTATTACCTTATTTATATATGACCTATATGTTTTGAAATATAAGAGGAATTAACTCAGCCCAGCCCGTAGCAGCTCATACGTGGTCCCTTCTCCTTCTCCTTTGCCAAAATCTATCTATTACCTTTCTTCTTGACTTAAGCCAGATCGTCGATCTAGCTATCGTCGCCCCACCACCGACGGGCATGACTCCAGATTGAAGGTTGCTCCACCAATCGCCTCCTCTCCTGACTCTCCTATGAAATGATTCCTTCAACATCTCATTATAATCAAAGGTTTCGATTCATATGTTCACTTCTCCAAGTGGTACAAAGCAGGAATATTTTAGAATAGCTTCACTCTCCAATTGATGTTTAAATTTCACATTTCATTATGGGGCTAATTTTGTTTTTTTACTTAAAATAATTTCAAGTTCATTCTATAATTTCAAGTTCACAACACCAATCTTATTCTTCTTAATTTATGTACTAATTATCAAACTGAGATGACTTATTAATACTTTTTCAGCTTTGTCCTAATATTTCAAGCCTCAATTTTCTAATGTTTCCTGTCTAGATTTGCTTCAAATAGAAACTTAAAAAATTACAAGAATTAGTGAAAATAATGAAATTGAGATTACTGTATGGTAAATTCATACTGGTAAGACTGATTTTTTTTCTTATTTATGTTGATCAAACCTCAATACATTAAGTTGTCTCACTAATTTGGCATTGAATTAAAATATAGTTTAATATATGAATATTGTTCAGTGGCACAGTGAAGATGTGAGGATAAATAGGACTTATTAATTGCTCAGTTGCAAAATTGGGGTTATTTGTTGTCGGCTTTTGAATTTTATTTTCTTTGAGGTTCAGATTTTTTTTGAATGTGAAATATAGTCTAATTTATTTTTGTATGACAATTATGTTAATTTATTTTTAGTAATTCATTTCTTTATTTATTTTATGTGATTTCAAACAATTCTTGTCCAAATGAGGAAAAGAAGTAAATAATTTATTTATTTATTTATTTATTTATTTTATGAACACTTAGGAAAAGGGAATTATAGGAAATATAAGAAAAAATGAGGAATTGGAAGAGCAAAAACATGTCGAAAAAAAAATTGGGTTCCTTTTCCAAAATAGGCCTTAGTGCCTTAAAATCATGGGGCCGGCCCTGAAGTCACAACATATAAGTATACAGCTTAGTTAATAAAAATTTTATATTTAATTTAATATTTCACACTAAATCAAGACAAAACAAAGAACGTAGAATTCATCCAATCATATTAAATCATATTTGTCCATCCGATGTCCACATTTTTGTGGCGAGGTAGCTTCTTTAGAGAACTCTCTTGGATTGCAAAATTAGGTGGTGATTATCTGAATCCAGAAAGAAATCTGAAATAATTCGAACCCAATGACCGAAAACCTCAAATGACCCAACTCGAATGATTTAATCCAATATATGAATGAATCAAAATCGAAACGAACCGCAACCTAAAGGGCCCATGATCCGAATCTCGTGACATTAATGCCCTACAACCAAAATTATCCCGAACCATAATCAGCACCCCAACGTACACAACCCGGACCCCCTTGTTTGTCACGTGTACAAAAAAGTGGAGGACTGGAATAGAATGGAACCATGGACTTAGCCAGCTCGTGGTTAGCTGGCTGACTTTTAAGCGGCTTAACATATGAGAACAATTTTAACCATGGTTAAATCGTTCAATGAAAAATTGACCATGGTTAATGACTTGGACCAACCAAAACGAAGCTGGTTGGTACGCCACACTTTATGGTACACAAACAGAAGTCATGATTGGAACGAGGTGGGGATGGAATTTTTAAATAGCTACAACATATTTTTCTATTCTTTTTCTCCAAGTAACGTAGTGTCTTCTAAATTCTAATAAAAAATTATTTTTTATCAAGAACAATATTTAGAAAAAAATTCACATTTAACCACCAATTGTTCAAACATTCAAATAAACTTGATTTTGGGCTTATTTCACATACCTGATTCATAGTTTCAAATCTCATCTTAAGTACGGAAAGATTTCAAATTCTATCTGAATTTGTTTATTGTTTGTAGAGTAAATCTTGTATTTTTATTTGAATTTTTTTTTAAAACTCTATACTCAATTTATGGGCGAATTGAGTTAAAGCTAAAGTTATTCTGTTAATTTAAAAATATTAGAGAATTAGATACAAAAACTTGCCTTGTATTTACAAATGATATATTTTTGATAAAATATGTTTCATGGCAAATGGATTATAACACAATTGGTTAAAGTATTTGCACATGTAGTAAAAGATAATGGATTCAATTCTCAGTAAAATCTAATATAACACATATTTAGCAAAAGTCTCTCAACATAATGGGTTAAATATAAAAAAAAATATGTTTCATGAGTTAAATCTACTTCAAATTAAAATATTATTTCCTTATTAATGAAAAATGACTCATTTATAATCTATGGTGTACGGATACAAATATGAGTATCATATTAGATATGATACGGATACGGCGATATGATGATTTTAGAAAAACTTAGGATATGATATGGCAATTTTATACATTATTTTACTAATTATATATTTTATATATATTTAGATATCAGAATTTGATGTAAAATATGTGTTTGCTATCGTTAGTTATATTATTAGATGTATTTACTTGTTTTATTTATTTTATTTTTGCTAACATATATTTTAAGATATGTGTTTTTACGTTAGAGATATTCGATACTGATACGGAAAAAACTTGTGAAGTATCCGCTATTATTTTAAAATAAAATATTATGATACATTATGTGGAATATTTGATATAGTATCCGAGTATCTGATAAGGGTATCGGCAGAGACGGAGCTTAATAGGGACTGGGGGGTCATGCTTCTCCCAAGATTTTAACGGAGTAGTATATATCAGTAGTGCATTAGTGTTTTTTTTTTTTTGAAATACATATATTTTTATGCGTTTATTTTTGTATAGTGTTAATCAGCAGAGAAATTTTTTTTTTGACTCCCCTCAGAAAATTTAGTCAAACTCCGTGCTTGGATATCGGTATCTGATGATGCAATTTTACTGAATTTTTGAAGTATTCGTGTACAATAGGCAATGAAGTGGGAAAAAATTGAGGACCTATATCAATGTGGTACAGGTACGCATAGTATTCTTCTCTGTCTCACCTCGCCTTAAAAGCTCATCAGTCTTCTCGTTCTCCTCCTTGTGCAAACCAAGACAAGTAAAAGAGAGAAAGGCTCCTAAAGCAAAATAGAAAGATAAAATGGTGGAAAGAGAGGATTTGAGGCTGAGCCTAAGCTTGAATTCCTCTACAAATAATTGGCTTAATCTCATGCCTCCACAACCTCATCATTCTAAGTTGAGAGCTTTGTTCACCCCTCCAGGTATGTATATTTCTTTTTTTTTTTTCCTGCCTCTTTTTGCAAAACGCAGTAAATAACTCTGAATTTTGTTTTTTCAGAGAAAATGGCGACAAATATTGAAATAGAGAGCAGTGAAAGTGAGGAGGAGGCGGGGCCTTCGTGCTCTCCAAACAGCACTCTCTCCATTAGTGGAGGAAAACGAAGTGATGAAGAGGAAGACGGAGCTGGTGGGTCCCGCAAGAAACTCCGTTTGTCCAAGGATCAGTCAGCTGTCCTTGAAGAGAGTTTCAAGGAGCATAATACCCTCAACCCTGTGAGTTTATGAGATGTTTTATATTTTTTATATATTTTTTAAGAAAATTAATAGGCAAGTTCCATATGTTACTCTTGCAATTAATTTATTTCTCTCATTAAGATAGCTTAGAGTTTCAACACTTCTGCATGCTATGCAGAAAATCCATACTACATAAAAAATAAATAAAAAACCCCAAATTGACCCTTGTTTATTATCTAATTATGTTCCAAACAGAAGCAGAAGGCGGCTTTGGCGAAGAAATTGAATCTGAGACCGAGGCAGGTGGAGGTGTGGTTTCAGAATAGAAGAGCCAGGTAAAATGTCAAAAAAAAAATTGTAATTTGTTGTAGTAGCATTTTTATAACACATAATTTCTGATAGATGCTAAAACTAGAGGGTAACAAATTAATTATGTAAATAATATACAAAATTAAGTAAAATTATGTGTTAGTAAATTTAATATTAATTACTACCATTATTATTATCAAACATATATTAGTTGTTTATTAAAAGCACATATATGATGTATTAATGCTCACATTTGTTACACATAAAAACATAAATTACAGGACAAAGTTGAAGCAGACAGAAGTCGACTGTGAGTTCCTAAAACGGTGTTGTGAGAACCTGAAGGAGGAGAATAGACGATTGCAGAAGGAAGTGCATGAATTGCGGGCACTCAAACTGATTTCACCGCAAGCCTACATGCAGATGACTCCTCCTACAACCCTCATTTTATGCCCTTCTTGCGAGCGAGGGTCTACCAATTCGCTAGTCGCCACTCCTAAATCAAGTGTAACTTCTTGGCCACCAATCCCGATGCGGGCCATGGTAGTTGAAACGCCTATCCAACCCAGTCGTGATTGATTTTTGGGGTTTGTGATACCGACTTGATAAATTTTTGGGGTTTGTGATACCGACTTGATAAATTGCGGTTTTATGTGATATAATTTGTGTTCTTCAAGTAATTAGGGGACATGTTTTATGATATAGTACAAAATATCTGAAGTGATTGTTTGAGGCAACTTATTTTATGCTTCAAATAAGATCCTATGTTTCTTGTATGTATGTTAATTAATGGATGATGTATACATTATTGCATTATTCATTTAATTTACATCTTTTTTATCTGAAGTTCGGCAAATCATTATAGCAAATTCTATATTTTAGATATTTACCACTAACTAGACTAATTTACTAGAAATGGTGGAATTGCCATGCTACAATCAATGAAAACAATTCTAGTACAAAATATATTGTATATGCTACTTAAGAGTGTTATGAAATTTTTTTGTCAACATCGGACATAAATATTGTACTCTAAGGCAAATCCTGTAACTGGTCCATGAAAATGCCTAATATTACATCTATAATAAATTAAAGTTTAAAATTCCAGTATAATATCTAATAAATTGAAGGACAAACATGATAAGAGATAGGATTGGATATTGTAAGATATGGTGGTTGTAGCTTTTGTGGTACGAGGGAATGAGAAAGTTTGTTTCTTTGTCAAGTTAAATGATTGATGACTTTGGGTCCTAGTGTGTAGTGCATTTGATACGAGATCTTTTCTTTTGTTTTTTTGTCTTTCAAAGGATAAAGTTCATCGTCCCGTTTCATATAGGGTACTTAATTAAGCAAAGAAAAAGTTTCACATAGGCTATGAGAAATTTCTGTAATAAATATTCGACATCACTCTAACTTTGAGAACTTCAATTTCACGTCCCAATAATTAAGGAAGTCATATGGAAGAGAGAAAAAGAGCACTTCTCACCAGGAAATTATTACAAATTCACTCAAAATATGGTAGCTATGAAATGCCAACAATGGGCATAATAAAATTACCATAATTGCCAATGCACAAAAACATTTTGTTTCCTCATTTCCATTACAACCAAAAACACTATTTAACTGTTTTATTAAACAAACCTGCTAACACGCCATCGAAAAAAATCACGAGTATGAACATTTACCATAGTGTTGGAAGCAGTGGTCATACGAGCAAATTAATCGTGTAGACTGTAGAGGAAAGATTTTTGTTGTATTGTTCGAAAATACTATCTAAACAAACTCAAAATATCTCAATGTTACTTTTGCTGCTTTGCAAACTAATTTTGTTTTTACACTGCTTCCAGAAAAAAATCATAGAAGGCACTAAATGAGTACAACAGTCCTTGTAGACTGTAGTAATACCTGTCACTGGTCGTCCTATCGGGTCTGGTTACAACACTTAAGGCTACTGTAAAATTATCACTTATCAGTTATATTGAATACAATTATTAGTTACTTTTGACCAAGAAGTGTTTTGGGGAGCAGGTAGAGATGTGTAGATGATTCGAGTAACCATATTTTGCATAAAAAATGAAATAAATATTTATGATGATATATTCAGATCAAATGAACTTGTTTTTCATTTTTCTTGCATATACACTAATTTCTTGTTTACACATTATTTTAACGTGACATGATATATTAGGCTAGATCCCGTAATAAATTATTACAAAAAGAGTTGAATTTGATGAGATCCAATGAGTGATTTGGTCGGTATGGGGGTTAAATTTGTTTGATTTCGTATCTACCTAATTATTTGCATTGATTTAATAAATTGAGGGAGTTCATATATCGGTGGTTTCAGAAATTTCGGCTTCTTTCTAATTTGTAATATGATTAACTTAAAAATCTCACACATAAGTAATCTTTTAAAATAATTTAACATATTCACTTGAAAATTGTAATACTAAATGCATACATCTTTAAAAGGGAGCAATCTCTCAACCTAAAAACATGCATGCTAAACGTTAGTTACATTAATAATTGGATATGGTCTAATGGAGCCACCTGGACATTGTAACCTTAACTAAGGGAGCAAAAGCTGGAGTTACGCTTAATAAAAATGAGACAGCGCTTTACATTAGTTCCCTTTATCAAATGACTTTTGTAGCATTTTTATGGGCTAATTGAAGATATTATTTCTTTCTGATTAGACCCATGTGCGATAGGATAAATAAGCCGTCAGTCCAAGAACAAGAATAAACAACTTTTTCAGATATAATACGCAAAATGTCTACTAAAAATCCATTAACAAAAAAAGTGGCCGACAAATTTAACTTTGTCGAACAGATACCTGAAGTCGCCAGATACAAGAGAGAAGACACGAAATAGAAATAGAAATATATCTACCCAGCTTAGAACAGAAATTGTACAAAGCTCACTAGAATTTTTTTCAACACCTAGAACATATCTTGCTTCGCTAAAATAATGTATATTGTAAGTTTTATCAATCGTTAAATAGTGTTTAATTAATATAGAAATACAACTTTCCAATAAATTAGAAGTCGCAAGTAAACAGCAATATTATCATAAAGCGGTGAAGTGATTCTAAGAAATAACATTTCTAGGAGTACATGATTTCATAGTGTTATATTACCGCGAAATAAGCACTCTAAATAAAATGTGAGATATTTAACTCGACTTTTCCTTGATATGCAATATTTTCTTTCATTTGGAATTGCCTTCTAGAAGAAATGTTAGATTTAGCTCCCATCAATATGGGCCTGTAATAAAGCTATACAAAATAATCTAGAAAGAACAATCTACACAAAGTTTTTATTTATTATTTTCTTTTTATGGAAACGGCGCGAGACACTACCCATTGATTTCATTAGAATTGAAAAAGGTGGTATATAGTTACATATTGTAAAATAATGAAGAAAAGCAGCGCCAATGCTCTCGTCTTCAATGAAGTCCCGTTAGTAGTATTGCAACCATAATCATTGTTCATCCTGCACTATCCTTTCTATGGTTATAAAAGGTCGTCTGTTTTCATTGAATCTCCTTTGGTTGCGTTTCTTCCAAAGATTCCATGATATAGCCTCCTGAAGGGCTTCCCATTTCTTCCTCCTTTCCTTGCCCACTCTCCTTCTCGAGCTTAGCCAGTGAGACACGAAACCATTTTCCACTGGAAGTTGAGCATAAAGGTCCATTAATGTACGGCTAATCTCCAAACCGATGTCGTATAAGAACATAATTGCAATAGATGATCTCGTGTTTCGAATGTTGCCCAATAGACTCTACAAGCCTCATCACATGGCCAACCTTTCTTTTGCAAAATTTCTGCTGTGTTTATCCGATAATGGCAAGGAACAACAAGAAAACAATTTACTTTTGGTGGGCATCTAAGTCTCCACAGTAACCTCTACGAGTGGCATTTAACCCCTGGGCTAATGAGGTCATTATATGCTGATTTGGACGTGCAAGAGCTATTGTCATTCCAGCGCCGATGGGTGCATACACCTCGGAAGGGTCTAGGCTAATCTTGTAAGCTATTAACAACGCTGCCAGTTCTCGCAGAAAGGAAGATCAATTTTTTGGGTTTATTTCATTAATTTTTGTTGTTGAGTGTTATTGATTTTTACAATACCAATTCTTTATGACATTCCTTATTATACATTATTTTGAAATATATATCATAATATTTGACACATACATAATTTTTCACATAACTACACATATCTTTTTACACATAACCACATTCAACTAATTAATTAAATATTAAATATATTATTTTAATAAAAACTAATTTTTAAAATTTATAATTTAGCCCCTAAGTTCTAAAATATTCAAAAATTTACATATAAGTACAAAATTTTGATTTTAAGAAAATTCGGGATATAACACTTTTCTTATCTATTCATATGCTTTTGGCGACTCTTTGGTATTTTTTGTTTTATCTAAAAATGATAATTTCTATGACTAAAAATTTTCTATAAAATTTCATATATTCTATTTTTTTGTATTTTTATAGAGAAGAAATATTTCAGAGTTATAAAACAAATATTTATGTTATGTACTAAACATTCGTTTTAATAATCTAAATAATATTCTAATTCGTATCTGGGTATCCTGAATATATAAATCGTATTCGTATCCATGTCTATTTAATATCCACACCGGATCTAATCCAAATCCTATAGTATCTATATCAGGATCCGTATCCGGCAAATAATTTGGATATGGATGTGGCATGAGAAGTATTTGAACTGGATCCTAACTATTTACACCTTCTAAAGTAATACAATTTTTTTATTAATTCATCCCGCCCCCCCAATTCTAGCATCCAAGGGGAGTCCCCAAAGGAGGCCACGTCACCCTCTTTTGAGGATCGTTGGATGTGATGACGTGGTTCAGTATGAACCATTCGATCGTTTAGAGCTTGTGATATTTTATGGCGGTTTCTGTGTATTTAGATAGTGTAAGAAAATGATCGGTTGAATTCGGTGTTATGTGTTCTATCTTGAGTTAGTGTGAAATGTCAAATTAAATATAATTAATTATGTCAAATTAAATATAATTAATTTTTTTAAAACTAAACTGTGTAACTTATGTGTTGTGAGTTATAATAACAATAATCACTGAATATTTGCTACACATAATTCAATCCTAAATAAAAATAATAAAATATAATATAATTTTAAAAAAAATAAAAATAAATGTGGGTCACGTGTGTCAATCTCTCTATCTCTCTCCCTCATGTAAAAAGAAAAAGAAAATAAATTAATAGTTTTCAAAAAAAAAATGTGGGCCCCTTCTCTTTCTCTCTCCCTCAAATAATTAAAAAAGAAAAAAAAATGAATTAATCATTTTCCAAAAAAAAAAAAAAGAATATGGGCTCCATACGTCTCTCTCTTTCTTTCTCTCTCAGGCAATTTTTTCCGACGTTTTCTTTCAAAATATGATTTTTCAATAGCTCATTTTTTTTTGTGAAAAAATGAAAAATAGAACAAGGATGATGGATCTTTCATTGAAGATCTTAATTTTATGTTTTTGAATGTACTATTATGTTTTCTTATAATGACTTTCAATATCTCGTGTATTCAAGCAAGATGAAGTTTTTTATACAGCCTGCTAAATTAAGGTAAGGGCGACTAATTGAATACCACCATGTCAGATGGCATTATGACTCAAGACCAGTCTGTAATAAAAATATAATTATTTATTTTTCATCTTATAGGTGCTTACAAAAACTTCATTTTGAAAGTGTGAAATATATCAAATAAAATATAATTATTTTGAAAACTAAATCGTGTAACTTATATTTTGTGAGTTATAATATCAATAATCACTGAATACTAGCTACAAATAATTCATTCCCAAATAAAAATAATATTATTTATCAAAAAACATATGAGTCCCATGTGTCACTCTCTCTTTCTCTCTCTCTCAAATAATTAAAAAAATAAATTAAACATTTTCCCAAAAAAAAAAATAGAATACGGATCCCATGCATTTGTCTCTTTCTTTCTCTCTCAGGTAATTTTTTCCCCGATGTTTTCTTTCAAAATATGATTTTTCAATAACTCAATTATTTGTGAAAAAATGAAAAATAAAACAAGAATGATGAGATCTTTTATTCAAGAACTCAATTATTATGCTTTCGAATGCACCATTATGTTTTCTCATAATGACTTTCAATATCTCGTGTCTTCAAGCAAGATGAAGTTTTTTATATGGACAACTGAATTGAGGTAAGTGTGACTGAATTGAATATCACAATGTTAAATGATATTATGACTTAAGACGAGTCTGTAGTAAAAATATAATTTATCTATTTTTCATCTTATAGGTGGTTACAAAAATTTCATCTTGAAAGTGTGAAATATCAAATCAAATATAATTATTTTGAAAACTAAACCATGTAACATATGTGTTGTGAGTCATAATATCAATAATCACTGAATACTTGCTACACATAATTCATTCGTAAATAAAAATAATAAAATAAAATATAATTTATAAAAAAAATATGGATCCCATGTGTCACTCTCTCTTTCTCTCTCCCTCAAATAAAAAGAAAAAAGGAAATAAATTAATAATTAAAAAAAAGAATGCGGGCCCTCTCTTTCTCTCTCCCTCAAATAACTACAAATAATAATTATTTAAAAATAAAATAAAAAAAGAAATAGAATGTGAGCTCCACGCATCTCTCTCTTTCTTTCTCTCTCAGAGAATTTTTTCCAACGTTTTCTTTCAAAATATGGTTTTTTAATAGCTCAATTTCTTGTGAAAAAATAAATAATAGAACAAGGATGATGAGATCTTTCATTCAAGATCTCAATTATTATAATTTCGAATGCATTATTATATTTTCTTATAATAACTTTCAATATCTCGTGTCTTAAAGCAAGGTGAAGTTTTTTATACGGACTATTGAATTGAGGTAAGGGCGATTGGATTGAATATCACAATATCAGATGGCATTATGATTCAAGACCAGTATGCAATAAAAATATGATTTATATGTTTTTCATCCTATAGGTGGTTTCAGTTACGATACACCAAGATTTGTGAGCAAATAATGTTATATAAGAAGTACATGATTGAATTTTTAGCTGAGAAATTAACATGTAAGTGTGAGATTTGCATTTAAAAAAATAACTTTTGTCCAAATTATGAATCAGATGTAACTGGTAAGATAATTGAAAAAATTAATTTTTTTTTTTGGATTAAAGAAAAAAATTATAATTGTTGTAGGAAATGACTCATATACAATGTTGATCTACAACCAAATTTTTTTATATGATATAAATTGTGAGAAATATACAAATTAATTGCTTGTGAAAAGAAATATGAAATTACAATCAATTTATAAAAAAATGTATTTTAATTTTTTTAATTATTGCATCGATGAGAAAACAAAGTTTAAATTTGTTGATATCAGTATTACATATTTTGTATTTTTACCGTATAAATCTTATTTGATTCGAGAGAATATTTCTAATAAAAATATGAATAATTCATTGTTTTTTCTATTATAAGTTGTTTCTTGAGATAATTTATGTAAACTTTTTATGTTTATCAATTCATAATATTAACTTAATGTGTTAATCGCAAAGTATATCATTACTCACATCTAAGTAGTAATGTATTTTTTTTTATGCATAATCATACTAGAATTATTTTTCTACTAATGTATTTAACATTAGACTTGTGAATATTTATTTTTATATGATGATGTTAATTTTTCTTTAGGTTATTTATTTATCCTCACATATTTGACATATACAAAATAATCATAAATGGTTTTATTATGATTAATAATAGACTTCAAATTTGCATGTGTGTTTGACATGTTCCTAATCCTATCTTCTATTTTCTTTGTCAAAAAAACCTCACTTGGAATTTAGTTTTAATCATAATTTTATCTCTATACTTTTTTTTGAGAAAAATAGTTAACCAAATTATAAAAAACGCAGCGAAGCGCGAAAATTTTTCCTAGTTTTCTTAAAGATTACAACGGTATAAGCTTTGCATGTCTAAGTGACATGTGTTACTTTCTAGGATTTTCTGTGGCAGATTTAGTACTCAAAAGTATGAAACAGGTCATACAGAAGTAAGTAATAATCTCTACATAATTAGCTAGGTACATTAGTTATCTTTTTTATTTTTCATGGCATCACTTTCATTAGGATTTTCTATGGAAAGTTTAGTACTCAAAAATATGAAGCGGATCATATGTAAATGCAAATAATACCCATTACATAATTACATCTTTTTAATTTTTTGTGGCTTCCTTTCATTCTCAATAGTGTCCTTAAAGCTTAAAATTATTATCAACATGTCATCATATATTGTGCAGTGGCATTATTGTTATTTTTTATAATCTTGAGGTTTTGTGTTTTATTATAAGTGATATGTTATGTACATCCAAATTGTATTCAATTATATAAGAGATTTGTTATGTTGAACCGAGTTATATTTCACAGAAATATTGATTAATTTTTTTAATATTATCTCTCCAAAAAATTTAATATCATTTTTATTCTTTAAAATATCAATTTAATCATTCGTAAAAAAAGTTACATTATAGAAGCGAAGCAAATATTGCACCTAGTGATATACAATAAACTTGAATTGCACTGATGATTCAAGCTCATGCGAACGTATCATTGGCCCGTTGGATACATGATTTATTGCTCCTCATGGGGAGGGAGTGCAAATGATGACATATTCATTTTTTTAAGTTTAGGTGGAAATGATGATGTTAACCAACTTGCTGGTGCTTTATGAGATGAACAACGTGTTTAACGCCATAATATCACCAATCATTCATTTGCATGCCCATACGGTTATGCATCATTGTGCCCCCTCCTTTTAACGCACTTGTCGAAACAATCCATGTCAAATGTCAAAACTTCAATAGTGTTATATTGTATCATAACATAAATGAGGAATCCTGTTTAATTTAAATTATTTACAAAGGAGGTCTTGCCTTATGAATAGAAATAACTTAAAAGAACAACAATTAGTTTCAGTTAACTGCTTTTTAGTCTAAATATAGTTCCTCTCTCATTATTATCTGTTGAGGAATCTAGCCTGCATAAAAACCTCTGCCCGACTCAAAATAAGCCAAAAAATTTAAGTCCAGTCATTGAGGATCTTACATAGGCGATACGAAAGAGTAGGGAGTACAATTTTATTACCCTCAATTAAATTATTGGACTATGAATAAATATTTTATCCTAAATTCATTTTTGAATTAGTGAAGTGTGAGTTTTAGTTTCAAATCTAGACCACTGAACTAGAATTTAAGAACAACTAACGTGGAGAGCCTAGTCATCTAATGTTATTCCTTATGCTGTGCTAGCTAGAGAGTTCAATGGTAAATTGTCTCTCTAAATTGTGCAATACTTTGGACCACCAGCTAGAAATTAAACTAGCAGCATTGAATTCGAATCATTCATTATGTTAACCATCTCTAGCTAGAACTTGAATAATTTATTTGGGATTTCAGAATTATTTTTTGGGTTTGATACCGATGGAATATATTAAAAAAAAAGGAGGAAAAAATGTAGGCAACCACCTACTTCATTTGATCTGTTTGAGAGAACGAACGCTCGGCTCAATTCTTTTGCTGGTTCTGAGGGCAAAGTTGTCATTTCTAAAATTATTTAATGGTGTTAGCTAACTCAATTAAGTCAGGGACCTCCCGTGCACCATTTAACATAATACAAGGACTAAAAAGTTGAAAACAATAGAATATGGACTAAATTGCCAATTCTTCAAAGTACAGATACTAACGATACATTTATTCCTTAATCTTATTAGAAAAGATTCGATTCCTTTACCTACGAAAATATATAATTAGTATCATACCACTAATTTATCCTAATGATGCATGATTTAATGTACTAACTTCATTCACCATATAATGTTAGATATTTCGATGGTAATTCGCGTTGGATATTATCATATTATGGATATTCATATATTGTCGAATGTTGGATTTGGTATTGGTAGTATGCAATTTTGTTTGATATGACTATATGAGTATGATATTTTTATTAAAGATAACTAAACAATATTACTTTATTGATTATTTAATATTACTTTATTTTCGTATTATTTAAGTAATTTATAAATATGTGCTTTTACTTCAGAGCCTCTCTGATCTAATTATTACATCACCGACCTCACAGGTAAAAGTAAATTACTATTCTTAGTTGTTATTTCTAAAATTAACCCTCTGGTTGTGTCGCAAGCTAAAGTCTTAGGCAAGTTGAGCCGAGAGAGCTAAGCCAATGAGAGCCGGATTGGATTGTGTAATTAATTGGAGATCACGTGGGGGGAAGTTGAAATGGGAAATGACCCAAGTCACGTGGGCCAGCACTGTCCCTTGTTAATCAGGGATTCAGGATATTCGTCATCCATACAATATATATATATATATATGATTATAATACTATATTTTATATAGAAAATGAAAATGAGGTATACACCATTCTCTTTAGATTTTTAATATATTTTTTATTATTATCTCCTCCAAATTTTAAGTCAAAATCTATCACTGCCCTTGAGCATTAGAAATAAAATCTCATGTGAACCCTTATAATTTATGAAGAGAGTTTGTGGACACATCTGATCTAATTAAACCGTATTTATTGTGGATTTTGAGTCTCAAATCAAATTTGGGTTACGATTCGACATAACCTGAAATTATGAATTGTGGTGAGTTTTCAACTATAAACTTAATGCAACAATTATTTGTATGAATTTATTTATGTATGATAATAGTATTTAATGTTCTAAAATCAGATTTGACTGTTCAACAGAAAAATGAGAGTTTGCACAACCGAATATATGTACATTTCATTTAGAAAAATATTTGTTATAAGATTTTGACTCACTTTATATTTTCTCCCTCTCTATGTCTGTTAATTAGGGGAGCTGAGTTTAGTTAATGGGTAACATACCAAAAAAAAATCTTTTTTAGCCAAAAGAGTCAAGAGTCAGCATAATTCGAACTCAAATATTATTCAAAAAATAAATAAAAATAAAAATTTGAACTCAGTCACCTTTAGTTCTTGGGACATTACCGCTTAACTTTTGCGCCAACTTGTGAGAAATAAAAAAAAATACTTAATAACAATATTAGAAATCGGCGAAAGGGGCAAGGGGGACATGGGTTCTTGTGGGGGCTGGAACAGCATTCTTTATATGATTTTTCAGTTCGGTTGAAATTCGGTTTTATCTCTTAAGTTGGTCGGTTCAGTTTCATAGTTTTCGGTTTGGCATAAACCGGTTCGGCCAAACCGACCGGATGAACACCCCAGTAGTATAAGTCATTTAAAATGAAGATAATTCCCAATGTATAATTGTAACATACTGAGTTTTTTTTATAGCCTTTCTAATAAATACTCTTAAAGTTTTATTTTTTATAGCCTTTCTAATAAATACTCTTAAATTTTATCATTATTACCACTTATGCCATTTATTCTTCTCTCCTTAAAAACTTTAAAATGATTATATGACAGACCCCACTAAAATCCCATTTCAAGCCTTCGCATATTCTTGAGGGCCTTTATTTGCCTCCATTTGAATGAGCTCCACTTTATTTTAAAAGAAACAAAAACAAACAACAGGAGGACCAATAAATTTAAAGAGAAAATTGCAAAATAAACCCTGCATTATGACTAAATTATAAGAAATTCCCTACAATATTAGAAATTACAAAAAAATCCCATGTGTTATTGCCAAAAGTGCAAAAAACCCTACCGTTATTTTGAAGTTAACTCCGCCAGTCTTAGTAATTTTATTATTTGAAAAAAAATAGATATTATTAAATATTTTTTCGCAAAAAATAATATTCTTAGAATATTTTTGAAAGTATTTTCTTAAAAATATTTTTTGAACATATATTTATAATATATTTCCCTCTAAAATTTTAAAATATCAAAAGTTATTCAAAAAAAAATTGTGTCCCTGAAGCCGAAGCGAGAGTTGCAACTTGCAACTAGTTAATAACATCTATTTGATTATTCATGTTTTATTTTAACAATGGATTAATTGTTACTTTTGAAGGGGCATTTTTGCACTTGTACACAATTTGTTCAAAACAGAAAGGCAATGAACACAAAAGGCCCACATGAGCGGCGGCCGTGTGCGTGGGGTTGCTGGGGACATGCCCGACAATCCACTACCCCGCAATCATTGGACATCTGTCTAATCAAATCTCAATTTTATGGCTTTTATCTTATCTTTTATATTTTCTTAAATGACCCTATTGTTGTTATTGTTTGGCCTAGGTGCCTACCAAGCTCTTTGGCCATGATTAGTGCCTTGAATAGGCTTTTGTGAGAATTTCTTTATTGTAAGATAATGTATTTGTTGTATATTATTTATATATATATATATATATATATATATATATATATATATATATATATATATATATATATATATATATAAATATTATTATTAAATTTTAAATTTATTATTTTATTTTAATTGATACTTTAATGGCTATCGAAATAAAATTAAAAGAGAAAATTAATGAAGAATTTGAAATGATATTAGCACCTTTGACCAAATCTTCTCTTTCTCTTATTATAAAAGAAGTTTTTCCTCATTTCTAGATATAATAACAAATATAATACAACATACAAATTTCCCATCTTCATCTTCCAAAAATATGTTCTTCTAACTTTACAACATATTAACTTGGTTTGAGAGATCATGGTACACAACTTGAAAATGAAGGCCTGCTCTATGATTATGCTACTGGAGCATATACAAGACTTTCTCGCGGTATAAAACCTTAAAGGCGGATAGACGGCGAATTTTGTATTAGATGACGCCAATGTGTCTTTAGGGCAGTTATCTCATTCTTATCATTATTTTATGATTTATTTGATTATTTATTTGGTTAATTTTTAGGATAATATCCAACAGTATTAACTACAAATATCAAATATATATGGGTTCTTTCGAGAACAAACTTATTCGGCTAACGTATAATAATATTGTTATATATTAAAATCTAAATTGTTAGTAAATTTCAACCACATGGATGGAATTGATATGATTTAAATATATTATAGCCCAATTTTCAAAAGAATATGAGATATATCATTAATGTCATGCATTATAAAAAATTATCAAAATATGCATATATATTTTTTATAATCAAAATATGCATATATATTTTTTATAAATTTTGATTCTTATTTTGATAATAAAATATGGTAATTATGATTTTTTTTAAAATTTTCGTGTGAATTTAACTTTTAAAAGTGATCTAATATATTCAATTTAATAAATTTATAATTACCATATAAGAATATAAAAAAAATTCTCAATTACCACCTTGGTGGTATAAATCGGAGCATAAATAGGATCATAGTATCACTCTATATTTTATGTATTTTATGGTTCTCTTCATTTTCTTTCAGTACTCCCACTAATCATCAGTCAAACTAAATGAATTTCTCTTTTGCTTTTAGAGACTAGGAATTTATGAAAAGAAAAGGAGAAACTTCAATCATCAGTCATTGACTCCTTCATGCTACATGAATTTCGGTTTAGCTTTCAGAGAGGACTTGGAATTCTATAAGAAGAAAAGAGAAACCTCTTTGGCTGCCATTAAGATACCGTTGAAACGTTTGCGGTTTGGTCTTAATATATTTTAAAAGATTCTTTAGAGCCACAATATATCGTTGATTGTTAATATATCATTTAATATCATGTGTAAATTATCATTTATTATTTATCATTATATACTATTATACTGTTCTTATTATATATATATCTTCCAATTATAAAATTTATATACAAATAATAAAACAATACATATTAAATAGTTTATACCAAGAATAGGATAACACATTATGTTACATATCTAATTTCTTCTTATAATATTTATATACAAATAATAAAACAATACATATTAAATACTTTATACCAAGAATAGAATAATAAATTATGTTACATAGAGATTCAAGTCTTCATTCTTCAAATGAGATTGCATCAAGAAGTGACAATATATTATATGACCCGATTTTATTAGAGACATCATTTGCAGTACATAAATATATTTTTATTGTTTAAGATAGCATATATTGGAGTTGTTTTCTATAATAACCTTATAAAAAACAAGATTTGCACAAATTGCCTTTCTTTGTTTAAATTTGTAAAAATAGGGTTGCGAACATTAGGGGTTCAAAATGAACTTTTTTGTTTATGAACACTAGTGTTCGAAAGAGACTTTTGTATTTTTGTTTCGAACACCAAAACAAACTTTTCTATTAAAAAAAGTTAGAAAAATGGGTGTTTGAAACAAAGAGTAAAAAATTTGTTTCAAACCCCTAGCTTTGAGACGCTACTTCTTCAAATTTAAAGAGGAAAACCATTTTTTTGCAAATCCGATTTATTACAAGGTTATCTTAAAAGACAACTCTACAGATTGTGTTAAACAACTTGTTATGTAGATGCAAACTTCATGAACCGTAGGTAGCCTTAAACCGTCCATGTATGTACTCCCCCATCTTAATTGGTGGAAACCTGCATTTTTGCACCAACACTCCATGTTCAAAGGTACAAATGATGCAAAAAGCATTTTTGTAAAGAAACTTTCACAGAGAGAGAGAGAGAAACCTTGGAGGAGAATT
Source organism: Juncus inflexus (assembly GCA_024447665.1). NCBI lineage: Eukaryota > Viridiplantae > Streptophyta > Magnoliopsida > Poales > Juncaceae > Juncus > Juncus inflexus. The sequence goes on along the minus strand of JAJHPC010000003.1, from coordinate 13,324,722 downwards.
CTCGCTATGACAGCTTTCCAAGCATTCTACCATGCAATCGTAATTCGGATCAAGAAAGAATGCAGCCTACAAATTCATTAGATTCGTCAGGATAATTGAAGAGATATATACACGACTTTAACAACAAAATAAGCTCAGAAAGCTCAACTATATAGAAAATGAAATAGTGGTAAGTTGGTCACTGATATATAGTCTATTCTTCGGCTTTATGTGATAGTGATACCCAAATAAAACCTCACATGTTACCCCTAAGACTCAATTTAGTTTAATTAGCCCTAAAATTACCTCTAAGGTGCAATAAGACTCAATCAAGAACTCAACAAATGACCTATTTGTCTAAATCAAGTGTGGTCAAACTGGTAGGGGTGCTGATATGTATAAACCAAAGATAATGTGCATCTTTTACCAGTATATATAAAATAAAGTTCATCGCAATTCATGCATCGTAGTATAAGTTTGTAAGATAATACTTATTTATTGATCATAATGAGGGCACTTTTGTAACTTAAGGAAATGATAACAATTTAAAATAAAACCATCTTCATTTTAAGCTAGAAACAAAAAAAAAGTTAAGAGAATAATTACAGAATAACGCTCTTGTCCAACTGCAACGACACGGTGCATTGTAGACCTGATAATTAGAAAAAATGAAAATAATAATAAAATTTTAATACATTTCAAAAATATTTATTCTTGTATAGTGAAGATAAGATTTCCATGCAATTGGAGTATGTATAAAATGAAGGGAACTAAACAAAAAAATTTACCTGAAAATACCATTGGTCCACCGCTCCAACATATCTCCAATATTTACTATAAGAGCTCTGTAACAAAATATTATACACCAAAAATTTGGTAAAAAGGATTTCTTATTGATCACACAAAAATGAGAGAAATTTAACTGAGCATCTGGACATTAAGTTTCTTATCATACTATTTACATCAAGATAATTAACTACTTGCCAATTATGAAAACAGACTTTTAATTTTCTTATCATACTATTTACGTCAAGATAAGTAACTACTTGCCAACTATAAAAAAAGAAATTTAAAGATATATTTGGTTTTGTTCATCACTAGTTGTGTATTCTTGAAAGAAATTTTATACAGATCTTAAGGTAAGAAAACTAAGAGCACCAATCAATTCCATTTCATTTAATTTTTATGTAATGTCTATCTAATTTTATAGCTTGGGCTGTAATTCTGCAAAAATTAAGGGAGATCATAATTATAGGAAAATGCAAGGTGTATTTTGTAAAACTTACCCATCAATATGACTGACATCTTCCCATATTTGGGGGCACTTATCCTTTTCCCTACAGATCTGAAATTCTCAAAAAAAGAAAAGAATAAAAACCACCCTTCAAAACATCAAAAAGCCATGTATACCCCTGTAAAATGAACATATATGGAAAATAAACTTATTACTGCCCCAATAATAAAACTTCCTAAAAAAATGGCTAAACTAGCCCTCTCTTTCCCACATTTTTATATAATATTTCTTACGCTTTACAAAGGCACATGTGATATTTATTATGCTTTATAGGGACACACATTATATTTCTCATGTTTTGCAAGGGCGCTCATGATATTTCCGATTTTCTAGGGATATTTCTGCAAAATGAGACAAACCTGTAGACCAGGTGCACCATCTGTAAGAAGAAGAGTTATCATTCCATAATCAGAATGAGCTGATAAACCTAAGTTGCCCTTATCAGATGGAGAAATTTCACCTACACATTTATGAAATATTCATGGTGTCAAATTAAGTAACAATTTCGTCGAAAGAAATGTTTTACTTTTACAAGCCGCGATTTATGAAATATTCATGCCCTTATCAGAAATGTTTTGCTAAATATCCAAGATGAGACTATATCAACTTTTACCTTGATAATGCAGTAAGCGTAAAAATGGAATAGGAGGATTAAATGCGCCGATTTTGTCAAAGAAATTTTCATCAAGGTCCAACGCAAGAGCAATTAAGGAAATTAATCTTGTACCAACATCCCTAACAAATAAAAATAAAATAATACTTACTTTTGAGTTTTGAAACGGAACTGAATGAATGTACATAATTGTGTGTAAAACATTAATCAAAGAAATTAATCTTTTAGTTATACAATTAAGTATGTCATTGCAAAATATAAAAGCATTGCCATATGTTTATTAAGAGTATTTTGATCAATTAAATATGCACAATTGCATGTATGCTTATAAAATATAAATAATGTCAGGTATATTTTGTTTTCAATATTCATGTGATGATGTGATTTTGCTATCATAATAATATTAAAAAACTTACAGGATATTTTTAAAATAAAGTCTCATTGTTTCTCTCCAGATAGGCAAGCTTTCTACAATTTCCAAGCCAGAAAATTAAGAATAATATTACAATAATGCTACTAGTTCCAAATTACACAACGGAACTTTTTGTGTACTTTTAAAAGCTTGGCTTCATTAACTCAAAATTATGCAATAATTCTCCCCCAATTAGCCTCAATTTACTCCCAAAAGTGCAATTAGCCTAAAAACAAAACAGAACAACAAATTTTGTTTTCTTCTTAATGGAACAAATAAAATCTACCTTGTGAAGGCCATTTATTTAAGCCATCTTGCATAGGACCAATGTAGAAACTTTCCTTTGGATCACCTACATATAGAAATGATTCAAATGAACATAAAGAAAATAAAATATTTCAATAGCCCTAATACCATATCTTATGAAACAATAACTTCATAGAAAGTTTATGTAAATTTCTTTACAAAGTATATTTATGTACTAAAAGTTCATGTTAATAAGCTATAAGGTGGACATAAATCAGGATGAATATATATATCTTACTCAATTAAAATATAAAACTTATTTCTTCAAAACAAAATTCAGTTTTCAGCATTGTTATGAGAATAATAACCTTTCAATTGAGAAGGATCTAGAGTCTCAGCATAAGGGGCCGTATAACCCCTATGATCTGTGCTTCTTTCAAGCTTCATCTTTTCATCAAAAGGCAAATTGAAAAACTTTTTGCTTTCTTCAAAAACTTGTTTTATAACAGAGTCATCGATTCCATGGTTAATAAGGTAGAAGAATCCGTACTCCACGCAAGCCTGGTAGTTAATTTGCTATCAGAAGTAAAATTCATAGCAAAAACAAGGGAGAAGAAGAGAGAAATTTCTGAGATTAATTAATTAATTACCTGGTGGATTGATTTGGCAGTGGAAATGCGATCTGGATTGGATAGATCGATGAGAGGAAGGTTGAGATTTGGACTCAACATTTCTACAAAGAATTGGTTAGCACAAGCTTCGGTTTCTTGTACTAAGAAACACACTAGCAAAGTACACGACTAATACTGCTGCTTTCCTGAATCGTGAGTGAGTGAAATTTTTGTAGCGGCATTCTTGCCATTCTAATTAGACCAGGAGAAGTCCAATTTTGATTCATCACACTTACCCAGTATTCCACAGGAAAATTAGAACTTGTCTACGGTGCTCCACTTACCCAATATTCCATAGGAAAATTAGAACTTGTCTACGGTGCATCCACGTTTAGAACATTAGTTCTGACGAACGATTCATAATAGTAGTGGAGTATTGTTGATTTTTTTTCTATATAAAATAAATAATAAAAGAGTAAAATCATAATTTAGTGTTTAATTAATTATTTTTTTTCTAATTTTTTTGTGACTCTTCATTTCCAAGTAATTAAAACAGAGAAATAAAGAAAGAAAATATTTGGAATTGATTTGTTTTTCTTTTTTTGTCTCTACACGATTGATTGTTATTCAGAAGATTATATTTATCTATGAAAGCAATAAAATATTTAATACGGATTTGTTTCTTCTTTTTTAAGCATGACAATAATTAATATAGTATGGCACAATATTATATATTATATTATATTATATTATATTATATTATATTTATTATATTATACCATATTTTACTATATTACACTATATTATATTATACTATATTATATTTCATTATACTATATTATATCATATTATACTATATTTTATTATACTATATTATATCATACTATATTATATTACATAGTACTATATTATACTATCATATTTTACTATATTGTACTATATTATATTACATTATACTATATTGCATCGTACTATACTATATTATATCATACTATATTATATTACATAGTACTATATTATACTATATTATATTACTTTATATTTATACTATATTAAATTATTTTACAATATACTATATTATATTATAGTACATTATACTATATTGCACCATACTATACATGTTGCTATCGTACATTAGATTATATCATACTATAATATTACATTGTACTATATTACATCATACTATAATATATTAAACAATATTGTATTATAATATATTATATTATATTATATTACATTATACTATATTATATTAAGCTATATTATATTACATTGTACTATATTATATTATATTACATTATACTATTTTACATTACTATATTATATTATATTATATTATATTATATTATATTATATTATATTATATTATATTATATTATATTATATTATATTATATTATATTATATTATATTATATTATATTATATTATATTATATCATATTATATTATATTATATTATATTATATTATATTATATTATATTATATTATATTATATTATATTATATTATATTATATTATATTATATTATATTATATTATATTACACTATATTATTTACATTATACTACATTATATCATATTATACTATTTTACATTATATTACATCATACTATACTACAATATATAATATCAAATATGTATCATATAATGGCGGAGCTTATTTGAAATTTTCGGGGACCAAATTTTTTTTCCTATAGATGAATATTATATAAGATATTTGAGGAGCCAAATACATAGAAATACATATATTTAAAAAAAAATTCACTAAATTAGGAAGGTCTGGTTGTTTTTTTGACTTGAATTTGAGAGAGAGAATATAATGGATGTCTCATTTCAATGATTGAAATGGAGAGCGAGGATAAAATGAAAATAAATTTAAGATTGAATCTATGTAATTAATACCACATATACCGAAAATACCCTCTTAATTTTAACGGTCTTGATTAAATCTATTATTAAGTTAAAAAAAAGAAGTGGAGTACCCTAGACAAACTCGGAAAATTATATCTTACCCGACTAGAAATAGACGTCTAATATTAGATTTGGACCTTCAATTTTATTTAGTTCCTATTGACTCAAGATGAAAATCGAAATTAAGAGACTCTTCACATACTTGAATATTTTTTTATTAGCTCAAAGTGGCTCCCATATATTTCAGCCCAAAATTTCAATTGATCCATATTGTTGGCTCCCTAACTTCCATATCTTTCGACCGGAAATTTCATAGTTTTATTTTTGTTTCTATTATAACTTTATATTTACAACAATATATCTTAAATTCTAAATATTATACCTTTATATTCACAACAATATACCGTAAATTTTAAACATTATACATTTATATTCATAACAATATATCTTAAATTCTAAACATTATACCTTTTTATTTACAACAATATACTTTTTATCACACATCATGAGTTTTTTCCTGTGATAAGACGTCAATCCAGACCTAGAAGATTAGACTAATCAAGAAATCTCTCTGTCAAAAAGATGCAATATACTTTTATATCACAACAATATACCTTAGATTATAAACATTATACTTTATATTTCAAACAGTATACCTTATATACAAATTTAATGGGAACCAGAGGGAGCTACAAAAAAAATAATTATATGTTTAATTTCGTAGGAGTCATTTTGGGAGCTCATAATCCTTTCAGCAAATATGGGAGCTCCAGAGTCTATTTAATCAGGATCCCCGATGATTTCTAAATTGCTCCCATTTTTGTGACATGTGGCGCGACCTTGTTGGTTGGGAGCTAGCGAGCCCCAATTTGCGGGAGGTTAATAGTCAGTCCCATTTTTTTAGTAGACATCATAACTTTGGATGTTGAGCAAATGCTAGTTTGTTTGGAATTTATGCCTAAATATTACTTTTTGGTGAGTAAAGTTATTTTTTGGAATAGCACTATTTTGCATGATCAACAATCCAATAGTTGATTATTTTGTTTACCAATTTATACATCCTATATATAACTGTTTTAAGGTATTTTCATCCCGTATGAATGGAGTTCATTGTGTGACTGTGTAGGTTCCATTTAACGCTGGCAATGATCTTCTAAAGATCGTAAGTCATGAGTAACCTCTAGATTGATGTCATGACTACCCATGTTAAATGAAATAATCAGCGATCATAAACTTATCTGAATAGATGTTTGCTTATTCCTTTTGTTCTACAATATATGTCTTGATCACAAGGCATGTAAGTGTGCCATCCTTGAGTTTGATCAAAGTCTTTTTCTTGATTGAGAATTAGACTGAGTAAATACAAAATGATATTAACAACACATGTTAATCCATTTTGAGCATGACCATGCATTTCCTTCAGTCCTTGTTCATCAGGGGTCCATAGATATCTCCCTCTTGACGAGAGGATAAAATTCCATCTTGGTCACTCACAGTCTTCGTCATGATTCAGTGCATACCTAATGATGACCCTAATGAACATCTCGTTACGGATGACGTAAGATCATATTAAAGTATGTACTTCCACATATAGGAATTCATGGTGACCTCAGGTCGTAGGAACAAGCATACTATTCATATGAGAATCACTAGTGACATATACAATGCATATTCTCATAGTGTGGTCAGTTCAGTATGTGTTCTCTAATACGTACCTATATTCCAGACTTGACATCCCTATGTCCATGATCAGCAGAACATGCTCATCCAGCCTGCGAATGTACTAGTGTAAATACGTAGCTTCTTATTTGAAGTATGTTTATCTCTATAAATATCCCACATATCACTATGGACGATTTAAAATGTCATTCGTTGGTTCACAATTCTACTATCAGAATCACGTATTCTGATGACGTGACTTCAAAGTATTATTCATGGTTGATATAGGATATGTGAATGTACAATCACAACCACAACTCATGCACACAAATATATAAGAAACAAATTTTATTGAATAAATAATAATGTATTAATACATAATATATATTTTAACACAAAATAAATTTGGGATAAAGTACTAATTCTATATTCATTACTTCATAATAATTAGTAAGAACCGTCGATGTCTTGTTTGTCCTCTAGTTCGCCTTCTTCTTTCCTCCAACAGAAATATTTTTTAGACCCTTTTTTGTGATCAAGTTTGAATACTATAAAATTGAAATATAACTAAAATTGTAAGACCATTGACCGAAAAATCAGATAAAACCATATCTAAATTTTATCCGAAATAATCAACCTGTATCCGGAGAATTCAAGAATAATCTTAACCTGAGAAAGACTTGATAAAAATAAAAGATCCGAGTACAATCGGACTCGACCCGAGTTGGTCATCCAAAGGTGAGACAAATATTAAAAAAAGCTAAAGTATATAATTATTGGCCACATTGTTATAGATAGATGACATCAATGTCCTAAATAAGTAGCAACAACACATCTTTATTTTAGTAAGATATATATCTCTTCAACTATATTCTACACCCTAATTTATTTTTGGGTAAGCTACATCACTCTCCAACTATGATACACTCATTTATGTAGATTTGTACCTCTTCACTCTGTAATTTATTGTTCTTTCATTTTTCTTTTTCTAAGACTTTCATGTAATAAGAATTTTTATGATTAAGAATGGGAACTATTATATTTTATTTATTGTGAACAAATTTTTTGTCATATCATTTGAACTAAGACAAATGACATCACTTTTTTACTGCTATTTTATTTCACTTTGAAAATATTTTAGATATTTTATTCATGTAGCTATTGTTGATGTTGTTGTGTTATTATTATTATTATTATTATTATTATTATTATTATTATTATTATTATTATTATTATTATTATTATTATTATTATTATTATTATTATTATTTTATTATTATTGTTGTTGTTGTTGTTGTTGTTGTTGTTGTTATTGTTGTTGTTGTTGTTGTTGTTGTTGTCATTTTTATTATATTATTATTATTATTGTTGTTGTTGTTGTTGCTGTTATTATTATTATTATTAGTAGTAGTAGTAGTTTGATGTGTTTTTTACACAATTTTTCATTCAGCATGTCATCTCTTTATTTTTTTTTTTTGGAGGAACACATTTCTTATTTACAATATTCCTAAAAATACAAAGTATTTAACTTATTAAGATATTAGAAATTTAAAAGCAAAAGGTATGGAAACAATAATTATTCTATTCATAGAGGACTCTTCCTGTTTTAGATAGTAATATATATTTTTAACAGAAAAAGGAATATAGCAGTTGACACAAAATGGAATGAGTTTATACCATAGGTCTGTTTTAATTTTTGCATTAAAATAAATGGTAAAATAGTAAAATGTATTTGGGTCTACTTTTCTTAGGGGTGTCAATGGATCTCCAAAATCCGATAACCCGATCCGAATCTGCATGAATGGATTCACATATGGACCATAAAAATATATCCGATAACAAAATAGATTCGCATTTAGATTTTTCAAAAATATTCATTCGTTTATTGGATTTGAATTTGGATCTAACAAGATCTGAACCCGAAACCCAATATGAATCCGATAAAATAAGTATATAACTATGTTTATATATACGGTAAATATATTTTTGATTATGTATTATTGATTTCTTTGTAAAATAATCAAATTTATAAAATGTAAGTATGCATATATTAAAGAAAAAGTGAATAATTGGTAACAAATCACCATGATACAAAACATAACAAATATGATATGACAAGTAATATTAAATTATAAATAGTAAATACATGTCAGTTTAAAAAGAATTTCTAATCAACTTTTTTTAACAACGAGCATGAAAAATATTTTTCAACCAAGTTTTCATCAATTATGGAGAATAAAGAAAGATATGACAAAGAATATGATCTGTATTGTAATATAATTTGTATATGTTTTGATGGTGTATTAAATAAATTTTGTGTCTGTAATGTGTATTTTTATACACATTTTTAGGATTTTTATCATCTCAAATTTAATCATAATTCACATAAAATGTATGAAAAATGTTCATAATTCATAAAATCTAATTTGAAACTTCTTAATATATTTTTATGTGATTTTGCAGGCGAAAATGCCATAAAAAGAAGAATTGGTGGACTTATTCGAAAGTCAACTCCAAAAGAAGCACCATAACGCAAATAATGGGCCAAGGATGACCAAACTCTCCCTAAAATCCTTAAATACCCCATACACATACTTCTCCAACCCTAAACGATGGAAAACGTCGGTGGAAAAGAGCAAACATTGGAACGATTAAGAAACGACCACAAAATATTAAGAAAACGTCCACTGTCTCATGACTTTCTTCAGCCAAACCGATACGTGAACCGACCACGTTCGGTCCCAAAACAGAGAAGAAACGTCCACGTTTCTTATGACGTTTCGTATCGGAATGTGACGTTCCGATCAAATAAATCTAGAAGCGCAAGAATAGAGAAAATGCGACGCGCAAAAATTCTAGACAAAAATGAAAAGTCAATCGTCGCAGTCAAGTCAACCCTCTCTCTCTCAAAAATGCGATTTTTTTCAAGGTGTTCGGAATTGAACAAACTGAATACCATTTGACTTGTCTCGAAAAGACAAGGACAACCGTATGATTCACCATCGCTGGAACTGCCAGAGTTGGCCGCAAAACGTGAAAAATCTCCTGTAAGCCCAAAACTAACCAATTTCGAGTTGTAGTTTTTTTGAGCTCACCATTTCCTACACAGACATCCGTTTGTCGTGATTCCAACGCCATTATGTTCTTCTTATTCCCCTCTTTCTAACCATATAAAAAACTCAAAAAGTGATGAAGAATTGTGTGAGATAATCGAGTTTGAACTCAATGATCAATGAAATTGAATTCTATTTTTGTTGAAATAACTCAATTCGAGCTGAAATTTCTCAAGTCCATAACTCACTCTACAGACCTCCATTTCATGTGAAACCAACTCCATTCTATTCTTCTCTCTTTCCTCTTTAAAATGATATAAAGAACACAAAAAATGATCATCAAAATGAGTGAAAATTTCGGATTTCAAATAAGTGCTCGATAAGAATTGGTTATTTTGGATCTGAAGCATTCTGCCCAAAACCGGGCAAAAATTGAACCAACAAATACTCGTCCAAATCTCAATCATTTGCAACGAAATTTAGTCCATACCCCCAGTACAACCTCCTGATCCGCCTGAGCCAATCACAAGTCTCGGTTTGTCCCCTACTCTCCTCTCCATTCAAAACAGGCCATTGGACTCTCAAGTCCATTTCAACCTATAAAACACCCCTCAAGCTCCACCATTAAAGAAAACTCATTCCCACACTCTCCTTAACTTATACGCCACTCTCTTCTTTAACCTCTAGAACTACCATTAATTAGTTTCACGCTTTCTTGAGCTCTAATTTTCGTTTTTGAGTGAAATTGCGCAATTTGGGGAAAATTCGAATCGGTCGATTCTAGCTTGAATCAAGGGCAATTGGAGCTTCAAATCGACTCAAGGGAGCTACCGGTTGGTCCTCTAACTCTCGGTTTAATCCAATTCTCCTTTAATTGCTTGATTTGAATTTTAAATCGCAAGAACTCAATTTGTAGTAATAATGATTAAATCTTGTGAAATTCTTGTTTTTGTGAATATGTGTGAGTAGATTTAGATAGGAAGGAAAATTTATGAGTTGTATACATGAAATCTTGCTTTAAAATCTTGTAATTTTGCGGAATTTTGATGAATAGTCATGAACACACATTTTTGAATAAATTGGGGAAAAATTGCTTAGCTTAGTATTGTTCATCAATTGATCTATTAAATCTAGAGTTTATTGGCTTGCTAATCATTTGAAATGCTTAGCTTAGTATTTTGTGTGATTAATTGGTAGTTGTGATTGATTTAAATCAAGTTTTATTTTGAAATGACTATTTTGGAATAAATTAGTTCTTGAGTGAATTTCTTGAGTAAATCTTAGCTTAAATTGCTCAAATCCATCATCTAAATCTGAAATTTTTTATCCTAAGTGATTAATGATTGTTACACATCATAAATTTTCTAAAACTCCCTATTTTTAAATCGAAAATCAAACCCTAATCCAGTTTCTGCTTTGCTGCTGTTTCTTCTCTGTTTTTCAGCTTTTTACACTAATTTCGTGTCTAATTTAGATTTGAAAAATTAAATAAATATTTTTAAAATTTAGTTCTCATTTATTAGATAGTTTTCCAATCAAATTTTGCCCAATTCTGATTTGTAATATGTGAGACATTAATTTTCTAAATTTGTAATTTTTCTGTTTTTTATCTTTCTGTCCAGATTTGCTGTTTCTTTTCTTCTGAATATTTAAAAATAAAAAACAAATAATAAAAATATAAAAATAGTTCTATTTGAAGTATTTTGAAGTGCAGAATTGAGATCTGAATTTTAAAATAGTAGTTGTTAAAACAGATTAGGAGATATTATAACTTTTGTGAGTGCTGGTCTGTCAGAACCAGTTTCTGATCCAGATCTGAGTTTTCATTATAAATCTCAAACTACAAAATATAATTATACAAAATTTTAACGCCTAATCCAAAACTTGATAATTTAATTTCTGTACGAATTTTGGGATTTTTCAATATCTGGTGATTTTTCTATAATTTTCTGAAGTTGCTGCTGAACCGATTTTGAATCTAAAATAAGTTATGGACTAAACTGCAAATATCACGAATTACTTGAATAAAATAATAATATAATAAAGTAACACATCATAGATTTCTCTTTCTAGTTTCCAACGGTATCTTGTGTGTTGGATTCGGACTTGATTTGGTTTAGTTACGAATTAAATCACTAAAGCTTGTGTGCTGAATTTTTAAGATAAGACTGAAAAGTGAATTTAAACTCTGAAATTTATCTAGTAACACTTGAATTAAATAATTTTACACTAAAATCATTATGACTAGTTAATTCTTCAGGTCACCCCTTCTTGTGTTCGACCCCTAAACTTATTTACCGCTCATACTCGTAATTTGATTAATAGGAAAATATAAATTGTTTTGTTAAATTGAGTGAAATATAAACGACGATTTTACCCGATTTATAAATGGCGCCGTAGTTAAAGAATTTATCTCAAAGATTAATAGATAAATTTCATCATAGATCACTCAATTTTCAAAAATTACCAAATAAATAACTCAACTTTTAATTGTCTGTTATAAGTCACTCAACTTTCAAAAATTTACAAATAAGTTGTTCAAGTTTTAATTATCTCATATAGATCACTTAAGTCTAAAGAAAAAAAAAATTAAAAACATATTATCGATATAATGGTATAGAAAGGAGACAGCAGGAGAAAGAGAAGAGGAAGAAGAACAATCAATAGAGGAGGAGGAGAAGGGGCGATCAGAGAGAGGGGGGGCGCGGCTGGAGAACAGGCGCTAATCGTTTTGATTTTCTGTCTACATTTTCTCCAGCCAGAATCAACCGACAGCCTTTTCTTGCCGTAAGTGCGAAGCCTGCATTTTCGAGGAAAAGTTGACTTACTGCATGGGAATCTCAAAATCCCGTAACTCATGGAAATTATATCAGTCTAAAGACTAAAAACATCTCACTTACTAGCTGGACCTTCTAACTGCCATACTTACAGTGAACCAAACAGTCCCCCTAATAGCACCTCGTCTTCTCCCTCCACCCGCCCCTTCGTCCATCTCACCTCCGCTCCGCCCTTCCCGCCTTCTCCTCTTCCATCCAACTCCCTCCTCCTCATGCCTTGCTGGTCCACCGACCCATCTCTCCCTTACCTCTCCCCTCCTCTTCCCGGCGTCCACACTTCAGTTTCGTTCTTCAACTCGTCTCTTGACGGTACTTCACTTACCTTTCTTCTTACATCCACTGTTTCAGCTCTAGCTTCGTCTATTCTGTCCGCCCTTTCCCCTCACACTCTCCATGTAATCTCCGCCCATCACGCCGTTCATCCCTCAATTTCCTTCATTTTCATCGTAGAGTTCCAAAGCACTAGACCTGATACACAATTTCAGTGAGAAAGAACCTGCCTTTTCTACAGTTACCTTTGAATTCCCAGAGAATTTGGATGAGATTATCGAGAAATCAGATATCATTACTTGAGCAACAAGTTCAACCATACCGATTGTAAATTGTCAAAAGCTAGGGGTGTACTTAGATCTGGTCAGATCTTTCACCCCGACATTGAAGGAATGTGATGATGTGGCTTTGACAAGAGCGAGGTTGTTTATTAATTTTGAGGCGGTCATGGATGAGGCTGGGGAGCTTGTCCGTGCTTTTGATAGAGCTGTTTTGAGGAGAGAAGATGTTTTGGTACATTAATGTAGTTTGCTGGAGGGAAGACGGAAGGGAGAAGAAGAGATGATGAGATTATTGTGTTTAAATCTGTTGGGACCGCTGATGTGGGATTCATTTGCTGCTCAATTGGCTTATTATCATACAGACAAGGTACCAGTCTTGTGAATATAATTTACTTCTCAATTTAGGTGAATTGAAGTTAAATTAGAAAAATGTGTATGAGAAGTTAATCATCTCTAAGCTTGTGTTCAAACGCATGTTACTATACCACACTAAATACATTTGGGTTTTTTATAAATTTCTATATAAAACTTAATTTTAGCACAATTTATTTGAACTAGATACACTGTATTTTCATTAAGTTCAAACTATTTATACCTCTTTCAACATTTTTTTGCTAGGGCTCGTAATTATTAAAAAAAAAGATCGGCAAGAACTTGTCGTTTTATGACAATTAGTACATCTTCTATATGTACGATATTTTTAATATGAAATCTTTTCAAACTATTCTCGATTAATTGTACTTGGCTCTAAAAACTGACTTTTGAGATTCATCAATTATTCAATTAAATTAGTTCCATATGATACAAATATTCAATCATAAGCATTCAGTTGATTAGTCCATAAGTGATTATTATATTTGTTTATCGCGGATGGAAAAAGGAAGAGCTCCAAAGGATATCTTGTTTTCATGTTGATTGTTTTTTGTTTTCTCCAATATCTCATCTCTTTCCTGTAACTAAGTCACTTACTATAATTAAATACGGTAAATTATAATTTTATACTTTTGGGGAAGTTATGCATATATATATATATATATATATATATATATATATATATATATATATATATATATATATATATATATAATTTAACTAACAAAAATAATGCATTTAATGCCTTTTGAGTGACCCTTTAAATAATTTACTTCCAAGTTATTTGGACAGAAAGATGTGTTAATTACATAGTTGCAAATAGCGCGCTATAGCACGAAACGCTACGCGTCGGCGGCTAAACGGTGCATGATATGATTTTGTTTCCGTTTTAACTCTAAATAACATCTTTTGGGCTATAAAAAAATAAGATGTTTGAATTTAAAAACATATTTAATAAAGAAAAAATATAATTACGATATTTTTTTTATTAAAAACAAGTCAAACAATTACTTTCCTTTCACAAAAGAATGTATTTTCTCTTGATAATACTTAATAATATTATCTGCTACAAAATATAACATACGCTATATCATAAATGCTATTCATTATAAAAATAATCTGAACGCTACAAAGCGCTAAACGCTATTTGCAATCTTGGTTAATTAAGACCACCTTATTATTATCTTAATATATTATACTAGTGATAAATAATTTTTTGATAATTGTATGCTAATATACTAATTAAGTTCGTAATCAGTTTCATTTCAGATTTTGTAATGCATTGTAAAAGAAAGTAAATTTCATTTTTATTGTGAAAAAAAATTAATAAGCAATTTCATTTTTATTATCGAAATAAGTTGTTAATTTGATTTTGCTAAATTTTTTTTTGCCTGTCATATTAGGTAATAAAAACATTTTGTATAATATTTTTTTATATAAAAGAGGGATATATTTTTGAATAGCGGGCAAGTACCTTCTGAGACTTTTCATTAGTAAAATGTATTTTACATCACGATCCCCACGTGGGTAGAGGTGGCAAAATTTAACCCGACCCGAAAACTCAACCTGACCCATCCAAATCCAAACCCAACCCGACCCGAAAATGTTGAGAAGTCAATGACCCGAAATCCGACCCGACCCGAACCCAAACGACCCGAGACCCGAAATACCCGGAACCCGAAATACCCGGAACCCGAATGACCCGAGACCTGAACGACCCCAACCCAAATGACTCGAGACCCGAACGACCCGAAACCCGACTGACCCGGCACCCGAATTACCCGAACCTGAATGACCTGAACTTGTATATAATTAGTGAATGATCATATACCTGTTGATTTCACAGTTATGTTAGTATTATATATTATTTTATAATATCTTATTTTGTTTCTTATAATGTCAGCATATTATTTTAGAAAATAATATATTAATTATATTGATTTTTAAGATATAAAATTCTATTTGAGACTTTTGAGCTCATCGGCCTCTTTTTACTTGCGCAAAATTGAAAATAGATAGATATCTATTTAATCAAAGATTTTTCATCACAAGTTAAACACAATGTGTAACTAGAGCTGGCAAAATCTAACTTGACCCGAAAACTCGACCCACCCAATCACGACCCGACCCGAAAATGTTGACAAGTCAATGACCCAAAACCTGACCTGACCCGAACCCGAACGACCCGAGACCCGAGACCCGAAATATCCAGAACTCGAACGACCTGAAGCCCGAAACCCGAAATATCCGAGACCCGAATGACCCGAAACCCGAGTGACTCGAGACCCGAATGACCCGACCCGAACCCGACCCACCCATTTGCCACCTCAAAATTGACAATTGACCATTGTAATTATTTTTCAGTTGTTTAATATTATCATGTTGTGATATAATATAAAATTGTAGTACAATAATTCTTTTTAGACATTATTGTTTAATTGATGAATAATTCAAAAAAATATTAAATAAATTGATGAATTATTCAAAAAAAATTTAAAAAAATTGATGAATTATTCAAAATATTATAAATAAATTGATGAATTAATCAAATTCGAATTTGTAAATTTATGTATCCTATCTTAATTGATAAATCTTATGGGTAGCATATGTGTTGCAAAGTGATAGTTTAACAAAATGAATAATCCAATAAAAAAAGAATTAGCATAATTTTCAACATGCTTATAGCTTGTATTAAGCATTAGTCGGATTGGCTTATCGGCCCGAAAAACTGTTAAATTATAAAGATTCATTTATATTATTATTGTTAGTAGTAGGCACATTCTAGATGATGTGATATTCTAGAATGATGTGGTCTCCTATAATATCTATTTGATTAGTTAGGTCTAGATGGTATAGTACAATATTTAATTGATTACATGGATCATGTATATATAGTCTAGTCTAGTGTGTAATAAGAATAATCTATTATATAATAGGAGGGTCTAGAGTATCTATAGGCTTTGTGTTTTGTAGAGAACCATTTATACTAGTCAAACAACAACATATTGTGTCTTTCTTTTTTTCTTGTAGTAGAAAGTTTATCTTATTTTTCAAATTTCATTGTTGAATTCTTCTTTTTCTATTATTGTTCTTTCTTGGACTAGTTTAACTTTATTGCTGTACTATTATTTATGTTGTTGTGATAACCACGAGGTCACTACTGATTAAGTGCTATGTAACTTGATATATCACGACGGAAGTTTCCCATTATGTAGCACGACGATAATATATATAGATAATAGAAAAAAATATAAAATTGAAAAAACAATATATTTATTTTTTGTAAACAATATAAATGTAAACAATGAAAACAATTTAAAGAAAATAAATAGTATCTTAAAAAGTGGAAAAAATAATATATAAAATTCCGTCATAATTTTGACATGCTCTAACTGTCATGATTTTGACGTTTCTTTGAGATTTGGACCGACTTTTTCTTAAAAAAATAACAAACAATAAATTTCCATGCTTCTTTTCAGAAAAGTAGAGACTTCATTTCGTGAATAACGTTTAGTTCCGTCTTCTCATTGTGCGATTTGCCACTTGATAGTGGTATTTTAACGTGTTACTAAGTGGATAAATTTATATTGTATGTTCTTTTCGTTTTTTTGAGAAATTATAGTGCTATTTTAGAATTTATAATTATAATATCATAATTTATATTAAAATAATCATTCAACTAATTGTTAACTAATCCCGATTACTTAGATTAATCCCGAATCCCCACCTCGCCGATCGATTTGCGACTTCTACAATATTGGTTAAAAGTTCAACCTTTGAAATTTTAAATTGGTTAGAATGATTGAAGTGAGTATAATTTGTAAATAATAAATTGCTACTTTAATTGATGAATATTGAAGGAATTATGCCCTAGGCCAAAGTATTGGACTAGAGATTAGATTATGAGAAATACGTTTATTCAGTTCATATATAAATGAGTATATGGGTGACTCATATATTCACATATATTAGATCGTGTAGGATTAGTGCCCTAGGCCAAATGTATTTCTACTAGGAAATTGATTATGTATTAAGATATTATTATTTATTCAATAAAGGTTGTTTCTTATATATCTGTGTGTATGGGTTGTGAATGTAAATCCTATAACAACCAAGAATGACACTTCGGGTTCACGTCATCAGAATACGTGATTTTGATAGTAGAACTGTGAACCAACGAATGACATTCTAAACTGTCTCTAAACTGTAATAACCTTAACTGCCAAGTATTCCGTTATGGAAATACCTATTCTGTTGGCAACGGAATAGTTTCGTGGCAACGGAATAGGTGCAGATTAGGATTTTTAGTTATGGTACCTGAGCAATCGTTCGCCTCTCTCTCTAGTATAAATAGAAGGACATAGTCTCTCTATTACACACACTACTCAAGAAGCTTAGAGGCCGACTATTACACAGAAAAGAGAGATAAAGTTTTGAGAGATATTCGGAAAGTATTTCCGGACTTATCTAGCCAAGTCCGGTTATTCCGTACGTCTGAAGTTCGCGTGGATACTATTAGAGGTTCTCTATCTTGAGAACTTGCGAGCGATCGATCGATCTTCATCCCTAGGAGAAGTAAGGAGGTCGCGAGTCGAGCTTCAGCAAGGAGAAGGTTGCAAGTCAGAAAAGTTCAGACCAACATCCGTTCTTCGTCTCGCAGATCGGGAAGATCCGAGGTATAAGTTTTAATAGTTAATCTCGTACTTTTATTCCCTTAACGTAGATCCGAGGTATAAGTTTTAATAGTTAATCTCGTACTTTTGTTCTGTGATGTAATCTTGTGTGTGAATGCTTGTAATTTTATTTAATATCTATGGCAACCAGTGAGTTGTCCGAAGTTGTAATTATGGCAACCTTTGAGTTGTCCAAATTTGTAAATTACTTTTTCTAGCAATAGGATAGTTCTTAGGATAGATATTATTTCAAGACTTCAAGGCAAGAGATCTTGGCGCAATCTTCGGAAGAATTGGATCTTCGCACACAAAACGAAGGGTTCGGTGCAGATTACTCATGCAATCTAGAGATAGATCTAGAATTAGGAACCTTATGATCGCTCGTGAGGATTAAACTCATACCATATTTAACTTAGTTTATGTGATGTTTATATTTATAAATCTAAAATAAAATCCTTCAGAATGTTAAATAAGGAAGTCCCGCTCAAGTCACTGAAGCCCTCAGTACATCGACAATCTTCCATGTTGGTCATGCCAAAGCTGAGCATATGGATGATTGTCTTTGTAAAGAAGGGTATGCGGGAAATGGCGTTCAGGATGGGTCATGCCAAAGCTGAGTGTGCTGGACTCTATTTCGCTGATAATCATACATGGTTGAACTTAACTGAGCAAGCAAGTCGGACTTGGGCTCAGGGCACAAGATAGAATAATACACTGGGAATGTGATGCTTATTCCATAAAAGAAAATAGTTCTATATGATACAATTGAAAGTGTTCCTACCTAAATAGTTGTGTATTGAGGGTTGCGCCAAAGCGCACTTAATACTCAATGAAATACGGATCTTGACTCACTATGAAACCTCATTCATTTGAAGTTTCCAAATCAATACTACTGAAGGTGGTTGATTTGAAGAACAATAGTGGGAGTACAATATAAGAAACACCAAAACAAAACAACCCCAATGAATAAATAAAAATGGCATCTTACATTTTAAATTGTAGAATAATGGCAAATAATAATTCAACTGGGTTGAATTTGCGATCTATCCTTGAGAAGGATAAGCTCAACGGGTCTAACTTTCTTGACTGGTTTAGAAACCTGAGAATTGTTCTCAAGGCTGACAATAAACTGTATGTTATAGAAGAGGCTTACCCAGAGGAACCAGAACAGGGAGCCACAAGGGCTGCCCGAGATGCGGATGCTAAATACGTTAAGGACGTCACGGAGATAGCTTGTCTCATGCTAGCGACCATGACCTCCGAGCTTCAGAAGCAACTGGAGGACATGGGTGCTTACGATATGATCGTAACTCACAAGGAAATGTTCCAAGAGTAGGCTAGAATTGAGCGCTACAAAGTGACCGTCTCAAAACAGTTATACATATGATGTATAAATTGGTAAACGAAATAATCAATTATTGGATAATTGATTGTAAAAAACAGTGTCATTATGTTGGCAACGGAATAGTTCCGTTCCCAACGGAATATATATGGAAACTGTAATAACCTTAGCTGCCGAGTATTCCGTTATGGAAATACCTATTCCGTTGGCAACATAATAGGCGGTAACTGAGTAATCGTTCGACTCTCTCTCTAGTATAAAAAGAAGGGCAGAGTCTCTCTATTACACACACTACTCAGAAGCTTTAGAGGTCTATTACACAGAAAAGAGAAAAAACATTTTGAGAAATATTCGAAAAGTATTTTCGGACTTGTCTAGCCAAGTGCGGTTATTCCGTACGTCTGAAGTTCGCGTGGATACGAGTAGAGGTTCTCTATCTTGAGAACTTGCGAGCGATTGATCTTCATCCCTAGGAGAAGTAAGGAGGTCGTGAGTCGAGCTTCAGCAAGGAGAAGGTTGCAAGTCAGAAAAGTTCAGACCTACATCCGTTCTTCGTCTTGCGGATCAGGAAGATCCGAGGTATAAATTTTAATAGTTAATCTCGTACTTTTATTTTCTTAACGTAGATTCTAGGGCGGGTTAAATCCATAGGTTCCGTTGCGCATGTAACGTACTTGGCTATGAATTTCCTAACATATCGACCATGAATGACACTTCGACTTCACGTCATCAGAATACATGATTCTGATGTAGAACTGTGAACCAACGAATATGTAGGATGTTTATAGAGATAGACATACTTCAGGTAAGAAGCTACATATCCACACTAGTATATTCGCAGGCTGGATGATCATGTTCTGCTGATCATGGACATAGAGATGTCAAGTCTGGAATATAGGTACGTATTAGAGAACACGTACTAGACTGACCACACTATGAGAATATGCATGGTATATGTCATTAGTGATTCTCATATGAATAGTGTGCTTGTTCCTACGACCTGAGGTCACCATGGATTCCTGTACGTGGAACTGCATACTTTAATATGATCCTACGTCATCCGTAATGGGATGATCATTAAGGTCATCATTAGGTATGCACTGAATCATGACGAGGAATGTGAGTGACTAAGATGAGATTTGTTCCTCTCGTCATGAGGGAGATATCTCTGGGCCCCTGATGAACTAGGACTGATGGAAATGCATGGCCATGCTAAAAAAGGATTAACATGTATTTTTAATATCATTTTTTATTTGTTCAGTCTAATTCTTGATCAGGAAAGAGACTTTGATCAAACCAAGGATGACATATTATCGTGTCTTATGATCAAGACATATATCGTAGAATAAAAGAAATAAACAAACATCTATTCAGATAGGTTTATGATCGCTGATCATTTCATTTAACATGGATAATCATGACATCAGACTAGAGGTTACTCATGACTTACGATCTTTAAAAAATAAGCTGACCGTAAGATCAAAATCAGACGGTCCAAACTATTTTGGGCGACGTGACTTCTTCTGGTGAGTGGGGGCCGCTAAGATTAAGATATTATATATAATTTGTAGATCTAAACAAACGAATGTACAGTAGAATTACAAATGATACACTTCATTCTTATATGAAATTCAACTCTAATCCTCAACCCTAATACAACCCTAACTACGCAAAACAGCCACAAAATCCCTTCAAATCAGCCATAAAACTGAAACGAAACAGTCCACTTTACTGCTCAAAATTCTACCCACGAAATCCACATAAATCAGCCGACAAATATCACAAAACAAGCTGAAATAATGAGAGCAAATAAAATATATAATTTATGTATTGTCACTACGTACTCATTTACCAAAACACTAATGCATTATTAACTGTCAATTTAACCTAATTATGCCTTAATCGCACAATTTTGCCCCCAACAAGTCCCACGTACTAAAATTTTCCGCAATTGTAACTAATTAAGGCTATTCTAACATCAACTAATCCTAGTTACTCTCAATTAGCCTCATACAAGTCTTAATTAACCCAAGTCAGCCACAAATATCCATAGACTAGAAGTATTACGTACTGATTACAACCTAACATGGAAACCTAACTATTACTCGATTTCATAATTGCTTCAAGGAGTGATTCAATTCAGTCGAGAGTGGCATGATTCAGGCGAGACTGGTCTGCGGAAAAGGAGGCTGGTGCCAGTCCAGCAGGAATAAAAAGCCAGGGAGCCATCTGATGAAGGAGGCTCGTGTCATTGAAGGAGGTGTGGCGGTCGCGTCCCCAGGCTCGTGTCGAGATCGAGAGAGAGAGAGAGGGGACGGGAGAGACTCCATTCAGAGGGAGAGGGAGAGGGAGAGGGCAGGCCGATTACTGATTTGGGGAGGAGAGAGGGGAAGAACGGGCAGTTTTTTAAAATTAGGGGGCAGCTTTTTTTCTGATTTAATCCTAGCCACTCGTCTGATTTGATCGAACGGTTAATAAACGGAGTCATAATAGGGAGTCAAAATAAGGTGTTAAGGGATCCGGCGCTTATATATAAAGTAAAACTTATAATAATTATGCATTTGATTATATTTAATGTTATTTAGCAAATTTATGTTTTTATAATATAAACTTTTTTAGTACAAAATCCATTGATTTATAAACTCAAATCCAGGATTTTACAAAATTAAACAGTAAAATTCGATACAAATCTTATATTTAGGAATACAATCCACTGAAATATACCAAATCAAACATCCTTGACCTTACTAAATTTAGTCCAAATATAGGATCTTGGCTTCAACATTCTCTTCTGTTTTTTTTCTTTTTAGCATTGGAACTGCTAGGTTTCTCCGTAGTATCAGATGACGGTGGTTGTTTATCATGATTAGCCTGTGTTGATTGTGCTCCAACTTGAAGACTTTCTTGCTCTGCCGTCTGAAAATAAAAATTATAATTTTTTCTTAGCAAATTAGGTAAAACACTCAACAATCTTGACGCTGGACGTGGACGTGGACGTGGATGTTAGCGCTAAGCCGCTGACATCAAGCCATCACTGTCTGATCTGAAGCAGAGCCTGGAGTGAAGTTAGAGTCTGCTTTATGATGACTTGATTGATATATTTGTTTTTTTATTTTTTGTCTAATTTTTTCTGTTGTTCAGATTCGCTGAGGGCGAAAAAAATTATTATCGGTGCCTGATAATGCACTATTGGATCTGTCAAACTTTGTATTAATGAATATGACTTGGTAATGGGTGTTGGTGATTAAATGTTCTGTTTGTAATAGTTAATTTAGTGATTATGATGTGGTAATAGTAATACAATCAAGATTGGTTGCTTGTGTTCTGTGAATATGTTTTTTTTGCTATTATTTTATCATTCGGGAATTATAATCCTTGCTATGTGGTTACATTTAGAGCTGACAAACATGATTCGAACCCGAAAGACCCGCTCGAAGCCCGACCCGATCCGATCTGAAAAATTTGAAAAAGTCAAATGACTCGAGCCCGTCCGATCCGGATCTGAAGAACCCAAATCCGAAATGACTGTTGTTTAATGATCACTCTAACCCGACCCGACATAAAATCCGACTTATCCGAACCCGATATAACCCGTGACCCGAGAAAACCCGAGACTTGATAAGTCAAGATCTGAAATGATCCGAACCCATATTGACTCTAGGTTTAAACCAACCCGAAACCTGAATATATCCCAAATAATAATTTAATCTAACAAGAACTTTGAAATTAATGTAAATGTTCTTTTCTTAGTCCTTCTTACCCATTTTTTGTATTTTATTATTTTATTTTCAACAAATCAGTTAAGTAAATCAAGAGATCATTTTCAATATGTTTCAACATTATTTTATAACATAGTATTTTTAATGTATCATAATACTTCTTATTGAATATGAAATATATTATTTTATACCAATTTAATTTATCTATATTTTAAATTGATATATCATAATTCATAATTCATAAGAATATGGATTCCGGTACATCGAGTCTAGGTCGGGCGGATTCAAGCATCGAGAGAGTCGGGCAGGTCTTTCGGGTTCGGGTCATGGTTCATGTCATATTGGCAGCTTTCGGTTTATGCAGAGGTGGCAAACGACGAGTTGGGTCAGAATCAGGTTCGGTTATTCAGGCTAAACATGTAGAGATGGCAACACATGTTGCATTCAGATTTCGTATAGACACAAAATCATGTCAGTTTTCGGCTCAGGTCTCGGGATTTAGCAGGTTCAAGTCGGGTCGGGTTAGGTCAGTTTTATGTTCGGATCATTTTGGTTCCGGTTCTTCAGATCCAGATCTGACGTGTTTGGGTAGTTTGATATTTCTAAAATATCTGGATCGAGTCTGGTCGGGTCAGGTATCGGGTGGATCAGGCGGCTCTTTCGGGTTCTTTTTGTTGGGAAATCCATAGCCATATACGTTACATACGCAGCGGAACCTATGGATTTAACCTGCGCTAGGATCTACGTTAAGGGAATAGAAGTACGAGATTAACTATTAAAATTTATATCTCGAATCTTCCTTATCCGCGAGGCGAAGAACGGATGTAGGTCTGAACTTTTCTGGCTTGCAACCTTCTCCTTCCTGAAGCTCGACTCGCGAACCTCCTTGCTTCTCCTAGGGATGAAGATCGATCGTTCGCAAGTTCTCAAGATAGAGAACCTCTACTCATATCCACGTGAACTTCAGACGCATGGAATAACCGAACTCGTCTAGACAAGTCTGGATATACTTTCCGAAAATCTCTCAAAACTTTCTCTCTCTTTTCTGTGTAATAGACGGCCTCTAAAGTTTCTGAATTGTGTGTAGAATAGAGAGACTCTGCTATTCTATTTATAGTAGAGAGAGAGACGAACGATTGCTCAGTTACCATAACTAAAAATCCTAATCTGCACCTATTCCGTTGCCAACAGAACTATTCTGTTGTCAACGAAATAGGTATTTCCATACGGAATACTTGGCAGCTAAGGTTATTACAGTTTTCATATCTATTCCGTTGGAAATGGAACTATTCCGTTGCCAATAGAATGACACTGTTTTGTTCAATCAATAATTGATTATTTTATTCACCAATTTATACATCATATGTATAATTGTTTTGAGGTATATTCATCCCGTACGAATGGAGTTCATTGTGTGACCGTGTATGTTCCATTTAACGCTGGCAATGATCTTCTAAAGATCATAAGTCATGAGTAACCTCTAGACTGATGTCATGACTACCCTTGTTAAATGAAATAATTAGCGATTATAAACCTATCTGAATAGACGTTTGCTTATTCCTTTTGTTCTAAATATAGGTTTTGATCAGAAGGCATGGAAGTATGTCATCTTTGAGTTTGATCAAAGTCTCTTTCCTGATCGAGAATTAGACTGAATAAATACAAAATGATATTAACAATACATGTTAATCCATTTTGAGTATGACCATGTATTTCCTTCAGTCCTAGTTCATCAGGGGGCCTAGAGATATCTCTCTCACGACGAGAGAAACAAATCCCATCCATTTGCCACCTCTAATTACATTATCGTTCATATTTAATACAACTCTATAAGGCCATTTGAGAAAGCTTATTCAAACTAGCTTGGTTAATTTCCATATTCATATCTTTACTGATGGTGGTTGCTTAAATCTGGTTAAATAGGTTTAGTCTAGACTGTCAGAAGGTTAATAAAAGGGAGAAAAACATACAACTGTTAATTTATACTTGAGCATTTTGAGTACCATCAATGTCAGAAATGTTTCTTTCATATTTAATTTGGTGTAATGGTCTGTTGGTATATAGATGAAAATGTGTCTCTATTCGAATTTATAGACTACAATTTACTTGCGCGGTCGCTCTCATGACCTTGCGTTATAATAAACTGGGGTGTTAATCCACAGGGAGGGCAAAAATGAAGTACCAGACTAGAATTTGGTTGGTAGTTCAAACTGATTTATTTGTTGGTTGGGTTGTACAGAGAAGTAAATAAATAAGATAAAAAAAATAACTCCGCGCTTGTGTTGTCAGTGTTCGCATAGAGGGGGGAGTAATCGAGTGTTGTGCTAGCAGAGAATGATGTAGGGCTTAATGATTTCATCTATCTTCTTAGTTACTCCTTTGGGTTACTCCCCAATTACTTTTTGCTTGTGAGGGGGATCCACCCTGATGTCACGAAGCCATTCATTGCAGTAAATCACTATGTTCGCACTTCCGGATAATTGCCAGACCAAGCTGTGAATCTTTTGTGCTCTGTGACTTTCTTTGCTCCCCTCAAGCATCCCGGCTACTATTGTGCCTCATCGGTCTGAGTTTTGCTCGCAGGCTTTGGACTCCCCCGTCGGTACTTCGCCTACTTGCACGTTAGTATCCAGAACTGTGGCGTGCTGCACACTTCAAGGTAAGGGCTAAGTTTACACAAGCAAAATCATAGCAAGAACAATATGTAAAGAGAGTTAATTTATTTGAAATTCAACTAGATTAATAGACTATTAACACCGTACCCTAAGGGTTGGTTTAGTTACAATACATAATACTATAACTAAAATCAAGATACATAGAGGAATAAATCAGAAAACTCCCTAATCCTATTTTCTTGGTTGTGTAGTGTCACGCCGCGCCCCTGAACGGAACTCTCTCTAGCTCTCTCTGTGTTTTCTCTCTCTCTAAATTGATCCTTTGTCGTCCCATGAGTGGTCTTTTTTATTAGGAGGAGACCTCTAGAATTTTCAGCGTCTGAAGAAGGCATACAACATATCCATAGATCCTTGTAAATCTTCACGTAATAATAACTCCGGGTTCCGATATGCTCCTTCCTGAGCACGGCTGCCTCGAGTGACTGGACTTTCCCTTTAATTGACAATCAAATCTTCAATAAAATCCGTGATTGCAACCTTGATATTTTTTTCTTAATTGAATGCCGATGAGCCGCTCCACTTGAGTAGCGATTTTCTTGGATCCGTGCTAACGGGTCGAATTATACCACACTCGCGGATGGGACAGTGGTGCGCTAGTTGCTATAATCGCACTCCAACTTTCTGCCATCATTTTTGGCTCCTTTTTGACCATTTTGTTCTAATTCCTACATTAACACATGATCTTGACAATAACTTAATTCTTTGAACTAAAAAAAACTAAACAACTGAAATTACTACTAAAAGTGCATAAATTAAGATACAAGATCCGCGTTAATTATTTATATAAAATATCCCGCTGAGAGAGGCAAAAGGAACTTTAGATGCTCATAATTAAAAACTTTTTGCAATCCAACCATGATTGATTAAGAGTGGAGAGAGCCGACCTCTTGTGACCGTCGATCTGTGATGCTGGCGTGGATCAACACGTAGATCGAGGCAAAATAGAGAATCGTGCACACTCAGCTCATGTATTTAACAGTCTCCATCTCTTGAAAACCCTACAGCTGAGCTCTTCACCACCATTGTTGCCTCAGTTTAGGTCTTCTTGCATGCCACTCCCTTGCCTGAGAGGCCTCAACTTTAGTGTCGCACCGCACGTCACCGTGTGAGATGATCCTCCTTGGTGGCACTTTCTCTTCTTTTCTCCCTTCTATATGTTGGATTTTTTGCAAATTTTAGGAGTTTTTAGCATATTTCTACAAACTTGAGCAAATTTTTTAGGGGTTTATGGTATGTGTATGCATATTGCAATATTTATAATTCTTTAGTTTAGCAAATTTGATCTACAAGAAAACACTAGTAATAGCATGAGGTGGTACGAGCCTATTATGGTAATTATTTCTGCACTGGTGCGAGATTGTTTCAAAGAGTTATAAAGGTTTCCCGAAGAATGACACAAGTCAGCAACAACCATCGAGATAAAAGGTCAACGGTATTTTCAACGATATCCGCATTGGGAAAATGAAATTAGAAATTTAGGGCATGAGTTTTCTTGCTAGTTTTTGAAGTTTAGGCTTTGAATTGCATTGAATCTTGTTCTGACAAAAATCGTTGAACCACATTTTTTTATATTATTAATGAAAGTCTTAGTAGAATCTCGCCTATTATTTCAAAAAAATTTCCAAGTTATTATCTTGTGAACAGATAATTTCATTTGGATAGATAACTTAAAAATACATACATTGAATTTACATATATATCATAGAAAGCATGAATACGAAACCAAATATACATTTTAATTTATTTGCTGGAGAAGAAATAGTCTTGAAAAAGAATAAAAAGACTATCAAATCAAAATAGAAGAAAGGAAAATCGAAATACATTTCAACAAAAGTGCCAAATTTTTCTTTATTTAAATGCATTTTAAATTGCAAAATCCTCATAGATTAGATCACTTATTTACTTATAGTTTCTCATTTTTTTTAAAATATACAATAATATTTGCTCAACAAACTTTTTTTTTCATAGAAAAAAATCTAAATCATAAAGATAGCACGTATTATATAATATTTAGAAGAATTGTACTGCCATTTAAGAGAGTGAGATATGTATTTTGTGCGAAACATCTATCTCCATATTTCGGATAAAAATATGAAGATTTTTTCATCCAACAAAAGAAATTTTGATCTAAATCTATCATCATACTTATTTTCATTTAGAAAATATTTTCTTTATTATTTTGCAAAGTAACTTCCATCAATTATAACCATCCAAAAAATTCAGCCAATCTACATAAATAATTTTAAAGGAGTCTCATTTGTTTCAAGGAAGCTTTTTTAATACCCCCTAACCTTTCTAAATACTTTTACAAATCTCCTCACTTTTTAATTTCCTTCAAAAACCTCCTATAAGGTAGAAATATTTTTTTTACTCTTATACATTTTCATTCAATACATATGAAATATAAAAGAATCTATCATTTTCATTCAATACATATTTTTTCAAGACTCCTATAAGGTAGAATCATTATTGTAAGGTTTACTTTTTTTTTTTTACAAATGTACAAAACCCTTATATTGAATACTTTTAAGTACCTTATTTGCCAAAAATGTTTTCTCATGGAAATAAACAAGGGAAAAAAATAACAAAAAAAGATATATTTTTGGTTATTTGAAAAATAATTGCTAAAATAATTTATACAGTAAAAAATTTCATATATTTATAAAATTTTGTTCAAATTCATCAAATATCACATTTATTTTCATATTATCATGTGTAAAAACTGATAACAATAAATTTTTATATGTATTAAGTTAATATTGTATGAAAAAGTGGATGTAAAGGGAGAAAAAAATTTAACTTACTTTATAGGAGATTTTAGAAGAAATTTAAAAAATGAAGTTTCGATAATATTCATAAATGTTACAGTGTTTTCGAAGAAAATTCTTTTTCAACGGAGAATAATTGGTGCATGACTCACGACCAAAAATTACTCTTGCACCTGGTGTTTATCTCCATAAAATACCATTTTCAACTTATATAATAATAATAATAATAAAACACATAATGTAATATTTTATTTTATTATGAAAAAGTTATATATGGATCAAACTCATATATAGTATTTTCAATAATGAAAATAATTAGTTGTAATTTTTTTATATATAAATATGTACATCCATATTCTTACCATTTTAAAAGTTTGCTCTCAAGTAACATTCAGAAAATGGCTATCTATCTTTTTTTATATAGGGTAATTTTATCATAAATTACCCCTTTTAATTTACTCAAATTAGTTCAGTGCATTAAATGTTCCATCAATTTCTTGATAGAAATAATATGTGGAGTCAATATCGACTGATTTAAGCAGTTAACGTTATCATTGACTTCAGCATTCAAAGAATCAACTCAAATTCAATATATTTATGGTAAATCTCTAAAATTTAGTATATTATAGCATATCACTAAACTTTATTGATTTATCATGAAAGATTATTAGCTCAAACGATAAGACATTTTAAAACTTTGGGAGATGCCAAGTTCCAGTTCCGGCAAAAATAATTTTGTTTGGTACATATTTAGCAAAGTCTATTAATCTACAATTGTGGATTAAATCTAAAAAAACTTAAGAAAGGTTACCGGTTTACAAAATTTATTTATTTATATAGTCATTATTATTATTATTATTATTATTATTATTATTATTATTATTATTATTATTATTATTATTATTATTACTACTACTATACCTTTCAAAAATTATGTTTGCGATAAATATTTTTAAGTGATAATAAATAAATAAATAAATAAATAAATAAATAAATAAATAAATAATATGGTAAATTTGGAGTTCATTGACCTTTCATGATATAATATTAGATTTTAGTAACCTATTTCGATATAGTACTAAAGTTGAGTGACTTATAATGTTATATTTTTAAAATTTAGTGATATATTGTCATAGTTTACTAACTTATCACGATACATTACTAAAATTTAGTGGCTTGAAATGATGAAATACTAAAGTTTAGTAACTTTCCGTGATTTTATTAAATTGAGATGATTATTTAAATGCTCAAGTCAGCGATGACGTGAACTCCACATGTCACTTCCATCAAAAAATGATTGGAAATTAATCTAGTGAATAATTTTGATAAATTAAAAGTTTAGTGACTATTTGATTAAAACGTAAAATTTGGTGACCTAAGAAAATTTTACGCTATTCTATATTTTGTTTCTTAGTTTACCATTTTATTACATAATCATCATTTTTCTTGAACAAGAAATAGTTTCCCTCTCAAAATTTTATAAAAGCAAGCGCTTAATGCTTTATCATCCATCATTTTATAATTCTAATATAAACTCAACTTGAATAAATCTATAGTTTAACTGCTTAATGAGTTGATAGAAGAGGAGCAGAACATTTTATGAAGGAAATTAAATTTAAAGGTATAATTTTATTTAATTTTTGGTTTTAAAAAGTAAATGTCAGAAAAAAAAAATTGATTTGAAAAAAAAAATTTACATCAAAACGTATTCAAAAAAATTGAAAACAACGAAGATGCTCATAATATAACCGAAGGTAATAATCAAATTTAACTAAAAAACTTTTTATAATAGAATGAAGAAAACTATTTATCGAATATCCATTATTTGATGCGAATAAATTTTAAACCCATAATTTATAATTAATTTATTATATTTTGCACTCAATTACTATAAAAAAAATTTGAAAAAAAAATTGAACATATTACCCTAGTTTAGCTAGTTTATGACTCATTAAAATTAGTATCTCATATATAAAATAGGAAGCAACCTCTTACTTTGAAAATATGAATTGAACCGATTTTCACCATCACAAACCGCAATCTTATTCACGGTAGGCGCCTCGTGTACGGAATAAACCGAGTGTTAAGCAGAATTCCTTCCAGCGACCGCTCTTTGCGTTTTCTATTCTTTTCTTTTTCTTTCTTCGTCCATCTCGAGGTCCGAGTGTGTGAGAGAGAGAGAGAAAGCAAGCAAGGGATCATAGGTTGTCTTAATCAATTGTTAATTGGTTTTGTTAGAGTAAAAGAGAATAGCTTGAGAGATCAGCAACCTGTTCGATCCTAATCAAGCTTTCCAAACCCCTCTTTGTATTCAATTGATTCTCTGTTTTTGAGAAATTTGAGTTCGATTTTGAGAAATTTGAGGGATGGATTTCTTCTATTGATTAGTGGAGAATATCTGGCGAAAGTTTTGAAGTGTTTTGCTCTTATCAAGCTTTTCCGAATTCCTCTTTCCGTTCAATTGGGGGAAAAGATGGATATTTCAAATCTTAATCTAAGTGCAGTTTGGGGAACTTGAGGGGCACAAATCCTTCTTTCTCTGGATTATTTTTAATTCGTAATTCGATTTGAAAAAATTGGAAGGATGCATATAGAGGAATTTGGGAAATGTGAGACAAAAGGGGCAGAAAACGAGGTTTCTAATAATTGTGAGGTCAAATTGATTGTTGTAAAGAGGGCAGCCGTTGGAGTTGGGGCTAGAATGCTGTTTTACCCAACACTTTTCTATAATGTCGTGAGAAATACATTTGAGCCCAAATTTCATTGGTGGGATCAAATTGATGAGGTTTGTTCTTTCATTCTTTCCTTTATTTGCTATTATTCAGTTTATCTTTTGCTTTTTGATTTTTTTTTTATTTTTTGGGATTGCTTGCTCTTCAATTACAGTAAATGTAGATTGAGCCTAAATCATGCTGAGGTGAAGCAAATTTAGGCTTATTTTACCAATTAAGAGTTAATTAAAGCTAAAATTGTATTTAATTGCACCCTAATTGAAATATTTTGCTTGTATTATGTTAATATTATTCATGCTAAATATTTTATAAATTTTTTTCTCAGTTTGTACTACTAGGAGCTGTACCATTTCCTAGTGATGTGCTTCGCCTTAAAGAACTTGGTGTTTGTGGTGTCATTACTTTGAATGAACCGTATGAAACTTTAGTACCAACTTCTTTATATAATGTAAGTACCAAATTGCAATTTTTCTTCCATGATATTTTTATTTTATTTTATCAGAAATCTATTTAAGTAAGGTCTACGAACTCAATTCAAGTTTGACTCTTGACATATTGGATTTTCTTCCGGAGTTTTTTTTTTTACATTTTTCATGGCTTTATTGTCATTTAATTTCACATTTAGGGAAAAATTTGAGGTTAATTGGGTACAATTGAGGCTAAATAGTACAAATGAGGGTTAATTGTTATAAAATTTAATTGGATTTTTGGCTTCATTGCAGAATTAACTATTAATCAATTGCAAACGGATATGCTTTATATTCTTTTATTTAAATTTTTCTTATTTTTATAATTATAGGAATATGGAATTGAAAACTTAGTGCTACCAACGAGAGATTACCTTTTCGCCCCTTCCTTTGAAAATCTATGCAAAGCTGTAGACTTCATCCACAGTGAGAATTTACCTTTATACCCTTTTCTTGATCTTATTATTCTTTTTCGATTCCTTGGAAATTGTTGTGACATGTACTGATGTTTACAAAGCGTTAGACTTTTTTTCCATACCTAATCTCCTCCATTTTTTATTATAAAAATGTTGAATATGGTCATTAAGATTTTTTTTCATGTATGGGGATAATAAAAATAATGAGCTAATTGGGGGTAATTTGGGAATTTTCAAAACAAATATTTCATTTTATATAATTGCATTTTTTTCTGATAAATCAATTTCCTGGTTAAAAGTTTGAGTATTTATTTTTCTTACATAGTAATTCCTAATCTACTATTTATTCTTATTGTTCTATATTTTTCTTTCGTAGAAGTCAAATAATAACTTGTCCTTAATAATTTGCTTATTAATCCATCTTCGTACTTAAAAATTTGAGTATTTAATTTCTTAACCTTGTGTTTATTGATTCTTGATAATTTTTTTTAATCTTTTATTGACTGTTTCTGTATATTCTTGCGTACAAATTCAAATACTAACTTTTCACTTTTGTTTATTTTTTCCATCATTTTGAAGAGAATATGTCCAATGTGAATGTGATCTTGTCAATTACTTTCCTACCTAAATATTTTTAATATTAATTTTCCTTCCCTAACGATTCACAAAATTCTGGATTTAGTAGTCCATTTCCTTGCTTATTTCAAATAAATTAAAAAAGTTTATTAATTGAAACATGCTTAAAATTTGCATGTTTATTTTTTCCTGATTTATTAGACATTTGTCTTTTCTTCCTTATAATGACCATTCTTTAATTTTGTAAATATTTTTAAGAGAGTGCATCCAATGGGAAGATGACATATGTCCATTGCAAAGCTGGCAGAGGACGCAGCACAACCGTCGTTCTATGTTACTTGGTACGCAAGAAATCTTTATTTTTTGTATTATTATTATTTTATTTATCAACTACTATACCAAAATGGATCTAAATTGCAAAAAGCCTCTTGATTAATAGCAAATTACAATAAAG
Source organism: Juncus inflexus (assembly GCA_024447665.1). Classification (NCBI taxonomy): domain Eukaryota; kingdom Viridiplantae; phylum Streptophyta; class Magnoliopsida; order Poales; family Juncaceae; genus Juncus; species Juncus inflexus. The sequence continues at coordinate 13,291,362 of JAJHPC010000003.1, read as the reverse complement.
TCCCTTCATTATTCTGACCACTTTCTTCTTCATTTCAACTAACTCTACTATGACCTTAGTTAATCAACGTACTTAAATAAGTTCAATGGAGGGCCCTTCTGCAATTTCCAATCATTTTTAGACTAATTTTGGTCCCATGTTCTTTTTTTCTTGGAATAATAAAATGTTAATTCATTTGAGGAAATTTAATTTTGCAGGTCGAGTATAAGCAAATGACTCCTTATGAAGCTTATGAATATGTCAGATTTCGTAGGCCTAGAGTTCTTTTGGCTTCTTCACAGCGCCAAGTATGCAATTTCTCATAATTATTTTATTTTTATTATTATTTTTACTGTTACTTTATTTTTTGCAGTTGTGTTAATTCAAATTCTCACATAAAAGTTTCAACTTTCAAGTGTATATTTCCTTATTTTTTATATTATTCTTTACTTTATAAAGTATTAGGGTTCTGTGCTATGTAATTTTGATCAATTCAATCCAACATTGCCTTGATTAAAACAAAAAAAATTGCAAATAAAAAAAAAAAAGAAAACCCTTAACTTCATTTCTTACTTGTTAATTAATTCACTAATGTTTGTCTCAACAAATATGCAGGCCGTAGAGGAATTCTACCAGCTCCGCGTGACAAAAACCCACAACCCAACTGGACTCCTCCAGTCCATCCCAAAACCCCTACCACTGGTCGCCTCCAGTAAAACGTTCTTCTCCTTTGAAGACACAACGTTTGTCTTAATCTCAGAATCCGACACGGAAGGCTACACAGAATCCGCCGCAGCAAATCAGAACAACAAAACCTTATTGGCCGACTTTGTATGTAGGGTTCAGTTCGCTAGGCTGTCTTATTTCTGGCTGAGCTGTCAGTCTCAGGGGAAGAAGTCAAAGGAAGTGGGAAATGAAAAGATTGATGCGAGCTGTTCTGTTGAGGCTGAGCAGGTGAGTGGGGCCCACTCTTGTTTGGCACAACGAGTTGTAGTGAAATTATAATTTTTTTCCTTTTTTTTTATGTTTGGTATATTGCATTGGTACCAATTGAAAGTTTTTCATTTTTATTTAACTGTCCAAACATAAACAAAATGTGAATTTTCTAAAAGAAATATTACAGAGACATCTACAAGGTGGTGATTTGGTGGTAAGTGAAAGATGTCATGGTGGTAAAGGGATTTGATTATTTTTGCTTACCACCACAGCACGTTCTGTAGTTGCAGCATTTTTTTGCTTACCACATTTCAGTGAGAGGAGCGTTGTTGATTTTGGGCGGTTAGATGAAAAATGGAATTGATCAAATGCTTTCTGATGCAATTTATCTTCTTTTTTATTTAAGTTTTTTTTTTTGGCTTGAAGGGTTGGTCGGCATCCAAAGTGTGAAGTTGGATGAGTTTGTATATATTATGTATGTAATGGGAATAAATACCGACTATGTATCTTGTATGTAATGTTAAGTTAGTGTTAATGAAAGAAACCTTCTCTATTTTCTTGGTCTAGAATATTGAATTCAATATTGTATTTATTTTTTTCGGGTAATTCGTGTTCGGGTCACCGATCAATTTGACTTCAAGGCCAAGTCGAAATCTGGTCAAATGTCACTGAGATTAGGGAGCGCGAGTCATCCATATTGGTATTTCAGGTCATTTGATCCACTCAAGTTACTAGGTCACTGGTCAATTGAGTTCAAGGCCCAGGTGAGTTCTGGTTACTCAAATTAGGGATAGTGAGTCATCCGTATTGGCATTTTGGGTCATTTGATCCATTCAAGTCAGGGGGTTAGTATTTTCAAGTATAAAGGTAAAAAATCAATTTATTTTCGAGTCAAATTGGGTGGGTCACTTTGTGTCATTCGGTTTTCGGGTCATTCAGGTTCAGGTCATTTCAGGTTCCGGTCATTCGGATCTGGATTATTTTGGGTTTCCGGTCACTCGGGTTCGGGTCGGGCGGTTTTTTAGGGTTGAGTCAAATTCTCTAACTGTACTGGTATGAAATGCTGGTATATTGTATTTGATTGACTTTTATCTTTTCCTTTCTTTTATTTTTATTTTTATTTTTGTGGTTAGTTTGAATTAAGATTCAAAATGATGCAAATATGGGCTAAACTGTGGATAAATTGATCAATGTTTTAGCTAGTTTTGATCTCGTATTGTTTCATAGTGTATCTGTCATGGCTGATTATAGCAAAAAAAACTTGATTATACTAGTTTAAGATTTGAACTCATTTTTTCGATTTGGATTTTGTTGGAAAATAGGACAATAAATATTTTTAGTACATATGCGGGATTGGCATTTAAAGTGATATTTTTTTCTTAATAAACACTAATTTTAGATCTTCAGTTTTTTATATAGTAAATATTTTTTGCCAATATCGTTCTATTAATATCTGTGATTTTTGGTTGGAGTAAACTGGAATGGCTCTCCTTTTTATCTTGGCACTCGAAATAACAATATTCTTTTTCTAATTTACATCCTTTATGTGTGCTAATTATGAAACAATTCATTCCTCTATGTTTGTGAAATATACTTTTTCTTATTAATGCTCAATTATTTATACAGATGAAAAAGAACCAGTGCTGTTTCTGTTTCTACAGATTACAATAAAATGACCATCTTGAGAAAGTACATTTTTTGTTTGACTGACTTGGTGACTGACCCAAGTTTTTATTAGAGTTGTGACTTGTCCACTTCGGTCTTTTGAGGGCTTAAATGGAAAATAACTGAAAAATTGTCATGCTTTTTTGAGAAGAGAATATTTTCTTATTTTTAATATTATAGGGTCTTTTTTGTATAATAAGCAGACAGGAATCTCCTTGCACACAGTTTTAGTTTTACTGTTTGGTGATTTCCGAAAAATCCATTTTCCAAACAAAAAAAAAGTAGGATTATTTCACTAAACCCCAGAACTTTAAACTTTCACATTTACCATCAAATTTTTTGTACAAATCAATTCTCAGACTTAATTTTTTGACAGTTTAATCCTGCCTTTATTCACCATTAATTATTAAAATACCGTTAATTATACCATCAGTCCAACTAGCATCATTACTATCGTTTAGGTTGGGTATCACTTTCGTTATATTAGTAAGCAGAGTCCGAAATTATTTTCATTAATTTGACTCATTTCCCTCAAGACCAAGATCTATTATATAAACTAGTGTGAGAAAAGCATGAAATGTTTTAAAATTGATTTAGCAATTTGCATTGTCATTTGTTAAGAGGAAATGGAAAAAAAAGGAAAACTTGCAAAACACACCAGAATAATATCTAACTTGCACAAAAACTTCTATAAACTAATTGAAAAATATTCTGCCTGCAATTAGTTTAAAATTAACACTTTCAATGCATTTTTTTCACCCATTAATACAAGGGCCCGTTTGCAATCCTATAGGCTCAACCTCAATAGTACAGGAGTTGGTTTGCAATTTAGGCAAAATATAAGGTCTTTCAAACTTAGGGGCTGAGATGTCATTATCCCTACTGTCGTTTCAAATCCAATAAGTAACGTCCACGTGCTGTCAAGCTTCCTCTCATATCTCCCAGTGATTCCAAAAAATAAGAAGCAGCTCCCTAAGGACCCCAACTCTTCCTGTCTTCTTCTCTTCGTCTCTTTCAAAAACAAACGAACAAGCATCTAATCCAATCTTCAAAAACCAACAAGCCTACTTTGTCTCTCTATGGGAAAACGCCACCTTATAAAGATCCTTATATGCACAATCTCTCCAGTTGTCTTTATCTCTCTCCTTATCCTCCTCCTCTTCCTTTATTCTTACCTCCGTAGATCCAGATCAAAATGTACCAACACGGCCATTGAAACCGCCGTGTACAACACCATATACGACTCTCCAGACGAAGCAGAGGATCTGATCACATTCACTGAAGGGGAACATGATCTAACGGTCGGAGATATCTTAGAGGCTCCCGGAGAGGTGATCGGTCGATCTAGCTATGGCACAGTGTACAGAGCGGGTCTACGGAGGACCGAGTCCACGGTGCTATTGCGGTTCATAAGGCCCGCTTGTGTGGGCCGGGCGCAGGAAGTGCTGCCAGTTGTAAGAATGCTTGGTTTAATAACGCATGAAAATTTGGTCCCGTTAAGGGCTGTTTATGTGGGGCCCAGAGGGGAGAAGTTGTTCGTGCACCCGTTCTATGCGGCTGGGACATTGGCACGGTTCTTGAGAGGTTAGTTGTGTTTTGTTTTTGGATTTCTTTCATATTGTGTGTTCTTTTTTTTAGAATATTCCAATAAAATATAATACGAAATGCAATAGAGTTTATAGATGGTTTATGTTATTTAATGATGTTATTTCAAATAATGCTTTAATTATGAATAAAATTTAGATTATTGCATATGTGTAATGAATGATAAATGCAGTGTAGTCATATACTTAACTATACTATATATTACACTTGATTTTATATTTTACACACATAATATATATATATATATATATATATATATATATATATATATATATATATATATATATATATATATATATACTAGCACGTAATATGTGTCATATATTACCGTACATAAATATTAAAACCCGTTTACTTTTAGTATGGACATTGGAAAATGATATTGCCTTTTGCGAATTTCAATTGATTATATTCACACAAGAAAGTTCTAATTTTGTTGAATATTTTCTAACCCATTCATTTAATATTTCTTAAATAAAGATGGGGTGGTTGAGTCTCAAAGATGGGAGATCACATGCAAGCTGTCAATTGGCATAGCCAAAGGACTAGAGCACCTCCACAACGGGAACACCAAGCCAATAATTCATGGGAACCTCAAAACCAACAACATATTACTCGACAAAAATCTCGAGCCCCGCTTGTCGGATTTCGGACTTCATATGATTTTAAACCTGACAGCTGGTCAGGAGATGCTTGAGGCGTCTGCTTTACAGGGCTACAAAGCGCCTGAGTTGATCAAAATGAAGGATGCGAGCAAGGAAAGTGATGTGTACTCTTTGGGTATTGTTTTACTTGAGATTCTGACCCAGAAGGATCCGATTAAGATTCTTTCGTTGTTAAATTCGAAGGATTCAGGGTTTGAGAGGGAGATTAGTGATGTGTTTAGGGAGTTTTTTCGATTGGCGATGGATTGTTGTGCTTTGGCTCCGAGTTCTAGACCGGATGCTAAAAGTGTTTTGAAAAAGATTGAGGAAATTGCGAGAAGAAAATTATAGGAATATTTAATATTTTTGAATGTAAAAAAATATATGCAAAAATATATGTTCTACAGAATGATTGTTTTTCCGTCTATTGTTAAAACGGGTTCGGTATTGTTTGTGAATATTACGAAAACAAATGCTGAATATATGCCATCCTGATCAGAGTGACTATCATTGGATTTTTTTTGAGAAAACTTGAGTAATTAATTAGAAAGATAACTTTTAAATTTTGGTAGTTTATTTGAAAAAAATGGGTTTCGGATTCATAATAATAACCGTGGGTTAGTCATAGGTGTGAGCATTCGGTCGGTTCGGTTCAAACCAAACCGAATAAGAGCAAACCGAATAAAATCAAACCGAATAATATTTAAAACGAACCGAACCGAATAAATATAGAACCGATTTCTTATTCGGTTTATTCGGTTGAACCGAATAAAAAATAAATATTCTTTAATTTATAATTTTTTAAGAATAAAAATTATTCTAAATTAAATTAAGGGTACAACTAGATCAATTAAATTCATGATTAATTTATTTTAGATATGATTTTTTATTTTTAAGATGAAAATTTGAACAAAACATAAAGAAATGAGAAATAATAACATATATCGGTTCAGTTTATTCAGTTCCAAATCAACACTGAATTGAACAATTTAAACCGAATAATCTCAATTTTCAAACCGAACCGAACCGGATGAACCGAAAAACTGAACCGATTAAACCGAATTCGACTGGTTCGGTTTGGTTTCCGAATAAACCGAACCATTTGCCACCCCTAGTTAGACAAGTGATATCCCTAGTGATGTGAGGCTGGAGTTAAAAGAGTTAGAGGTAAATCATGAGAGTTATAAATTGACTAATTGTGGTCCATGGGGTGGTTAAGAAGAAGTATATCATATTAAAAGATGCAAAATAATGGTTACAGAATAAGTAACTACAAGAGTATTTTTCATAACATATCTAATTATATATAAAACTACCTGTCACATTTATCTTATCTCTATTAACTCAACTGTATAAAATATTTAATTTTTCACGAATCATGAAACACTCGAGTTGATTTGGAGTCTCTACTCCACTCACATTCTTCATCAATTTCTTTTTTTAAAAGCTTTCGTTGACAAATGCCTATAGAGGTAGTTAGTTTTTTTTAAGATTGTGCCCGAGGTGAGTTTTGTTTATTTTTTTTGAGGAAATTTGGAGGGGGCTTAATATCCCCCTTTCAAATATATATATTTTAGAATATTTATATTGTTTTTCCTTTTCCACACAATGCATAAAAAAGAAAAAAAAAGAAACTTAGAACATGGGCTTTTCTATCCTAACCAGTCCCAGCCCAATCCACTAAAAAATAAGTCTATGAATTTCTGGATTACAAAGCCTGATTATCCTAATTCCTGACTTCTAGGCAAATTCAAAAATATGAGTAAAATATCTCGAAGATTCTTTTATATCTTCAGACCACTTCAGCTCTTCTTACACCAATCTCGCCTCTCTTTTTTACTAATATATAAAGATTATATTTTGGGGGAAAAATGACATGTCCCCTTTTGATTTTCTGTAACATATTTGCTGAACGAACGATGTAACGAGTCATTTTTTACCCATTTGCCCAATATGAATTCATTTCATTAGAGTCCCCAGTTTAAACCCACCAAGTGTTTTCATTTGATATGAGTCCTCAATTCCAACATATTTTCATTTTTTTAAAGAATTTTTTTAATTTATTAAGGACTCGTTTGGTATCAATTTTATTTCTTGTTTTTCGTTTTTTTTCTTTAGAAAAAAATGGAAACATGTTTGGGTAATTCAGCCGGTTTCCATTTTTTTCCATTGGATTGCCAAAATAAAAACGGAATTTTTCCATTGGTTTCCGACAAATAGACGTTTTGCAATTCTTGTTTCCGTTTCCTCTCTCCTCCACTCTATTAAAATTATTGCTATCAGCTCTGCTCTACACTAATTACATAATCATTCATAATTATCCCTGTATAAAATATTCAACTTGGTTGTCTTTTTCTTGCCGCTTAAACACATATATCTCAATTACATAATCATTCATAATTATCCCTGTCTATCAACATTAAATATCATGTTCATAGACATTTTATTTTGGTATGACTACATATATCTTAATCATGAAATGGTAAAGACATTGGATGTGTTCAAAATTTTTAAGATTATAGTTGAGAATCAACTCAACAAAGGAAACAAAATCATTAAATTTGATAGTTATGGTAAATATATCATGGTCAATATGACGATTAAAGTGAACAATATCCAGGACTGTTTGTGAAACTTCTAGAGTAAAGTGATATTGTCTCACAGTATACAATGTCTGGTTTTCCCAACATGAATGACTTAACTGCTTAAAGACGAAATAGAACGCTTAAGAATATGGCGTATTGTAGGATTAGTGCCCTAGGCCAAATATATTTGTACTAGGAAATGGATTATGTATTAAGACATTATTATTTATTCAAGAAATATTGTTTCTTATATATCTGTGTGTATGGGTTGTGAATATAAATCTTATATCAACCAAGAAAGACACTTCGAGTTCACGTCATCAGAATACGTGATTCTGATAGTAAAACTGTGAACTAATGAATGACATTCTAAACTGTCCCTAGTGATATGTAGGATGTTTATAGAGAGAGACATACTTCAGGTAAGTAGCTATATATCCACACTAGTATATTCGCAGGCTGGATGATCATGTTCTGCTGATCATGGACATAGAGATGTCAAGCCTGGAATACATGTACGTGTTAGAAAACACGTATTGGACTGACCACACTATGAGAATATCCATGGTATATGTTATTAGTGATTCTCATATGAATAGTGTGCTTGTTCCTATGACCTGAGATCACCATGGATTCATGTATGTGGAACTACATACTTTAATATGATCCTACGTCATCCGTAATAGGATGAACATTAGGGTCATCATTAGGTATGCACTGAATCATGACGAGGAATGTGAGTGACCAAGATGGGATTTGTTCCTCTCGTCATGAGGGAGATACCTCTGGGCCCCCTGATGAACTAGGACTGAAGGAAATACATGGCCATGATCAAAATGGATTAACATGTGTTGTTAATATCATTTTGTATTTACTTAGTCTAATTCTCGATCAGGAAAAAGACTTTGATCAAACTCAATGATGACATACTTCCATGCCTTGTGATCAAGATATATATCTTAGAACAAAAGGAATAAGCAAATGTCTATTCAGATAGGTTTATGATCGCTGATCATTTCATTTAACATGGGTAGTCATGACATCAGTCTAGAGGTTACTCATGACTTACGATCTTTAGAAGATCATTGCCAGCGTTAAATGGAACCTACACGGTCACACAATGAACTCCATTCGTACGGGATGAATATGCCTCAAAAAAATTTATACATATGATGTATGAAATGGTGAACGAAATAATCAATTATTGGATAATTGATTGAACAAAACAGTACCATTCCATTCGCAACGGAATAGTTCCGTTCCCAACTGAATAGTTCTGTTCCCAACGAAATAGACATGGAAACTATAATAATCTTAGCTGCCAAGCATTCCGTTATGGAAATACCTATTCCGTTGGCAACGAAATAGTCTCGTTGGCAACGGAAGAGGCGCATATTAGGATTTTTAGTTATGGTAATTGAGCAATCGTTCGCCTCTCTCTCTAGTATAAATAGAAGGGCAGAGTCTCTCTATTCTACACAGAACTCAGAAGCCTTAGAGGCCGTCTATTACACAGAAAAGAGAGAGAAAGTCTTGAGAGATATTCGGAAAGTATTTCCGGACTTGTCTAGCCAAGTCCGGTTATTCCGTACGTCTGAAGTTTGCGTGGATACGAGTAGAGGTTCTCTGTCTTGAGAACTTGCGAGCGATCGATCTTCATCCCTAGTAGAAGCAAGGAGGTCGCGAGTCGAGCTTCAGGAAGGAGAAGATTGCAAGTCAGAAAAGTTCAGACCTACATCCGTTCTTCATCTCGTTGATCAGGAAGATCCGAGGTATAGATTTTAATAGTTAATTTCATACTTTTATTCCCTTAACGTAGATCCTAGGGCGAGTTAAATCCATAGGTTTCGCTGCGCATGTAACGTACATGGCTATGGATTTTCCAACAGTGGCATAATAACGTTCGTTAAGGAAATAATCGTCGATTACATATTTAAAATTTAGTAAATTCTAGTATAATAAATCATCCTGGTCATTTATAGGATATTTGTGGAGACAAATATACTTGTGGATACATATAAATATATATTTATATAGAAGCTATAAATGTACGCCAATATGTTAGTTGACTGATGATCATGTTTTACTGATCATGGATAAAGAGTTATCAAGTCATTAACATAGGTGTATGTTAGAGACTATATACTGGACTGACCCGTCATAAGAATGCTACATGTTTTACGTCATTAGCGATTTTTGTAACATAAAGTATTTATAGTCCTTTGACTTGAGATTGTCTCGGTTCCCAACATGAGTAATTTTATACTTTAACATAATCTAACACTGCCTTTGACCGGGTAGTCATAACGGTTATGATTACGTATTTAATGAATCATGTAGAGGGATGAGTGCAATCAAGATGGGATTTGTTCCTCTCATAAATGAGAGAGATATCTTGAGGCCCCTTGATGAATTGAACTGAAGAAATGTATGGCCATACTCAAATGAATTAATAAGAGTTATCAATGTCATTTGTTCTTGTTCAGTTTAATTTGGGATCAAGAAATATTAATTGATTAATATAAGGATGACATATTACATGCCTTATGATCGATATAGATATCGCGTGACAAAGGGACTAAATACGTGATTGTTGATTAGGTAAATCGGATCACCGATATTCACTTAAATTGGGTAGTCATGATGGCTTGCTAGAGTCCGCTCATGATTTATAGACTGTCAAGTCTATTGCCAACATTAAGTGAACCTACAAGGTCACACACAAAGAACAAACTGAAACGGGTCTTATGTGACGAGTTGCATAAGAATGTCACAAAATATATTGTCATCTTATGTGATAAAATGTGATATATATGTTTATAAAGACTATGAGCACAAAAGTGTTGGGTCTCGGACGTGCATAACGCAGCGGAAAATAAAAATTTAGTCCAAAACCAATCCGAGGATCCGTACGTATCGATTAAATCAAAGAAATAAGTCTTAAAGACACCTTTCGGATTACGCTTAATCTGTGACGCTCAAACCATGTGTATTGTCATGCGTCTCTAAACCGGTTACCGTCCTAACCGATTTTATGTCCTTCAAGGCCGTCTAGGTCGGATCGTGCGGAAGTCATCTACCGCACACACAATCGGTCTCCACCAAAACTCTCAACAAACCGTTCTCATCTTCTTAGGCCGAATAGATCACAAGCGCCGAAAGTACGAATGCCTCTACCGGTGTCCACACGAACAAACTTCTTAAAATGGGAAGAAGAACAATATATATGCTAGTAGCTTGTTCTCCTCTTGCATAAGAAAACTCTTCTTATTTTATCTCACAAAAGATGTATATAATTCCTATCATAAGAAAACTCAATAAAATTGGAGTTTTTTTCCAGGTATTAGATTTTAATTTTGTTTTGTTTTGTGAAAAACATAACAAAATTGTGTTTTTTCCATGTATTAGACTTCTTATTTTGTGGTTTTGTGAAAATAACAAAAGATTGTTTTATTCCATGACTTAACTAGTGATAAGTAGCTACATATCCACACTAGTATATTCGCAGGCTGGATGATCATGTTCTGCTGATCATGGACATAGAGATGTCAAGCCTGGAATACAGGTACGTGTTAGAGAACACGTACTGGACTGACCACACTATGAGAATATGCATGGTATATGTCATTAGTGATTCTCATATGAATAGTGTGCTTGTTCCTATAACCTGAGATCACCATGGATTCCTGTATGTGGAACTGCATACTTTAATATGATCCTACGTCAGCCGTAATAGAATGAACATTAGAGTCATCATTAGGTATGCACTGAATCATGACGAGGAATGTGAGTGACCAAGATGGGATTTGTTCCTCTCGTCATGAGGGAGATATCTCTGGGCCCCCTGATGAACTAGGACTGAAGGAAATGCAGTGCCATGATCAAAATGGATTAACATGTGTTGTTAATATCATTTTGTATTTACTTAGTCTAATTCTCGATCAGGAAAGAGACTTTGATCAAACTCAATGATGACATACTTTCATGCCTTGTGATCAAGATATATATCGTAAAACAAAAGGAATAAGCAAATGTCTATTCAGATAGGTTTATGATCGCTGATCATTTCATTCAACATGGGTAGTCATGACATCAGTCTAGAGGTTACTCATGACTTACGATCTTTAGAAGATCGTTGCCAGCTTTAAATGGAACCTACACGGTCACACAATGAACTCCATTCGTACGGGATGAATATGCCTAAAAAACAGTTATACATATGATGTATGAAATGGTGAACGAAATAATCAATTATTGGATAATTGATTGAACAAAACAATACCATTCCATTGGCAACGGAATAGTTCCGTTCCCAACGAAATAGACATGGAAATTGTAATAACCTTAGCTGCGAAGCATTCTGTTATGGAAATACCTATTCGGTTGGCAACGGAATAGTCCCGTTGGCAAGGGAATAGGCGCAAATTAGGATTTTTAGTTATGGTAACTGAGCAATCCGAGGTATAAATTTTAATAGTTAATCTTGTACTTTTATTCCCTTAACGTAGATCCTAGGGCGGGTTAAATCCATAGGTTCCGCTGTGCATGTAACGTACATGGCTATGGATTTCGCAACACGTATAATATAATTTGTAATGCTATTTTATCGCCTTCGCTCTAGGAGGAACACTTAACACTGCATCTTATATTCTAAATGCAGTTCCAACTAAATCAACTAATAAACCATAATATGATTTTGGATAGGTTGATAGCCTTGTTTAGATCATTTAGTATTGAGGTTGTTTGGTTAAGGTAAGCCTTAAAGGCATAAGGAAAAGAAACTGGACCCGAGTTGCTATTTTTTTGGATATGCCATTAAGTTCATGGGATACAAGTTTTACAATCTCACAAATAAGGTCGATTTGCTTTAGTATTCTACAAATGCGTGGTTCTTCAAAGATGTCTAGTTTGTGGGGGGAAATATGGCTATAGTCTTGAAGTTCAGAACTTATGTTTTGATCTGTTTAAAATACAAATTGTCAAGACATTATAGCTGAAGAGCAAACTTAGATATTTCAAGAACGACAACAAATATAATTAAGTCGATAAATTATAAAGAGACTTTCTCTACGGTTTATTTGTAAGACTCTTAAGAATTATTATGAAACTAGTGACGCATTTCAATCTTGAGTCATATTAGATGGATATAAAGTTATATTTTCTCAGTTGTGATATTGATGAGACAAAGTATGTGGTGCAACTAGAATATTTTGTATCAATGGATACAAAGAATATGCCCTACAAATTCAAGAAGTATATATGAAGACTCAAACATATATCTCGACAATGGTTTTATAACTTTCATCAATAGATTATCTCATTCGCTTTTGAGGTGAATTTGGTAGATGACTGTATATACCAAAAGTTACGTGGGAGTAAATATATTTTTCTGATTTTATATGTCGATGACATATTACATGCTACTAATGATATAGTTTTATTGCATGACACCAAAATATTCCTATCGTTTCTTGATCCCGAATTTGATCGAACCATGAATGACATTAATAACTCCTTATTAATTCATTCGAGCACAACCGTGAATTTTCTTCAATCAAACTCATCAAGAGGCCTTAAGATATCTCTCTCATTTACTAGAGGAACAAATCCTGTCTTAATCTATCTCATTCCTCCACATGTTTCATTATGTACGTAATCATAACCCTTATGGTTACCCGATTAAAGGTAACGTTAGATTATGTTAAAGTATATAATTTCATATGTAGGAAACCGAGATAATCTCAAGTCTAAGGATAACAATACTATTGCTGAGTAGAGGTGACAAATGGGTGGGTCGGGCTTGGGTTCGGGTCGGGTCATTTGGGTCTCGGGTATTTCAGGTCTCGGGTCGTTCGGGTTCGGGTCGGGTTGGAATTCGGGTCGTTCACTTGTCAACATTTTCGGGTCAGGTCGGGTTTGGGTTCGGGTCGGTCGGGTCGGGTTTTCGGGTCAGGTTAGATTTTGCCAGCTCTAGTTACGCACCGTGTTTAACTTGTAATGAAAAATCTTTGATTAAATAAATATCTATCTATTTTCAATTTCACAAGTTGTAAAAGGAGGCCGATGAGCTCAAAAGTCTCAAATATAATTTATGTCTTAGAAAATAATATAATTAATATATTATTTTCTAAAATAATATGTTGATATTATAAGAAGCAAAATAAGATATTATAAAATAATATATAATACTAATATAACAATGAAATCAACATATGTATGGTCATTCATTCATTATATGCAAGTTTAGGTCATTTAGATTCGGGTCATTCGGGTCTCGAGTTATTCGGGTTTTGGGTCATTCGGGTCTCGGATCGTTCAGGTCTCGGGTGTTTCGGGTCGTTCGGGTTCCGTGTATTTCAGGTCTCGGGTTGTTCGGGTCGGGTTATGGGTCGTTGACTTGTTAATATTTTCGGGTCGGGTTGGGTTTGGGTTCAGGTGGGTCAGGTTGGTTTTCAGGTCGGGTCAGATTTTCCCACCTCTATGATGAGACATACCAATAACATAAACCATGTGGTATTCTCCCGGTGGGTCAATCCAATATATGTTCTCCAACATATATCTATGTTAATGATTTAGTAACACTCACTCATGATCAGTAAAATATGACCATCAATAAACTAACATACTGATGTGCATTTATAGCTTGCATACTTAAAAAAGTATATTGTATATGATTCCGCAAGTATATTTATCTCCACAAATATCCTATAATTGATAAGAGATGTTTTAGAATACGTTTTTCATACTACTCTATAGTTTTACTATCAGAATCACATGTTCTGATGATGCAAAGCTTAATAACATATTCAAGGTTTATTTTAAATCAAAGGAATAAAATCACCAATACACAATTTATTAAATATCTCTAAACAAACAGAAAGTTTGATTCACACAACAGATACAACTAGGTCTCATATAAAAAGGCCTAGGACATAAAACCAACAGAACCTCCAAAGCAGAAGGTCTCTCCACTTGTATCCATGACGAACTTCGACTAGTCAGAATAACCGGACTCCGCTAGGCGAGTCCGGAAATACTTTCACGAATATCTCTCTCTCTCTCTCTCTCTCTCTCTCTCTCTCTCTCTCTCTCTCTCTCTCTCTCTCTCTCTCTCTCTCTCTATTTGATGGCCACCTCTAGGGCTTAAGAATGTCTACTAAATAGAGGATGGGTCTCTATTTATAGGAAAGAAATCGTAAGGAAATAAATTCAGCCGTCACAGTCCATTAGAATGCACCAAACTATACGTTCGAACGGACCAAAGTATTTTCTTTTCTGAAAATGCGTGAATCAGATTCCCAATCTAAATTTCTTTACTGGCTGGTCCGTTCGAACACGCCAAACCATGCATTCCAATGCATGTGCGTTCGAACACACAATACCGTACATACTAATGCACATGCAGTTTTTGCATAGCCAAGCATCTTATGCTTGATATTCTTTCACCACTTTTATACATCATATGTATACTTATTTTAAGAGCCTTGTCATCCCGACTAGACGTCATTTTATGCGTGATCTTGTAGGTTTCATTTAACGCTGATCTTATAAAGATCGCAAGTCATGAGTAACCTCTATATGGATGCATGACTATCCATATTAAATGAAATGATAAATGTCTTGATCAGAATAGGTAATTATTTATTCCTTTTGTTCTATGATAAATGTCTTGATCAGAAGGCATGAAAATATATTATCCATGAGTTTGATCAATGTCACTTTCCTGATTGAGAATTATATTGAATAAATTCAAAACAATATTAACAACTCTTAGTTAATCCATTTTGAGTATGGCCATGCATTTACTTCGGTCCTAGTTCATTAGGGGGCCCAGAGATTCAGTGCATATCGAATGATGAACCTAATGATTATCCTGTTAAGAATAACGTAGGATCATATCAAAGTATGTAATTCCATATACAATAAACCATGGTGATCTCAGGTCATAGGAACAAGTACACTATTCTTATAAGAATCACTAATGACTTGTACCATGCATATTCTTATATTATGGTCGGTCTAGTACGTGATCTCTAATACGTACGTATATTTCAGACTTGACATCTCTATATCTATAATTAGCAGAACATGATCATCCAGTCTGTGAGTATGCTAGTGTGACTATTTAGCTTCTTATCTAAAGTATGTTTATCTCTATAAACTTCCTACCTATCACTAGACACAATTTAGAATCTCATTCATTAGTTAACAATTATACTATCAGAATCACATATTATGATGATGTAAATCCGAAGTGTTATTCATGGTCGATATAATATATATGCATATATTAATCACCCATACACTTATTAATATATGAAGTGAATAAACGTCTTTCTCATAATTTAATTTCTAGTCCAACATATTAGCCTAGAGCATAAATTCCTACATTACAGGCAGGTCAAGTTTAATCACTTCATCATCAAAATTCAGTCTCTTCTTATTAATTCTCTTATTAAATCATTCAGTGACCTCTTTATATTGTGTTATTTGTGCCTTATTTATTGCAAAGATATACAGACTATATTGCTTTGCTTGAATCCTCTCACTCTTTCTTACTGGTTTGGCCAATGCTTTTTGTCATTTTGCCTGATTCTTCTTGTTGGGGATTTGTTCAACCAGCATCTGAATTTCAGTTGGAATTAATTCAGATGGGCGACTTTGTGTGTTGATGTGATCAGGGTCACATATCAGTGGAGTTGGCTCAGCCTCATTCAATGGTGTTATGTTGAAAGATTGTAGAAGTTTTTCAGCTTCTTCATATTTAATGTATTCTAAAAGCAAAATCTGATTTGACCACAGATTTTGTTTAATAGAGGATTGCATTTACGATGATTGAGGAATTCGTGATGGTTGCATAGCATAGGACTGTGTGGTACCCCTACTTGTTTTTCTACGATTGTGCCTTGTTCATTCTCAAAAATAGAATTTGAAAGGAAGATTGCATTCCGAAATTGTGTGATTGTTTTATCTTGAGATTTGGGTTGAGAACTTGAGGTAGTGAATGGTTGCCAATTCTCAAGGGGATTGTGTGGAACTATTTCCCTGATTGAAGGCTGGTCAATAGGATTAAGAGCTATAATATGGGGTGATGATAAAGAATAAGAACATGATGGTTTATCATTTATTGGTACCCATGTTTCATTTAGCTGAACCCCTTTTCCTTTAGAAGTATTCTTATATCTCCAAATATGATATGGTAGGATGATGGAGGAGGTCTCAATAGAACTATCTATATTTGTAGGCTGATGAAGTCAATCTGTTGGGGCGATACCGTCCGGTACCGCCAAAATCCAGATTGAAACTATGTGAATAAAAAACATAACATAATATCGGAAGCTTACCTTTAGTCCATGCTTAAGTACCGGATAAGAAAATGAAGCCTTATGATTTTATTCCGAGTGAACAACACCGAAATATGCAAATATGGTCTTCCAAATACTTCACGAATGCCAATTGAGATTCCTTTATTTTCTTTTCTCTTTTGGTTTCTCCCTCTCTCTTCTTAAAGGGGCATATAAGAGAATGACTTAGTTTATGTGTATTGGGGACCAAATTATTTATATAGCCATATAGCCACTCTTTCATGAAGAGACACCTTTTGACTCCTAATGTGGACTTTTCTATTTCTGCCCATCATAGAAATAGAAATACACCACCCACAATTCTACGCATCAAAAACCACACCCTAATTTGACACATTAATGCTTAATATAATTAACTAAACTTTGATCACTTTATTATAAGCATATTTGACAGTAATATTATACATAAATATTTAACATATAAGTCCAACGTTGGATTAATGATTGAACAATCTCCCACTTGGACAATATGTGTAACCTTATAATTATGTATTCAAAATATAACCAAAGTATGCCAGCATCTTTTCTGTCATTAACTTTTATGTGCCCCTTATCAATTCTGTCCATCAGCATACCGATATAGGATCAAAGCGGCTTTCGTCACATTTAGTGTAACTAAACTTTCGATGGTCACGTACTCGATATATTGAATGACATGAATCATGATGTGAATGTGTAGCATGGATATTTCATGCAATATGATCTTAACATGCCTATTTCCAATTGGTCCTCCTTAGTGAGATCAAACCTGATTTCCTTATGAGACAAACTGTCTCCCTTATAACTTTAATGAGACAAACCAATCTCCCTTAATGAGGACAACTTTATTAAAATCGGAGTATATGATAACCTGAATTTTATTTCTGCAGAAATAACCTGAAATCCAAATATACCATAAAACCTGATAACTGTATCATATGTCTATGACATATGTCAATATCATTTGTCTATATTATATATAGGTACGAATATGAACTCCTACTAGAACTGAATATCCTTAATTAAAATTGCAGCCATATGAGTAGCTAGCTCATATAACTTTTTGGGTGACGACTTTAATGAATGGATCCATAATTTTGGAGTTCGTACCAATATGTTAAATAGACAACTATTTACTCTGAAACCTTATTTTACAACTAGAAACTTGATCTCTAAGTTTCTATTGTTGGAATATATATAACTGCTAATTTATTGTCACAATATCTTGAGTTGTCTTATAATATTTTATCCACTATATGCAGCCCGTGACAAGATTTTACTGTAATATCCCATAATTAGATGTCCGATAGTATAATATAATTTTATTGTCATTATGAAAGATGCTATATAATTAATAAGCTAGCACTCTTTCGATAAATGAAACAACACATACAGCTCGCATATTAATGCAGCTCTTTACAAATTTTATATTATCTTGACATGTACTAACATCAAAGTCAGTACACCGAATTATCTTAAAGATTGATCTGAATTCTGATTTGTGAGCATTAAGTCTTTTGTTCTTTGTAAATATCGCAAAATCTTCTTGGCTGCTTTCTAAATGATTTATTTCAGAATTACTTAAATATCATTCTAGCATCACCGTAATGCACGCAATAACCGAACGCATACATACCTGATTTTAACCTTAAGAGTTCATACTACTCTAAGTATAAGAAATCTTATGTATTTACTATATTTCTGACACATTCTTAGGGCATTGTTTGAGACTAAATATGTCTCCCTTAATCACAACGGTATAACCTGGTTGACAATCCTTCATGCTATTTCTTTTGAAATAATTTAAATATAGTTCTTTTGTCATAAACTGAAAATACAACAAGAATAATCTTGAAGTATTTCTGAACTTAATACAAAAGAAGCATCACCAATATATTTCGTATGAATTACTAAATAGAAATATTTTTTGGTGTCATAAAATAAAATTATATCCCTAGTAGCATATAATATGTCATCGACATATAAAACCAGAAAAATATATTTACTCCCACATAACTTATGGTATATACAATCAACTACCAAATTCACCTCACCGAACGAGATAATCTATTGATGAAAGTTATAATACCATTGTCGAGATATATGTTTGAGTCTTCAGATATATTTCTTGAGTTTGTAGTGCATATTCAAAATATTCTAGTTGCACCGCATACTTTGTCTCATCAATGACACCTTTGAGAAACGAGTTCTTCATATCCATCTAATATGACTCAAGATTAAAATACGACACTGTTGTCAAGTTAATCCTTAAGAGTCTTTCAATTATACCATAGAGAAAATCTCTTTTAAATTTATTGACTTAATTATATTTGTTGTCGTTCTTGAAATATGTAAGTTTGCTTTTTGGCTAAAAAGTCTTGATAATATGTATCTTAAACGTAATCAAAACATAAATTTTGAATTTCAAGACTATAGCCTTATCCCCCCCCCCCCCCCCAAACTGGACATCTTCAACGAACTGACATTTTCCAAATACTAAAACAAATCGACTTTATTTGTGGGATCATAAAACTTGTACCCATTAGACTTATTGGCATATCCAAAAAAATAGCAGCTTCGGTCTAGCTTCTTTTCCTAATGCCTATAAGGCTTACTTTAGACAAACATCACGAATGTGCTGATGATCTAAACTAGGCTTTTAACCTATCCAAAATTTGTACTGCATCTTATTAGTTGCTTTAATTGGAACTGTATTAAGGATATAAGCTGCAGTCTTAAGTGTTCTTCCAGAGTGACGGCGATAAAATAATACTATAAATAATACTACATGCCATATCCTAAAGCATTATATTTCGTCTTTAAGCAGTCAAGCCATTCATGTTGGGAAAACCCGACAATGTATACCGTGAGACAATATCTCTTTACTCTAGGAGTTTCACAAATAGTCATGGATGTTGTTCACCTGAATCGTCATATTTAACCATGATATTTTACCACCATGGTCAAAATGTAACGCTTTTAATTCTCTTGTTGAGTTAATCTCAATTATAACCTTAAAATTTTGGAACAGCAAATGTCTTTGTCATTAATTGAGATAAATATAGTCATATCTAAAATAAAATATTTATGAACATGATATTTAATGTTGATCATTCCTAGCAACCATAGGAAACGATCAACATATATCTTTATGTATCTGTTCAAATATATCTAACCTTTTTGACTTCAAATCTCCTTTTATTGGTTTGTTTCCCTTATATAATTAACACAAACATTTAAGTCTGTGAAACTTAAAAGATAAAGAATTTTATTTGACACAATTCTTTCTAATTCTCCGATTAGAGATACGACCAAATATTATGCGTCATAATATACCATAATTCTCCTAGATTAATTTACGCTTTTCACAGAGTGTACTCAATGGCAAGATTTTCATTATATGAAGCAATAATATCCAAATATAAAAAATTATCATAAACCGACAAAGAATAGGTTCAACTAATTTTGAATCATGAAACAAACTAAATTTTCTACTTCCAAATAAACAAGCAAAACCCGCTTTAAGTTACGTCTAAAAGATAAAACAACAATATTTCATGTAGATTCAAATAAATCCGGTCTTTAATGATAATCTAATTTTTTTTTAATTGCTTCAACTTTACCGTCATGTATATTGATGTATCTTTCACCATCATTAGGTTTCTAGCAATTCAGATAAATTATCATACCGAAATCTATTCATCACACAAGTCTATTGACCGAATTAAATTAACCAATGAACAAACCAAAATTAGAAATAAACCTTATTTCTTTAATGGCGACAATTCTGATTCCTACATTCTTTTGCCTTTATTCCTCACTGAAAGTAAATTTGTCTAGATGATACAAAATTTAACCTTTTCAATTTTGACAAACATATTTCAATATTCAAAAATAACTTTTTAACTGTAGTTATATTTTGAAATTGTGCCCTGAATGTTAATAGAATGATATTTTTGTTGATCGTCAGACATATGTGATATGACTTTTCCCACACATTTCAATCTCCATCATTATAGATGTACTCTTATCAGTATGTGTTAATGGATAGTTAACCTTATCACAATGTCAAGATCATCAATCTTGAGAACTATTGAAAATTTTCTTTTATAGCCTTTCATCTTGAACTGAATTGATGCTAGCACTAAATTTAGTTGCGAATTTACTATAATATAGAGAACTATATTTTATTATTATAAGCTCACCCAAACAATCGAATAAAAATAAATTCAATAAAGATAAACCACATCACAAGATATTGGTTTTCATTAATATTTCATCTTTGGACAATAATATTAAGTTCTGATTGATATCTTGACGTAATTATCAAGCTTTGATAATAAAGTAACGCGTCAACAAATTTATCTTCCTTTGGGCTGATTAAATTTGTCACACGTAAAACCAAATAATTATCACATACTTGATACTACTCATATGCACATATTATTAAAATAAATATTGTCTTCCTTTGGGCCGATCAATATATATATAATAAAAAAAACATGATCTTTTATATTCCAAAATATAACTAATCTCAACATGAAATGTCACTTTGACGACATGATGCTGAAACGAATTAATTTCAAAATATATACCTTATATATCTTTATTTTAACTTAAAATTATACTTCAAAGTTGAATTTACAACTTTATATATGGGCATTTTCCTTAACTTTTTCAAGATTATCGCAAATTAATCTTAATTTAGGATTTATTTGTAAATATATATATATATATAATTTTAGTCCAATTATATTTACAAGACCTTATGGTCGAGTTAATTCTAATACAGGCCAGTATCGAAATATACATAATTTTGCTTGAATAAGTTATCATAAACTTTATGATTAATAAATACCTAATGGGTTTAATTAGAAATATTACTTGAAACCTTTTGTTTTATTTATAATATAAAACCCACCAAAATTCATATTCTTATTTTTCTAAAACATAATTATTTTGGGCGTAATAATAATACCTTATTTCCTTAAATATTTTCCTCACTTGGTAAATAAAACTTATTGGGTTTAAATTCAAAATATAAATAAAATATTTTATTTTATTTAACTTTACTGTTATTTCCTCTATTTGGGACCTAAAAGATTATTTCTCATTTATTTTCCTTTTAATAATCCTGATGAGGCCGAAGATATTATCATTATAATTATTTAATGGTTTCGGTCCATAAACTTAAAGGCTTAATTGGGATTTTGAATCCTGAATTGTATTATCTAATTTTTCTGAATTTCGGGACTTCTCTTTTGTTCAATTTTAACGTATGAAATTCTAAAACCGAAAAAAATTGAACCGTAATTTTCTTGTTTCAATATAGTCCCGCTCTGATACCACTTGTTGGGACGATACCGTCCGGTACTGCCAAAACCCGGATCGAAACTATGTGAATCAAAACCATAACATAATAGCGGAAGCGTACCTCTAGTCCATGCTTAAGTACCGGATAAGAAAATGAAGCCTTATGATTTTATTCCGAGTGAACAACACTGAAATATGTAAATAGAGTCTTCCAAATACTTCATGAATGCCAATTGAGATTCTTTTGTTTTCTTTTCTCTTTTGGTCTCTCCCTCTCTCTTCTTAATGGGACAGATAAGAGAATGACTTAGTTCATGTGTATTGGGGACCAAATTACTTATATAGCCGTATAGACACTCTTTCATGAAGAGACACCTTTTGACTCATAATGTGGACTTCTCTATTTCTTCCCATCATAGAAATAGAAATACACCACCCACAATTCTACACATCAAAGGCCACACCCTAATTTGACACACTAATGCTTAATATAATTAACTAAACTTTGATCACTTTATTATAAGCATATTTAACAGTAATATTATATACAAATATTTAACATATAAGTCCAACGTTGGATTAATGATCCAACACAATCTTCTTTCTGTTTTGGTCTCCACTCTTTTGGTTGTGGATGACTGAAATAGTGAGGAATGAAAATGTATATTTTGAGAGTTTTTAGACCATATTGTCAGATTAAGAGAATATGGAACATTGCTTTTCTTCTTCACTAAGGCATGTGCAGTGTTTGAGGAATTTCATCTGATTTTTTATTTTGCCTCAGTCAGTAGACCTTCCTCAATATGAATTTGTGCTTTTCTAGCTTGTTGCTCAGGAACCTTGTGGTGGATTGAATGTTTTCCTCAACATGAATTTGTGCTTTTCTAGATTATGGCTCAGGAACCTTATGGTGGATTGAATGTTTTGCTGGGTTGATAAAAGGGGTGTGGTTTTTGCATGACAGATGAGTGAGAGACAGTAATTCTTACTAGCCTTCAATTTTGGACATATCATGAGACATTGACACGTGTCCTCCTTTCATACCTTTCGTAGTTAAGAATTTGATTTATTTTTGTAATACTAATTCACCACCGAGCTGTAGTTCAGTTGGTATTAACTCTCGCCTCATTCCAAGCTGACCGGAGTTCGAATCTTGCTTAAAGTAATATTTTACAAAAATATTCCGTTTGGTATTTAATTCTTTTTGGAAGCTATGTATCACAACTCAGCTCTAGCTCAGTTGGTATTGTGTCTCGCTTCAATTATAACTAACCCAGGTTTGAAATCTGCTGTCTATAATTTTTTATTTTCAATATATCACATTTTCACCCTCATTGACTCAATGAATATATATCCTCTTGGCGCACCCATCCTCAACCAGGATTTTTTTTTCATTTTACCACATTTTCATCCTCATTGACTCAATGAATATACGTCATTTTGGCGCACCCATCGTCAATCAGGCCGAGTATACAATTGGCCCACCGAATTCAAAATTTTGTTTCTCAACAAATTCAAAATTTGTTATTTTATTCTTTTCATATGCATTTTGCTTTCAAGTTGGAAATACTATGTTTAGTTATTAATATTCATACTTTTGCTATCATATTTTTTTATTCAAATATGATATTTTTTTTCTTAGTCTCCCATTTAATTATAATTATTTTTTATTCTAAGTTGTTACGTTCAGTTTTGTTTTCTATTTTTTTTGTCTTTTTTGTCTTCATTGTTTTACAGATGATGATACTAAGTTGCATAATGAAAAGAATTAATATTTTTTTAACGTGATTAAATTGTCAACTCGCTATAAATCTTTTATACATGTGGAGAATCATATGTAACATTAAAATGAAAAAGAACATCATTTTCAGTATAATTTTTTATAGAATTATCAATTATTTTTATAGGGCAAGAAATAAGATAAATACGTCGAAGTGGAGCGAGGTGCGTTCTAGTGGGATTAATAATTGAGGGTACCTTCTGTTGTATAACATCTGTTGGATAACAGAAGTTACTATAATGGCAGCTGGATTAGGGTTAAGTTTTGGTTTAGAGTTAAGATTATCCTAGTATATCAATTTTCAACAGTAATCCTGATTCCAGGTTAAGCCATATCATTTAGACAATTTAATCCGTCCGATTAGGATCAATTTCTTCGTTAATCCGTCTGATAATCTCTCTGTTCAACTTAACTATTCCTCTCTCTCGTTCGTTCTCTGGTCGCGTCCACACTCTCTCTCTATGGCGCCCTATACTCTCTCTCTCTCCCCCTCACTCTCATCCCATATTCCTCCCAATTTCAGGATCTGACCTGCCCAACATGATGAATGGCCTCTTTTGCTCCCTATAGTGCGCTGTTGAAGCATGTCTCCCTCTCTCTCTCTCTCTCTCTCTCTCTCTCTCGCTCTTCTCTTAATTTTTGTAAGTTTTTTCGTTCAATTTCTCTCTTTTTGTATGCTACAAGAAGCAACCGAAGTTTTATTAACTTTGTGTATTCTTGATGAATTTTACACTCTTTTAATCTTTTTAAACCCTAATTTCATTCATGATTTGCATCTCTTCTCTATAAATCCATCAGTTCAGTCCTTTTTTCTTTCAGACTTTTCTCAATTTTAATTTTTTGTAAGTTTATTTCTTTCAAAATCAAGCCGTGATTGATTTAGAATAACTTTCAATTATGCTTAATTACATAATTAACACTTGTCACAGATTTTTTTGGTTGTGACGATTGATTTGAGGTTTTAGACGGATTTTACAGAAAAAATGGATTTGGGGTGGTTTGTATGTTGAATGGGATTCGAAAATTAGATTAATTTGGAGATAATTGGTATAGAATTTAAGGTTTAGGATATAGTATGAATGGATTGGTAGATGATAGATGGATTTAGAGGAGATATAATATTTTTAGTATTTTTGTATTTTTTTTTATAAAGAAAAGAAATAGAATATAAAGATAAGTAAAAGAAAGTAAGAAGATAGAAAGGAAAATGAAAGAGAGAAACAAGAAATAATCGTTATTAAATCTATTCTATATCGGTTTTGAACCTATACCTATGGCAATGTTATTAAACATATTAAATAACCGTTATTAAATCCACGTTGCTAAATCTGACGCGGTCAAACTTTAGCAACGGTTCACAAGGAGAAACCGATATAAATTATTGACCTTTAGTATCGGTTCTTAATAAATAACCGATATAAAATATTGAATTTCCGCAGCGGTTCTTTATGAAGAACCGTTACAGAATCCCGAGAAACAACAACGGTTTTATAAAAGAACCGTTCCGAAATTTAACACCGGAAAATTATTTTTTATGCACTTAGTATCGATTTTCTGTTAATAACCGTTACTAATCATATTTAATTTTTTTAATAACAGCCGATTTTCTATGACTAGCCCACATTGCTAGCCAAAATGTTTATAAAACAAGCATGCATACAAATAAATCCACTGAAATATATCATCACTATATATATTGTTCATAAAAAATTATTCATACAAATATTATTCAAACCAAAATCAAATATTTTCGGATATGAAATCGACAACCATATCCTTCACTTCCTCGATATCCTTCTCGGGATACACATCTGGTCCGATCGACTGTAGAAAAGAAAATCAAAATTTGTAAGAAATTGAACAAATCTAAAAATTGAAAGAAAATATGAATGAATTTGTAAATTTTTTGTTCATACCTTTGGAAGAGTAGAGCCTTGTTGGCCGTAATTTATAATTATGTCATACATTATCCTCATGACATAATACCCGCATTCGCGTCCCCCTGGTTGTTGTGGGCACTACAATTTAAAAATAAAACAAATCATTAGTTACCCCTAAACCCTAAACCCATAATTCACGGAATTAAAAATTAAAATGCCAAATAAGGAAAATACCTGAATCCTTAAATATTTTAAATTCTTCTGGCCCTTCATGTTCTTTTCCAGACGAAAACGTCGTGTCGCTCTGGAACACAGTCAGTAAATAGTGTTACTTAGTATATATTTAGGTGTTGTCATATTTTAAATTACTTACGTGTTTAATGCATTCAGAATAAGCAACCCCGATACGTTTTGATTTGTCGGGTTCACGATGTAAACAACGAACTTCGACATTTGTAGAACAAGAAGAATCTAATGGTTCCTACAAATCATATTAAATTTTAAAGTTAGGTAAATTCGGAAAAAATTAATACAATATATATTCGTAAAATAATATTCTAACTGTGAAATATAAGGCAGAAAGATGAAACTGTCGAGATTTTCAACACCAAGTATAACATCGCCCAGATAACCGACAACCGCATTAAGATCGGATCTGACGTTCATTTCTGAGCAACAATATGGATCGAGGAATAGAAAATGGTGGTGGTCGAATGCCGTGCAAAGGCGCTCACAAACCTTGCAGGTAAGCCCCCATGAGGTCTTACTAAAATAAAATATTAATAAAGACAAAATTATTGAAAATTCATACATGGAGAAGATTTGTAGAATTGAGACGTTAAGCTAATTATCCTTAAAGAGTTCAACGATGTCGGAAATTATCAGAACGATAGTGCCGTCAATTCCGAACACCTCTTCACCGAATTGGATCTCGAAACTGAAGACGTCGGAGGGTTGGCTCATCAATACCGTGTATAGACACAGAGATTTGGAATTAAGTACTCGCACCGTTGCCTCATCGAGAATCGGGTCCGTTTGATAGCCGACGATGCACTTTGCACTTTATCGGATTGTTTCTTCTTCACGGGGGCGGGTTTCTTCGGTGTCAAGGACTGCGTTTACAAATTTAAAAAATTGAGTAGAAATATTGTTATATATTAATAAAGTAGCGAAAAGTAAAAATACCTTATCAGGCAGCTCGACTAAGTGTGCAGGCCATGTGGCATACGTTCCGACCAATTGACCTATGTATTAAGTATCGTCCACAGGACACGGAACACATACGTGAGCTAGGCCTTCGAGTACGCTGTCGATACAAACCCTAACATGATCGGGCAAAAGGGGTTTGTTGTGAATTGTAGTGTCGACACCAGACGGATATAACCTCCCGTGCACTACGAAAATCGGACCCTCATCCCCTTGGACCCAGAGTTTGCATGTAGGAGTGGGACCTGAAAAAAAGTTTTCATGTTTCTTGGAGATGTTGCTGTGGTATAATTTGCTTTTATAGAAAAAATCTTAACCTGAATTTCTTGGAGATGTTGCTGTGGCGACACCAGATTGGAGCTCACCTGAGTCGGGGGGCGAGATCCTTGCAGCGAAGTTTCTAAATGCGGGGCATCACTCAATTTTTCAATCATGATCCGTATTGTCTCTTGGAATTCTTGTGCTTGTTTGGCCAATGCAATCTTCAAGGTGTCATCCAATTCCGCCTGGGTGATGCAACCGGCGTAACTAGTTTTCCTCCTTGGCCCTTTGCCGTAAACAGTTGACAAGGTGGCAAATGAGGAGTGACCCCGTAGCCTCCCAGGATGCTCGGGTTTCCCAATCGAAGCACTCAAGATGTCATTGTATCGGTCGGACTTAAATAAACCTTGAGATGCTTCTTGAACCTTTGATTCCTGTGACAAATTATTTTATAAAAGGGTATGTAATTAAATTTATATTTAAATTTATATCGAAATACCTTAATTCACGTACCACGCACTGGAGGACCTCATTAGTCACCGGATTCGGGACTGTCAAAAAACCCTCAGCTGCCAGCTTTGCTCTCGCCCTCAACCATCTCCAGCTTTGAGAGTCAGCAACTGAACTAACTCCCGATGAGGACGAAGACGACAAAATGACCTCATTGTTGTCCCAATTGACGCCTTTGTACCCGGCCGATCCGAGTCTGTTCGGATGGATGTTGTGGTTTTGCGCCTCTTTCCCTTTCGCGCTCTTCTTCTGTTAAATATTTTTACTTAATATTAATGAAGTTTTGATATTAATATTTTTAATTAATAAATTAGTTAAAATCGAAATTAAAATCCAATACCCTAAAATCATCGGATTCTTTCTGCCGACAAAACTCTGCCCATGATTCCTCTGAGATATTGAATACATCACAATTCTGCCTTTCCAACTCTTCCAATCCTCTCCCATGCGGCGGATGATTTTCTTCTTGTGAGTCTCATCCTTGATATTCCAATAATCCTAAAAAAAATAATTATAATACTAACACTAAAAAAAATTATGATACTAACCCTAAAAAAACACTATGAGACTAACTATGGTTTACCTTTACTTCATTCCATAGAGTTTTCTTAAGATGCACGTCCACCTGCCTCCAGTCCTCAATCGTGCAAGGAACATGACCTCTCGCTAAAACCGCTAGATAGGTTGTAAAATTGGCCGCATATGGCCCGCTAGGGGTGCCATCGTCTTGAAACTCAACGTAGATAGATGATGGTGCCTTCTTGCGTAATTTCTCGCATGTTGTCCTTGCTCTTTTTCCTGATCCCTCCATTTACAAACCCTAAAATTCACTCAAGCATTTCAACAAACACTTTATGTGCAAACCTAAAAACCATAAAGAAAACCAAAATAAAGAAGATAATAACCTGTTGAGAGAAGTGGTACTCGAAGAAGAGAAGAACTCGACGGAGAAGCTCGACAAGAGAAGCTCGACGAAGTCGACGGAGAAGAGGAGAGAAAATGGTTCAGCGAAACAGAAGAGAAAGGAATTAAGCTCTCTGTTGTTTGAGTGGGCGGGGAAATGAAATAGCTGGTACTTAGATAAAAAATTTCAAAACTAAGGGACTTAGTAACGATTTTTTGAAACAAAACCGATACTAAATATTCAATCTGAATCGATTTTTATGAAAAAACCGATACTAATGTTTGAGCTGGCGGAAAAATCAAAGAACCCACTTAGTAACGGTTTTCAACAAACAACCGATACTAATTTCAACTCTGTATCGGTTGTTTCCAAAGAACCGATACTAAATGCATATCAAAAATATGCAAACAAATTTACTGATTTCAATTAAAAAAAATTAAACATCTAAATAAAAAAAAAATTGCACACTTAAAAAAAAAATATATATAAAAAAAATAAAATTACAAATAAAATTACATATGAAATTACATATTTAATTAAAACATAACTATTGAGTCTTGCTGGATTTTGATGGTTGTACCCAAACACCTTCTTCATGATCTGGACGCAAATAAGATATCTGCACTTAGTAACGATTTTCAAGAAAGAACCGATACTAAATTTAACATATGTATCAGTTGTTTCCAAAGAACCGATACTAAATGGGTCCTTGTTTCTGTAATCAAAAGATGCATGATCTGAATAAAAAAATTTACAGATTTCAATTTAAAAAATTTACACATCTAAATAAAAAAATAAAATTGCACACTTATAAATATATATATATATAAAAAAATAAAATTACAAATAAAATTACATATGAAATTACATATTTAATTAAAACAGAACTATTTAGTCTTGTTGGATTTTGACGGTTGTACCCACACACCTTCTTCATGATCTGAACGCAAATAAGATATATGCGTGTTATGTTCATCTTGCAAGGGTTCTATTCCGGTGGAAAATGGAGGTATTTCGTCCACGACATCCCCAATACCGACAATTTGTCTTTTGCCCGAAATAATAACATGCTATTTTTTATCGGCCGGGTCGACAACAAAAAAAATATGTTTTGGTTGTTTTGCCAATATAAAAGGATCGTGTTGATAACCCAATCGGTTGAAGTCGATAGATACAAATTCTTCATTGTCTTTTCTGACTCCACAGCGATTATCGATCCATTTACACAGAAATAGGGGTATCCGAAATTTGAAATAATCTAGTTCCCCTATCTCCTCAATCCAACCGTAATACGACATTGATGTATCTTCAGCACCTAATAAAGCTACTAATGTCACTCCACTATTTTGCACTGTGTTGTAACTACGCGAAAACTTGTCGTTGTGCAATCACGTGTTAACAAAGAAATTTATAAGTCCCCTAATTATTAACAAGTGTATATGTGGGATTTGAGTTTAGGATGTCGAACTCAAGGAAGAAAGGCCTTAAATGTTTTAACGTTCGATTCTCACTTTTTATTTTAGTGTTGTGTTTTGGAAAGGTTGTTGATGTTGTTTAAAATAAGAAAAGTTGCAAGAAAAAAAAATGAAAACAAATTTCCTTTTTTAAAAGTTTAAAAGAAAAATAGTATGGAAATGATGACGATTTGTGTAATTTGAGAATCACTAATCACAAAAGATAGCAAATTTTATAGTATTTATAAGCAAGGTTTAATTAATTCGTTTCCAAAAATCAATTAATAAACTCATCAAATATCAGATCCACTCAAAAACTTTCACTTTTAAGTTGTTCTTATATTTGATTTAACCCTTATTTGAATAAAAGAAAGACTCTTCCAAGTCAATATTACTCAAACAAATCTCAAGAAATCTCATAAATATTTAACGTCAAATCATTCTTCTAAATAACTCAACTTTAAATCTCATAAAAAAAATGTCAAGATTTAATCTTAAAATATCATGATAAATGCAAAGTTCACTTAAGATTTCATCAACAAAAGCTACACAAAAAGTCTTTTCCCTACTTTTAAAACTACTCACTCATGTCCACAAAAACCATACTTGCATCAAATAAAATACAATAAAGAGAAAAATAAATCTAACCCCACAGATGCGAATCATTCTCGATCTCTCCCCTTATTGGTCGATTTGATACTCGCTCCTTCTAGATCAAGAACATCTCTCTTTTCTAAAATTCTAATCTCTCTTTCTACTCTCAAGAAATGAAGATTTGAAGCTTGTGGACATTAATGGTGGAAAAGAGAAGAGATGAAAAATGGTGGAAAAGATGAAAGAAAAATGGGTATGTGAATTTTATGTAAGAATGGATATGTGAATGATGATCCTTAGAGAGAGAAAAGTGAGTAGTTTTATAGAGAATAATAACCTAGAAAATATTTGGAAATAAGCTTGTGGGACTAAAAATTTAACTTGATCCGGATTCTGAGTTGGGTAACAAATTGGGAGATATATAACATTTTTTCCTTTTTTTTCTATTCAATTCCAGCTTGGGTGCAATTTTCTGGGTACATTTATCATTTCCCTTCATTCTCATCCGAACTCAACGGACTGCCACGTGGCGTTTCCTGATTGGCCTCACTAAATTCGGAATTATAATCCAACCAACCAAATTTTGCCAAGTGTCTCCACCTTCATTCCTAATGAAACTGACTTGCCACGTGTCACCACTAGATTGGTCTGATTTTTCATCGTACTCACTTGCGTCAGTTTGCGCAAAAAATGCGTGACTTCGCTTCTCCAGTTCAGCGCAATGGATGGTCCAGTACGCTCTCTTTCGCGTGTTAAAACAGAAACGGAGGCGTCCAATTCAATATGAAATGGAGGTGAAATTCTCGGGGTCTGAAGATAACGCGTTATCTTCTAACGTGTTTACCACGTGGCGTTTCGTGATTGGCTGGCAAAAGAATCTCATACTGGCGCGTACTGACGCGCCGCAGTCGCGTCAGCGATGCTCCCCAATAAGAACTCGCCACGTGCCCTTCCTGTTGCTGATAATAACAGAACCTGCCACGTGTTACTTCTTGATTTGCTGATTTTCAACGGAATCTGCCACGTGTCAGCCTCTGATTGGTTGAAAATTGTTTGACTGGGTCAAAGGTTGACTTTGACCAAGGTTGACCAAATCCTGTATCGCATTTTCTGCGAGTTCTAGAAGGTCTTTTTTTGCAATGTTTGTACCGTTGGATTCGTATCGTCGCGCTCTTCGATTTGATATCTACTTTGACCCCTTTTGGAAAAGTTGACTTTTGGTCAACTCGGCGATTTCCCGGGTTTGACTTTTCGTCTTTTTGTGGATTTTGAAGGTCTCGGCTTGGATAGTCGGCGGATAAGGGTTTTCGCAGAGATTTGTCGGAAATTCGGCCAGCTTTGGCCCAGGATTTTCAGATAAGCTCGTCCTTTGGAGTTGACCTTTCACCAAGTCGTCTAAATATTGTTTTCTCGTCTAATTTTTATTAATTTTAAACATTTTTCATACATTTTATGTGATTTAATGGTGAATTTTACATGATAAAAACCCTAAAAATGTGTATAAAAATACACATTACAAATCTCACCACACTTAAATCAAGCTTGCTCTCAAGCATAAATTTAAATCAAGTTTTAGGGTTTTTAGAATCAGTTGAAATTCATTTGAAAAGAGATTAAATTATTGCCATATTATTAGTCGATTATTATTATAATACACGAGTGTCGGTGAATGTCCATTAATAATTTTAAAACTTCAAGGTTGTTTCAACTCATCAATCTTTTACCCAGTTATCCATTTTCCATAAACTAGTACCCTAAGAAAATATTTCTACTTTAACCCCCTAAATTTCACACAAAAGGTTCAGCTAAATTTTACTTCGCCCTTTTAAACAAATTGAAAGTTCACACACACAATTTCAAGCACAAAATATGTGTCTAATGACACTAAAAATCATTTATTTAAAAAGTATATACATAATTATTATTTATTATTTACTTATTTTATTTATTTTATTATTTTATTATTTTATTATTTTATTATTTTATTTTTATTTTTATTTTATTTTTAATTAATTTTTTATTTTTATATATTTAATAATCTGCTACCCCCGCCTTTGCCTCTCCGCGGCGGATCATCTCCCTCTGGTCACTTCTAGCATACTCGGATTCCAGGCCATGCAGCGGGCCCTTCCGCATGAAAACCAGTGATTCATCATCACTGATACCCAGCTACTTGGTACCATGCAAGTTGGATTGCCTGTAACCAAGCGTTAAGAACTATCTCTAATGCCGTACACCCTTGAGTGTCACCATAAGACTAGGTGTAGCAGATTATTTAAAAACTATTTATTAAAATAATACGTTTTTGTACTAGAAAATAGGTGGTAGGTCTTCAACAAGTTTCAAAGGGCTGATAAAATTAGTCATTTCACGAGGCCATAGTTTGAAGATTAGGGATAATTTCGAAAAATTTAAATACGGCACTAAAGAATGGAAACATTATATTTTGTCGTAAAATATTGAGGAGATGAACACGTTATGTAATTTTTAAACCATTAATTGACTTTATATGGATAGTATAGATGGAATGAGATGGAATGGAAAATATTATGGCAAATAATTTAATAACCTTTAAAAGTTTTCAAAAATTATTCATCATTTTTCAAAACCCTAAATTTTTCAAAAACTTGTTGCTTTGAAGGACTTGATTTCAAAACTTTTTTTTTTTTTTTTTTCACTTTTCTTTTACAAGTCTTTTTATTTATTTATAAATCCAAGCAAGATAGTATATTTACAAAAATAAACAACTTATTTACAAAAATAAGAAAGATGAAATAAAAACAAAATTTTAAATTTTATGAGTTTATTTTTATTTTTATTTTTTTACTTGTTTTGGACACAAAAAAAGTTACAAAACTAGGATTTGTGCAAAATCACCATCACCACACTTAAATTTTTGCAAGTTTAAGTGTAAATGAAGAAGTTTTGTGAAAAGAAAAAT
This sequence comes from Juncus inflexus, assembly GCA_024447665.1. Classification (NCBI taxonomy): domain Eukaryota; kingdom Viridiplantae; phylum Streptophyta; class Magnoliopsida; order Poales; family Juncaceae; genus Juncus; species Juncus inflexus. The sequence continues at coordinate 13,257,761 of JAJHPC010000003.1, read as the reverse complement.
TAAAAATAATAAGTAAAAAGAAAAATACGACCTGACATGCACGAGTTGCCTCTCGCCAAGCGCTCCCGTTTAACGTCTCGAGCCCGACGCCTTTGCGTTCATCCTTCCTTTTCCTCTGCACCACTTGGCGTTTCTGTCAATTCTTGCTCATCAAACCACCGCGCGTCGTGATTTTCGTAAAATGCCTGATAGCGGTGGCCATTGACTTTGAATGTGACCCCTCCTTCCCTAAAGATTTCAAACACTCCAAAAGGAAAAATGTTGGTTATAGTAAAGGGACCTGTCCATCTGCTCTTCAACTTCCCGGGATGCAATCTCAACCGAGAGTTGAACAACAAAACCTTATCGCCAACCTTGTACTCTTTTTTGCGAATACATTTGTCATGAGCGAAGGTTATTTTTCTTTGTAAATTCTCGAATTGTCATAAGCTTCAAGACGAAACTCTTCCAATTCTTGAATTTGCATTTTCCTTAATACCGCATCTTTTGGGTAATCTTGATTTACTTTTTTGATCACCCAAAAAGCCTTGTGTTCAATTTCGACCGGTAAATGACAACTCTTTCCATACACAAGTTTGAAAGGAGTCATCCCTATCGGTGTCTTGTATGCGGTACGATAGGCCCATAATGCATCCCCAAGCCTTTGACTCCAATCCTTGCGAGATGGATTAACCACCTTCTCAAGGATTGTTTTGATTTCACGATTAGAAATTTCAGCTTGGCCATTAGTTTGGGGATGGTATGCAGTCGACATGCGATGTTGGACATGGTAATTTTTCAAAAGTGATTCGAGGTATTTGTTGTTGAAATGAGAGCCCATATCACTAATGATAGCTTTAGGTACTCCAAAGCGCTGAAAGATGTTATTTTTAAGGAACTCGATCACCGTTTTGGAGTTGGCATCTCTTGTTGGAACTGCCTCGACCCACTTAGACACATAGTCGACACATACAAGAATATACAAGTAACCATTTGATTGATGAAACGGGCCCATAAAATCTATCCCCCATACATCGAAAAGCTCAGGAAACAATAAAGTTTTAAGAGGCATTTTGCTTTTGAGGGTTAGATTTCCCGTTCTTTGGCAGTTCTCACAACTCTTTACAAAGTAATGAGCATCTTTGTAAAGAGTTGGCCAATATAATCCGCTTTGGAGCACCTTGTGACTTGTGCGTTGGCCTCCAAAGTGCCCCCCACATTCTAAATAGTGACAAAAAGCTAATACCGACTTGAAGTCACAATCAGGCACGCACTTGCGCACCATTTGATCGGAGCAGATCTTGTAAAGGAGTGGATCTTCCCCAAAATAGTAGCGCGAGCCATTCCTGAGTTTGTCCTTCTGAGTGCGAGAAAGCGTGTTTGGCATCTGTCCCGTCTCCAGAAGGTTGACGATGTCTGCATACCAAGGTGTACTCGCCTGGATTGCATAAAGATGCTTGTCAGGAAACAGCTCGTTGATCGGGAGAATGTCGCCTTCATTCGTCAGAAGTCGACTGAGGTGATCGGCTATAAGGTGCTCTGCACCTTTTTTGTCTCGGACCTCCACATTGAATTCTTGAAGAAGGAGAAGCCATCGTAAGAGTCGCGGTTTGCACTCCTTTTTCATCAAGTACTTTAGTGCTGCATGATTTGAAAACACAACCACTTTTGTTCCGACCAAATATGATCAGAACTTTTCCAATGCAAACACAATAGCCAATAATTCTTTTTTCGTGGTCGTGTAATTTCGTTGTGCATCGTCAAGAGTCCTAGAAGCATAATAAATAATGTGGGGATCCTTACCGACTTGTGGCCCAAGACGGCACCAACGCTTAATCCACTTACGTCGCACATGATCTCGAATGGGAGGTTCCAGTCGGGTGCTTTGATTATCGGGGCGGTGCATAGCTTCTCCTTCAGGACGTCGAAAACCTCCTTACACGCGTCGTCAAAGTCGAATTTGGCGTCCTTTTGGAGAAGGCGACACATCGGTTGCGCAATCTTGGAAAAGTCGCGGATGAAACGCCTGTAAAATCCCGCGTGTCCCAAGAATGAGCGCACGTCCTTCACATTTCGAGGGTAGGGTAACGTCTTGATTACATCGACCTTCGCCTTATCCACCTCCAATCCTTTCTCTGAAACAAGGTGACCTAATACAATTCCCTGGCTCACGATGAAGTGGCACTTTTCAAAATTCAAGACAAGATTAGACTCGACGCATTTCTCCATTATTAGCCCCAAATTGGTTAAACACTCATCAAATGAGTTGCCATAAATGGAGAAGTCGTCCATAAAAACTTCTATAAATTTTGAAGCGTATTCAGAGAAAATGGAAATCATGCATCTTTGAAATGTACCTGGAGCATAACACAATCCGAAAGGCATCCTTCGATATGCGAAAGTACCAAAGGGACAAGTAAATGTCGTCTTCTGCTGATCGACGGGATCTATCACGATTTGAAAATACCCTGAGTACCCATCCAGAGAATAATAATATGGTCGACCTGTCAGTCGCTCTAACATTTGATCAATAAAAGGGAGAGGGAAGTGATCCTTCTTTGTCGCCGCATTGGGTTTGCGATAATCAATACAAACACGCCATCCATTTTGTATTAGTGTAGGCACCTTTTCACTTTCCGAGTTCTCAACAATTGTAATCCCCGTCTTTTTAGGTACCACATGGATGGGTGATACCCATTCAGAGTCGGCTGCATCATATATTATGCCTGCGTCGAGGAGCTTAAGCAACTCCTTATTAACCACCTCCATCATCACAGGATTAAGCCGCCTTTGAGCTTCCCTTGAGGGCTTCGCTCCGTCCTCAAGGGTGATCTTGTGCATACAAGTGGCAGGACTAATTCCTGGTATATCGGCCAACGTCCACCCTATCGCCTTCTTGTGTTTTATCAAGACCTCCACCAGGCGCCACTCCTGGTCGGATGTGAGGTTGGAGGCGATAATCACAGGCAAGGTCTCTTCTGGCCCGAGGTATGTGTATTTGAGGTGGTTTGGAACAGGTTTAAGCTCGAGTTTGGGCGCCTTCTCAGTGGACGGTGGCATTCGTTATCCCGAAATCTTGAGCTCTGTCGTCATTGGTTCTGAAAATGAAAAAAAACTTCTTTCATCGTGCACTTTTCAGAGTTAAGCAAATTTTCATTTTCAATTTCGTGTATTAATGTGTCATTTTCATTGCCTAACAAGTTATCATTCTTTTGGGTTTCTACTGTGTTCACATTTTCTAATTCTTCTCAAAGCTCATCAAAAGAATCATTTAAAGAATTTAGAGAATGAGAAGACTCCCCTATCAGATGCTCATCCACGAGCTCATCAATTTCGTCGATGATAGAGATGCTCGACACACTGTGGTTGTCTGAGAATTTAATCGCGTCGAAGATATTAAAGGAGATCTTCTCATTGTCGAACTCCATCGACAAAGTTCCCGAATGGCAATCGATTCGAGTTTTCGTTGTCCTAAGAAATGGTCTCCCCAAAGAATGGAGGAAGAATCTGCAGTGCTTCCCATTTCGATGATGTAAAAGTCGGCTGGGAAAACTAGCCCATTTACCCTGACCAACACATCTTCCACCACACCTAAAGGTTGGATTGCAGATCGGTCTGCAAGGGTCACCACGACTCGGATATTCTTCAGATTACCCAGGTCAAGAGTCTCATAAACAGACCTAGGCATTACATTAATTGCAGCCCCTAAGTCAAGCATGCATCTAGCAAACTGATGATGCCCAATTGTACATGGAATGACAAGATTCCAAGATCTTTTTCTTTTGGGGGCAGTCTGGCGTCTAGGCTTAAAACAGTCGAGAGGTTCACCTTGTCATTCCCTTTCAATCTTCTCTTGTTGGTGCACAAGTCTTTTAAGAACCTTGCAACATTGGGGAATTTTTTGATGGCGTCAATGATGGGAATGTTCACTTCCACCTTTTTACAAATCGCAAGCTTGTCCTCTCGGCCTCTGCCTTTTTGTTCACCGCCAAACGGGACGGGAATGGTGCCTTTGGCACGTAAGTTCTCTCCTTTTTTTTTTTCCTTTTCTTCCTCTTTTCCCTTTCCTTATACATTTACATCCTCATCCACACTCTTATTCTCATTAACAACTACATTTCCATCCTCTAACCCTAATTCTTCGTCTTTCTCCCCTTGTTCGTCACGCCTTTTCACAACAATCTCTTTTTCCTCTCTAGGAAATTCAACATTTTTCCCGCTTCTCAAATGAATAGCAAGGACCGGTTTGGTGTCAGGTCGCCTTCCTAGAGATGGGAGTTTATTATCAACCCGCCCCTTCAAGATGTTCACCTCATCCGCCAATTGTCTCATTTATTTCTCCATGTTTTGAACTTGTCGACTCGTTGTTGCTTGGCCTTGGCTAAGTGAGCTCATCTCGTTCTCCATCGACCCCAATTTGGTTGTAAAAGTTGAAAACCCATTCGTCATGAAAGCCATCATTTTGTCTAATTTCTCGTCGAGAGAGGAAGGTTGAGTGCTTGACGAAGAAGGTTGAGGAGTTTGTTGTTGTTGCGCGTTGGGGTGAGTGTAGAGTCCTTGCCTTTAGGTTTGGGAAATTGGTTGTTGATTCTCCTCCGTTCTCCAACGAAGGTTGGGGTGTTTTCTTCCAGGATCGTAAGAGTATTGAGGTTTTTGGTACCCATAACCCCCTTGGTTTCCCCCATAACTTCCTATTGCATTCACATCTTGTTGAAACATTTCGCATTCATCGGTTAAAGGCGTTGTACTCCCACAAAACTCACACTTCTTGGGTTCAATTTTTCTCCCAACCGTATTGAGCATTTGGCTGAATCTCGTCTTGAAATTTGCGGTAATTCGTGACTCCATTGCTTTGAGATCCACCACATTGGTAGCATTTACTTGACCACCACGTCCACTACGCCCTCCCATGCCTTCTGCATTCGTCACAATGAGTTCTCGCACTTGGGAGGGGGTTAGGTGGTTGATGTTTCCTCCTGCTGAGCATTGAAGAAGACGGGCGTCGAGGTCGTTCATGCCTTCGAGGAATTGGGCAATGAGAGAGGTTTCCTCCAAATTGTGGTTGGGGCAAGATGCGCATAAACGGACGAAGCGTTTGTAACACTCTTGGAGGTTTTCTTCACTACTTTGCTTGATCCCCGTGATTTCGGATCGCAGCTTGGCAGTGAGTGAATCAGGGTAGTAGCGCTTGAGGAAGCGTTGTGCTACTTCCTTAAAGGTCCTGAATGGCCCGCCTTGAAGGTGATTGAGCCAATCTCTTGGAGCATCTCCTGAGGTATGAGAAAAAAGTGTAAGTTTAATATTATCCAAGTCATTTGTTTTACTAAAGAGAGCTGTGCATTTCCTATCTAATTCACCCAAATGTATATAAGGATTGTCATTTCTATGTCCTTCAAAAACAGGTAATACATTTAATATAGCAGGGTTCAATTTAAAGTTCTGCATGGTGGGTATCACAATATTTTATGGATTTTTTTGAAGATTATATGCTAATAATTCCCCTAATGTTCTCTCTTCAGTCATTTTCACTTTATCTTGATTTTCTAAATGTGCTTCTTCGACTTTTAAATCTTGTTATGATGATGATGATGAGTTTAAGTTATGGAAAGGAAAGAAACTTCCTGATGATGAAGATCGGATGTAGGGATGGTTCGGATGATTTTGAGCTTGATCTTGTGGCTCTTCCACTCCTGGTAGATCTATCTTTGGATCTAGAGGCCCTAAGGTAGGAGAAGCCTCCACTTCTTGATTTCGCTTCGAAAAAGTTGAAACGCCTGGCGCTCCCTTCTTCTTGTTCTTCCTGACGTCTCTCAACATTTGATTCAAATCGGGGCTTTGAGAAACCTGAGGATTGCCTTTTTTCATACACCTACAAAATAATTAAAACAAAACACTAGAAAAATGTGAGATCGGTTAGTCAAAAATTTAATGCAAGACGCTTCCCCGGCAACAGCGCCATTTGTAACTACGCGAAAAATTGTCGTTGTGTAATCACGTGTTAACAAAGAAATTTATAAGTCCCCTAATTATTAACAAGTGTATATGTGGGATTTGAGTTTAGGATGTCGAACTCAAGGAAGCAAGGCCTTAAATGTTTTAACGTTCGATACTCACTTTTTATTTTAGTGTTGTGTTTTGGAAAGGTTGTTGATGTTTAAAATAAGAAAAGTTGCAAGAAAAAAAATGAATACAAATTTCCTTTTTTAAGAGTTTAAAAGAAAAATAGTATGGAAATGATGACGATTTGTGTAATTTGAGAATCACTAATCACAAAAGATAGCAAATTTCATAGTATTTATAAGCAAGTTTTAATTAATTCATTTCCAAAAATCAATTAATAAACTCATCAAATATCAGATCCACTCAAAAACTTCCACTTTTAAGTTGTTCTTAAATTTGATTTAACCCTTATTTGAATAAAAGAAAGACTCTTCCAAGTCAATATTACTCAAACAAATCTTAACAAATCTCATAAATATTTAACGTCAAATCATTCTTCTAAATAACTCAACTTTAAATCTCATAAAAAAAATGTCAAGATTTAATCTTAAAATATCATGATAAATGCAAAGTTCACTTAAGATTTCATCAACGAAAGCTACACAAAAATCTTTTCCTTACTTTTAAAACTACTCACTCATGTCCACAAAAACCATACTTGCATCAAATAAAATACAATAAAGAGAAAAATAAATCAAACCTTAAAGATGTGAATCGTTCTCGATCTGTCCCCTTATTGGTCGATTTAATACTCGCTCGTTCTAGATCAAGCACTTCTCTCTTTTCTAAAATTCTAATCTCTCTTTTTACTCTCAAGAAATGAAGATTTGAAGCTTGTGGACATTAATGTTGGAAAAGAGAAGAGATGAAAAATGGTGGAAACGATGAAAGAAAAATGGGTGTGTGAATTTTATGTAAGAATGGATATGTGAAGGATGATCCTTAGAGAGAGAAATGAGAGTATTTTTATAGAGAAGAATGACCTAGAAAATATTTGTAAATAAACTTGTGGGACTAAAAATTTAACTTGATTCGGATTCTGAGTTGGGTAGCAAATTGGGAGATATGTAGCATTTTTTCCTTTTTTTCTATTCAATTTCAGCTTGGGTGCAATTTTTTGGGTACATTTATCATTTCCCTTCATTGTCATCCGAACTCAACGGACTGCCACGTGGCATTTCCTGATTGGCCTCACTAAATTTGGAATTATAATCCAACCAACCAAATTTTGCCAAGTGGCTCCACCTTCATTCCTAATGAAACTAACTTGCCACGTGTCACCACTAGATTGGTCTGATTTTTTATCGTACTGGCTTGCGTCAGTTTGCGCAGAAAATGCGTGACTTCGCTTCTCCAGTTTAGCGCAATGGATGGTCCAGTACGCTCTCTTTCGCGTGTTAAAACAGAAACGGAGGTGTCCAGTTCAATATGAAATGGAGGTGAAATTCTCGGGGTCTGAAGATAACGCATTATCTTCTTACGTGTATGCCACGTAGCGTTTCCTGATTGGCTGGTAGAAGAATCTCATACATACGCGTACTGACCTCGTACTGATGTGCCGCAGTCGCTTCAGCGATGCTCCCCAATAAGAACTCGCCACGTGTCCTTCCTGTTGCTGGTAATAACAGAATCTGCCACGTGTTACTTCTTGTTTTGCTGATTTACAACGGAATCTGGCACGTGTCACTTCTTGATTTGCTGATTTTCAACGGAATCTGCCACGTGTTAGCCTCTGATTGGTTGAAAATTGTTTGACTGGGTCAAAGCTTGACTTTGACCAAGGTTGACCAAATCTTGTATCGCATTTTCTGGGAGTTCTAGAAAGTCTTTTTTTCGAAAGGTTTGTACCATTGGATTCGTATCATCGCGCTCTACGATTTGATATCCAGTTTGACCCCTTTTGGAACAGTTGACTTTTGGTTAACTCGGCGATTTCCCGGGTTTGACTTTTCATCTTTTTTTGGATTTTGTTGGTCTCGGCTTGGATAGTCGGCAGATAAGGGTTATTAGAATTTTTGGGGAAACATGTGAAGGGTTTTCGCGGAGATTTGTCGAAAATTCGGCCACCTTTGGCCCAGGATTTTCAAATAGGCTCGTCATTTGGAGTTGACCTTTGACCAAGTCGTACAAATATCGTTTTCTCGGTCTTTTTACCTGAAAAATCACACAAAAGTATTTTAAGAGTTTCACAAATAATTTTTAAACATTTTTCATACATTTTATGTGATTTAATGGTGAATTTTACATGATAAAAACCCTAAAAATGTATATAAAAATACACATTACATGTGCTTTTACGATCTTGTTGCTTGGTATACCAGATAAACCCATTCATGTCGTAATCTTGAAAGGTGGACACTGTTGCTCCGGGACCGTTAGACAACCATTTAACAGATTCGTCAATGTTTTCTGATATCTGAGACTGTACTTTGTATGCGAACCATTTTACCAAATTAATATTATGCTCGTTGGTTATCCATATTTCATCTTTAGAAGGATTATGTTGTTGTAACTCGGCAATGTGCTCATCCACGTATGGAGACACAATAGTAAGGTATTGCAGGACCTTAAAATGAGCTTTGTTTCGTAATTCGAGGCCCACTTTAACAAGTTTGAATCCAATTGTACCGGTACCGTGGAGTCTATCCTCGTGTCGAGACATGGGAAGACCAATAGGTTCGACCCCGTCTAGATAATCAGTGTAGAACTCGATTACCTCTTCTGCAACGTACCCTTCAACTATGCTTCCTTCAGGACGACAATGGCTTCGGACAAGTCCTTTTAATTGACCCATTGCTCTCTCAAACGGGTACATGTATCGCAAGAATATTGGCCCACACATTTTTATCTCCCTGACCAAATGAACGGTTAAATGCACCGTGATATCAAAAAATGAGGGCGGAAAATGCATCTCCAGCTCACAGAGGGTCGACACGATATCGGCCTGTAATTTGTCTAATGTACCGGGATCGATCACTTTGGACCAAATCGAGTTGAAGAAAAAACACAATTCGGTGATGGAGTGTTTAACATTTTGGGGCAGAATTCCTCGAATTGCAACAGGGAGAAGCTGGGTTAAAAGAACGCGGCAATCATATGACTTCATACCAATCAATTTCAATTCTTTAATCGATACATTTCCGGAGATATTCGATGAATAAACAGATGGAACCTTTATGGATTTCAAGCACTCCAACAAACTGATTTTTTCTTATTTTGATAAAGTAAAACATGCTGGAGGTAGGAAAATTCGCTTTCCTCCATCCTGAGGTGCTAGTCCAGGCCGAATCCCCATTATAACCATATCTTGTCTAGCTTTGACGCCGTCTTTTGTTTTTCCTTGAGTATTCAACAAAGTCCCAACCATACTTTCACAAATGTTCTTAATTTTGTGCAGCCCATCCAAGCAATGCCGAATTTCCAAATTCGACTAGTAAGGAATATTCCAAAATATAGATCTTTTCTTCCATAGGTCGTTCGGGATTTTGTCAGATTTCTTTCCAAATTGAACACTTACATTCTTTATTTTTTCATAAACTTCTTCCCCGGTTAATGCCATTGGCGCATTCCGGAGTTCAACAGTTGCCGTCGAATTCCTCTTTCTTCCGCCGATAGGGGTGGTTCCAGCGAAGAAACCTATGATGTCCCATATACACGTTCTTCTTACAGTTAGCCAACCGTATAGAACACGTTTCTTCCGCGCAAATAGGACATGCTTTGGCTCCTTTATTCCTGAAACCCGACAAGTTCCTGTATGCGGGAAAATCATTAATCGTGCACAAAATCATGGCACGGAGGGTAAAAAATTCTTTCTTCCATGTATCAAATACACACACTCCGTCCCTCCACAGTTCATCAAGTTCCTCAAACAATGGAGCCAAAAACACATCTATTTCATGTATCAAATTAGCAAAGGCATCATTAAATATCGTCGTTTCATGCACAACCATGGAGGGAGATTGTAAACACATAGTAAAACTGGTCACGTACTGTGACGACTACTCATATTGCCGTAAGGATTCATCCCGTCCGTACATAGCCCTAACCTCAAATTTCTAGCATCAGCGCCGAAATCGTTGAATAACCTGTCAATGTTCCTCCATTCGGGAGAATCAGCGGGGTGTATGAGCATTCCGTCATCTTTACGACAATCGTAATGCCACCGTAATAATTTTGCGTCTTTGGGATTTGCGAAAAGATGCTGAAACCTAGGTATTATTGGCAAATACCAAAACACCTTCGTTGCGGATTTTTTTCGATCATCACTCTCATCATCCTTCTTATTGTACCACGAAGCGTTACACTTCGGGCATTTATCCAAATCATGGTACACTCCTCGGTATAATATGCAATCATTTGGACATGCATTGATTTTCTCTACGGACATACTCAAAGGACACAATAACTTTTTCGCCCGATAGGTTGAATCCGGCAACTCATTTTTTTCCGGGAGCATTTCTCTTAACAGTTTGAGTAAAGATGTGAAACTTATATCGCTCCATCCATTTTTGGCTTTTAAGTTGTATAGTTTAAAAACAGCTGACATTCTGGTAAATTTCGTACAACCGGGAAATAATGGTATGTTAGATTCATTACAGAAATTTTCAAAAATTTCAGGAATATCATTAAAATTTTGTGCTACATCATTTATCATTTCATCCAAATCATCGTTATGTTCATTACACTGTGGAATATCTAAATTTTCTTCATTCTCATCCCCCAATTGATCATCTTGTACGAATGTGTCCCCATCTATATTTTCTATATTTTCAGTTTCTATAAATTCACCCAAACAGGGTACATCAAATACAATCGTGCTTGTCCTAATATTATCGTCCTCTCCATGCCATTTCCAAAGGGTGTATCGCTCCTTAAATCCACGATGAATTAAATGATCTCTAACTTCTTCGATATTTCGCAATCTTCGCAAGTTCTGACAATCTCGACAAGGACAAAGAAGTGTCCGTACATCTCTCAGCCTCATATCTTCTATGGCACATTCCACAAATTCATCAATGCCTCTCAAATATTCAATTGTGTCTCGCTTGATCCTATACATCCAACTGCTACGATCCATCTGAAGAAAAATAAATTATATAGACCTAATTAATGTGATCAGATTTACTATAAGGCTACGGGCCGGTCAACAATCCTAAGCCACTCTCTGAATAATTTGTCTCATTAGCACACATACGTTAGCTGCAATATGATATTTGAGAAAAATTCGGCTGCACTTCCCCTAAGCTCCCCGAGTACGCCAACTCACATTTCAATGTGCGTACGTACCCGTGGAAGCAATAGGAGAAATACTACCGAATTCTTCTCAAACACCACATTGCAGTTAACGTATGTGTGCTAATCCTAAATGAGACAAAATATTCAAAGAGCAGTCCCAAAAACGGGGACTATTCGAGATTAATCCCTATTGGATTAATCTCAAACGGGTTGGATTAATCTCAAACGGGTACCGAGACCAAAATTATTTTAAGTAGAGGTTGGAGAATATAATATTACTTTAGAAAAGAGAGAGGAGTCGGTATCCGACACGCACACGGCCGGGTTTTTAAAGTTTTCGCGCAACACAGATCAAAACTAATGAAAATTTCATGCAAAATCAAATACACATTTTCTAGAAATAGCACTTGCAATCTATTATCATATACCAGTTATGGTCTTTGATTTTTAATAGTCATTATACAAAAAGATTTCAATGATGCACCATTTCTTGAAATTGTGAAAAAGATTGTAATGAACTAATAGTATCCCTATATTTTTGTATAATTAAAAGTATTAAAGATATATCTCTAGTGAATATTAATTATACAAATAATATTATTATTGATAATATTATTATTGACAATATTCATTTTGTTTTTTAAAAATAATCTGAATATAAAGTTCTTCATCTTCAATAAAATGAAAATCATGTGATAAAAAAGAACAAACATGAAATACCCTAAAGTTTTCGTTTTTTCGATAAATAATATTATATTACATTATTACTGGCATGAATGAAAAAGCTATGAATGAAACAAGAAATGGCAACTAATGTTGGTCATATATAAATCAAACAAACATATAACAGAATACAAGCTTCCAAATTTTGCAATATTTTGTTTTCTAAATTTACCTTGTTTATGTCTTCATGCTCAAACATGATTCTAATGGATTTTCTATAATCTTTACACTAGCAGGGCAAGATCTGTATGCACAATTTCAATCCCTTTTGCATCCAAAACCGGCTCTTTTTTATCAGGGCTTTCATAACTACATCAAACATATAACTTCAATTAGAAGGAAACAAGATTTATAAACTTTCTCTAGCTTGAATAGATAATTTCTTTTTCCTGTTTTTACCCGTTATAGCAGAAGCGATTTCTTTTCCTGATTTTAAATATGTCTTCTGTTTAAGCAGGAAAAAAAAGGTATAAGTTTGTTACAACAATCAATTCACATCATAAACTATATTTTTGAATTGTTTGAACTTGCTTTGTGTTTATTTGGGGTTAATTTCACATTTCTATTCGGACTTGATCAATAGAACTGGAATCGTAATTAAGTGTTGTAACGGTAATAATATGATGGTGATGTGATGATCACGTAATGGTGACGATGATAACGATGATGATGATGATGATGAGGATGATGATATATGGTTTATTAGTAAAAGGTATGATAATTAGTAATAAGTAAATTAGATGTTAAAAGAGGATAAGGTTGGTTAGAAAGGCATGTGAGTTTGTTGGAGGGATGGTTATATATATTCCCTTTTGAGTCTTGTAATCATTATTACAAAAAAGATTTTTAGTAACGCCAGTTTAATAACGGTTTATAAGAGAACCATTACTAAAAGAGGCCAATGACAGTTTCGAAATTAATTTCTAAACTTATTTCTAAACTTTCCATATCGGCTGTAACTCAGAAACCGATTCCAAATGAGACAAGAAAAGATTAAAAAGTTGGCAGGAGTATTCTATAATGGTTTCTTCAAAGAACCGATGCAAACTCTGTAACGGTTCATTGGAGAAACCGTTGCGTATAGCGTTAGTGTCTGTTCCTCCAGGGAACCGATGCAGATCTGTAACGGTTCCTCCATGGAACCGATGCAAATATGTAAGGGTTCCGTGAAGGAACCGATGCAGAATGTGGCATGCACCTTTGGTAACGGTTTTGTTTGTAAAAACCGATGCAGATGCAGAATGTCCTGTTCAGCTTTGGTAACAGTTTTGTTTTAAAAACCGATGCTACTATCTTAGGGTTACTTCCAACGAATTCATTGACCGCTTCTCTTCTCCTCCAACCAGCGAAATAGAAGAGAAAGGAAGTTCTCTCTGTTATTTTCTTCTCTCCAACCAGCGCTGCTCACCCTTTCCTGGTCAGACATGACGCTTCTCGGACACTCCTTAGACACGTGTCCGACACATTACATGGCGTGTCAAATATTTTATTATTAAAAATTATTAGGACACTTCTCATGACACTTCTCGGACACTTCTCAGGACACTTCTCTGACACGTGCATTGGACTTGTTGACGCAATTATTGCATTATATCATATTCTAATTTTTGAGACTAATTCATTTTATTTTTCTATTCCAGTAATTGTGTAACTATACATTTAAAGTGAATTTTGATAATTTAGTATCTTGTTTTCATACATAAACATGTAAAATGTCAAATATCTTGTATGTACGTATAAAAGTGCAACTTCAATGTTATATATATTGTATCAATTATAAAATATTATGTATAACTTTCTAATTATAAGGTAAAAATATTATGTACAATCTTTTAAAATAAAATAAAATTGACATAAATAATATATACAATAATTAAATTATATATTTTATTCATAAAAATAATATAATATATATATATATATATATATATATATATATATATATATATATATATATATATATATATATATATATATATATATATATATATATATATGTGTGTGTGTGTGTGTGTGTGTGTGTATATAGGGAAATGCTAAAAAACATACGTATGTTGCAACATACGTTTTTTTAAAAATACCCGTAAAATGGTTATAAAAAGTAAAAATTCAACTTTCAACCGTATGGATGTAATATATATGTTATGAATATATTGTGGATTAATTTCAAACTATTATTCCGATATATATTTTCAATAGTGTTGCATATTTTTGATGATATATGATGGTAATGATATAATATTTCGATTCTTGTGAAAATTAATCTACAACATATTCATAACATATATATTACATCCGTACGGTTGAAACTTTTATTTTTATTTTTTTAATATGTATTTTGGGTGTGGCTAAAAAATGTATGTTGTGCATACGTATGTTTTTTAGCTATATATATATATATATATATATATATATATATATATATATATATATATATATATATATATATATATATAAAATGAATTTTGAAATTTGCCTTGTCGCCGTGTCCGTATCTTGTCGGACATGACACCCGTGCCCGTGCCGGTGCAACGTAGGTTTTGATTATTAGGTTTGGTTTAATTTTCTTAAATTTTCATTACTTTCTGAACTACTGGGAAATTTCACTTGAAAATGCGCCACATGGTATGTGATAATAGATTGCAAGTGCTTTTTCTAGAAATTGTGAATTTAATTTCGCGTGAAATTTTCATTAGGTTTGATTATTAGGTTTTCTTTAATTTTCTTAAATTTTCATTACTTTCTGAACTTTTAAGAAATTTTACTTGAAGATGCGCCATATGGTGTATGGGTTTCGATTAAGAGTTCGTTAGGTTTCTTGAATTCTTTTACATGTTTTCAGAAAATTTTAAATGAATTTATTTTATTAGCTTTGTAAAAGTTTTTTTTTTTTTTACTAAATTTAGTTATTTTGTAATTAGTCTAATGAAAAATTGGAGAAATTCATGGTAGTTGATAACGAGTTTGGATAAAGCTCGTGAGTGAGCTCTGTACCTTGTTTGGAATGTCCTTCAGCAAACACAGGTACATAATTCAGCCTTTTGTTATTATTTTTTTTATTTTTTTATGAAAATGGAATAGGCTCTCATGTCCTACTTCTAGTGTACTAAACAAAAAATTAATGATGAAATTGCAACAAAGCCGCTGCTATCTCGAAATTGAAAAAATGCTCTTAGAAAACTGAGTCTTGTTAAACAAAACCCCTCTACTCTTAGAAAATTCAAAAAATAACCACTCCATTCTTAGAAAATTCGAAAACAATTGTTGTTTTGAAATATTTTGCAATTATGCAGGGGCCTTTTACAATTTCTCAATAATGCAAACTTTTTTGGCAAACGTGAAACCTCCCAAAATTAATGCATATACAATATAGTCCGAATATAAATTTTGTGAGGATTATTTCTCTTAACAAAGAAAAAAGAAGATGCACCTGACGAACTTGATACTAAATTTTCTTTTTTTGTTGATGGATGCAATCATTGCTAGAATAGAGAAAAGAATTGTTGCTTGAACCTTTCTTCTGGAAGGTAACAAATACTATTTTTTTCACAATTAGCGGAATTTCAAGATTGTATTGCAAATTTATTTCTATGCTGAAACTGTGGAATCTATAATTTATGAGGTACCAATTTAGTTAGAAATACGAACCTCATTTGCTGCAGGAAGAAAATTTGCAGCAGGAGGAAAAATTGTTCTCTATTTCATTTGGAGCTACTCCGATAAAGGAAGCACCAGACCCAACCTCAACAAGCGAAGTCAAAGAAGTTGGGAGAAGCTCTAGGATTATGGCAAAAATGCAAGACGGATATCTCTCCTCTTTTGAAAAAGCAGAACTCGTACAATTCAAGAAAGTCTCGGAGTCAGCAAAAGTGAAGAAAAGTAGGGGTAATAAAAACCCTAAAAGGAGATTGAAGTCGGATGAAAAGAAGGAAAAGCTCAAGGCGAATGATGCAATGGAAGTTCTGGAAGCTGAAGAAATCGTCATTTCTGACGAGATAAGGCAGACGGTGGCAGACCTGGATGATTAGGTCTTTAAGCGTCCTTTTGTGAGAGTTTTAATAATAGTTAATAGTTGTTTTGTCACGAGATGCCTGCGTTGCTTACTAGTCGAGAGTAACGTGTCTCTTCTTTCTTTCTTTTGTCTCTTAGTTATACGTTGATACCTGGCTAATCGGTCTCGTCGTAGAATCCACCGAAACAATTGAAACCCTTGAAAATCCATCCACAATCGATCGAAAACAAGTGAAACAGAAAGAAAGAGCCTAGACGTGATCTCAACACAGACTACGTCAAGAGCTCTTCTTCAGCAAAGTATAGAAGAACTCCGATAAGCTAGTTAATCACACCTTTCTATGATGTCAGAGTAGCTTCCTGTTTCCAGTGCATATTAGAATATAGACAAACATACTGTCGACCGCAATAGCTCTTTGACCGGGTAGCGTCCCTGCCCCATATAACATTAGAACTTTCTCGCTGGGATCAAACTTCACTGGCTTTGTTGAACGCATTGCTCTTTTGATCATAAATTGTCTTTTTGACGGCCGTATCCTCTCTGGATGGACCCCGGCGATTGATTTGAGTGGTATCAAACAAAGGTTTCTATTCTCGGTAATAAGATGCGATGCGGCGCATTCCTATGTTCACACAAAGGGGTCGGAACTCCATCTCTCGACATTATCAACCGAGTGAACTGTATGTTACTAAGTTTGTACTACCATAAAAAGACTTGATCAACAATATTCGGATTTCTACCGGGGAGCCAGTTCTTTTTGAATTCGGTCGGCACCAGATCAAAAAACATCTCGATGCATCTCGACTTCTACTACTTGACGTTTCGGGTGCGGATAGATAGCTTGTGAAGTTCAAAGACTCTAAGGTTGATGCGTAAACCGATGCGAAGCGGCTCTCACTAATAATCAAAGGAATGAGTACTATAGCTTTGCGCAAGGAGGTGAGTTGCATCAATTCTTGTTGAACCTGTGGCATGCTCTCAAAGAAGAAAGCCAACCGATCGGATTTTCACTTTCTTCAGGTTGGCGGGGCTCTCTCTCCACTCTTCCTTGTTGCCCCGGTATAGGAAGAATTCAAAAAACTACCCACTCGAGCAATCGTCACTTCGAGAGATTCCGGTCGGTGGAAGATTTCGCTTAACCCGACCTAAACGACCTCCATTGGCGTTGGCACGGCACAAGTAAGTAGTTGCTTTGCTGCGAGAACACCTTTGCTTGATAGGATTTCTCTTCGTTCATCTATAGATTGAAGAAAGAAAGCTTGACCAAAGCAAACGTTTTCCAAATAAGGTGGCTTGCCTTTTCAAAAGAATGTTTGGGAAGACTGATTTCATTGGCCTACTTTCCGGGCCGGCGCATTTCCAGCTTCCCCCTTCCTTTTTTACGTGATTGATTCCAAGTGGAATAGACCTAGGAAGAGGTCACAGATTCTATGGTTCAAGTGCGGGTAGCTGCCTAAAAGGGCCCAGTTGTGATGGGAGAAGACTCTTTCATTCAAGCAAAGATGGGACAAAGTGAAATATTAGTCGAAACTGAAGAAGGTTATCGAATGGATGTCGGCCCTTGTCGATGGGGATATATCTGTCCGGACTCCATCCAATCCGAGGCCACTGGGAAAAAAAAAGAACCAAAGCAAGGTAGATAGCACTTCGTCCGCCCAAGACTTCATCTTTTCAATCAAGTATTTGAACCCGCTTTCTTGAGCGTGTAAGTATTCATAACTCTCTAAAGTGGAATAGCATGGGTCGCTCCAAATCCTTGACCTTATACATAAAAAAAAAAAAAAAGGAAGTCAACAATCTCACTAATGTACGAGATAATTCAATTCAGAGTGGAATATAAGTGGACAGGTTCAAGTAGCTTACTGAATAGATGGAAGTGGAAGACTCCAAATTCTTTGCCTCGTTTTCAATTCTTTCTTTTATCCGAGACCTTTTCTATTTTTTTCATTTCACCAGCCAGTGAGACCGATCCCACAACTACGGTTACCTCATCAGTCTATTCAATAATGTGTGCACTCATGAAAATGGATATTACCCGGTTATTTTGGGATTGGTATGTTTATGTTTCTGTTTTTGTTTATGTTAGGAGAATAATATTGATGTTGGGCTATTGGACTTTTATTTTGGTATGTTTGGTATGTTTATTTAAGAATAACAATAATAAAACTTGTTTGTGGTCTGATTTTTGTAATACGCATATGGCATTTTTGAATAATACTACAGTATGTATTTTGTCAGATTTGAGCCCTAGGTTTTTTATCCTCTTTTCTTTGAGTGATTCAACTATTATTAATTATGGGAAATAAAAAAGAAATAAAATTTGTTTGTTGGATGTAAGAGGCTTAAATGAGAAGAATAAGAGAATTGATGTTAGAAAAATTTTGATGTCGGAGAATCCTGACCTAATTTGTTTGCCAAATTAGATACTTATTCCAGTACCATAATAAAAGAAATTTGTGGAAGTAGATTACAAGGATTTGAATTTCTAGAATCAATTGGAACAGCGGGAGGAATTCTTATCGCTTGGAATAACAGATTGTTCAGTTTAAAGAATACATACAAAATGAGATTTTCTCTAACTTTACATTTAGAATGTCTTTGGGATGGATCACATATACTAATCACTGGTGTGTATGGTCCTAATGACTCACCTAATAGACAAGAGTTCTTTCAAGAATTTAGAGGGATAAGAAGTCTTGCGGATTACCCTTGGTTGATTCAAGGAGATTTTAATATAGTTTCAAATTTGGAGGAAAGGAGCGGATTTAATATATTCTGGAGAGACTCAAATGAATTCAAACAACTAATTGACGACTTACAACTCATAAATTTACCTTTGAGAGGAAAAAAATATACGTGGGGTAATTCGGTGTCAAGAGCCAAACTAGATAGAATATTAATATCAGTTAATTGGAGTCAACTCTTTCCCAACTCTCTCCAAACAACTACGGCTAATACTTGTTCTGATCATAGTCTGAAAGTTTACACGGCTTCAACTTCATTTCCAAAATCAAATATTTGCAGATTTGAGAATTGGTGGCTAAGGAATAAAGAAGCGAAAGAGATCATTAGCTCACATTTACAATCAAGATGTGATTCGATAGATCAGTTTTCGAATAAATTAACAAACTTGGGAAAGGCTTTAAAGAAATGGAGTAAGGAGAGAATTGGTAATATTCAAATTGAAATTGAAAATTGTAGACACGTATTACATTGGCTAGACAAAAAGAGAGATATTAGAACCCTCTCAGCTCTCGAAATTTGGGTGAAGGATAAATCCAAGGAAAGATTCCGGGAGCTAGCCATATTTGATGAGATTTATTGGAGACAGAGAGCCAAGGTTAGGTTGATCAAGGAAGGAGATGCAAACACCAAATTTTTCATCAAAAAGCTACCTTAAATAAGAATAATTTAATGATTCCGATGCTGAAGAATGGTGACGAGGAAATTAGAGATCATAAAAAGAAGGCAGATATTCTACATACATTTTATCGGAATTTAATGGGTAATGAAGGAGAAAAGATTTGTATTGACCAAGTTTTAAATCTAAATCTGGTTTTTGAAGATTCAAATCTTCAATTAATTGGGCTTGATGAACCATTGAAAATGGAAGAGATTAATGAAGTGGTAGAGCATTGGCCGAAAGACAAGTCTCCTGGACCTGATGGCTTCACGGGAGAATTTTTTAAGGCTTATTGGTTCGATTTAAAGGAAGAAATATTGATGATTTTGAATAATGGAGCTCATACATTGACAGGTCTGGGGAAATTCAATGAATCTTTTATTGCGTTAATTCCCAAGAAGGAAAATGCTTGTCACCCGAAAGACTTCAGATCAATAAGCTTAATTAGTAGTCTTCGAAAGATATTCTCAAAAGTAATGGCAAATAGACTAAAGAGATATATAGATGATTTAATTCTAAGGAATCAATCTGGCTTCATTGAAGGTAGGAATATTGCTGATTGTTTTATGTTCGCGAGAGAAATATTACATAAATCCCACGTAAATCAAGTTCCTATGCTGATATTTAAAGCTGATATTTATAAGGCCTTTGATACAGTTAGTTGGGATTCTATTGATGCTATTCTCCAATTGAGAGAATTTAGTAATAAATGGAGGACTTGGATACGAAATGCCATTCTAAAAGGCTCAGCAAGAATTATTTTAAATGGAGTATCCGCAAAAAATGTACATCTAAAAAGGGGAGTTAGACAAGGAGATTCTTTATCGCCATATCTATTTATTATAGTAATTGATACTTTAGTGAGAATTATTGAGAAATTAGCAAATAGAAGCTTCTTCATCAGACCGGTCCCAGATATATACATCGGGCAATTCTATGCCGATGATTCCATATTCTTCATCCCGCCAGAGGTTGATCATATTAGGAGGTTTAAATCAATCTTGGAAATGTTTGGGAAAGTCTCAGGTTTAAAAATAAATTTTGATAAGTCGGAAGTGGCTGCCATTCAGGTTGATGATAATTAATTGATTAGTCTAGCGGGGAATTTGGGATGCTCCGCGACAGATTTGCCTATGAGATATTTAGGCCTACCCTTACACTATAAAAGACCAACTAAACATGAGTTTCGCCTAATAATAGAAAAAATTACTAAGAGGCTTGAGGGGTGGCAAAAAAGTTTCCTTTCGATGGGGGGGAGATTGGTACTTATCAATTTAGTGTTGACTACTATTCCTGTTTATTATCTTTCTGTTTTCTCCTTTCCAAAATGGGTGATCAAAGAAATTGATAAAATAAGAAGAAACTTCCTTTGGAAAGGAAATAAAGAATCAGGTTACAGTTCAATCTCTTGGAAAAAAAGCTTGTAGGCCCAAGGAAGTAGGAGATTTCGGTATAATTGATCTAGACTTATTTAATAAAGCACTTATGACCAAATGGTTATGAAAATATTTTCAAGAAAATGGATTTAATAGGCAAAAGCTAGTAAGCCCAATACAGTTTGCAAACCGGATAAAAAGAGCAGTTCAGCTCAAGAGTCTTTCTTTTGGAATGATGTATGCAAACTATTGAATTTCTTCTTTGCCAGCACAAAATTTGATATTGGTGATGGACAAATGATCAATTTCTGGGATTCAAATTGGATAGAAGGAAGACTAAAATTTGCACTAGCCTCACTCTATTCTTTCTCCCAGCAAAGAAGAGGTACATTGGCTGATTTTTATCAGTGGGTTCAAGAAACCAACCTTGCAAGGGCTTTGCATGTAAGAAATCCCTTATCAAATAAGGCAATACAAGAGTTATCGGCACTGCAAATTAAAATCAATTCCATGAATCTCGCAGAGTCATGGGATTCGATTAAATGGAAATGGGATCAAACATGCCGTTTTACTACCAGAAACACTTATAAAGTGCAAGCTAGAGGTGTTCATTCTGGGAACTTATTAAAAAAATTTTGGAAAATAAGAGCGCCATTGCGAATGTAAATTTTTATTTGGTTAGCGCAACAGAATAAAATTCTCATGGTCGACAATCTACTGAAAAAAGGTTGGAGTATAGTTATGATGGTGTTATGCCCTATGCCAAAGTGTTTGTGACCTAAATGATGGATCATAATAGCAAACATAATATTTATTCTAAGATATTTCATATAATATGTGCGTATAGGTTATTTTAATATAATTAAAATAGACCATGAATATGCAATTCAGCTTTATGTCATCAAAGTGCGTGACTTTGATAGTAAAACTATAAATTGTTATGAATGCTATTCTAAATCGTCCCTGATCATTTATAGGATATTTATGGAGACAAATATACTTGCGGATACATATAAATATATATTTATATACAAGCTATAAATGTACGCCAGTATGTTAGTTGACTGATCATGGGTAAAGAGTTATCAAGTCATTAACGTAGGTGTACGTCATTAGTGATTCTTCTAACATAAAGTAATTATGGCCCTTTAACCTGAGATTTTCTCGGTTTCCAACATGAGTAATTTTATACTTTAATATAATCTATCTTTGCTTTTAACCGGGTGGTCATAACGGTTATGATTAAGTATATAATGAATCATGTAGAAGGATAAGTGCAATCAAGACGGGATTTGTTCTTCTCAAAAATGAGAGAGATATCTTTAGGCCTCTTGATGAATTGAACTGAAGAAATGTATAGCCATACTCAAATGAATTAATAAGAGTTATTAATGTCATTTGTTCTTGTTCAGTTTAATTTGGGATCAAGAAATATTAATCGATTAATATAAGGATAACGTATTACATGCCTTATGATCGATATAGATATCGTGTGACAAAGGGACTAAATACGTGATTGTTGATTAGGTAAATCGGATCACCGATATTCACTTAAATTGGGTAGTCATGATGGCTTGCTAGAGTCCGCTCATGATTTATAGACTGTTAAGTCTATTGCCAACATTAAGTGAACCTACAGGGTCACACACAAAGAACAAACTGAAACGGGTGCAGAAAATCCTAGCGACTTATATGATGAGTTGCATAAGAATGTCACAAAATATATTGTCATCTTGTGTGATAAGATGTGATATATATGTATATAAAAACTATGAGCACAAAAGGTCATGTAATCTAGAAGAGTCTAGATGATGGCATATGGATAATGATCAGTGATGTCATACATCTTTTAGTGTGAAGCGACATGACTCTTCACCTCTATATAAGGACATAGAGGGCTCTAAATTCAACACAACACATCATTATTTCTCATTCTCTTTTGTGAGACAAAACAGAGAAAATATACTTTCTAATTTGTATGACAAAATTATGAAAGGGTGCTTTCTTTTTGTATGACAAAAATGAAAGAGTGTGATTATATGAGAGGAATTATATACATTTTTTGTGAGATAAAATAAGAAGAAGATAAAGAGTTACTTGTGCAAGAGGAGAATAAGTTACTAGCATATATATTGTTCTTCTTCCCGTTTTAAAAAGTTTGTTCGTGTGGATACCGGTAGAGACATTCGTACTTTCGGTAGTTGTGATCTATTCGGCCTAAAAAGATGAGAACGGGTTGTTGAGAGTTTCGGTGGAGACCGATTGTGTGTGCGGTAGATGACTCCCGCACGATCCGACCAGTTTAGAGGCGCATGGACAATATGCATGGTTTGAGCGTCACGGATTAAGCGTAATCCGAAAGATATCTTTAAGATTTATTTCTTTGATTTAACCGATACCACGGATCCTCGGATTAGTTTTGGACGAAATTTTTATTTTTCGCTGCGTTATGCACGTCCGAAACCCAACAGTGTTATTAGAGCGACGTGCATATTTCGGTTAAATTGAGAGAGTACATATGTGATATGTACTGTGTAGATACCATTTATAAATTCTGATTTATAGTTATAAGGCTTGCATATTGAATATTTAAGCGTTGAATATTCTAACATGAAAATGGTTGCAAGAGTTGTACCCAAACGTTCCCAGTAATAGATGTGATCTAAAATTATACCATGTTTCATAATCAGATTATTAGATGTCATCTAAAGAGATAAATTCACGTTCAAAATGTTTGTAACAAAAGTATGTTAACACGTTGTCTGTGTGGAAGTGTTCCTTATGAGAACAAGAGATCATGTACATACATGGTTAAAACTTTTTTGTGATAAACGTGTCTGAACTCTTTGGATCCATACTCAATTCAAAAGTTGTATTTGAGTGATACGACTAATACATATAATTAAGAAATATTGTCCAAATGTTGTGACTAAGTGGCGTGATTCAAAAGGTTGCATCCAAAAAGTCACGACCAAAGGATATGACCAGGAGATGCAATCCAATTGTCACATCCAAAATATTTGTGACGAACGGTTGTGACCAAGAGGTGCGACCAAGGGGTGTGACCAAAAGTTATGACTAACAGGTGCGACTAACAGGTGTGACCATAAGTTGCGATCAAGAATTTAGTCCAAGAGGTGCGACCAAAGGATATGATCTAAAGGTTGCGAGCAAGAGTTGTGACCAACAGGTACGACTAACGGGTGCGACCAACATATGTGACAAAAAGTTATGTCCAAGAGATGCGATGAATGGATGTGATCCAGAAGTTGTGTCCAAAAGATGCCGTCAAGAGATGTGGTCCAAAGGTTGAGTCCAAGAGTTGCGACCAACGGGTGCGACCAAGTATGCGATCCAAATGTTCCAAGGGATGCGTCAAAAGGTTGTGTCTAAAGAGTTGTGACCAATGGGTGCGACTAAAGGTTGTGACCAAAAGGTCCGACTAACGGGTGCAGTCAAAGGGTGCGACTAAAGGGTGTGACCAATGGATGTGATCCAAATGTCACATCCAAAATACGCGATGAATGGTTGCGACGAACGGATGCCACCAAGAGGTGCGACCAAAGGGTTCGACCAACGGGTGTAATTGACATGCGTAACCAATAGGTACGACCGAAAAGGTGCAATCGCAAGAGTTGCGACCTCTTGAATAGTTGTGTCTTCATGAATGGATGCATTTCATATGAATTGTCTTTTTTGAAATGGTGCATGTGATGCATTATTTCATGAAAAGGTGCATGTGATGTATTATTTCATGAAAAGTTGAATGTGATGCATTGAATTTATGAAAAGATGCATATGATGAATTACTGTGTAGAAAAATATGTGTTGACAAAGTTGACCAGGTGTTGACCATGTTGACAGTTAACTGTTGACCCATTGTGTTGACTGTGGACTATATTGATTGTTGTGACTGTTAATTATTGACAGTTGACTACACTAATTTACCCCTTGACTGTTGACTATTGAATTGGTCAAAAGTTGATCATGACCTAGTCAAAATGTTGACCATTGACTGGTGACCTTATCGAATGTTGAACGTTGACTTAGTCAAATGTTGACCAAATAAAATATTGGTTTTTCACTTGTCAAATGTTTACAATGACGACTGTGCCCCGAATTTGCATTCGTAAGCCTTATGGCAATGATATAATATTTCGATTCCTGTGGAAATTGATCCACAACATGTTCAAAATATAAATATTCCATCGTACAGTTGAAATTTGAATTTTCGCTTTTTATAACCAATTTTTTCATCGGGGTAAAAGTGGGGTCAATATAACCGGCCCCATATATATATATATATATATATATATATATATATATATATATATATATATATATATATATATATATATTTTATAAATGGGTAAATAATCGAAACATAATATGATTATGTTTATATTTGATATATTTGTTGATATGTGTTGATATAATGAGAGAGTTCATTAGGCATAACACATACATCATTGAGATGAAGAAGTTCATCTTCCATCATGATTACATCATTAAGATGACAAGTTTATTTTAAACCAAACATCGTGGCAATGAAAGAGTTCATCGATTTCTATACATGGAGATAAGATTTTCATATACAATCTAAGAAAAATTTCATGGAGATGAAATATATATTAGAAAATCTTTATGTTAGTTCATAAAGATCAAGGCCATGATATATCATCGTTATTATCTTTATTCTATTGGTACATGTTATGTTCTTTGAATATTGCATAATAACGTATAATATTAAATAAAATCCCTCGAAACAATGTGAAGTCATAAAGTGCCTTCCATAAGTCTAAATCTTTCGATACTCTGATCGACCCTGCATAGGTCATGCCAAAGCTGGGTATGTAGGAACAATCTTAGGAGGAGAGAATGCGGGAAATGGGAGCCAACATAGGTCATGTCAAAGCTAAGTGTGTTGGGTACTATTTTGCCGATGATTAGACATGGTTTGACTTAACTAGGCTATCAAGTCGGACTTGGGCTCAGGGCATATGATAGGATATGTACGTCGGGCATATGATGATTATCCTATATTGTTCAAGAGTTGTATGAGATACAATTTGAATTATTCCTACCTAAATAAGTTAAGTTCTGGGCGATGAGCCAAAGCTCAATTAGGACTTAATTGAAATATGGATCTTGTCTCACTATGAAACTTCATGCATTGAAAGTTTCCGAATCAATGTGATTGAGGGTTATTAATTTGATTAAAAATAGTGGGAGCCATTATATGAAATATTTAAAGAATAATAGTCTTTGCATATTATTCAATTCGAATAGTATATCTATTTATGTCTCACAATAGGTCCTTGAGAAGGACAGATAGCATAAGATGCTTATAATCTTTAAAATAAACATGGACAAGTGTTGTCAATGATGTTTTCGTGCTTTAAAAAAAATCGTAAAGAGTAACCCCAAAGATAAGGGTAAGGTGTTGTCCGGGCTTCGGCCTTGAGTAAGAAGTTGGTATCTTTTGTAATGAATTGGTTCATTGAAACAAACCATAATTTCTCAGGAAGATATGAAAAAGGGAATGAAAGGATAGTGTGACTATCACTTCAAGTATTTTTGTTATAGAAATTAACTTGTCTATTTCACATCATGTGTATTAGATACACGATGTGAATCACACATTTATGAAAATGTGCTGACAAAGTTGTAGACTATTGAGTAAATATGATGTTAACATATGAGTGACAAATGTAGCAAAAGTTATTGCATTTTCTCAAGTAACTCATTTATTTACATTATCTTTTTGGACTTATCGCCGACATAAATAATTTTTATTTGATGTCGACAATAAATTTTGTATTATTTATAGTTCGAGTTTATCTATGAATGATTATTAATTTATTATTGAGAATAATAATTTCACCATACACAAATGTCAATTTTCTTTGGAAATGTTCCAATAGAAAAATTAACTTATGTGTTATATCGAACAAGATAATTATAAGTCTATCTACAACATTAATATTAAGAATTTAAATCTAGCATTGTCGCTTGGTCTACTTAAATAAGATGAATATTTATTAAATCCATTAAGATGGATTTTCAAATTCATTTGATTTTGAATCATTTGAAATATATGTAACTTATTTATTAGACAAGATGACATATACGTCTTTCACAAAGTAAGGTGAAAGCAAGTTACTTATTGGCTCTCATACATAGTGATGTATGTTCATCAATGAGTGAAGGTGCTAGAGAAAACTACTTCATCGCTTTATTGAAACAATAAATTTGAATATTTTGAAAAGTTCAAAAGTTACAAATAATGAAGTAGAGAATAAAACTTGGTTTCGAAAAATCAAATTTCTTTGATGAGATCGAGGAGTCAAGAACCAAGTGTTTGATCATCATGATAACTATATCGAACTTTATTATATATAGTTCGATTATGATGAGTCAAATATATCTTCTATTTCTTTCGGAGTTACGCTCTTATTGCGTTCATACAGAATATAATTCCATCTAAGCAGTTGTAACCATATGCGATATGGACTGGTAGGTGCATCAGATTATCTTTTATCAAGATTTGAGGATATGATACTTAATTAAAGCATCATGCATCTAATCGAATTAATGCTTGTTTGTGTATATCCTAAGAAAAAGTAAAGGATATTACTTCTATAACTAATATGAGAGCAAAGTGTTTGTTACTCGAAAATTATATCTCTTTGGAAGAAGTGTTTCCAAAAGAATTAGTGGGAGTAAATTTGAAAAGTTCAAATTCCACATATTGACAGTAATGCTCGGATGGGAATTAATTCAGATTTCAACTAGTGATTGAGTCTGCAATTAATCAACTAGACTCTCAAGATGTTGAAGAGTCTGAGTATATAACATAAGTGTATTCATGTATATCTATTAGAATTTATCGCAGGTCCGAAAAATATAGATTTTTCATGTCTAATGATAAAAATTTCATACTCATAGATGATGAGTCCACATTCTACTAATAGACTATGATGAGTCAAGGCTCTAATGGTTAGAGACTTTGAAAGTTGAGATGTAATCCATGTCAGACAATCAAGTTTTGAATTTGATTGATCCATCAGATGGAAATACGATTTTAAAAGAAAGACCTACATGGATAATGTGCAAACATATAATGCATGATTTGTGGTTAAGTTAAACTCATAGTATACACTATGATAATATTTTTCCAAGTCATCATGCTTATGTATTTCAGAATTTTCTTGGGCATATGTTCATAGTATGATTATAAAAGATGCCAAGTAGATGTCAAGACGTTATTTCTTAATAGAAACATATGAAAGTATGTATATGATACAACTTGAGAGTTTTGTCCATCCTAAAATTTTTGAAAAGAGTTTGCAAGTTGCATAAACTCATTTATGAATTAAAGCAAACATCTCTAAGTGAATATTTATTATTTGATGAAATAACCAAACAGTTTGGTTTTATCAAAAATTAAAGATAAATCTTATGTTGACAAGAAATTCAGTGGGAGCATAATTACATATGATGTGAATTAAGTGTAACAAGCACACATAAGTTTAATCTTAGTGAAAGTCACTAAATAATAATCAAGAGTCTGATTATATACTTGAGAAGGATGAAGTATTCTTCTTAGATTATGGTGGACATAAAAATTATGTAAAGTATTTGCATATGATATTGATTGATAATCCATTTAAGAACCTAATCCCTTAAATGATGGTGATCATGTTAGGTCAACTGGCATGTGATACCACATAGATCAATGAGTATGAGATACTTGGTTGATTTGGCCTAGTGCAAGTGGGAGATTGATGGTGTTATGCCCTATGCCAAAGTGTTTGTGACCTAGATGATGGATTATAATAACAAACATAATATTTATTCTAAGATATTTCATATAATATGTGCGTATAGGTTATTTTAATATAATTAAAATAGACCATGAATATGCAATTCAGCTTTATGTCATCAAAGTGCGTGACTTTTGATAGTAAAACTATAAAATGTTATGAATGCTATTCTAAATCGTCCCTGGTCAATTATAGGATATTTGTGGAGACAAATATACTTGCAGATACATATAAATATATATTTATATACAAGCTATAAATGTACATCAGTATATTAGTTGACTGATGATTATGTTTTACTGATCATGGATAAATAGTTATCAAGTCATTAACATAGGTATATGTTAGAGACCATATACTGGACTGACCTGCCATAAGAATGCTATATGTTTTACATCATTAGCGATTCTTGTAACATAAAGTATTTATAATCCTTTGACCTGAGATTGTCTCGGTTCCCAGCATGAGTAATTTTATTCTTTAATATAATCTAACACTGCCTTTAACCGGGTGGTCATAACGGTTATGATTAGGTATACAATGAATCATGTAGAGGGATGAGTGCAATCAAGACGGGATTTGTTCCTCTCATAAATGAGAGAGATATCTTTAGGCCTCTTGAAGAATTGAACTGAAGAAATGTATGGCCATACTCAAATGAATTAATAAGAGTTATTAATGTTATTTGTTCTTGTTCAGTTTAATTCGGGATCAAGAAATATTAATCGATTAATTTAAGGATGGCGTCTTACATGCCTTATGATCGATATAGATATCGCGTGACAAATGGACTAAATACGTGATTGTTGATTAGGTAAATCGGATCACCGATATTCACTTAAATTGGGTAGTCATGATGGCTTGCTAGAGTCCGCTCATGATTTATAGACTGTCAAGTCTATTGCCAACATTAAGTGAACCTACAGGGTCACACACAAAGAACAAACTGAAATGGGCGCAAAATATCCTAGCGACTTATATGATGAGTAGCATAAGAATGTCACAAAATATATTTTCATATTATGTGATAAGATGTGATATATATGTATATAAAGACTAGGAGCACAAAAGATCATGTAATCTAGAAGAGTCTAGATGATGACATATAGATAATGATGAGTGATGTCATACACATCTTTTAGTGTGAAGAGACATGACTCTTCACCTCTATATAAGGACGTAGAGAGCTCTAAATTCACAACACAACACATCATTCTCTCTCTCATTATTTCTCATTCTCTTTTGTGAGACAAAAGAGAGAAAATATACTTTCTAATTTGTATGACAAAATTATGAAAGGGTGCTTTCCTTTTTGTATGACAAAAATGAGAGAGTGGGATTATATGAGAGGAATTATATACATCTTTTGTGAGATTAAATAAGAAGAGTTTTCTTATGGAAGAGGAGAACAAGCTACTAGCATATATATTGTTCTTCTTCCCGTTTTAAGAAGTTTGTTCGTGTGGACACCGGTAGAGGCATTCGTACTTTCGGCGCTTGTGATCTATTCGGCCTAACAAGATGAGAATGATTTGTTGAGAGTTTTGGTTGAGACCGATTGTGTGTGCGGTAAATGACTTCCGCACGACCCGACCTAGACGGCGTAGACAAACCGAAAATCGGTTAGGATGGTAACCGGTTTAGAGGCGCATGGACAATATGCATGGTTTGAGCGTCACGGATTAAGCGTAATCCGAAAGGTACTATTAAGATTTATTTCTTTGATTTAAGCGATACGCATGGATCCTCGGATTGGTTTTGGACGAAATTTTTGTTTTCCGCTGCGTTATGCACGTCTGAAACCCAACAAAATGCATATTGGTTATTTTATTCTTATTACTAAAATGTACCTTGAATATGATATTCAGCTTTATATCATCAAAGTATGCGACTTTGATAGTAAAACTATAAAGTGTTATGAATGATATTCTAAACCATCCTTGATCATTCATAGGATGTTTGTAAGACAAACATACTTTATGATAAGCTATAAATGTACATCAGTATGTTAGTTGACTAATGGCCACATTTTACTGATCATGAATAAGAGTTATTAAGTCATTAACGTAAGTATATGTTGGAGACCATATACTGGATTGACCCACCGTGAGAATACTACATGGTTCGTGTCATTAGTTATTCTCAGTAAAGAATGTATCTGTAATCCTTAGACTTGAGATTATCTCAGTTTCCTACATGAGAAATTTTATACTTTAATATAATCTAACATCGTCTTTAACCGGGCGGTCATAAAGATTATAATTAGGTATATAAGGAATTATGCGGAGGAAAGAGTTTAATTAAGATAGGATTTGTTCCTCTCATAAATTGAGAGAGATATCTTTAGGCCTCTTGATGATTTGATTGAAGAAATGCACGGCCGTGCTCGAGTGAATTAATAAGGAGTTATTAATATCATTTCATGTTCAATCAAATTCGGTGTTAAGAAATTTTTATCGACCAACATAAGGTTGATACATACCATGCCTTATGGACGATATAGATATCATTTAACAAAGGGATACAATGCATGAACATAAATTAGGTTTGATCGAATCATCTATACTTGCTTAATTTGGGTAATCATGATGTCTTGCTAGAGGCCGCTCATGATTTATAATCCGTTGTGATTATTGCCAACATTAAGTAAACCTACAGGGTCACACACGAAGAACAACTATTGAGACGTATACAGAAAAATCATAACTTATGTGATAAGTTGTATGAAGAGCTACATAGTCAAGTGACACATCCAATCCTACATCTTATATAATAATATGTGTTACATATATGGTTGGATAGCTACCATACACATAGGATATGAAACTTATGGACTATATATGCACAAGAGACACCCCAAAAAGAATGGTGAAGGCATATTATTTTTCGTCCAATTTTGTGAGACAAAAAGAGAG
Organism: Juncus inflexus; assembly: GCA_024447665.1. Lineage (NCBI taxonomy): Eukaryota > Viridiplantae > Streptophyta > Magnoliopsida > Poales > Juncaceae > Juncus > Juncus inflexus. The sequence goes on along the minus strand of JAJHPC010000003.1, from coordinate 13,226,292 downwards.
AAAAATCCGAAAAACCTTCTCTTGTTATTTCTGTGAGAAAAATGAAGAACGAATACTAGCATATATCGTTCTCTTTCCATTCAAAGGGGTTGAAACCAGTAGAAGATGAAGCGAAGTGCGGCATCTTTGTGATTCGGGTTGAAACCATGGGTTTGTTTGGAGAATCGGTTTGCTTGGAGAATCGGTTCGTTTGGAGATCGCTTGGAGATCGGTTTGTGAGACCGGTTAGGCAAAACATACAAAGGATTGGTTTGGAAACCGGTTTGGAATCGGGCAAAGAAAAGCATCAACCAAATTCACTTTCGATCATCATGGATTAAGCATAATCCGAAGGTACAAAGTTATGAACTTTTCTTTGATTTAATTGTAATTCACAGATCATTCCTTTGGGTTTCGAATTCGATTTTGTTTCGTTTTTGTTTTTCCGCTGCGTTATGAACAGTAGAAACCCAACAGTGGTATCAGAGCCAAGTGAATTCTAATTAAATTAAGATGGATAAACCATTTTCGAAATATTTCTTTTGATTTTGGGGCGTTATTTTTTAATTGTTGAATTTTCGTTTTGAACGGTTGCGATTTCATGTAAGAATGCGACTTCATGGAAGGGTACATGTGATGTATCTTGATCATGAACGGTTGGGACTTCATGAAAGGATGCGACTTTATGAAAGGGTGCATTTTATGTATCTTGATCATGAACGGTTGCGATTTCATGAAAGGATGCGACTTCATGAAATGGTGCATGTGATGTATCTTGATCATGAAAAGTTGCGACTTGATTGAAAGGTTGAGACTTGATTGAAATGGTGCCTTGGGTATGTCATGAAGGGATGCATATGATGTATCATAACCTTCAGATGGGTGTCTAAATTTTATGAAAAGGTGCGAAACTAAGTATATGATACACTAAATAAATTTCGAAAAGATGTATTCAACACATCAATTTTTTAAAGAAATTTTGAGTTTCGGCACTATATAAAATAAAATTTCTTCAGGGGCGTTGCCCCTTGAAACCCTGCAGGGGCACTTCCCCTTGACCCCGCCCACTGACTAGATAACGGGGCCCCCATTTTTCGTGGCCGCGTCCTGAATCCCGCACTCACGCATAGATTAATTGTAGACCCCGAATTTCATATTCGTAACACCCTATACATATTTCATAAAATGGTTTTAAGTACAACATAATGCATATAACATGGCCTATTAGATATGTGATAAATGGTTGTGATTTGTGTGTGATGATGTGATATATGTAATATATGTATGTATGTAATAACGGGCATGGTTCCGTTCTTGGTTGTTGGTTGATGTGATATAATTTATTTTGATGGTTAATTGTGATGGGCATGGCTCCGTTCATTTTATATATAATATAACTACCACGATCATACGCATGATGGAGATGAAAGATTTCACCGTCCATCTTAATAATTGGCTCATTTAGATTATCAAGGCCATGTTACATCATATCATATTTATTTTATCTGTGCATGTGATGTTCTATGGTGAAATACATGATAAAATAAAACAACTAAAACAAAAGGTTAAACATAACAATCCCTCATATAATATTCAATCATAGAAATGCCTCCCATGTATCTATACTTATCATCACTTCGATCATGTAAAATTTGGGTATGCCAAAACATAGTGAATTAGCATAATCTTAGGGTGATAAGAAGCGAGAAATGGTGATTCTCGATATTTAGACATGGTTATATTCAACTGAACTATCTAGTCAGACTTGCTTCGGGGCATTTGATAGATGCATACGCCGAGCGTATGATGCTCATCCTATGGATTAAACAAGAGTTCTATGAGATATAATTGGAAACGTTCCTACTTAAATAATTAGGTTCTAGGTGATGAGCCAAAACTCACTTGGAACTTGATGAAATATGGATCTTGGCCCACTATAAAATTTAAAGTTAAAATTTTCGAATTAATACATTTGAGGGTTATTGATTTGAATAAAATAGTGGGAGTTAAAATTATGTTAAAATATCTCAAATTATATATTAATATAAACCTGCACTTTAACATTGTGATCCTTCCTTGAGAAGGACAATCTCAACGGGAAAAACTTCCCCGACTGGCATCGCAATTTGAGAATTATTCTCAAACAAGAAAGGAAGAACTATGTCCTTGAAAGGTCCATTCCTGACCAGTCCGCTAATAATGCTCATCAAGAAGTAATGGACACTTATGCCAAGCATACAAGTGACTCTAATGATGTGACATGTCTCATGTTAGCCACCATGGATGCCGATCTTCAAAAGCAGTGTAAATCGGGTAAAATCATCGTTGAATTTCACACAATTTAACAAAATAATTCATATTTCCCTATTAATCAATTACGAGTATGAGTGATAATCAGTTTAGGGGTCGAACACAAGGAGGTGTGGCCTCAAGAATTAACTAGTGTCAATGATTATTCTTTAGTGTAAAATCTTTTATTTCAAGGTTTATTAGGTAAATTTCCAAGTTTAAATTTTCTTTTCAGCCTTATCGTGAAAATTCAGCACGTCACACTTTGGTGTTTTAATTCGTAACTAGACCAAATAAACTCCGAACCCAACTCACGAGATACCGTTGGAAACTAGAAAGAGAGATATGTATTGTGGTTCTTTACTGTTACTATTATTTTATTAAAGATTTTCGAGTTATTTGCAATTCAGTCCAGAACTTATCTCAGATTCAAACTCGGTTCAGCAGTAACTTCAGAAAATTATAGAAAAATCACCAAAACTTGAAAAATCCCAAACTTCATATAGAAATTGAATTATCACGTTTTGGATTATCTGTTAAAATTTCATATAATGATGTTTTGTAGTTTGCGATTTATAATGAAAATTCACATCTGGATCAAAAACTGGTTCTGACAGATCAGTACTCACACAAATTATAATATCTCCTAATCTGTCTTAACAACTACTAATTTAAAATTCATATTTGGATTCTACACTTAAAATTACTTCAAGTAGGACTATTTTTGGATTTTTATTATTTGTTTTTATATTTTTTAAAATTCAGAAGAAAAGAAACAGTAAATTTGGACAAAAGTTTAAAAAACAGAAAAACTACAATTGTGGAAAATTAATATCTCATAGATTACAGATCGGAATTGGGCAAAATTTGGGTTGAAAATTATCTACTAAATGAGAAATAAATTTTAAAAATATTTATTTAATTTTTCAGATCAGAATTAGACACGAAATTAAGGGAAAAATACTGAAAAGAACAGAGAAAAACAGCAGCAAGACAGAAATTGGATTTAGGGTTTGATTTTTGGTTTAAAAATAGGGATTTTTAAGAGGATTTGATAAAGAATACCATCCTTAATCACTGAATATTCAATCATCAAAATTTGTATAACAAGTTTAAGTAAATTCAAGCTAGAAAAACTAAATTAATGGACCAAAAATTGGATCTAAACAAAAATCAGCCAACTCATGTTCAAATCATAAAATTCAATCCAAAACTTCAATTAATCAATGAAAATTCTCAGCCAAGACCTTGAATGACAAATTGGTCACAATACACACGCAATTATAGGTCATATTGATCTAATAAATTCAGCTAAATCAATCAAATCAATGATTTTCATTTTTAATAGTGATATATGAACAATTACACAAATCGGTCAAATTGATTCAAAATAAAGCAAGATTTCAAGTGATTCCTTCACAAATATCTACCCCTGCACAGATCTACTCAATCATGATTAAAAAAACACGATTCGATCTCAAATTCATCATTTAACACCAAAAATTCAAATTTGAAAAATTAGGAGAAAAAGAAAGAATTTAAGGAGGATTTAATCAAATCACAATGAGAAATCCAAGCTAGGACCTTCCATGAGTTGATTCGAAGCTCCAATTGCACCTCGATTCAAGCTAGAATCGACCGATTCGAATTTTCCCCAAATCAGCCCCAGATTGCATGATTTCACTCAAAAATGAAAATTAGAGCTCAAGAAAACTTGAAACTCATTAATGGAGATTATAGAGGTTAAAGAAGATGAGTAAAGAGATTGTAGAGGTTATGGACTTGAGAAGTTTCAGTTCGAATTGAGTTATTTCAGCAAAAACATAATTCAATTTCATGGAACACCGAGTTCAAACGCGATTATGTCACTCAATTCTTCATCATTTTATGAGTTCTTTATATGGTTGGAAAGAGGGGAATGAGAAGAAGAGAATGGCATTGGAATTATTTCAAACAAAAGTATGTAGAGGAAATGGCAAGCTTGAGAAAACTACAGCTCAAAATTGGTTATTTTTGGGCTGACAGGAGGTTTTTCGCGTTTTGCGGCCAACTCTGGCCATTCCAGCGATGATGAATGATACGGTTGTGCTTGTCTTGTCAAGACGAGTCAAATGATGGTGAGTTTGTTCAATTCCGAGCATTTCGGAAAATCAGCGCTTTTGAGAGAAAAAGAGTTGACTGCGACTGCGACGGTTGACCAGAATTTTGATGCGTCATTTTTTTTTTCCAGCTATTCTCTCGCTGCTAGGTTTATTATGAGGTGTACAACGATGGTTAGGATCCATTTGATTGGAACATTACATTCCGATACGAAATGTCATGAAAAACATGGACGTTTCTTCTCTATTATGGGACCGAACGTGGTCGGTTTACGTATCGGTTCGGCTGAAGAACGTCATGAGACAGTTGACGTTTTCATAACGTTTTGTGGTCGTTTCTTACTCGTTCCAATGTTTGGTCTTTTCCACCGACGTTGTTTATCGTTTAAGGTTAGAGAAGTATGTGTATGGGAAATGTGAGAGCTTTAAGGATAATTTGGCCATCCTTGGCCCATTATTTGCGTTATGGTGCTTCTTTTGGAGTTGACTTTAGAATAAGTCCTCCAATCCTTCTTTTTATGGCCTTTTCGCCTGTAAAATAACACAAAAATGTATTAAGAGGTTTCAAATTATGTTTTATGAGTTATAAGTCTTTTTCATACATTTTATGTGAAATTCGATTGAATTTGAGATGATAAATACCCTAAAAATGTGTATAAAAATACATATTACAAATCCCACCACACTTAAACTAAGCTTGCCCTCAAGCGCAAATTAAAATCAAGTCTTAGGGTTTTTAGAATCAGTTTAAAGCGTTTTGAAAAGAGATTTAGTTATTGCCATGAATGTTATATACTAATATTTGATTATTATAATAATACACGAGGGTCGATGACTATCCATTAATAATTTCAAATTCAAATTTATTTAAAATTCCCCAATCCTTCAAATACGAACCTTTTTCCAAAAAGCAATGCCCTAATTTCATTTTTGATACTTTCTCCCCCTAAATTTAAAATGGTGAATTTATACAAATTACCCCAAAAGTTCCGACTAACTCAACTTTCTCTTTTATAAACACGTAAAAGTTGGTATGCTATCCACTCATGTTATCAAAAGACAAGCTGTGCTTTGCACGTACAAAAAATCCTTCATTTTCTATTGCGGATATGTAAATTTTTTTTTTCAAGGGTTTAAAAATAATTTTTCACATTTTTAATTTTTTTTTTTGTGAAGGGATAACAGGTTACGATTTCGGTCACTTGCTTTTAGTGCAAAAATTAGAGATGGACATACGAGTCATTAGCTATGCCACGAAACTAGTGGTATTAAAAGTAAGGTTTGATTTCTCAAAAGTGTTAATCACAGCATTACTTGAAGGAAAACAATTTATAATTTCATTAAAGGGGTAAGTGAAATATTTATGACTTTTCGAGACGCTTAATGGATTTTAAATGGATATTATAAATGGAATGAGGTGGAAAATATGGCATTCATGACGATAATTATTCTCTTTTTTGAATTTTCAAATCTTTTCATCATTTCCCAAAACCCTAACTATTTTTCAAAAATTTGCTTGAAAGGGCTTAGTTTTAAAATCTTTTCCATTTTTCAAAACCTTTTACTTTTTCATTAATAATTCTCTTGCTTTTCTTTAAATCAGACAAACTTTTATGTACAAAAATAAACAAAAGAAAAATGAAAGAAAAACAAGTAAAAAGTTAGAAATTTTATTATATTTATGAGTTTTTTTTTGTTTTTTTTTTCTGAAAATTTTCAATTTTTTCAATTTTTATGAATTTTCACATTTTTACAAGAAAACAAAACTCGGTTTTGCACAAAACCACCCCACCACACTTAGACCTTTGTTTGTCCTCAAACAAAAAGTTCAAAAATGAGAAAATTTGTGAAAATTGAAAAAATTATTGGGGTTTTATGTAAAACCTCCCCCACCACACTTAAACTTTTGTGTAGCAAATGTTTAAGTATGAAAGAGAAGTTTTGTAAAAATAAGAAAATAAAATAAAGAATGGAAAAATACGACCTGACACGCGAGTTGCCTCGCGCCAAGCGCTCCCATTTTACGTCTCGAGCCCGACGCCTTTGTGTTAGCCTCTCTCGAACGGGTCGTAAACGTGAACAAATCCTTGTAGGAGCTCACTTGGTGGTAAGAAATTCAGTCTGTGTTGCCTATCCTTGGTTTTGCAGATAGAAATGACCGGTCTTCCTGGTTTTGAAAGGAGTTTGAGGTCGGTTTTCGTTGAGAGGGGCAATACAATACCCAAGTTTACTCCTTGATTGGTTGGCAGGTCGATGTAAATCACACCGCTTATCTCGAGGTTAGTGTAATGTATGGTTTGGCAAGAGATAGGATGTTGGGAATTTGGTGAAGTTGGCTCGTGATTTAGGGTGCTTGACTTGTCGTATGTTTCAACCATTGAGTCAAGGTTTGACCCCTTCACGTCCTTAACACACGACAACTTGAATTCGAAACTCAGGTTAGTATCGCTCGACTCGTCGCAAGATTCACTCTTGGAGTCATGATTTGACTCGCATTCCACATTATTCCAAAAGTCCTCTACGTTGAAACTAGGGTTTGTAGCACTCGGAATTTCGCCCGATTCAATCTTTGAGTCATGGTTTGATTCATCCTCTCGACTCGTCGAAAGGTTCAACCAGTGAGTCATCACATGACTCGTATTTCCCATCGCTCGAGACCTTATAGAAGTCAACCATTGACTCCCCTTTTGATTCACATTCAACATCACTCGAGTTTTCACAAAATACAATCCGTAAATCCCCATTTGACCCATATTCCCCATCAAATAAACGTTCCTCCAACTTGAAGTTGGCGTCCTCTTTTTTCTCAAGTCCCCCCCCTTTTGAACATTTCGTTCTCCTCATCACCTCGAAAACCATCAACCCCTAATTCTTCAAACACCCTATAACCCTCATCACAAAGAGATTCTCCCATTTCCACTTCTTCAAAGACCCTAAGACCCTCATCACAATGGCTAGCTTCATCACGACAAGGTTGGATAGTGGATTCTTGAATAATGGTATGAACTTTGTCAATGTCTTTCATGAGCGAGTTCGACATCTCTAAAAAGCGTTTCTCGAAGAGGTCCAGTTTATCAAGCCATTTGTCTTCAAAAGAGATTTGAGGTTGTTGATATTCTTGGTATGGAGCGTAGTACTCGTTTTGGTGGAGGTGAGGTTGCGAGGAATGGATTGGTGTGGCGGGCATGTACGGGTTTTGGAAGTTCATTTGAGTTTGAAAACCCCAAGGTTGGTTCAACATTTCATCCCTCGACTCCTGATTAGACGAATGGTTGAACAATGCTCCTTGCCCGTAAGATTGCCCGTAGAGAGGTCGTGTCTTGTCGAAGAAGCTTTCGCCATTGTGCCTTCGATAGCCGTCGTGTGGCCATCCCGTCCACGTTTGTCTTCCCGTAATTGAATCTCGTTCACCTCTTGCCTTGCCAATCCATTGAAGATCTTGCGCCCTAATAACCTTTAAAAATAAGAGAGACAAAAACACTAGAGAAAATATGAGATGGGTTAGTTAAAAACTTGATGCAAGCCGCCTCCCCGGCAACGGCGCCATTTGTAAATCGGGGTAAATCGTCGTTGAATTTCACACAATTTAACAAAACAATTTATATTTCCCTATTAATCAATTACGAGTATGAGTGGTAATGAGTTTAGGGGTCGAACACCAGGAGGTGTGACCTCAAGAATTAACTAGTTTCAATGATTATTCTTTAGTGTAAAATCTTTTATTTCAAGGTTTATTAGGTAAATTTCCATGTTTAAATTTTCTTTTCAGCCTTATCGTGAAAATTCAGCACGTCACACTTTGGTGTTTTAATTCGTAACTAGACCAAATAAACTCCGAATCCAACTCACGAGATACCGTTGGAAACTAGAAAGAGAGATATATATTGTGGTTCTTTACTGTTATTATTATTTTATTAAAGATTTTCGAGTTATTTCCAATTCAGTCCAGAACTTATCTCAGATTCAAACTCGGTTCAGCAGTAACTTCAGAAAATTATAGAAACATCACCAAAACTTGAAAAATCCCAAAAGTCATATAGAAATTGAATTATCACGTTTTGGATTATCTGTTAAAATTTCATATAATGATGTTTTGTAGTTTGAGATTTATAATGCAAATTCAGATCTGGATCAGAAACTGGTTCTGACAGACCAGTACTCACACAAATTATAATATCTCCTAATCTGTCTTAACAACTACTATTTTAAAATTCATATTTGGATTCTACACTTAAAATTACTTTAAGTAGGACTATTTTTGGATTTTTATTATTTGTTTTTATATTTTTTAAAATTCAGAAGAAAACAAACAGTAAATTTGGACAAAAGTTTAAAAAAACAGAAAAACTACAATTGTGGAAAATTAATATCTCATAGATTACAGATCGGAATTGGGCAAAATTTGGGTTGAAAATTATCTACTAATTGAGAAATAAATTTTAAAAATATTTATTTAATTTTTCAGATCTGAATTAGACACGAAATTAAGGGAAAAATACTGAAAAAAACAGAGAAAAACAGCAGCAAGACAGAAACTGGATTTAGGGTTTGATTTTTGGTTTAAAAATAGGGATTTTTAAGAGTATTTGATCAAGAATACCATCCTTAATCACTGAATATTCAATCATCAAGATTTGTATAACAAGTTTAATAAATTCAAGCTAGAAAAACTCAATTAATGGACCGAAAATTGGATCTAAACAAAAATCAGCCAACTCATGTTCAAATCATAAAATTCAATCCAAAACTTCAATTAATCAATCAAAATTCTTAGCCAAGACCTTGAATGACAAATTGGTCATAATACACACGCAATTATGGGTCATATTGATCTAATAAATTCAGCCAAATCAATCAAATCAACGATTTTCATTTTTAATAGTGATATATGAACAATTACACAAATCGGTCAAATTGATTCAAAATAAAGCAAGATTTCAACTGATTCCTTCACAAATATCTTTCCCTAGACAGATCTACTCAATCATGATTAAACAAACACGATTCGATCTCAAATTCATCATTTTACACCAAAAATTCAAATTTGAAAAATTAGGAGAAAAAGAAAGAATTTAAGGAGGATTTAATCAAACCATAATGAGAAATCCAGCTAGGACCTTCCTTGGGTTGATTTGAAGCTCCAATTGCACCTCGATTCAAGCTAGAATCGACCGATTCGAATTTTCCCCAAATCAGCCCCAGATTGCATCATTTCACTCAAAAATGAAAATTAGAGTTCAAGAAAACTTGAAACTCATTAATGGAGATTGTAGAGGTTACAGAAGATGAGTAAAGAGTGGAGTGATTTTAGAGAATGGATGAAAGAGCGTGTTTTGATGGATTGAAATACAGTTCTTTATATAGAGAGTGGAGGGATACTTTGGGGCTTGTGATTGGCTTAGGAGGATCATGGAACTGTACTTAAGATCTGGACCGAATTTCGTTGTATTCCGTTGAAAAATTAGGGAGAATTTCGAATTTTAGTATTTGGCGGTTATTTTGAAATCTGGAATTTCGTCGAACGGATTAGTGGCATCATTTCAAACTCAAATATCTCTCTGATTTCTTCATCATTTTTGGTGTGCTTCATATCCATGGAAAGAGGAAAGAGAGAAGAAGAGAATGAAATTGGTTTTACATGGAACGGATGTCTGTGGAGTGAGTTATGGACTTGAGAAGTTTCAGTTCGAATTGAGTTATTTCAGCAAAAACAGAATTCAATTTCATTGAACACCGAGTTCAAACTCGATTATCTCACTCAATTCTTCTTCATTTTATGAGTTCTTTATATGGTTAGAAAGAGGGGAATGAGGAGAAGAGAATGTCATTGGAATTATTTCAAACAAAGGTATGTAGATGAAATGGCAAGCTTGAGAAAACAGCAGCTCGAAATTAATTATTTTTGGGCTGACAGGAGGTTTTTCGCGTTTTGCGGCCAACTCTGGCCATTCCAGCGATGATGAATGATACGGTTGTGCTTGTCTTGTCAAGACGAGTCAAATGATGGTGAGTTTGATCAATTCCGAGCATTTCGGAAAATCAGCACTTTTGAGAGAAAAAGAGTTGTACACCGGAAAATCTGCACTACGACGGTTGACCAGAATTTTGATGCTTCGTTTTTTTTTTCCAGCTATTCTTTCGCTGCTAGGTTTATTTTGAGGTGTACAACGATGGTTAGGATCCATTTGATCGGAACATTACATTCCGATACAAAACGTCATGAAAAACATGGACGTTTCTTCTCTGTTTTGGGACCGAACGTGGTCGGTTTACGTATCGGTTCGGCTGAAGAACGTCATGAGACAGTTGACGTTTTCATAACGTTTTGTGGTCGTTTCTTATTCGTTCCAATGTTTGGTCTTTTCCACCGACGTTGTTTATCGTTTAAGGTTAGAGAAGTATGTGTATGGGAAATGTGAGAGTTGTAGGGATAATTTGGCCATCGTTGGCCCTATTTGCGTTATGGTGCTTCTTTTGGAGTTGACTTTCGAATAAGTCCTCCAATCCTTCTTTTTATGGCCTTTTCGCCTATAAAATAACACAAAAATGTATTAAGAGGTTTCAAATTATGTTTTATGAGTTATGAGTCTTTTTCATACATTTTACGTGAAATTCGATTGAATTTGAGATGATAAATACCCTAAAAATGTGTATAAAAATACACATTACAAATCCCACCACACTTAAACTAAGCTTGCCCTCAAGCGCAAATTAAAATCAAGTCTTAGGGTTTTTAGAATCAGTTTAAAGCATTTTGAAAAGAGATTTAGTTATTGCCATGAATGTTATATACTAATATTTGATTATTATAATAATACACGAGGGTCGATGACTATCCATTAATAATTTCAAATTCAAATTTATTTAAAATTCCCCAATCCTTCAAATACGAACCTTTTTCCAAAAAGCAATGCCCTAATTTCATTTTTGATACTTTCTCCCCCTAAATTTAAAATGGTGAATTTATACAAATTACCCCTATAAGATATCAAATTTTGAAGTTGATATTATTTAGAATTTGTCTTCTAACTTGGATTTAATTTCCTGGTTCTTAAAATCCTAGTTTTAATCTGAACTTTTCACTTTAGTCCAAAGAGAGCAAGATTTATTTCAAACATTTTTAGAAAAGCAAATTTTAGAAATATAAAATTTATTTGCATGTATAATTAAATTAAGTTTTCAGATTCTATATTTCAAGATGAAAATTTTGATATAAAATGCATAAAATTTCGTTTTGTAGATTAAAAGTTATGTATTTTTCTTTATCATGCATAAATTAAATCATACATACAAGGACTTCTTTGTAAAGGTATTGAAAAAGTTATGTAAAACAAATTTTTGAACGAAAAATACTTATGGCATGGAAAAATAAATTATACCATTAGAATGCAAATTTTATGGTGAACGTTTTCATATAAAATGCATTAACTAGTATTTTGTAAATAAAAAGTTATGAATTTATTTATAATGGAATAATTAATTTTTAAGAATCTGCAGGGACTAATTTATAAATTTCAGAAAATTAGGGACTTTTATGCAAATTATCACTGGACACCTGTTGGGGACGTGGACTGGCTGGAAGTGACATGTGTACCCCTATGAAATTACCAAAATACCCTTTGAAATTATATAAAAGAACCCATGCATTATTTCTCTCATCTTTCTCTTCTCTCACTTCAGAAAATCACTATCAATTCAGAAAAAATTCAGAAAAATATGAAATTTTAAAGTAAATAAGAGTGCGCGGTTCTCGAGCTTTTTGTTATTCTAAACAGATTGTGATTAGATCTCCTTTCTGTTTGGCACTTCAGTTGAATACTAGTCGGCCCCTCAATTAAAAATATGATATTTTCTTTATTATAGTAAATAAGAGTAAATTATGATGAGTTTTAAATTACAAGTTTGAAAGGATTTTTTTTTATTTTATTTTAAGTTTTTGGACTAGAGTGAGAAAGATTCTGTATGATTCCTTTCTTAGCAGCTTCTTAATTTTCTGAGTGAGATTTGGGACCGGCTTGAGACATGTTGGCCGTCTTAATAAGCTAGACCCTTAACTCCTCACTTAGTCATTTCCTTGACTAATCCCTCTCGTATTTCTTATTTTGGGTCTAGATGGGAACGAAGGGCAGTCGAATGCTACTACCCCGCGTCTGGTGTAATCGTTCGTTGTCACCATGAGGTGGTTCTAGGTCGGCGTCTGTATTAGCAAGGATCACGGAGTTAGCGACACTTTACTAGATTTATTGTAGTTTTATTTCGGGTCTGTGTGCCCACTTTAGTTTGATATTTCCGCGGCTTATGTATCTTTTATGTGTACGCTTCCGCAAACCTTTCGGGTTGTATCTTATCCGTGATAAATCCCTTTATTATCTCTGTGTTATTTGTAACTCTATTTATGATACGAATTTGAGCCTCTAGCACACATTTAGTGTGTCGGCGGGTTGTCATGCTTTGTGTCGAGGTGTGACAGCTTATATGGTATCAGAGCAAAAGTTCAAATAACAATCTAAGTCTTTGTCTCGAGAGCGAGTGGGGTAAAGTTTAAGCGTGTGGGTCAACCTTAAACAATTTCTTGATTCTTAAAGCAAGTACTCTAAGTTTTGGCATATTTGTTCACAGGGAAGGATGCCGCCCCGAAGAGCTCTCGTTCTTTGCGGGGAAGAGCCCGCAGGGAGTCGCGTCGAATCAGGCAGCAAACCCCGGAGGTTGAAGCTCAGGCCACTGCAAGAGTTGGCCTTCCTCCTCCGCCTCCTCCTCCTCCTCCTCCCTCTCCCCCTCATGATCCTCCTCTGCCCCCTCCCCCACCTAAGGGTAATGCCGAGCAGTTCATGAATAATTTGATTCGACTTGTTGCCGATCAGGTCCACGCCCCCGAGACGTGGCAGGGAGAATGACCTGGTTACACACATACGTAACTTCAACCGGCTGGACCCGCGACCCTTTTTCGGAGATCAAGGCCCGGTTGATGCAGACAATTGGTTGTTAGAAACATCCAGGATTTTACGCCTAGCTCAGGTGCCAAACGAATCCTGGGTAATTGTGGCAGCCGCAAAACTAAAGGGCGAGGCCCTCCAGTGGTGGGAAGCTCAGCGTGGTGTAGACCGGCAAGAAGGGAACATACCTTGGGATGATTTCAAGGATGAGTTCGAGGATTTCGGGTTCACCTGCTTTCCTTTTGTTTGATTCTGGTGCTAGTAATTCCTTTGTGTCCTGTAGTTTTGTGAAAATTCATGAGTGGGAGTGTACTCCTAGTACGTACAACTTGTGGTTTGTACCCCGCTAGGCAAGACTGTGACAGTTAGTGACCGTTGCGAGGGTAAATCAGTGATGATTGGCGAGCGCGAGTTTCCTGTAGATTTTACGGTTCTAGAGATGTCTGACTACGATGCCATTTTGGGAATGGATTGGTTAGCACAGCACGGCGCGACGATTGCATGGCGAGATCATAAGGTCCATTTCGTGTTGTCCGATGGTACGCGCCTCAGTGTTAGGGGCCGTCGGCTTGGTCATGACTTGCCAATTATCTCAGCAGTTGCTGCCCTTCATCTGATGTCAGGGTCTGAAGATTGTGTTGCATTTCTCGCGTGTGTACAATCTGACTCAAGAAGTTTGTGTGTAGACGATGTCCCAGTCGTGCGGGACTATGCGAATGTCTTTCCGGACGAGTTGCCGGGTTTGCCTCCAGAGCGAGAGATCGACTTCAGGATCACGCTCGTGCCCGGAGTTGGACCGATATCGAAGGCTCTTTACCGCATGGCACCTGCAGAACTAAAAGAACTGAAGATTCAGTTGCAGGAGCTCTTCGATAAGGGTTTCATTCGACGTAGTGTATCACCGTGGGGTGCACCCGTTCTCTTTGTGAAAAAGAAGGATGGAACCTTACGTTTGTGCATCGATTATCGTGAGCTGAATAAGATCACGGTTAAGAACAAGTACCCCCTTCCGCGCATCGATGACTTGTCAGCTACAAGGCGCGTCGGTGTTCTCAAAAATTGATCTACGTACGGGTTACTATCAGTTGAGGATCAGACCTAGCGATGTAGATAAAACAGCTTTTCGCACCCGTTACGGGCATTATGAATTCTTGGTCATGCCATTTGGGCTGACAAACGCTCCAGCCGCATTCATGGATTTGATGCAAAGAGTGCTTAGACCTTATCTTGATTCGTTTGTGGTAGTATTTATTAATGATATACTGATTTATTCTCGGGATCGGGAGCAACATGCGGAGCACTTGCGGATCGTGTTAAATGCCCTTCAAGGCAACCATCTATACGCGAAGTTCAAGAAATGTGAATTTTGGTTAGAAGAGGTAACATTTTTGGGGCATGTGATTTCGCGTGACGGATTAAGAGTAGACCCCGAAAAGATAAAAGCAGTTGTTGAGTGGCAACGACCGCAGACAGTGACTGAGATTCGTAGTTTCTTAGGACTTGCGTGTTATTATCGACGCTTCGTTGAAGGTTTCTCAAAACTAGCACTTCCACTGACTCAGCTAACACAAAAGGGAGTGAAGTTCGAGTGGACGGCAGCCAGAGAGCAGAGCTTCCAGGAGCTAAAGAATCGATTAGTGTCGGCGCCGATCCTTACGGTGCCCATTCAGGGTGTTGAGTTTGAAGTTTATTGCGATGCGTCACGTCAGGGTTTAGGGTGCGTGCTTATGCAAGAGCGTAGAGTCATTGCTTATGCTTCACGACAGTTGAAACCCTATGAGAAAAATTACCCAACTCATGATTTGGAGCTAGCCGCAGTAGTTTTTGCGCTAAAGGTCTGGCGTCACTATCTCTATGGGGAGAAGTCCAAGATCTTCACAGACCATAAGAGTTTAAAGTATATCTTCGACCAGCGGGAGTTGAATTTGAGGCAACGTCGTTGGCTTGAGGTATTGTGCGATTTCGACCTATCGATCTTGTATCACCCGGGAAAAGCCAACGTTGTAGCAGACGCACTGAGTCACAAGAGCTATGGAAATGCCGCAGCGTTATTAACAAGGCAGCCGCATATTCTCTTAGATCTTAGGAGAATGGATATCTGTGTTCAAATCCCAGCTTCACAAGTTTTCCTTGCCAATTTGCACGTTCAGCCTATGATGATCGAGCGGATTCGCTTAGCACAAGTGAACGACCCGATGATTGAGCGAATCAAGAAGAAGATGGAGATAGGCAAGGCACCGTACTTCGTCATTGATAATGAGGGTATTTTACGCCTAGGTAAACGCGCATGTGTACCAAATACCGCAGGGTTACGGCATGATATTTTGGCCGAAGCACACGAGTCCGGATATTCGATCCATCCTGGCGAGACAAAAATGCAGCAAGACCTTCGTGCATATTATTAGTGGCCAGGAATGTTCAGAGATGTGACAGATTACGTGGCGAGGTGATTAGTGTGCCAGCAGGTCAAAGCTGAGCGCAAAAAGTCAGCAGGACTCTTGCAACCGCTACTGCTCCGAGAAGGTAAATTTGAAGGAATAACCATGGATTTTGTGACCGGATTACCCCGCACTCGACAGGGTAATAATGCAATTTGGGATATTGTAGATCGGTTGACTAAAGTAGCGTATTTTATCATGTTTAAGCAAGGGACATCGGGTGAGGAAATGGCCCGAATTTATCTACGTACTATTTTTAGGCATCATGGTGCACCTGTGGAGATTGTTTCAGATCGAGATACACGTTTCACTTCTCGGTTTTGGAAAAGTTTCCAGACAGGTTTGGGAACAAAATTGGTTTTTAGTTCTGCGTATCATCCCCAGACCGACGGAAAGTCCGAACAAACTATTCAAACCCTAGAGGATATGTTGCGGGCGTGTGCAATTTCGATGGGTGGATCATGGGAAGACCATTTGCATTTGTGTGAGTTTGCATACAACAACAGCTATCATTCGAGCATTGGTGTGGCACCGTTCGAGGCTCTTTATGGTAGACGTTGTCGTACACTGCTTTATTGGGACCCAATAAGCCAAGACCGGCCATTGGGACCTGATTTAGTTCAGGAAAGTGCGGAGCAGTTGCGACGAATAAAAGAACGTCTGAAAACCTCGCAGGATAGGCAGAAGAAGTATGCTGATACAGCACGTCGACACATCGAGTTTCAGCCGCGCGATCATGTTTTATTGCGAGTTTCGCCAACACGTGGTGTGATGCGTTTTGGGGTAAAGGGGAAGTTGAGCCCGCGTTTTATTGGTCCGTTCGAGATTCGTGAACGGATCGGGGCTTGCGCGTATCGTTTAGCTTTGCCGCCTGCTTTATCCGAGGTGCACGATGTGTTCCACGTCTCGCAACTTCGAAAGTACCTTCGCGGTGAAGGTCACGTCATCGACTATTCGACGCTACATTTCGAGCCAGATTTGACATATGAGGAAGTTCCAATTCGGGTTTTGGGTACGCGCGAACAAGTGTTACGCAGCAAGGTCATTCGATATGTGAAAATTCAATGGAGCAATCATACCGAGCGAGAAGCGACTTGGGAGCGTGAAGAGGCCATTCGCCAGCGTTATCCTCATCTCTTTCCTCCGTTGCCACGCTTAGGTCAGTACCGTTTAGAGAACTAAACGTCTTTTAAGGGGGGATTGGTGTAAGATATCAAATTTTGAATTTGATATTATTTAGAATTTGTCTTCTAAGTTGGATTTAATTTCCTGGTTCTTAAAATCCTAGTTTTAATCTGAACTTTTCACTTTAGTCCAAAGAGAGCAAGATTTATTTCAAACATTTTTAGAAAAGTAAATTTTAGAAATATAAAATTTATTTGCATGTATGATTAAATTAAGTTTTCAGATTCTATATTTCAAGATGAAAGTTTTGATATAAAATGCATAAAATTTCATTTTGTAGATTAAAAGTTATGAATTTTTCTCTACATGCATAAATTAAATCATACATACAAGGACTTCTTTGTAAAGGTATTGAAAAAGTTATGTAAAACAAATTTTTGAACGAAAAATACTTATGGCATGGAAAAATAAATTATACCATTAGAATGCAAATTTTATGGTGAACGTTTTCATATAAAATGCATTAACTAGTATTTTGTAAATAAAAAGTTATGAATTTATTTATAATGGAATAATTAATTTTTAAGAATCTGCAGGGACTAATTTATAAATTTCAGAAAATTAGGGACTTTTATGTAAATTATCACTGGACACCTGTTGGGGACGTGGACTGGCTGGAAGTGACATGTGTACCCCTATGAAATTACCAAAATACCCTTTGAAATTATATAAAAGAACCCATGCATTATTTCTCTCATCTTTCTCTTCTCTCACTTCAGAAAATCACTATCAATTCAGAAAAAATTCAGAAAAATATGAAATTTTAAAGGTACGTCGACTATTATTTTCTGAACAACTTTAAAATTTTATGTTTTCTCTAATTCTGTCGTTTAGTATTTTTGCCGAATTATTTTTCGATCTTGCGTAAATTGTGAAATTTTAAATCCTCTCAGAAAATTCTGGAAAAATTAGAGTAGATAGATCTTATTTTTGTACGAAACTTTTGTATATAATATTTTGACATATTTCATAGTTTACTATTTTTAAATTATTCTTTCCTGATTTTTCAGAATAAGAAAATATTATATTTATGGAAAATAAAATTTCCTCAGAAAATTATACAAAAATCGCAGAAAATCATAAATATTATTTGGACAAACTTCAATATATAAAAGTTTATTATATTCCATCGTTTACTATTTTAAATCAATTTTTTTTCTTTAATTTTCAGAACCTTGTAGTCTATTTCGATGACATGCAGGGCCCACTGTTCAGAAAAACTGTATTTTAAAAAACTGGTTTTATAAATCCTGCATATTCGGGATTTGATATTCCGGATTCTGACAGAATTCCTGAATTTCTTTTTTTCAATGGATTTTATTTACTTTTTCACAGTTTTGGTACTCCAGAATTCCTCAGGGATTCCAAACGATACAATTGGCCGTAACGGGTTCATTTCAAGTCAGTTTTTGACATTCTTGGTATCGTCGGAATCGTTGGAATGAGTACTTTTTATAAATGAATTTATTTTTAATTAATAGTTTCTGGAAAAATTTTAAATTTAATAAAAGAGAGAAAATAAAGCTAAATTGTTGTGATTTAATGCATGGCAGTAACCGTTTGTGCGAGATTTTCATTTCGGGGAGTCATATACAGCAGTCCAAGTTCCCTCCTGGGCAGGTGAGTGGTTAAAAATTATTTTTCTTATTAAGACATGTGATAGTTTGTGAATTTTGGACCCTAAATGTGTCGGTTTAGCCCCAAATTAAACTCAATTAATTAAGGTTAATTTATGGCATTAATATTTCAGTTATGATTAATATTTTAGAATAAATAGAATCTGTTTTTAATTAATATATTTATTTATGATCATATTCATACTTGAATAATTCTAAAATTGTAGAATTTATGTATTATTAGTAGTGTAAAAAAAAATTAATGGAGGACCTTTGTGAAAAAAAATATATATATGTGTGAGCGTGATTTTTGTTTTGAGGGAAAGATAGTTGCGATACGTAGTGAGAAAATCCAGAGTTAGTTTGGTGGTGGCGCGAAGGATCCTGGGACGTCAAGGCTCTTGTGTGAGAGTGCGCGGTTCTCGAGCTTTTTGTTATTCTAAATAGATTGTGATTAGATCTCCTTTCTGTTTGGCACTTCAGTTGAATACTAGTCGGCCCCTCAATTAAAAATATGATATTTTCTTTATTATAGTAAATAAGAGTAAATTATGATGAGTTTTAAATTACAAGTTTGAAAGGATTTTTTTTTTAATTTTATTTTAAGTTTTTGGACTAGAGTGAGAAAGATTCTGTATGATTCCTTTCTTAGCAGCTTCTTAATTTTCTGAGTGAGATTTGGGACCGGCTTGAGACATGTTGGCCGTCTTAATAAGCTAGACCCTTAACTCCTCACTTAGTCATTTCCTTGACTAATCCCTCTTGTATTTCTTGTTTTGGGTCTAGATGGGAACGACGGGCAGTCGAATGCTACTACCCCGCGTCTGGTGTAATCGTTCGTTGTCACCATGATGTGGTTCTAGGTCGGCGTCTGTATTAGCAAGGATCACGGAGTTAGCGACACTTTACTAGATTTGTTGTAGTTTTATTTCGGGACTGTGTGCCCACTTTTGTTTGATATTTCCGCGGCTTATGTATCTTTTATGTGTACGCTTCCGCAAACCTTTCGGGTTGTATCTTATCCGTGATAAATCCCTTTATTATCTCTGTGTTATTTGTAACTCTATTTATGATACGAATTTGAGCCTCTAGCACACATTTAGTGTGCCGGCGGGTTGTCATGCTTTGTGTCGAGGTGTGACAGCTTATATGGTATCAGAGCAAAAGTTCAAATAACAATCTAAGTCTTTGTCTCGAGAGCGAGTGGGGTAAAGTTTAAGCGTGTGGGTCAACCTTAAACAATTTCTTGATTCTTAAAGCAAGTACTCTAAGTTTTGGCATATTTGTTCACAGGGAAGGATGCCGCCCCGAAGAGCTCTCGTTACTGCAGGAAGAGCCCGCAGGGAGTCGCGTCGAATCAGGCAGCAAACCCCGGTGGTTGAAGCTCAGGCCACTGCAAGAGTTGGCCTTCCTCCTCCGCCTCCGCCTCCTCCTCCTCCTCCTCCCTCTCCCCCTCATGATCCTCTTCCGCCCCCTCCCCCACCTGAGGGTAATGCCGAGCAATTCATGAATAATTTGATTCGACTCGTTGCCGATCAGGTCCACGCCCCCGAGACGTGGCAGGGAGAATGACCTGGTTATCCACATATGTAACTTCAACCGGATGGACCCGCGACTCTTTTTCGGAGATCAAGGCCCGGTTGATGCAGACAATTGGTTGTTAGAAACATCCAGGATTCTACGCCTAGCTCAAGTGCCAAACGAATCCTGGGTAATTGTGGCAGCCACAAAACTAAAGGGCGAGGCCCTCCAGTGGTGGGAAGCTCAGCGTGGTGTAGACCGGCAAGAAGGGAACATACCTTGGGATGATTTCAAGGATGAGTTCGAGGATTTCGGGTTCACCTGCTTTCCTTTTGTTTGATTCTGGTGCTAGTAATTCCTTTGTGTCCTGTAGTTTTGTGAAAATTCATGAGTGGGAGTGTACTCCTAGTACTGTACAACTTGTGGTTTGTACCCCGCTAGGCAAGACTGTGACAGTTAGTGACCGTTGCGAGGGTAAATCAGTGATGATTGGCGAGCGCGAGTTTCCTGTAGATTTTACGGTTCTAGAGATGTCTGACTACGATGCCATTTTGGGAATGGATTGGTTAGCACAGCACGGCGCGACGATTGCATGCCGATATCAGAAGGTCCATTTCATGTTGTCCGATAGTACGCGCCTCAGTGTTAGGGGCCGTCGGCTTGGTCATGACTTGCCAATTATCTCAGCAGTTGCTGCCCTTCATCTGATGTCAGGGTCTGAAGATTGTGTTGCATTTCTCGCGTGTGTATAATCTGACTCAAGAAGTTTGTGTGTAGATGATGTCCCAGTCGTGCGGGACTATGCGAATGTCTTTCCGGACGAGTTGCCGGGTTTGCCTCCAGAGCGAGAGATCGACTTCGGGATCACGCTCGTGCCCGGAGTTGGACCGATATCGAAGGCTCCTTACCGCATGGCACCTGCAGAACTAAAAGAACTGAAGATTCAGTTGCAGGAGCTCTTAGATAAGGATTTCATTCGACCTAGTGTATCACCGTGGGGTGCACCCGTTCTCTTTTTGAAAAAGAAGGATGGAACCTTACGTTTGTGCATCGATTATCGTGAGCTGAATAAGATCACGGTTAAGAACAAGTACCCCCTTCCGCGCATCGATGACTTGTCAGCTACAAGGCGCGTCGGTGTTCGATGAAGGAATAATTTGATATGTAAATTAATAGTGAATATACCAATTAATACCCTATAATAACTCTTTCCATCTTTACAAGAATCTCCCAATTTATTGTTGCTTAAGGGCTAAGTAACAGACATCCATATCAATTATATTCATAACACTCCCCCTTGGATGTCCGTATTTCATTACGCATTAGAAGCTGCCTCATTAAAAACCTTGCTAGGAAAAACCCGATGGAATAAAAACCGCAGCTAGGGAAAAAGAGTGCAGCGCGTGTTATTTCTCCCCCTCATGTGTACAAATATCTCTAAAGTGACGGAGTCCAATCTTGTGTCTTAATTGCCTGAAAGTTTTAGTTGGTAATGACTTGGTGAAGAAATCTGCAAGATTATTACTTGAGCGAATTCGATGAATATCAATTTTACCGCTCTTCTGGAGCTCGTGTGTGGAGAAGAACTTTGGAGAAATATTTTTTGTTCTATCTCCTTTAATGTAACTCTCCTTTATTTGGGTAATACACGCAGCATTATCTTCGTATATCATTGTTGGACTCTCTTTGATTGTTTTGATGCCACATGATTCTTGAATATGTCGAATCATTGACCTCAGCCATACACACTCTCTACTTGCCTCATGAAGTGCTATGATTTCAAAATGATTTGATGATGTGGCTACCAAGCTTTGTTTGGTTGAGCGCCATGATATGGCAGTATTACCATATGTGAATAAATATCCAGTTTCAGACCGGGCTTTATGTGGGTCTGACATATATCCAGCATCTGCATATCCAACTAATTTGGATTCTGAGGTCTTTAGATACAATGATCCCATATCTGTTGTTCCTCGAAGATAATGAAGTATGTGTTTAATACTATTCCAATGCCTTCGTGTTGGTGCAGAACTATATCTCGCTAACAAATTAACAGAGAATGATATGTCAGGCCTGGTATTATTGGCTAGGTACATTAATGCACTAATCGCACTTAAATATGGTACTTCTGGACCAAGAATTTCTTCATTATCTTCTTTTGGATGAAAACAATCCTTCTTTATATCAAGAGATCGAACTACCATTGGTGAACTTAATGGATGCGCTTTATCCATGTTAAATCTCTTTAGGACATTTACTACATAAGTAGATTGATGAAGAAATATCCCATTTCTCAAATGTTCGATTTGCAATCCGAGACAAAACTTTGTTTTCCCAAGATCTTTCATTTCAAATTCACTTTTCTAATATGCAGCAGTACTTTCAATCTCTTCAGGAGTTCCGATGATATTTAGATCATCAACATACACTGCAATAATTACAAATCCTGATTTTGATCTCTTAATAAAAACACATGGACAAATAGGATTGTTATGATATCCTTTTTGTGTAAGGTATTCATTTAGACGGTTATACCACATCCTTCCAGATTGTTTCAACCCATACAAAGATCTCTTTAATTTCATGGAATACATTCCACGAGACTTTGTGTTATATGCTTCAGGCACTTTTAATCCTTCAGGGACTTTCATGTAAATATCACTATCAAGTGATCCATATAAATAAGCTGTTACAACATCCATGAGATGCATATTCAGCCCTTCAGAGACAGCCAAGCTAATTAAAAATCTAAATGTAATTGCATCTAATACAGGGGAATAAGTTTCTTCATAATCAATTCCTGGTTTTTGTGTAAATCCTTGTGCAACAAGTCTTGCTTTGTATCTTACAATTTCATTTTTCTCATTACGTTTTCTAACAAATACCCACTTGTATCCTACGGGTTGTACACCATCAGGTGTTCGGACTACAGGTCCAAAAACTTCACGTTTCTCAACAGAATGTAATTCTGCTTGAATTGCATCTCTCCATTTTGGCCAATCTTTCCTATGTCGACATTCTTCAATTGTTTTTGGTTCTTGATCCTCATTTTCATTAATTATATCAATCGCGATTTCATATGCAAACTTCTTGTCAATAATAGTTTTATTTCGGTTCCATCTCTTTCCAGTAGAGACATAATTTATTGAGATCTCATTATTATCAATATTTTCAATATTGTCAGGTACCTGAACCTCTACAGGGGTTATTTGCTCATTCATGTCTTCTACTATTTTATCATCAATATTCTTTTCAGAAGAATTTATTTCTTCAGAATTATTGATAACCTCAGTTATGCCAACTTTCTTATTGTGCTCTCTTTTCTTCCTTGGATTTTTATCTTTGGAACCGATTGGTCGACAACGCTTTTGGCGTATATCACATTTAGAATTATCCAAGGGAATTTCAATACGAGCCGCAACATTTTCTCTTTGGAATATACGATTTAGTTACTCTTTTTGTATCAATAAATGCATCGGTAGTTGATTTGCAATTTGTTGCAAATGAATAATTTTCGGACTTCTAGCTCAGATTGATTTGTGCGAGGATCAAAATGATACATTGATGATGCATTCAATTTCTTGTTTTTCCAGTGTTCGTTTCTCTCCCCCTAATGCTAGGAACATAGCTTCATCAAACTTACAGTCAGCAAATCTTGCTGTAAATAGATCTCCAGTTAATGGTTCAAGATATTTAATAATTGATGGAGATTCGAAACCAACATAGATTCCCAACCTTCTTTGAGGTCCCATCTTTGTGCGTTGCGGTGGAGCTATCGGAACATATACAGCACATCCAAAGGTTCTTAAATGGGATATATTTGGCTGCAGGCCAGTTACAAGCTGTATGGGGAAGTACTTATGATAAGCAGTTGGTCTTAATCTAATTAGTGCTGCAGCGTGTAATATTCCATGGCCCCATATAGATGACGATAATTATGATTTCATAACTAAGGGCCTTGCGATTAATTGTAATCGTTTAATAAGAGATTCTGCTAGACCATTTTGTGTGTGTACAGGGGCCACTGGATGCTCAACTTTAATCCCAACTGACATACAATAGTCATTAAATGCTTGAGATGTGAATTCACCGGCATTATCAAGACGAATTGTCTTAATTGTATAATCCGGAAATTGTGCTCTTAATCTAATTATTTGAGCAAGTAATCTCGCAAATGCAACATTCCGAGAAGATAATAGACATACATGTGACCATCTAGTAGATGCATCTATTAATACCATAAAATATCTAAACGGTCCACATGATGGGGTAATAGGCCCACATATATCACCTTGAATACGCTCAAGGAAATTGGGTGATTCAATCCCAACCCAAGTTTGTGAAGGTCTAACTATTAGTTTTCCTTTATAACATGCAGCACATGATATTTCATTTGATAAAAGAATCTTCTGGTTCTTTAATTGATGCCCATTTGAATTTTCTACAATTCTTCGCATCATTATTGCTCCAGCCATGACCTAGACATTCATGCCAAACCATAAAATTACTTTGAGAGTTATTAAACTCATTTTTCATTATAGCATGATGTGCTTCAATTGTACTAATACATGTATAATATAAGCCTATTGACAAAGCATGCAATCTTTCTAATATACGTTTGTTACCGCAAACAATATTTGTTATGTGAAGGTACTCAATATTATCTTCATTCATTGTTTCAACATGATATCCATTTCGGCGGATATCTTTAAAACTTAGCAAACTTCTTTTTGATTTAGTAGATAATAAAGCATCATCTATTACAAATTTTGTTCCTCTAGGCAATAAAATAATGACTCTTCCAGAGCCTTCAATCAAGTTTGAGGTGCCCGATATTGTATTGACATTTGCTTTCATCTTTGTCAAATTAACGAAATATTTTATGTTCTTAAGTATAGTGTGTGTAGTTGCACTATCCGCTAGGCATATATCACCGTCATCCATTATTGTAATATTCAAAAGAAACAAGTCCTCCAAGTCTCTTCATTTATTAAATAAAACAAAAATAAATACAAGATAAGATAATGATAACATGAAAATAAACATGCTAAAGAAAATACTCTTAATAAAGTTAACGTACTAGAAAATAAAACATTATTGATACATAAAGAAAAATTATTTTAGTCTTGAACATCTTCACTAGCAAGGGAATATTCATTATCTCCATTTGGGGGGTTAAGATAGTCCTCTACATCCAAGCGTGTATTAACCAAGGGCACATTCAACAGGTCTTCATTATCTTGATAGACCAAATTAACCTCCTTAGTATTTTCTTTATCCTTCAGGGAGGCTTGATAAAGTTCAACGAGATGCCTTGGCGTACGACATGTACGCGACCAATGCCCTTTCACACCGCATCTAAAACATGGATCCCCGGTTCCCTTGAGAGCGACACTTTGCGGCTTCTTGCTCCTTTCTAGTGCGGGTTTCTTAACTTGGCTATTACGGTTCCAAGAATGATTTTGACCACGGCCTCTTCCACGCCCGCGTCCACGACCGGGGCTACGACCGCGATTACGACCGTTAAATGCAGCAGCATTCGCTTCTGGGAATGGCCTAGAACCTGTCGGGCGAGACTCATGATTTTTGAGTAATAATTTGTTATTCTGTTCCGCCACAAGTAGGCACAAAATTAACTCAGAATACTTTTTGAACCCCTTCTCCCAATACTGTTGTTGCAGGATTATATTTGAGGCATGGAAGGTTGTGAAAGTCTTTTCTAGCATATCTCCATCAGTAATATTCTCCCCGCAAAGTTTCAACTGAGAAACAATTCTAAACATCGAGGAATTATACTCACACACTGATTTAAAATCCTGTAGACGTAGGTGTGTCCACTCGTCACGAGCTTTCGGGAGTATTATTGTCTTCTGGTGGTCATACCTCTCCTTGAGGTTTTTCCATAAAAGTAGAGGATCCTTAACAGTAAGGTATTCACTCTTTAATGATTCGTGGAGATGGTGGCGGAGGAAGATCATTGCCTTCGCCCGATCTTGGATCGATGCCCTGTTTCCCGCTTTGATGGTGTCTCCCAGACCCATGGCATCAAGGTGGATCTCAACGTCGAGGATCCATGACAGGTAATTGTTGCCCGATATGTCAAGGGCAACAAACTCAAGCGTCGTTAAATTTGCCATGTCGAAGCTATATTAATGGGATAAATTAAATTAGACCCTCGCAATTTAATATTGAAACTTCAGGTTTCAATAAGAATTAATTTCAAACTTTATGTGCATCAATAAACTTAATTGCAACTACAGGTGCATAAATAAATAAAATAAATGTACGAAAAAAAAATGTGCGAAAAATAAATGTGCGAAAAAATAAATGTACATAAAATAAATATACGTGCAGCTTCTGGTGCATGATTTAAACAAGCAACTTCTGGTGCTTTAATATAATAAACATGCAATTTCTGGTTGCAAAAATAAAAATAATTACAAGCAACTTCTGGTGCATAAGTAAAAATAAACATGCAACTTCTGGTTGCGTAAATAAAATTAAACAAGCATCTTCTGGTGCGTAGTTAAAAGTAAACGTGCAACTTCTGGTTGTATTAATAAAAACTAAACAAGCAACTTCTGGTGCATAAAAAAAATTTATAAGCAACTTCTGGTGCTTAAAAATAAACATGTATTAATAATAACATGTTGTCTAATGTTCAAATAAATAAATAAAATAAAATTCGAATAAAGGAAGAAAAAGAATCCGAATAATAATTATTGGAATATAAGAAATAATTATTATTCCTACCTCGCTTACGTTGGGTCAGAGTCGTGCTGATAACGTATTATAAAATAAAAGAGCAAATAACTATAAAACAGAGAATTGAAAAGAGAGAATTATGTATTGAATTGTGGATTTAAGAATACAATAGTCACTGCCCCCTTTATATAGTAGAGGGTGAGTGTTGGCCAAGAAATCTCTTGCCTGATTCAGGATTACAATAAAGGAATAATTTGATATGTAAATTAATAGAGAATATACTAATTAATACCCTATAATAACTCTTTCCATCTTTACAAGAATCTCCCAATTTATTGTTGCTTAAGGGCTAAGTGACAGACATCCATATCAATTATATTAATAACATTTTTCACATTTTTAATTTTTTTTTTTTTGTGAAGGGATAACAGGTTACGATTTCGGTCACTTGCTTTTACTGCGAAAATTAGAGATGGACATACGAGTCATTAGCTATGCCATGAAAGATAGGTTGAGTTAGAAAATTTTAGTGGTATTAAAAGTAAGGTTTGATTTCTCAAAAGTTTTACTCACAGCATTACTTGAAGGAAAACGATTTATAATTTCATTAAAGGGGTAAGTGAAATATTTATGAATTTTCGAGACGCTTAATGGATTTTAAATGGATATTATAAATGGAATGAGGTGGAAAATATGGCATTCATGATGATAATTATTCTCTTTTTTGAATTTTCAAATTTTTTCATCATTTCCCAAAACCCTAACTATTTTTCAAAAATTTGCTTTGAAAGGGCTTAGTTTTAAAATCTTTTCCATTTTTCACAACCTTTTACTTTTTCATTAATAATTCTCTTGCTTTTCTTTAAATCAGACAAACTTTTATGTACAAAAATAAACAAAAGAAAAACAAGTAAAAAGTTAAAAATTTTATTATATTTATGAGTTTTTTTTTTGTTTTTTTTTTTTTGAAAATTTTCAATTTTTTCAATTTTTATGAATTTTCACATTTTTAGAAGAAAACAAAACTCGGTTTTGCACAAAACCACCCCACCACACTTAAACCTTTGTTTGTCCTCAAACAAAAAGTTCAAAAATGAGAAAATTTGTGGAAATTGGAAAAATTATTGGGGTTTTATGTAAAACCTCCCCCACCACACTTAAACTTTTGTGTAGCAAATGTTTAAGTATGAAAGAGAAGTTTTGTAAAAATAAGAAAATAAAATAAAAAATGAAAAAATACGACCTAACACGACGAGTTGCCTCTCGCCAAGCGCTCCCATTTTACGTCTCGAGCCCGACGCCTTTGTGTTAGCCTCTCTCGAACGGGTCGTAAACGTGAACAAATCGTTGTAGGAGCTCACTTGGTGGTAAGAAATTCGGTCCGTGTTGCCTATCCTTGGTTTTGCAGATAGAAATGACCGGTCTTCCTGGTTTTGAAAGGAGTTTGAGGTCGGTTTTCGTTGAGAGGGGCAATACAATACCCAAGTTTACTCCTTGATTGGTTGGCAGGTCGATGTAAATCACACCGCTTATCTCGAGGTTAGTGTAATGTATGGTTTGGCAAGAGATAGGATGTTGGGAATTTGGTGAAGTTGGCTCGTGATTTAGGGTGCTTGACTTGTCGTATGTTTCAACCATTGAGTCAAGGTTTGACCCCTTCACGTCCTTAACACACAACTCCTTGAATTCGAAACTCAGGTTAGTATCACTCGACTCGTCGCAAGATTCACTCTTGGAGTCATGATTTGACTCGCATTCCACATTATTCCAAAAGTCCTCTAAGTTGAAACTAGGGTTTGTAGCACTCGGAATTTCGCCCGATTCAATCTTTGAGTCATGGTTTGACTCATCCTCGTTCTCGACCCATAGTTTCTCAAAAATATTTATAATATCTTTAACCAAATCTTGGGTTTTGGTGGTACTCGACTCGTCGAAAGGTTCAACCAGTGAGTCATCACATGACTCGTATTTCCCATCGCTCGAGACCTTATAGAAGTCAACCATTGACTCCCCTTTTGATTCACATTCCACATCACTCGAGTTTTCACAAAATACAATCCGTAAATCCCCATTTGACCCATATTCCCCATCAAACAAACGTTCCTCCAACTCGAAGTTGGCGTCCTCTTTTTTTCTCAAGTCCCTCCCCCCTCCCCTTTTGAACATTTCGTTCTCCTCATCACCTCGAAAACCATCAACCCCTAATTCTTCAAACACCCTATAACCCTCATCACAAAGAGATTCTCCCATTTCCACTTCTTCAAAGACCTTAAGACCCTCATCACAATGGCTAGCTTCATCACGACAAGGTTGGATAGTGGATTCTTGAATAATGGTATGAACTTTGTCAATGTCTTTCATGAGCGAGTTCGACATCTCTAAAAAGCGTTTCTCGAAGAGGTCCAGTTTATCAAGCCATTTGTTTTCAAAAGAGATTTGAGGTTGTTGATATTCTTGGTATGGAGCGTAGTACTCGTTTTGGTGGAGGTGAGGTTGCGAGGAATGGGTTGGTGTGGCGGGCATGTACGGGTTTTGGAAGTTCATTTGAGTTTGAAAACCCCAAGGTTGGTTCAACATTTCATCGCTCGACTCCTGATTAGACGAATGGTTGAACAACGCTCCTTGCCCGTAAGATTGCCCGTAGAGAGGTCGTGTCTGGTCGAAGAAGCTTTCGCCATTGTGCCTTCGATAGCCGTCGTGTGGCCATCCCGTCCACGTTTGTCTTCCCGTCATTGAGTCTCTTTCACCTCTCGCCTTGCCAATCCATTGAAGATCTTGCGCCCTAATAACTTTTAAAAATAAGAGAGACAAAAACACTATAGAAAACATGAGATGGGTTAGTTAAAAACTTGATGCAAGCCGCCTCCCCGGCAACGGCGCCATTTGTAAATCGGGGTAAATCGTCGTTGAATTTCACACAATTTAACAAAACAATTTATATTTCCCTATTAATCAATTACGAGTATGAGTGGTAATGAGTTTAGGGGTCGAACACAAGAGGTGTGACCTCAAGAATTAACTAGTTTCAATGATTATTCTTTAGTGTAAAATCTTTTATTTCAAGGTTTATTAGGCAAATTTCCAAGTTTAAATTTTCTTTTGAGCCTTATCGTGAAAATTCAACACGTCACACTTTGGTGTTTTAATTCGTAACTAGACCAAATAAACTCCGAATCCAACTCACGAGATACCGTTGAAAACTAGAAAGAGAGATATATATTGTGGTTCTTTACTGTTATTATTATTTTATTAAAGATTTTCGAGTTATTTGCAATTCAGTCCAGAACTTATCTCAGATTCAAACTCGGTTCACCAGTAACTTCAGAAAATTATAGAAAAATCACCAAAACTAGAAAAATCCCAAACTTCATATAGAAATTGAATTATCACGTGTTCGATTATCTGTAAAAATTTCATATAATGATGTTTTGTAGTTTGAGATTTATAATGAAAATTCAGATCTGGATCAGAAACTGGTTCTGACAGACCAGTACTCACACAAATTATAATATCTCCTAATATATCTTAACAACTACTATTTTAAAATTCATATTTGGATTCTACACTTAAAACTACTTCAAGTAGGACTATTTTTGGATTTTTATTATTTGTTTTTATATTTTTTTAAATTCAGAAGAAAAGAAACTATAAATTTGGACAAAATTTTAAAAAAACAGAAAAACTACAATTGTGGAAAATTAATATCTCACAGATTACAGATCGGAATTGGGCAAAATTTGGGTTGAAAATTATCTACTAAATGAGAAATAAATTTTAACAATATTTATTTAATTTTTCAGATCTGAATTAGACACGAAATTAAGGGAAAAATACTGAAAAAAACAGAGCAAATCAGCAGAAAGACAGAAACTGGATTTAGGGTTTGATTTTTGGTTTAAAAATAGGGCTTTTT
This sequence comes from Juncus inflexus, assembly GCA_024447665.1. Classification (NCBI taxonomy): domain Eukaryota; kingdom Viridiplantae; phylum Streptophyta; class Magnoliopsida; order Poales; family Juncaceae; genus Juncus; species Juncus inflexus. The sequence continues at coordinate 13,195,614 of JAJHPC010000003.1, read as the reverse complement.
AAGAGTATTTGATCAAGAATACCATCCTTAATCACCAAATATTCAATCATCAAGATTTGTATAACAAGTTTAAGTAAATTCAAGCTAGAAAAACTCAATTAATGGACCGAAAATTGGATCTAAACAAAAATCATCCAACTCATGTTCAAATCATAAAATTCAATCCAAAACTTCAATTAATCAATCAAAATTCTCAGCCAAGACCTTGAATGACAAATTGGTCATAATACACACGCAATTATAGGTCATATTGATCTAATAAATTCTGCCAAATCAATCAAATCAACGATTTTCATTTTTAATAGTGGTATATGAACAATTACACAAATCGCTCAAATTGATTCAAAATAAAGCAAGATTTCAACTGATTCCTTCACAAATATCTAACCCTACACATTTCTACTCAATCATGATTAAACAAACACGATTCGATCTCAAATTCATCATTTTACACCAAAAATTCAAATTTGAAAAATTAGGAGAAAAAGAAAGAATTTAAGGAGGATTTAATCAAACCACAATGAGAAATCCAAGCTAGGACCTTCCTTGAGTTGATTTGAAGCTCCAATTGCACCTCGATTCAAGCTAGAATTGACCGATTCGAATTTTCCCCAAATCAATCCCAGATTGCATGATTTCACTCAAAAATGAAAATTAGAGCTCAAGAAAACTTGAAACTCATTAATGGAGATTGTAGAGGTTAGAGAAGATGAGTAAAGAGTGGTGTATAAGTTAAGGAGAGTGGGAGAATGAGTGATTTTAGAGAATGGATGAAAGAGCGTGTTTTGATGGATTGAAATACGGATCTTTATATAGAGAGTTGAGGGATATTTTGGGGCTTGTGATTGGCTTAGGAGGATCATGGAACTGTACTAAAGATCTGGACCGAATTTCGTTGTATTCCGTTGAAAAATTAGAGAAAATTTCAAATTTTAGTATTTGGCGGTTATTTTGAAATCTGGAATTTCATCGAACGGTTTAGTGGCATCATTTCAAACTCAAATATCTCTCTCATTTCTTCATCATTTTTGGTGTTCTTCATATCCATGGAAAGAGGAAAGAGAGAAGAAGATAATGGAATTGGTTTTACATGACACGAAGGTCTGTGGAGTGAGTTATGGACTTGAGAATTTTCAGTTCGAATTGAGTTATTTCAGCAAAAACAGAATTCAATTTCATTGAACACCGAGTTCAAACTCGATTATCTCACTCAATTCTTCATCATTTTATGAGTTCTTTATATGGTTGGAAAGAGGGGAATGAGCAGAAGAGAATGGCATTGGAATTATTTCAAACAAAGGTATGTAGAGGAAATGGCAAGCTTGAGAAAACTGCAGCTCGAAATTGGTTATTTTTGGGCTAACATGAGGTTTTTCGCGTTTTGCGGCCAACTCTGGCCATTCCAGCGATGATGAATGATACGGTTGTGCTTGTCTTGTCAAGACGAGTCAAATGATGGTGAGTTTGTTCAATTCTGAGCATTTCAGAAAATCCGCGCTTCTGAGAGAGAAAGAGTTGACTGCGACTGCGATGGTTGACCAGAATTTTGATGCGTCATTTTTTTTCCAGCTATTCTTTCGCTGCTAGGTTTATTTTGAGGTGTACAACAATGGTTAGGATCCATTTGATCGGAACATTACATTCCGATACGAAACGTCATGAAAAACATGGACGTTTCTTCTCTGTTTTGGGACCGAACGTGGTCGGTTTACGTATCGGTTCGGCTGAAGAACGTCATGAGACAATTGACGTTTTCATAACGTTTTGTGGTCATTTCTTACTCGTTCCAATGTTTGGTCTTTTCCACCGACGTTGTTTATCGTTTAAGGTTAGAGAAGTATGTGTATGGGAAATGTGAGAGTTTTAGGGATAATTTGGCCATCGTTGGCCCATTATTTGCGTTATGATGCTTCTTTTGGAGTTGACTTTCGAATAAGTCCTCCAATCCTTCTTTTTATGGCCTTTTCGCCTGTAAAATAACACAAAAATGTATTAAGAGGTTTCAAATTATGTTTTATGAGTTATGAGTCTTTTTCATACATTTTATGTGAAATTCGATTGAATTTGAGATGATAAATACCCTAAAAATGTGTATAAAAATACACATTACAAGCAGTTTGAAAATTTAGAGGCATTTCCAATGTTGGTACAGCTCAAGGAAATGTTCCAAGAGTAAGCTAGAAATGAGAGGTATAATGCACATTGTGCATTAGCAAGTTGTAAGATGGTTCCCAACTTCTCGGTGAGTGCTCATATTCTGAAAATGAAGGGGTAGCTTGATCAACTTGAGAAACTAGGGGCAAAGGTTGGCGATGAGATGGCTACCGATTTGATACTTAGGTCTCTTCCTCCGAATTTCAAGCCATTTATAATAAGCTATAATATGCATAACATGGACAAGAGTTTCACAGAGTTGCTCGGCATGCTAAAGAACTTCGAGGGGACTATGAAGATAAATGTTGTCAACGATGTTTTCTTGGTTCAGAAAGGCAAGGGTCAGAAGAGAAAAATCAAGGGCAAAGTCAAGGAAAAAGGTAAGGGCAAGGTGTTGTCCGAACCTAAGAGCAAGAAACCCAAGAAGGGTGTTTGTTTCTTCTACAACAAACTAGGCCACTAGTCTCTTCAAGAGTTGACGAGTCCGGTCTTGAAACACAAGATGCTCCTCGTAGATCTGGTAGAGTTCGTCATGAGCCCGAGAGATATGGATTTCTCGTGACTGATGATAAAAATGTGGCGCTCATAGATGATGAATCCACATCTTACCAAGAAGATATGAAGGATCCTGATTCTCATAAATGGTTAGAAGCCATGAAAACTGAGATGCAGTCCATGTACGATAATAAAGTTTGGAACTTAATTGATTCACCTAAAGGTTCTAAGACCATTGGTGTAAATGGGTTTTCAAAAGGAAAACTGACATGGACGGAAATGTCCATACCTATAAAGCGAGACTTGTTGCGAAAGGTTTCCGACAAACTCATGGTATGGACTATGACGAAACTTTCTCACCAGTTGTCATGCTTAAATCGATTAGAATTCTGCTTGTCATAACCGCATATTATGACTATGAGATATGGCAAATGGATGTCAAAACAGCTTTTCTTAATGGAAATTTAGACGTGCATAACGCAGCGGAAAACAAAAATTTCGTCCAAAACCAATCCGAGGATCGGTGCGTATCGGTTAAATCAAAGAAATAAATCTTAAAGATACCTTTCGGATTGGGCTTAATCCGTGACGCTCAAACCATGCATATTGTCCATGCGCCTCTAAACCGGTTACCATCCTAACCGATTTTCGGTCCGTCTAGGCCGTCTAGGTCGGGTCATGCGGAAGTCATCTACCAAAACTCTCAACAAACCGTTCTCATCTTCTTAGGCCGAATAGATCACAAGCGCCGAAAGTACGAACGCCTCTACCGGTGTTCACACGAACAAACTTCTTAAAACGGGAAGAAGAACAATATATATGCTAGTAGCTTGTTCTCCTCTTGCATAAGAAAACTCTTCTTATTTTATCTCAAAAAAGATGTATATAATTCCTCTCATATAATCGCACTATTTCATTTTTGTCATACAAAAAGAAAGCACCCTTTCATAATTTTGTCATACAAATTAGAAAGTATATTTTCTCTCTTTTGTCTCACAAAAGAGAATGTGAAATAATGAAAGAGAGAATGATGTGTTGTTATGAATTTGGAGCCCTCTATGTCCTTATATAGAGGTGAAGAGTCATGTTTCTTCACACTAAAAGATGTGTATGACATCACTCATCATTATCCATATGCCATCATCTAGACTCTTCTAGATTACATGATCTTTTCTGCCCATAGTCTTTATATACATATATATCATATCTTATCACATAAGATGACAATATATTTTGTAACATTCTTATGCAACTCATCATATAAGTCGCTAGGATTTTCTGCGCCCGTTTCAGTTTGTTCTTTGTGTGTGACCCTGTAGGTTCACTTAATGTTGGCAATAGACTTGACAGTCTATAAATCATGAGCGGACTCTAGCAAGCCATCATGACTACCCAATTTAAGTGAATATCGGTGATCCGATTTACCTAATCAACAATCACGTATTTAGTCCCTTTGTCACGCGATATCTATATCGATCATAAGGCATGTAATATGCCATCCTTATATTAATCGATTAATATTTCTTGATCCCAAATTAAACTGAATAAGAACAAATGACATTAATAACTCTTATTAATTCATTTGAGTATGGCCATACATTTCTTCAGTTCAATTCATCAAGAGGCCTAAAGATATCTCTCTCATTTATGAGAGGAACAAATCTCGTCTTGATTGCACTCATCCCTCTACATGATTCATTGTATACCTAATCATAATCGTTATGACCGCCCGGTTAAAGGCAGTGTTAGATTATATTAAAGTATAAAATTACTCATGTTGGGAACCGAGACAATCTCAGGTCAAAGGACTATAAATACTTTATGTTACAAGAATCGCTAATGACGTAAAACATGTAGCATTCTTATGGTGGGTCAGTCCAGTATATGGTCTCTAACATATACCTATGATAATGACTTGATAACTCTTTATCCATGATCAGTAAAACATAATCATCAGTCAACTAATATACTGGTGTATATTTATAGCTTGTAAATAAATATATATTTATATGTATCTACAAGTATATTTGTCTCCACAAATATCCTATAAATGACCAGGGACGATTTAGAATAGCATTCATAACACTTTATAGTTTTACTATTAAAGTCACGCACTTTGATGATATAAAGCTGAATTGCATATTCATGGTCTATTTTAATTATATTAAAATAACCTATACGCACATATTATAAGAAATATCTTAGAATAAATATTATGTTTGTTATTACAATCCATCATCTAGGTCACAAACACTTTGGCCTAGGGCATAACACCATTAATCTCCCACTTGCACTAGGCCAAATCAACCAAGTATCTCATACCATTGATCTATGTGGTATCACATACCAGTTGACCTAACATGATCACCATCATTAAGGGATTGGGTTCTTAAATGGATCATCAAACATTGTCATATGCAAATACTTTGCATTTTTATGTCCACCATAATCTAAGAAGAATAATTTATCCTTCTCAAGTATATAATCATACTCTTGATTATTATTTAGTGACTTTCACTAAGATTAAACTTATGTGTGCTTGTTACACTTAATTCACATCATATGTAATTATGCTCCCACTGAATTTCTTGTCAACATAAGATTTATCTTTAATTTTTGATAAAACCAAACTGTTTGGTTATTTCATCAAATAATAAATATTCACCTAGAGATGTTTGCTTTAATTCATAAATGAATTTATGCAACTTGCAAACTCTTTTCAAAATATTTTAGGATAGACAAAACTCTCAAGTTGTATCATATACATACTTTTATATGTTTCTATTAAGAAACAATGTCTTGACATCCACTTGGCATCTTTCATAGTCATACTATGAACATATGCCCAAGAAAATTCTGAAATTCGATGGGTATTAGATACTTGTTAGATTCGTCCTAGTGCAAGTGCGAGATTTTTAGTAGTATGCCCTAGGCCAATATATTTGAGACCTAGATGTATGGATTGTGTTAAATAAACATTGTGTTTATTTAGAGATCTTTTATATAATAAATGTGTATTGGTTATTTTATTCTTATTACTAAAATGAACCTTGAATATGATATTCAGCTTTATATCAGCAAAGTATGTGACTTTGATAGTAAAACTATAAAGTATTATGAATGATATTCTAAACCATCCCTGATCATTCATAGGATGTTTGTGAGACGAACGTACTTTATGATAAGCTATAAGTGTACATCAGTATGTTAATGGACTTATGGTCATGTTTTACTGATTATGAATAAGAGTTATTAAGTCATTAACGTAAGTATATGTTGGAGACCATATACTGGATTGACCCACTGTGAGAATACTACATGATTCGTGTCATTAGTTATTCTCAGTAAAGAATGTATCTGTAATTCTTAGACTTGAGATTATCTCAGTTTCCTACATGAGAAATTTTATACTTTAATATAATCTAACATCATCTTTAACCGAGCGGTCATAAAGATTATAATTACGTATATAATGAATTATGCGGAAGAAAGAGTTTAATTAAGATAGGATTTGTTCCTCTCATAAATTGAGATAGATATCTTTAGGCCTCTTAATGATTTGATTGAAGAAATGCACGGCCGTGCTCGAGTGAATTAATAAGGAGTTATTAATGTCATTTCATGTTCAATCAAATTCGGTGTCAAGAAATATTTATCTACCAACGTAAGGTTGACACATACCATACCTTATGGACAATATAGTAACAAAGGGATACAATGCATGAACGTAAATTAGGTTTGATCGAATCATCTATACTTGCTTAATTTGGTTAATCATAATGTCTTGTTAGAGGCAGCTCATGATTTATAATCCATTATGATTATTGCCAACATTAAGTAAACCTACAGGGTCACACATAAAGAACAACTATTGAGACGTACACAGAAAAATCATAACTTATGTGATAAGTTGTATGAAGAGCTACATAGTCAAGTGACACATCCAATCCTATATCTTATATGATAAGATGTGTTGCATATATGGTTGCATAGTTATCATGTACATAGGATATGAAACTTATGGACTATATAGGCACAAGATACACCCCAAAAAGAATGGTGAAGGCATATTATTTTTCGTCCAATTTTGTTAGATAAAAAGAGAGAAAAATCCAAAAAACCTTCTCTTGTTATTTCTGTGAGAAAAATGAAGAACGAATACTAGCATATATCATTCTCTTTCCATTCAAAAGAGTTGTTCGTGTGGATACCGGTAGAGGACGAAGTGAAGTGCGGCTTCTTTGTGATTTGGGTTGAAACCGTTGGTTTGTTTGGAGAATCGGTTTGCTTGGAGAATCGGTTCGTTTGGAGATCGCTTGGAGATCGGTTTGTGAGACCGGTTAGGTGAAACATATAAAGGATCGGTTTGGAAACCGGTTTGGAATCGGGCAAAGAAAAACGTCAACCAAATTCGCTTCCGATCATCACGGATTAAGCGTAATCCGAAGGTACAAAGATATGAACTTTTCTTTGATTTAATTATAATTCACAGATCCTTCCTTTAGGTTTCGAATTTGATTTTATTTCGTTTTTGTTTTACCGCTGCGTTATGAACGGTAGAAACCCAATAGAAATAAATCTAACCTAAATCTAATCAAATCTAAAACCCTAAATCTAATCCCTAATCAAGACCCAATCAAATCATCTCTTGCCGTCTAATCCTGACTGAAGATCAAATCTAATATCTGATTTAGTTCTCCTGTCAAATGAAGTATGTTCTTTCCGCACAATAGAGCTAGAATGATAAATATGCGCCAATTTTTGAGAAGAATCATTTGCCGTCTTCCTTCTTTGGTCACGGCGCACCTCATCTCGACTACTGCCATAAAAGACCCGCGGTTGCAGTAAGGAAGACCGGGCCCGAGAGACCTAGTCCATGATCCAACTTCGGCCTTTCCTCTATGTAGCTCCAATAGGCTCTTTTTAAGCTCCATTTGGCACCTAATCAGTTTATTCCTCTAATTAAAGGCAAACATAAGCAGTAACCAAATTGTAACAAAATAAACTTGAAATAACATAAAAAGTACTTAAAATAAGATACAAAGGAAGAAAATATAATTATAAAATATAGATACAATTTTGGCCAATCACCTCCGTATGACCATACACATTTGAAAGGATAAATTGGAACCCTTGCTTAGAAGAGAGAATTACACTTAGAGAGAACTCATTTACAAATGAGTTAAGAAGGGAGAAGGCGTTGCTCCATGAAATGAGCAACCCACCTCTCATACCACTTGCCTCTTTAAAAGCACAATTCTTAAGCTTAGAGGTGCATACCGTTTGCATATCAAAAGACGTCGGGCTATCCCACTTAGTTTTTTGCATGCAAACGATGTTACATTTTGTATCCATAATAGAGTCTTTAATTGTCCTACATTTGTTCGGATTGTTTAGGGTTTAGGGGAAGGAGAATAGCTAGAAAGCGTTTGTAGATTCCCGTGCTATCTTCATCGTAGTCGACCTTGTCAAGGCTCGGCTCTTTTTCTTCATCAAGGAGTGGAGAATTGTCTGCTACTAAAGTATCATCATTCAATAAGACATTAGTAGTAGGAAGAATAATATTGTTCTCCTTAATTGTTGTTTTTTAAGCCGAAGAACGGATTCAGTAATAGTGCCTACAGTCACTGAATGTAAAGGTGTTCTTGGTCCAGGACCTGGTTTATCATTTGTAGTCAAGTTTTGGGCTCCACAAGTAAGACAAACTTTTTCATGAGTTTCCAAATTGAGAAGAGATGGTTTATCAATTTTATTGTCCACTGCTGAAATAGTTAAGGCAATTTGTTTGTTGTTTTTAACTTTCTTCATATTATTTTTTTTTTTTTTTTACTTTTTAGTCAGTTTGATCATAGTTGACCCATCGTGAAATTTGACTTTTTTGACTTACGAACATATTTTTGGAGGCCCAAGAGAATTTTAGAAGAAGAAGAAGAGAGAGAGAGAGAGAGAGAGAGGGAGAGAGAGAGAGAGAGAGAATGAGAAATGAAGGAGGTGTGATCCTTATTGGCCTTTAACTTAAGTGATTTTTTCTTCGGCTTATAGGGCCCCTCAATGTTAAATGGCCCATTGGCCTTTACAATAATTAAAGAAGATTCTAGAGTGGAGTTACCTTTCTCATATGGTCCCTTAGTGACAGCTGCCGGTCCACTTTATGACTCAATGCGTGGATTGTTTTCTTCCCTCTATTCCACCTGCTGCTTCCTTTTATCCTCTTTCTTCTTCTCTTCTCTCTCTGTATCACAGACTAACTTCGAGCAGAGCCAGACTGAGCATATGTGCTCTGCCTTTCAATGCGTATGACTCATGGAACAGGAATCATCGCGTGATCTGTATTGTTGATTGTGGTTGCTATAGGCTCACCTTGGACCGGGTGCATAGCACTTAGGACAGAATCCGCCATTAATGGCGGCTGAGAAAGCTTGTTTTTCTTGGGTTGGTTGACAGAGTTGGCTTTTATTTTTGGTTTTCCCCCTCTCTGGCAGCTTGTTTTGCCTACAACACAAATAATTTGAATAAACATACATGATTTTGAGGAAAAATAAGAGCATTAGATCGATAATTATAAAGTGAAGCGAGAAAAATCATGTACCTGATTAGGACTGGCCAACATGTTGAGAACGGCAGCATCAATGGGTTCCGGATTCAACTCACATTTTCTTAGATATGTTCTTGCAGCTACAAGAATAGCATCGTCCACATCCATGTCACTATCGAATACGTCTATCTTGCTTCTATCAAACTTGGGCTTGCTAAGTGTGAGGGTGCCAGTCATGTTAAAGAAGACGGTGTCAATGGCAGCCAAGTCCTCTAAACCCACCGTCCGCCTGGTAGCAACCCCAAGCTGACACAGCTTGCGGGACCCACATGACAGGCACAGGTAAAAAATGGCAGGCATTGCCATCGAAAGACCGCCAATCAAGAGGATCAAATGGTCATGGAGAATTGAGCGACACCCCAACTTCCTTGCTGACGTCACAACTAGTTCGATCACAGTCCCAATTATGATCGCCCCAAAACAAAAGTATCCAGATATGGCAACACCTCGCCTTAGTTGACCCGGACGACCGGAATAATTGGGCATCAGCTTTGCAAACTTATCACATATTCCGTGGCCCGTGGCAATCACAACAGCTACACCTTTCCCAGAAAGCAAACACTGTTGGCAGAAAAAGACTACTCCACATTCACCTCTGGACCACAAGCCACGCTTTGTTGCAATTTGATAGTCGTCAAGGAGACGAACATCTGCAGGCACAATGTCGCCCCTTTGGAGAAAGATAATATCGCCCAGAACCAGATTTGCTGGATCTTCCTATCTCCACCGACCATCTCTCCGAACCTTGCAAGGTTTGGCATAACTTAATTACATTAGAGAAAAAAGGTACACATGATATTCCTTATTATTTTTTTAATAATATACAAGATGTTGCTAATGTTTTTAGGGGTATGTATGGTATTTTGATATTTTGAATGGTACTCATGAGACTAATGCTAGAAAAAAAGGCAAAAAAGGAAACTAGGAGAAACATTGTACCTTGGTTTTTGGTTTCAAGGCTCCAATTAGAGGTGCCTTTTCATTTCTCACTCTTAGCATTGCCACATAACAAGAGGTATAATTAAGCAATAAGAGAGATGTTATGGCCACAGTGTCATACAAGTATAGTCTATCACCACCGATGGCATACAAGGTGGCGGTTACAACTGCAGCAACCACCATGGCCCATGAGATGGGGTTCAGCATCAGCCTCATCATATACTTGTGCTCAGGTATGATTGGATCCCACTTCAAACATAAACATACTTTATTGATCCACCTCTTTCTTTTTGTATCTTCCTGGAATTAATTTCAATGCACAATTGCCAAATCAAACGAGGAGACAGGAACGAAAAACAGAAACTTGATGGTAAGTTCTTTTTGCTCCCATCACAATTTCTAGAAAAACACATACTTTGAACAAACTAAGAACAATGGCGATCGAACTTAACTTAAAAAGCTAGATAAACCATTGAATATGTTCAAGTTAGCAAAATTTCAGAGGACAATTGCGAAATCAAGCAAGAGAAAAAATAACAAAAACAGCAGATATAATTGATGCTAAGTTCAGTTAGCATGCCTTCTTTCTCATCACAATGTGTTCATGAGCAAAGTGAAAAATTAAACGAGGGAAAGAGTAAGACCTCTTTAGGCATTTCAAGCAAGTTGGGACCATATATCTGAAGGCGGTGAGCAGCCTCATCAGAGGAGAGTCCTTCTTCTCGATTTACTCCCAGGATTTGTATCAGTTCCTCAATTTCTAATGTCCACTGCCAAAGAACCAAGAGAATCGCTCAATGAATCCATGAAAGCTCAAGACCAGAAAGGAGTATCTCGCAAAAAAAATTAAAGTACCAGATTGTGCTTTTGGGCCTCTTGAGCAGCATCATTTTTTCTGGTATCTTGCTCATCGTCAACATCGACAATGTGATCGGCGGCGCAGGAGTGCGCCATGTGCGACAGTGGACTGCTAAAACCCTAGAATTCGAATTCGACTTGAGAAAGGAGAAGGAGGTACGCCTCTAGTCTCTACTCTCTAGTCCTAGTCCAGTCCTTTTGAAGAGGAAACCCGCCTATTTTTGGAAACTCGAGTATAAAAAGGAGAGAGAAGGGAAAGGGGGTGATATGGGCTGGACAGGTCAAATGGACAAGGAGGCTGCTTCTATCGAAGCATCAACTTCCTGCTTTATCAATTCAAGCCGTCTGATTAATGGGCCTAATTTCAGCCCAACAGTGTTACCAGTCATAACGACGTTTATATTAAGCAAATTAATGATGTGTATTAAGAAAATTAACAACATTCTTAATATCAAGCAAATTAATTGTCAATCCTGAAAGCCATGGGCTAAAGCAAAATATTGAAGTGGTGGGCATGATTTCGGCCCAGCAATGTTACCAATCATAAGAGAGGGAGTTAATTAAGTTTATACTGGGGGACCTTTGTTTATATTGAGGGGTCTTTTGGATGGCTGTGTTAGAAATTTCTAAAGAAATTAGATTTTCTGTAGTTGAATTTTCTATAGTTGTATCTATAATTTTAGTGTTTGAATGAAACAAGTTGAAACTACTATAATTCCAAATTTCATGTTTGAATTGATATAATTAAACCTAAAATATCATATACAAGTTAATCATTAACTTAACAACCTTTCTTTCTAGTCTTGTATTTTCTCCGTAAGTCGGAAGCTCGTAGTTTTGAGAGAAAACCGAGTTACCGCGGGTGGATGTGTGTGAAAACTCAAATTTTTGTAGTTGAAACAAATACCAACAATCTAAACACTCAAAAACTCTTAATTACAATAGATGCACTTTCCAACTACTTTACTTACCATTAGCCAAACAATCCCTAAGCTAATTAATCACGTTTAATTTTATTCTTTTTGTTTATCTATCCTTATTTTATTAATGAAGCAAGGATAGGGAGTTAAATTTATATTCGTTAAGAATTGGATCCGGAATCTGATATGTTTTTTACGGTATCGATCCAGAACTGATATAGAATTTCAATTTGTACGGATCCGAATAATTATCAAATATAGGTATCGTTTTTTGAATCCATATTTTGATATCTCAATCGATACGATACACTGCTTAATATATTTTCTTGTAATAAATATATAAAATGCACAACAATAAAAAAAAATTCTAAATACAATTAAAATGGGGAATTTCATATTTACCCTTCCAATAACTCAAAATATCATATTTATCCTTCCAAAATTGATAATATCATATTTACCCTTCCAAATTTTAAAATCTTTCAAATTTACCCAATGTTTAAAATCCTTCCACCTCTCCGTTGAAATTAACATCTTACATATGAAATTACTCTAATACCCTCTTCCCATGATGTTCTCTACCCTCCTACAAGTTCATAACAGTTCAAGTTTCACCTTATCGTAAGGAAAAAAAAGAACTCCAACTTAAGGGATAGTTCAGTCTCATCCAACTTAAGGGATAGTTCAGTCCTTCTGCAGTAGTACAAAAAGGATAGTTCAGTCTCATCCAACATAAGGGGTAATTGATCCAACGAGTGTATATATGGCAAGATAGGGAGGCATGAGGGGTCAAAATTGGGGAATTGTTTTGGAAGGCGCTTGTTTACATTGGACAATCAAATTTCAGATAAATGACATTATTACCCTAGTAATTAAGAGATAACATACATACTTGTTTTTGGTAAGATATATATCTTTCTAACTATGAAAGGATCATCCGTTGAAATTTGTAGTGACAGCCGGCATCGGGATGGCTGGCCGAAACCATCGAGATGTTGGGTGATGCATGTTCTCTCAGAGTTTTCACTCTCGGTGGTGGTGGTTGAACTCCTTGTTTTGGGTGTTGTTGGTGTTAGTGCCAGTGTAGGTACTGGTGGCAGCCATCTTTATCTGTACCGTTGTTGTAGTTTGAATCTCCTCGGTCGCAGCTGGTTCTTTCTCGGTCATGGTTTGCATTACCTCGACCGTGGTTTGGGTTGCCGTGATCGCGGTTGAGCTTTGGATTATAGTCGGGTATTTCTTCTTGTTCCTTAAGGGATATAGTGATACAGATTTGGCCAGCATCCTTCTACTTGAAATAAAGAAAAATAATCAACGAAAAAGAAAAATAAAAGTCTAATCCCCAAAATAAAAATTAACTGCCTTGCTTCCCTGACAACAGCGCTAGAAAAACTTGACGTATTTTTTGTGTAATGCTTTTCAAAATACCTTTTATACTAAGTTTTGATCACAGATGCACGATTTATGCATAGTAGGGATGTCGAGTCCACATAAAGGTGAAATTGATTTAAGTTTCTTAAACGTAGTTCTGATATAATCTTTATGGTTTTTGTTGTGAATTGAAATAAAAGAAAGAAAGAAAGAAAAGAAAAGTGGTCACTTAGGTCATCGCGGACGAGGCTGTCACAGGTCCTCGCCCGCGCTAAGTTGCTGTAGAGAGGATTCTAGGGTTAGAGTTCTTTCGTAGTCTATATCTAATCTCCTCTGTCTTCTCGGCATTGTTCTCATTTTGTGTTAGTAGGGGGTACTTCCCGCTGGTCGACGAATCTATGATCCGCCGTGCTCTTGTCCCCAACCACACGGGGGTCTCACTTGGCATCGTGATGTCTGGAGTAGGAACCTCTTGGGTTTTGTGGAAGCCCTTATGCGCCTATTCCTCGTGATCATTGTACCCCTTTCTCCTAACGCAAGGGGATGTCACTTATTCCTGCACGGAAGGACTGTCATTGACCCTTATGAAGCAGGTTATTTGATGACCCTGAGTCCTTGGTCCAGTCACTAAGGTGTCGCGACACTCATGCTTGAAAGCCACAAAGTCTTGTCTGTGGTGATCGGGTTGATTGATTTCACGTCTCGGCCTAACGCCTAAGAACTAAGTTTTACCTCTTGGTCCAACGCCTAATAATTAGGTTTCGCCTCTCGGTCCAACTAATAACCTGTATATTCGAATTTTACCTCGAGATAGAATAAGCACATAGACAAAATACTAAGTACAAGAATTAAATGAAACACATAAGATGGAATCAAAAAGACATCAAATCTACTACTTAAATTTTATCCTAAAAAGAGTTTAGTCACAAGAAGTCATAACTAAATCACAATACAAATAAAAGTATTTCAAATACTGGGGATTACTATGGAACATACTGCCTACTCTAGATTAGCTTATTAGAAGAGGATTCATCACCCCAAATGTGTGCCTACTCTGCTTAAATGCTGAGGAAAATGTTAAACACTTGTTCCAAGAGTGCAACTTTACACCATCGTGACCTCCCAAATGGGCTTATCGCAGGACATAATCATTACCCTAAATCTACGAGGCCAGAAAAAAAATCTGAGCAAAAGCAGATGTAGTGGCCTTTGAAATTTGGAAGGAACAATGTTGAGCAAAAGCAGGTTAAAGGCCTAATTTTGTGCGGAAGTGTGACTTTCGAGTTCTTAGGGTTTTGCAATGTTTAAGTTATTCCACTTTAAATTGGATGGTTGAATTAATTCAAATAATAATAAATAATAAAATTAATAATAGAAAAGAAATATAGATACCAAACACCGAGACTTGTTGACGAATTTTGGCAAAGTGGTTACGTTTAGTTTTAACCATCCGTTCTCGCTTGCAGCTCTTGCTGCCCGTTCACGAGCGCCTACTCTCCGAATATGTCTTTCGGCTTCTTGATTCTATTAATCCAAATAAGATTTTCTTTTACAAGATCACGATTCACCGTTCGCCATACAACAATTTGTAGCGAAGCAATGAAACAAACGTACAATCGATTTCTCAACAAACGACCGCTCAATAACGCTCCTAATGTCACACAAGATTTGGAGTAATTTTGATGAACACTTAAGAGAAAATTTTTTCTTTAGAATATTTAAATTAGATAGAAAAACAGATTGGAGCTTGACCCTTTTAAAGAGGGAAATTTAGCCCCACAAAAAAGGAATCCTGCGATCTTCAGTTCAGAACGGAACATGTTTCGTTCAGACTTTTAAATTAGATAGAAAAACAGATTGGAGCTTGACCCTTTTAAAGAGGGAAATTTAGTCCCACAAAAAAGGAATCCTGCGATCTTCAGTTCAAAACGAAACATGTTTCGTTCAGACTTCTAGAAATCCGTACTTCTGTTCAGAGCCGAAGGTGCCAAAAAACTGCCAGAACCAAATCTTGCAGTTCTATTCAGAACGGAACAACTTTCGTTCTGAACTGAAGCACTATTCACAGCCCAAGTCAGAATCAAATTTTGAGCAATTTTGACAAAAATTTTCTCTGTAAGTATAGAACTTAAATTACTTCAAAAACAAAGACTTTTACTAAAAGAACATTTGAACAATGCTCCAAAATTGGAACGCTAAGAACGCGAAACTTGAGGCTAGAATACGCGAAGCAACTCTTTGACAAATTCAAATCTGATCGAGATAGAAATTTTGCATGTCGACTCGAACTTGATAAAACTTTTGCACGTCCACTCGAACTTGATAAATCTCCCGATCTTAAACATGAAACTCAAACAATATTAGTAATTATATAATTGTTTTAAACATTATCAAACCGAGAATAACAGTCAAACAAATAATTTTATTAGTAATTCATCGGTTGCTTTTAAAATAGCTAATTAACCCTTTTTACAACGGAAACTTGAATAATTGTCAAAATAAATAGTTTCCTAAATACTAAACTTGTTTTAAAATTTCTAAAATAAAATATAAAAATAAATAAAAAAGTACATAATAATAAAATGTAATATATAATTTCCTTCTATTCTTTAATTATTTTTTTAATTATGGTTGAGTAAGAAAAAGCATCAAGATATATCTCCAATCGTAATATTTATCATCCATTTTACTTATATTTTTCTGTTCAACATGGGACATTTGACTCTGAGAGTAATAGGCCGAATTAGGCTACATCTAGTATATAGAGTATCGGTTGGACTGTTAATGAAATATTGGGCCGGAACAGAATAATCCGGTCCGAGAAAAATTATCAATACTTTTTTTTAAGAAACCCAATAGCCCGCCAAGAACCTTTCTCCTCCAATCCAAATTGTTCGTTCAAGTTCAAACCTGTTGTCTCAAGCTCGAGAGAAATTGAAAGTGCTAATTGACACCTCTTGGATCAGAGTTCGGGCAAGAAGCAGTTCACGACACTGGTGCAAGTAGTTGAGAGTGCTGGCTCTTGATTGATCTGCTCGTCTGATTAACTGGATCGAATAATCAGCAATACGTTTAATGACTTGAAGATGGAGGTCTGAGGTATTGGATCCGATCGGATCCGTGCAGAACCGATTCGAAACTTGTACTCAAATCAGCCAAGGATAATTGAGTCGGAAAAGACTGGGCGGCGAGTTTCTACAGCTCAGATCTGATAAAAAAGGTTAATGTGCTCAAGAAAATCTTGATTTCTTTCTACTGTTTCTTTTTTTCGATCTTGGTATTTCTTTGGTCTGTATCTAGTCAGCGGTTCGAATGGCCCTTTTGATACTGACTGTCATGTCCCGAGTGGACTGATTTTCAGTGAAATGAAGGTTTAATAGGGGATTTGGGGATGAATTGGTGAAATTAGGGGTTTTGAGGTGGAATTGGGGGTTAATTGGTGTGATTAGGTGGTAAGTAAGAATTGGGGAAAATTAGGGTTTCTGATACTGTAGGAAGAGAGAGTTTAGTGATAGAGAAGCTATGTATATTTGGAGATAGAGAAGATATATATTTATAGATAGATAAATAGATAGGTACATTGATAGATAGAGAGGGAGGAGGAGTGGGAGGTATTTTTCTATTTAGAGTTTCTTTTTTTTTTTATTTGCAAAAAATAGGGTTATCTTTTTTTAGTTTGCAAAAGTAGTGTTTTTGTCATTTAGATTGGCGCAAACTATTCAGATTGCCATTCTACTTGCCGCAACATGATTTCACCAATTAGATTTTTTTCAATTCAACAAGCTTCATTAGCATTACTCATTACGTAAGTGTTTAGCAAAAAAAGAAGTAAACAAAAATAGATAGCCCCAACTAGATTGGAGCTATCTGAATCTTCTATTATTATTTTTTTTTTGGTGTTAAACACCCTTTTTAATAAGAAACGCCATTGTAGTTGGTGAAATCATTTTGTGCCAACTAGAATGACATCAAAATAGTTTGGTCCAATCTGAATGGTGAAAATACTTATTTTTGCAAACTAAAAGCAGCAACCCTATTTTTACAAATTAAAAAATAACCTTAAATGGAAAAAGAACTCGAGAGAGAGAGAGCGTGAGAGAGAGAGAGAGAGAATCAAGATTGAAAGAGAAAAACAAAGAGATTGATTTTCTTTACATTTCTTATTGATGTCTAATACAACACTTAGAAGGGTATTTGTAACCCATTCTCAACCACTTTGACTAATTAACAAAGTTTGACTATTTTGACCTTACCAATAACAACTCTAATCATCCTAAACACTTCCCACGTTCACTCTGCGTAATATCTCCACAACTATTGTATTTATTATCATTTACATAATATTAATCTCACTGCAGAGATCCAGTAGTAATGGAGTTCACAGAGGCGTACAAGCAAGCAGGACCTTGTTGTTTCTCGCCTAATTCAAAATTCATTGCAATAGCTGTAGATTATCGCTTGGTTATTCGTAATGTACTTTCTTTAAAGGTTCGATCTTTTATTCTTATTAACCATTGTATCATTCAGTTTTGGTGTGTAGTTTTCGATTTAACGCCCTTATTCTCTCCTATGTATGAGGCAGAGACAAATACAGGATATCTTAATTTTCTTACTTTCAGTTCGTATTATTGTTTGGCTTTGTCGACTGCACTATTTACTGGCAGGTAGTACCATTTTGGCCATACTAATTTCTTGTTGTTGATTTGATGTTTAGCAATTTTCTATTCTTATTTTTTTACACTCCAATTTTGGTATGTATTGAGTACATAGGTTGAATTGGGTCAAACCAATGACAATTGGGGCACAATTGCACAATTTCCTGGTTAAAATTGAGGGAAGAGATAAGGTTTGATAGCAAAATTGAGGACTATTAACCTGCATTAGGCTAATTCGATTCATAGTTTCAAGATTGATGTGCAATGAGGCTTATTTAGTCTTAATTGCTTGTTTGGAGAAATGCTACCAAAATTAAAATTTATGTCACATTCTAACTGGTCTAAGTTTATGTAGGTTGAACAACTATACTCGTGCGTAGACAAGATAAGCTTCATAGAGTGGGCTCCGGATTCAGAGTACATTCTTTGCGGGTTGTACAAAAGGCCAATGGTGCAGGCCTGGTCTCTGGCCCAACCTGAATGGACGTGTAAAATTGATGAGGGTCCAGCTGGCATCGCTTTTGCAAGGTGATGATGTCATCATGATGTACCTTAGTTGCATAATATATAGATTTTTTTTTTCAATTTTTCATCTTTGTATATTTTCGCTTTCTTTGTGTTTCACAACTATGACTCTATGAGTAAGCTTGAGGTTAAGATGGTGAAATTGGATTGAATTTGTCATAATTGTGGTACAATTAGACAACTGAAGTAATTGCCTAATTAGTACAGACTTGGATTGAAGTAAGGCTAAATTGTAAATAAATTGAACCAGTATTATACCATATTTGTGGTGACAAGTACTGGTAAATTAGCAAAGGCTGATTACACACGAGGTTAAAACAAATATGTTCTCCTTGTTGAAATTATAAACTTAACAACTAACATGTCATCCTTTTCCTTGTCATCTAAACCTTAACCCTAAACCTAGATCTGAAATTGCCAGGTGGAGCCCGGACAGCAGGCACATCCTGACCACCTCCGAATTCCAACTCCGTTTGACCGTGTGGTCCTTGGTTAACAAGGCTTGCGTGCAGGTTCCGTGGCCAAAACATGCGGCCAAAGGCGTGTCTTTTACGAAAGACGGAAAGTTCGCTGCTGTCTGCACGAGGAAAGATTGCAAGGATTACGTGAATCTCTTGTCGTGCAATTCCTGGGAGATTATGAGGACGTTTGGTGTTGATACAATTGAGTTAGCTGGGGTCGAGTGGGCCCCTGATGACAGTGCTATAGTTGTTTGGGATTCACTTCTCGAATATAAGGCATCCTACCCACCCTTTCTTTTTGAATTTTGTTTTTAGCCATCAAATTAGTCAAATGTCCGGACTTGTTAGCCCTAAATGTTCAACTGAGTCCTGCTTAAGCTTCAATTTCCCGAATTGACCCAAATTGGTGGAATTAACCCTGAATTGTGCATTAAGTAGTAGTCTAGAAAAAGATAAGCAGAACTGAATATTTTTTAATTCTACGAATCCAACCTAGAATCAGCCCCAGGTGTATATGGCCTTGTGATGTTTTCTTTTTATTGCTGATCTGAATGTAAAATATTAGATCCGACTGCCATATAAAGTTGTTTAGGACTAGGTCTAGGTTGAATTCTATGTCTATAATGTTATTATTAGTTTTATTAGAAAAATGTTTGCTCAAACCCGTAGCTGTACCATTCAATCAGGGCTTTGCATATATTTATCTAGTTTCATCCACCATTCTAGAAAAAAGAAAAAAAATATAATGAAAGGAAATAAGAAAATAGTCCGGTCAAACAGTTCAAGTGTTATTTCATTTTCATTCCATGTTTTGCATGCATTTATTTAATTTGCATCTCCCATATGATTAACTGACTATATTCCAGGTTCTGATATATTCTCCTGACGGGAGATGCATGTTCAAGTATCAAGCATACGAATCAGGATTGGGTGTGAAAACAGTGGCGTGGTCTCCATGTGGTCAATTTCTGGCAGTGGGGAGTTATGACCAGCAAGTGCGGACACTCAACCATCTCACTTGGAAAACCTTTGCTGAGTTCTTGCACGTCCCTACAATCCGTCAACCCTGCAATGCTACAATTTTTAAGGTAAGTAATATAAGTTCAAACTTCAATAGTCAATACTTAAAACTGAGACTGATAGTTATATGAAAATGCTACACTGCATGATAGTGATGCATGATGGCAACAGGACGGGCCCAATGTTGAAATTGTCAAATTGAAATTTGGTACAGCTAATTTAAGAAATAATATTTACACTGTAGACCCTTCTATGCTTTCGTCATGCGTAATTGTGATGCATTGTAACAATTTTCATAGTTAAATCAATTATTCTTAATTTTACCTGTATTTTATGTTATCTAATTGTGGAGATTGAGATTTGTAGGAAGTTGATGAGCCTCTGAATATTGATATGTCAGAGTTGGGTCTTGGTGAAGATTTTGCTCATAATTTTCATGATGCTTGCCCTGGTACGAAACCTATCTCAAGTTTCATTGCTTACAAACTGAAACAAAAAAAAAATCCAAGTTTGATATATGTTGGTATTTAAATCACGATTTCTGATTCAGCATATTAATGTTGGTTATTTAAATCAATGATTACAGTTTTGGCATTTTTTATGTTGGGCATAAAATCAACTACTGCAGTTTCAGCCTAACACTTTAAGCCTCAACTAAGCTAGGGTTTCTATCCTACATAAATCTAGTTAAAGATAAAAGAAGCTAGAAAAACATAAAAGCAGATCACATTTGTTTTCATTTGAATCAACCACCCTCATCTTTGTATTCAGGTTATAACAATTAATAAAACATATAGCTCACAATAAAGTTTCAAATTATAGGAGTGGCAGAAGGAAATTGCAGAGTAAAATACAAAGTGATGGATTTACCGATCACTTTGCCTTCACAGAAGCCCGCAATTGATAAACCTAACCCCAAACAAGGCATCGGTAAGTTAAATTTCTCCTCCAATTCTCCACTATTTTATCCTATACAATTTCATTTTGTAAAGGGATTTAGATACTTTCTGACTTTTTTGAGATTGTATGATGCAGGTCTGTTGTCATGGAGCAGTGACAGCCAATACTTTCACACACGAAATGACAGCATGCCAAATGTCCTGTGGATTTGGGACATTTGCAGGCTTGAACTGGCCTCTGTTTTGGTACAAAAAGACCCAATTCGTACCGCCATTTGGGACCCCAATCACCCCAGACTGGTTCTCTGTACTGGGAGCTCATATATTTACATGTGGGGCCCGACTGGTGCATATTGTGTTAATATCCCCTTACTGGAATTCTCCATATGTGAATTGAAATGGAGCTCAGATGGTAACAGACTACTTTTGAAGGATAAAGAGACATTTTGTTGTGCTGCTGTTGTTGCGTCGGATTTGTCGGAGTCGTCCGAGGGTAGCTTGGAAGCCTCAGATGATGATGAATGATGTGTTTGTGACTGTTTGGCTGTATTTTAACTTGAAAAGGATGTGTGAAAAAAATAACTTGAATTACTTTTTATCAATGTTGTAATTTCAGTTTCTGTTGGTATGTACTGATACTAAATGAAAAACTTTTGGCTGATTTACAGATTTCAATGTGTTGGACACTCAACATCAACCTTAATCAGTTATCTAACTTAGGTGCCGCAGCAAAAATGGAAGTTAACATCCCCCTGGATTTTCCTTAAACCGTTCTTGATTAAACCTGTTATAACGAAAAAAGTCCAAACTAATATATCAAACGGTCTGTTATTTTGGGATTTCAAACTCAGCTCTGAATCAGCCATGTCAACATTTCCTGCATGTCCAGGCCATCTGGTCCTTTTAAATGCAGGAGAAGGCGAAGACTTTTGTCCAAACAGGTCAGTCATAAGTGACTGTTCACATGATCCGTCTCAACGCTTAGAGCAAAGCTATCAAACAATCTCTTATTTTTAAAGGTACCCATCATGAAAGCAGTTAGAGTTTTGTTGCCATGTTATTAGTTATGGCCATATGAATATATACTTTTGATTGAACAAAGTTGAAAAGTAGTTGCAAAATAAATAAACATAGAAGAGGAAACATTTCAACCCCTGATATTTGGCTGCTAATAGCACTGCCAGGGTCAATGCCGAGGACCACCACCACCACCTCTTATTCGATTGTGCATATCCAAATCTGTTTGCCCATTGGCCTGCCATCAAATCCAAAAATCAATGCCGATACACATGGGGACGTTGTACAATGATGGATAACGTGGTTCTCAGGGGCAATTTGGAAGGAACAAAATTCACGCATATTTCGTAGAATTGCCGACGGGCCACAAATCATCTTTCATCAGACGTTCCAAGACACGAAAACTTGGGAATAAGATGGCCTGTTGCAGTTTTTTTTATAAACCTTGTTGCAGTATTAGACTAACTTTTGGCCTCTGACCAGGTTTGCACAAATAACAATAACTAAATGAAACAAAATTATGGATCAATTTTAATGGAATAAGTGAACTCAACAATTTAAACCTTGATAATAAAATTAGTATAAGCTGCTGTAATATTTGAGCTTAATCTATCTTTAGATTGCTGGTTATGTTTCTAAAATTAACCAAAGAAAATAATTAATTAATAAAATAATAAAATAATATCGAATTGATATAAACCTTGATGTAGTGCGATTGAGTTGCAACTGCCTAAAGACAATGATGCCGCAAGAAGCAACTGGATGAATTATTTGTGCTAATTTTCATTTAGCTAATAAGCCCGTGAAAATTGAATTGAAGGTATTGTTCGAATTCCTTATGATATGCAATTGAAACAAGTTCTTGCTAATGGTAAAAAAGAAGGTATGAATGTGGGTGTTCTTACTTTATTTGAGAGATATGAATTAGCTCCTATCGAGCGCATTTCTCGTGAATTGAAAGAAAAGAGGTCTTACTCTTTCCCTTGATTACTTTTTAAGTTTGCTCTTAAAGAAATTGTGATGAGAAAGAAGGCCTGGCGAACAGAACTTATCATCAATTATCTCGTTCTTCTTGTTTCTTTCTCTTGCTTAATTTCGCACTTGTCTTGAAATTTTGCAGACTTGAAATTGAGCATATTCAATAGTTTACCTAGTTTTGTAAGTTAAGTTCGATAGGTATTGGTCTTAGTGTGTTCAAAGTTTGTGTTCTTCCGGAAATTTTGATGGCAAGGGAAAAAATAATTTACTGTTAAGTCTATATTGTTTCCTTCTCCTCTTTTAATTTGGCAATTGTGCATTGAAATTTATTCCAGGAAGATAAAAAAAATAAGGAGGTTGATGAATAAAGTATGTTTATGCTTGAAGTGGGATCCGATCGTACCTGAACACAACATTATGATGAGGCTCATATCAAATCCAATCTCATGGGCCATGGTGATTACTACAATTGTAACCGCCTCCTTGTATGCCATTGGTGGTGATAAGCTACATTTGTATGACGCTGTGGCCATAACCTCTTTCCTATTGCTTAGTTGTATCTCTTGTTATGTGGCTATGATAAAAGTGAGAAATGAAAAGGCGCCCCTAATTGGATCCCTGAAACAAAAAAACCAGGGTATGATATTTTTCTTACTTTCTTTTTACCCATTTTTCTAGCATTAATCTCATGTGCACAATTCAACATATCAAAATATCACACGTACCCCTACAAAACATTAGAAACATCTTGTATATTACCAAATTTTTTATTAAGGAATATCTTGTGTACGTTTTTCATAATGTAATTAAGTTATGTCAAACATCGCAGGTTTTGAGAGATGGTAGATGGAGAGAGGAAGATCCAGCGAATTTGGTTCCGGGCGATATTATCTTTCTCAAATGGGACGATATAGTGCCTGCAGATGCTCATCTCATTGATGACTATGAAGTTACAACAAAGCTCAGCACGTGGTCCAGAGGTGTATATGGGTCAGTCGTTTACTACCAACAGTCAATTCTTTTTCGGGAAGGTGTCGCTGTTGTGATTGCCACGGGCCATAACATTTCTCCTAAGTCTCCAAAGATGATGCCCAATTATTCTGGTTGGCCGGGTCAACTAAGGCGAGGTGTTGCCGTAGCTGGATACTTTTGTTTTGGGGTGATCATAATTGGGACTTTGATTGAGATAGTCGTGACATCGGCAAGGAATAAGTGTCGCTCAATTCTCCACGATCATTTGATTCTTCTAATTGGTGGTCTTCTGATGGCAATGCCTGCAGTTTTTTACCTATGTCTGTCATGTGGGTCCCGCAAGCTATGTCAGCTTGGGGTTTCTAGCAGGGGGACAGTGGGGTTAGAGGACTTGGCTGCCATTGATACTGTCTTTTTTAACATGACTGGCACCCTCACACTCAACGAGCCCAAGTTTGATAGGAGCAAGATGCAAGTATTCCCTAGTGATATGGATGTGGACGATGCTATTCTTGTAGCTGCAAGATCAAATATGAGAGAACGTGACTTGTATAAGGAACCAATTGATGATGCCATTCTCAATATGTTGTCCAACCCCGATCATGTAAATTTTTTTTTTGTATTACTTGATAATTATCTATCTAATGCTATCTCGTTTTTCTGCTAAATCATACATGTTTTTTCAACATCTTTGTGTCCTAGGTATTATCTTGTATAAAAGGGGAAAAAGGGCATTCTCCCTTCAATTGTTTTCAGAAATTATCTTCTTGCACATTTCGTCTTAAGGATGCTCGCTCCTGTTGTGCATTTAAGGGTGACCCGAAGCAGGTACGAACTTCCTGACACATTGCTAGATTGTGTGCTTTGTTTTTCGAGCTAATCGTTTCTTTTTCCTTCTAGCAGATAATGTGGAATTGTCAATGGCGAGATGAGCGTGAGAAAAAGGTAACCGAGACAATTGAACAGTAGGCTCGGGATGGGTACGATTCGCTGGCGATCGCGCTCAAGGTTAACAAGTTGCTTGATACAATTTTTTTCTTCTCTTGTCTCATTTTTTCCCCAACCCTTTTTAAACTTGAAAAAACTAAATATTTTTTTTTATCAAGGAAAAAGCTAATATTTAGGAATCTCAATTTTTTAGGATTCCCAAAGAGTACCCCCACATGGAAGCTCGTTGCCCGCACGCCATTCAAAGTTGATCTTAGAGAAGATTGTGTAGAAACTATTGGCAGCCTAAATGAAATGGGTTTGCGTGTCATCATTCTAACAGGTTATATACATATAATGATAGTAATATTGGTGTTTCCTAGATGAGTATATTTTTTCTATATAATTTGCCCAATTTCCTCGTTTCGTTATTAGGGGGTCGAAGTCCCATAAAGAAAGAAATATGTGCAAGGCTTGGAATGCCTTCTACAGATGTCTACTGCTATGGTGAAGATGATGATGATGTTGAATTATCAGATGGTTTACTATCGAAGGCAAATCCGATAGCAATTACACAGGTTTGAGACCTTCTATTCGAGCTTGTTCTTTTTCTCGTTGATATATAATTTGTCTGACTTTGTTTTCCATGGACCAGGGATCAAAGAGAGAATAGTGAGCTATGCCGTTATATAGATGGGTTATCGGTGTGCCATTGTTGGAGGAAGGAACGATATTGGTGCATTAGAACGAGCTCATGTAGCAATTTGTGGACCGAATGCTAGTGACAAGGCTAGGTGTCTTTCTGATCTTATGTTAACTACGACCAATTTATCTCCCTTTGTTAAATCTGCTCAAATAACCCAAGTAATTTCTGAAATGTTGACAAGCTACCTCGTGAGTCTCTTATCCTCTGCCATTTCACACTATTTATTCGTTCATAATCTATCTCAATAGGTTTCATTGATTTCTCGCAGATTTATGCCGTATCTTCTACAGTCCATGTTGTAAGTACCTACTTCAAGACTTGCTTTTCGAGATTATAGATATAGTAATATTGTAGCAACCCTTACAATAGATTTTCTCTTATTATATGCTCTAATCTAACTCTATTCTTTTTTCTATTTTCAAAGCTCGGCATCCTTCTTCTTTTGCTTATATGGAGGGTTAGCCTCTCATGGTTTCTTGTTTTAGTCATGGCTTTCTTCAACTACGGTAAGTTTTCACAAAGACAGCTGAACTCCACTTTTCTTTGTATTTTGTTTCTGTTCCTACTAAATTATTCAAGTTTACTGAATGATTTATACCTGAATGCACCAGGTATAGGATTTGCATTCTTAGGGGAAAGCACTTTCTGATCCAAGTCCCCGTTAAGATGGAAAGTCTGGAAGATGATCGCAGCTGGTGTCTCTTTCGGTTTCTACCTTTCTCTGACTACCATTATCTTTGTTTGGTCTCTAAATTTCTTCCCTGTAAGGACTTTTCACTTTATAGTGTAGTATTAATTTTCCTGTGCTTTTTTAAGTTTCAGTTTGATTAATGGCTTTTGTGCATATATGGTAGGGTGTGCTCAAAGTTAGGCCCCTTGATCAGAATTCGATAAAGGCTGCTTTGTTCCTCCAAACGAGTATTGCTAATCAAGCTGTTGTATTTTTTGCAAGATTTAGCAAGTTCAGCTTGGTGGATTGCCCTGGCCCTTCAGTTATCTATGCCTTCTTTGTCTTGCAGATGGTCATACCTTTTGAAGGCGTTCAACCTTCCATAATTACAAATTAGGAAGGAGATTTCTTAGGCATAAGTTTTCTTGGCAAGAAGATTTCGTTATTACCATGTATTTTTTATTTTTTATATTAGGTAGTATTGTATGACAAATTTAGTAACAGGAAAATGGTTTTTTTGGCAACTCTTCAGGTCTTGTCTATATAAAGGATCTATTAGCTATTGTAAGAGACAACCAATCAATTATTAATAAAGTTATTTCTTGAGTTGAGTACTACTCCTCTTGTATCGTATCTAGTCCTTATTCCTCTTTCAATTATTTGCTTTCGTACGCCATCAATTGGTACCAGAGCAGGTTCAATGGCTGCCGTCCGTCAACGAAGAGATCGTTACGCCACCGCCGCCCAACCAGTTCTCGAAACTAATGCGAGGGATCGCCTAATCAAAGAGATGAAAAGTCAGATACAATAACTTCATGAGCGAATTACGTTAATGGAGTCCACTGATCGACGCCGCGAACGCCGATTGAGGCACGATATGCCGAGAAGCACTGCTGACCGACACCGCGAACGCCGACCGAGGCACGGTAGGCCGAGCAGCACCGCTGACCGAAGCCGCGACTGCCGATCGAGGCACGGATTTTCTAGCAGCCCCGACCACAACATCAATCATTTCCATAATCGACAACTTGCCATCTTCAGCGATGAGTTCTCTCCTCTAGCCCCGCCTTCAGAGAGAGAACACTATCATAAATCGACTGATGTGGAAACTGGCATCCCCTCCGTTGACGTCGTCAACGATTATCCGAATCAAGAAATATTCATTATTAGAGAAACCCCCGTAAAAGAGATGATGATTTTTGACGCCCCAGCGATTTATGATGATTATCCAGAAGATATTCCTAGGGGACAAAAAATCATAGAAGAGATGATAAATTTTGACGCCCCAGTGATTTATGATGATTATCTAGATGATATTGATGAAGATTCCGGAGAGTTACTTGTGAAACAACGAGCTTTTACTATGAATTCATCCTCTAACATCTTTCACTCGCAGTGCACTTCTCATGGTAAGATATGCCAAACTTTTCTTAATAATGATAGTTGTGAGAATGTTGTTTCAATAATTATAGTTGATAAATTACTTTTACAAGATGAGAAACACCATAGATCTTATAAATTATCATGGATTCAAAATGTAAACTCTTTTAAAATAGGAACATGCTCTTTAGTGAGTGTTTCTGTTGGGTTTGAATACCGAGATGAAGTTTGGTGTGACGTGTACCTATGGATGCATGTCACTTATTCTTTGGAAGACCATGGCAGTATGACAGTAAAGTAAATTATGATGATTTTACGAATCCTTATTCATTTGAGAATGAAGAAAAAAAGATGATACTTGAACCGTTAAAATTTGAAGACCTACCCATCAAGTTATTGCAGAGAATAATATAATTCTCACCAAAATCCTATTTCATACAAAATTTGAGGAATTTGAGATAGTAAAATGGATTGTTTCTCGAAAAGAAAAGTTAGAAGTTCCAACAGAACCGAAATATCTATTTGAAGAATTCCAAGGCATTATCCTATATAAATTACCTACCGGACTTCCGTTTGTAAAAGATGTGAAATGGTATGTCACAAGATATCGAATTTTGCGACATAATACAAATCACGGAAGGAGCAATAGGAGGCAGTGTAAGCGTGGTAGGTTCGAAGAAGGAAATTTAGCAGGGATACATGTCAGTAAGGACTGCTTCACATTGAACCGACTTAGAAAGATCAAAACTCGTGCTGATAGCTCTGACAAGGTTCTTGAATGCATCAATGACAACTCTTACAAGATTAAGCTTCCAGAAAATTATGGAGTCTTAGCAATTTTCAACTTTAAAGATCTCACTCCAAATAATGAAGATGAAGAAATAAACTCGGGATGAGTTTACGCACAGCTGAAGCGAATGAATGCGTTCAACCTTCCATAATTACAAATTAGGAAGGAGATTTCTTAGGCATAAGATTTCTTGGCAAGGAGATTTCGTTATTATCATGTATTTTTTATTTCCTATTTTATTTTTTATATTAGATAATATTGTATGACAAATTTAGTAACAAGAAAATGGTTTATTTTAGCAACTCTTCAGGCATTGCCTATATAAAGGGCCTATTAGCTATTGTAAGAGACAACCAATCAATTATTAATAAAGTTATTTCTTGAGTTAAGTACTACTCCTCTTGTATCGTATCTAGTCTTTATTCCTCTTTCAATTATTCGCTTCCGTACGCCATCACATTTTCCTTACTATTCTTTAATAATCCTATATCTTTATTTTAAGGCCAAATTTCATATGTACCCCTGCAAAACCTTATAATTTCATGTATACCCCTACAAAGAGTGAACTATCACCAATATCCCATACAAAATCATTCAAATATCATGTATACCCTTACAAAAGCACGTATATATCATGAATGGGCTACAAATTCTTAAAATATCAACCTTGTCGTTAATATTCTATCAAAATTTGTCAATCAAATAACATCTATAATGATTGCATTATTATTAATTAGTTTATTAAAATATATAAAAAATTATATACTAATTTTTTATTAATATTTTTTAGAGAATTGTAAATTTTTTTCTCAAACATATTCATCTTGAACCTATTATATATAAATATATAAACTAAAAAGTACAAAAAGAAACTCAATATAAATTATTACAATATTTACATTGAGAAAAAAAATGAAAGAATAAAAAACAAAGTTAATATTAACACTAAGTATATCATAGGGGTATCTATGATATTTGAGTGATTTTGTAGGGTATTGGTGATATATCTTTTGTAGGAGTATACGTGAAATTATGATGTTTTGTAGGGGTACACGTGAAATTTGGCCCTATTTTAAATATACTACATTTGTAAAAACTTTCCTAAGTCCTTTATGATATAGATTGAATTTCTTTTTAAACTTATATTGTCATTTCAATCATATGCGTCAACAAATATTTTTTCAATGAAAATAAGCTACGTTAAGAGTTCTCTTGACATTTCTCTTTAAATGTAATGCAACATAATGTTGACTATATTTTCAAAATCAACAACAATATTTTGATAGTTTTATGAACAAAATCTGATACTGAAAAAACAATAAACAATAAGAGGTATTTTCGTCCATAAGAACTTATTTGACATATATAGGTTTAAAAAAACTTACAAAAAAAAAAAAAAATACAGAGAGCTTACAAAATTTTCAGAAAAGAGAATGGGTTTTTCAAACAAAAATCTTTGTTTTTTTTTTTTTGCAGGTTGTAACTTCAATTTCTATTTATGCCGATATAGATTTTGATGGAGTAAAGGGCATAAGTTTGGGTTGGGCAGCAGTTATTTGGATGTATAATTATCTTCTAATGTTAGTCCTTGGTTTGATCAAATTTATCACATGTCGTTACAGTGAAAAAGCTTGGAATTGGATTAGGTTTAAAGGCGCTCACATTATTTGAAACATATCGAGGGTTTTATGTTTTTCATGTATCAAAAGATATACATTTTCCTCTACATAATATCTACTTCTTTCTTGATTTGTTTTACATTGTCATCTTTGTAAAAAATATTCTAGGTATATTCTCCCCCCAGTTTGGATGCATCTCAATCTTAGTGCTACCCTTTTAAGGTAATTTCTCTTTATTTTTCTGATGAAGGATAGCTTTTATTTTTTTGTTCATATGTTGTGACGTTTTTTCTGGTTATGTTTGTAAATTATGATGGACACAGGTATTTTGAGAAGATGTCAAGTTGAAATTATGGAATTTGTACTCACTTTCATCTTGTTCAATTGAACATCAATTGTAAAGTCCAACAAGAAAACCAAAAGAAATTACAGTGAAAAATCAGAATACGTACTATTCTGGACATATCAAAAGGACAATCTCACTGAAGAACAAAGGTGCGACCTGGTATTTTGAGGTCCTCAAATTCAGGGATGAACAACAAAGAGGCCAGGTGAAACAAATCTTCAAAGAACAAAGATAAAATCTGATCTTGGAGGCCTTGTAAGAAATTTGTTCAATGAAATGATGGTTGCTCCAATTGACTCTTGAAAGCACAAAGATGAGAGAATAACATGTATTATTATAAGTAGTAATTTGTATGTTTTTCAAAACTAAGGTTATCAAAGAAAAATTGAATAGTAAAATCAGATAAGCATCAAAATATTGTAATAGACATGGTATTTCTATTCAATCCCTGATTCATTTTCGAAACCAATGTTATTATTTGGAATGCAGTAATAGTAGTGAATTACTAAATATTTTTAAGATTATTCTTGCATAAGGTAGAGTGGTTCGCCTTAGTATACAATTTTATGAATTATGTATAATATTCGGTGTGGTATAGATAATAATTTTATAATGTGTAATTACTTAAATAGAAAAATGTGATAGAAAAATAGGTAAATAAATTATATTTTTTTCTTCAATATATATTCTTAAGTAGTTTACTTGGTTATTTCGTATACGGGAATCTGAAAGCGCAACGGCTAGAGCGTGCCCATACCTGACGGGATTTTGTATATATTGTTTTCTCCGCTTTTCAATATACTGTTTTTTTTTTCAATATATTGTTTTCATTGTTTCACGTATAAATTGTTTACTGCAAATACATATTGTTTACATAAAATGAATTCTATATACTTTTTTAAGTTTTACATAATGTTTTATTGCATCTATATATTATGTGAAAAAGGAAGGCCTGTGCAACATCAGTTCTCTTTTGAATATTTTATCATATTTTCTTGGGTTGTACATGAAAGTTTTACTTTATTTGCAGATGTGCTAAATATAATGTCATGCAGAAATAACGATAAACGCCAGTATTATATGCTTCCAAATTTTTTGTGGATTGTTTATGGAACTTGTTTTAGTTAAAAATTTAAACTATCGTCAAAAAAGAAAAATGTTTTACTTGGTCAAAATATTATTTTATTAGTTCTTGGGTAAAAATTACAAATTTTCACTAGTAAATTTATATTGAATTAAAAGTATGACTAAATAAAGCATATAATTAGCTTATTTCAACATGATATTTTTTATTTAAAAATTTAAAACTTGAACAAAACTAAAGAAATAAAAAGAATACCAGTATAATTTGGTTAATTCAGTTTTTTCAAATCAAAACCAAACGTATTAAACCAAATAATTCAAACTTTTGAACCGAACACTTGATGTGCATGGGTCTCAGAGTGTAGAACTTGATTTTCTCCATTTCTCAACCATTTTTAGAGTTCTATATATGGATGGAATCAAGGAGAAGAGAGGAACATGGTGATGAACTCGGTTTGAACTTTTGGATGAGGAAGTTGATCACCGGAGTTCGAAGCAGTATATAAAAAAATAGTACATTGATGAGCGAAAAAAAAATATATAAATTCTAAACTAATATATAAAAACAATATATATGTCAAACAACAAAAATAATATATAGAAAAAATATATTGAGAATTCGATCAATTAAACATTAAAAAAAAAGAAAAAATATATTGAAAAGTGGAAAAACAATATATACAAAATTCGGTCACGTTTCATGCTCTCTCATGCCGGGCTTTCACATTTCACTTCTAAAAATGATAAATATTTTTATTATCATTAAATCATAATCAATTAAGAAATAACAGTCAAAATTTAATAATAAAATTATGGGGAATTTAATATTTACCCTTCTAAACACTTAAAATATCATATTTACCCTTCCAAAACCTTAAATATCATATTTACCCTTACAAATGTCAAATATATCATATTTACCCATCTGATAGATTTCACCATTAAAACTAACTTATAAATATAAACTTATCATTTTACCTTTATCCTTCATTCATTTCTTTCTTCTAATTCATCCTACTCCTTTTCCAATCGATCCTTTCCACACAACATTTCACACCATGCTCTCTCTCTCTCCGGATTGTTTAGATTGATAGAAGAAAATAAAGAAATATACTCTCTAAATTATTTATTGAATGTGAAATAATCTCTTACAATTTCTTTCTTTTCTATTTTGAAATTAAAATACAACCATATTTATATAGTTATACATGATGTATTTTAATATTCATAATACATTAAAACTAGACATAAAAATTTTTATCTACCAACTAAATGACATTAACACGCATAAATGTCTAGTAACTTCATTATTATCTCTAATTCTAACTCCCACTAATGGCCATACATATTTTTAAAATTTTTCTTTTAGGTTTATTTAAAATTACATTAAATAATTAATACAAATATTAAGTTTAATATTCCAACATCCGGCCTTAAACTTAATATTTTATCCCGTCTTGCATCTCGAGAAGATTCTTAAGCTTCTTGAAAAGTTTCACCGTAAAAGTTTGGTGAAGATATAAGCTACTTGTTCTTTATTCGCCACTTGAATTAACTTCACTTCACCATTTTCACATATTCTCGAATGAAAATGAGACCGTACATTAATATATTTACTTCTCTCATGATGAACCATATTTTCACTAACGCAATAGCCGACCTATTTTTGTCATAAAAAAGTTTGTTTGTTTTGAGTCATTGTTTTTCTGAAGTTTATTTGTCCTTTTTATTAGTGTTTTCAGTCAAAATTAGTTCAAAAATATAAAAATTGATTTTTCCTTCTTAAAATTTTGGTTTCTTAGATCAATTTCTACATAGCCCCATTCTTGTTTATATTTTCTGAGATATAGTCATTTTTATTGATTAATTGCGGCCTATAGGAGAATGAATATGCCAAATTCGTGCAGAAGTGTGGATCTGACTTTTAGGGTTTTACGACTTTTATAATCTTAGACTTTAGATGGATGATTATATAAATTCAAAGTAAATTTAAGATAAATAAATAAAGAGAATAAACAAAGATACCGAACACCAAACTTATTGACGAAGTTCAGCAAGATGGTTGCTTATGCTTTAACTACCATTCTCGCTAGCAGCTCTTGCCGCGTTCATGACTTACTCTTCGGGTATGTCACCCGGCTCCTTAATTCACTAATCCAAATAACGTTCTATAAAACTTGACTCAACAATCGCTTTACAAACTCATAGAGATTCTTCGAGACTAAACAAAACGATCTCTTTCAATTAAATTAACCAACTAACATAATCTATGGCCTCTTAAAAATAAAGCTCCTCCTAAATCTAATAACCCCTTAAAAAAATAAGATTTCACAACAAATGACTTTTATAACTAAAAACTTCATAATACAATTTTGGGTTTTAACTAACTGTTTCAAATAGGTGTTTTTACACCAAATTTTCATAAAAATAAAGTTTTACATTTTTGAAAAATCCTTTTTATATTTTTGAAATATACATATAATCTTTAAATAAGTTCAAAAGCAATAGTCTCTAAAAGAAAATTGAGGATAAGACATAAAGCGCCAAAAGTATATAATGAGTGAAAGCAAGAAATTTAAGCTTCGAACATGAATTACATAACTTCGACCAAGTGTCAGATAATATGAGAAGATGTTCGTGACTTGGTGAAAATATAGTCGACTTCAATCCGATTAGCCAACTCGTTCAATTCCTTCATGTGACCTTGATTTGTGAAATGACACAAGTCGCGTAGATTTTCCACGTTTCTTCATTGGTTCCTGTCAAGTTGTCCAATTTTCCTGTATCTAAAAGCAAAACTTTCTCGATACACAAGTTAGATCCATCAAGATAAAATTTGACCGTAACTCCCCTTAAGAATATGACTAATATGAATAATTAAAATTTGGGGGGGGGGAATCAAAGCGTCTAGATTGATTTTGATTCCTACTCATTTAATGAGGAGTTACTTTTAACATTTCTATCTATCCATAACCACATGTACTTCAGTGAAGTATTATTTTGTGCAAAGGACATTCTAAGAAAATGTGACCAATTTTACAACAATAATTGCAAAACATACAACTAGGACTCGCGATCTTATCAATCTTCACGAAATGAGAATTGTAATCGTATGAAAATTTGGCTTATGAGTGTCAATCAATCAGTCCGTGATTCCAGCTCTCTGTGTTTCTTTTCTATTTTGGACGCCTTTGAGCCGCTCCACTCGAGTCACGATTTCCTGTGATTCATGCTGCTCGTGATGGTGTTATGCCCTAGACCAAAGTGTTTGTGACCTAGATGATGGATTGTAATAACAAACATAATATTTATTCTAAGAAATTTCATATAATATGTGCGTATAGGTTATTTTAATATAATTAAAATAGACCATGAATATGCAATTCAGCTTTATATCATCAAAGTGCATGACTTTGATAGTAAAAGTATAAAGTATTATGAATGCTATTCTAAATCGTCCCTGATCATTTATAGGATATTTCTGGAGACAAATATACTTGCGGATACATATAAATATTTATTTATATACAAGCTATAAATGTACACCAGTATATTAGTTGATTGATGATCATGTTTTACTGATCATGGATAAATAGTTATCAAGTCATTAACATCAGTATATATTAGAGACGATATACTGGACTGACCCGCCATAAGAATGCTACATGTTTTACGTCATTAGCGATTCTTGTAACATAAAGTATTTATAGTCCTTTGACCCGAGATTGTCTCGGTTCCCAACATGAGTAATTTTTTACTTTAACATAAACTAACACTGCCTTTAACCGGGTAGTCATAATGGTTATGATTACGTATTTAATGAATCATGTAAAGAGATGAGTGCAATCAATATGGGATTTGTTCCTCTCATAAATGAGAGAGATATCTTTAGGCCTCTTGATGAATTGAACTGAAGAAATGTATGGCCATACTAAAATGAATTAATAAGAGTTATTAATGTCATTTGTTCTTGTTCAGTTTAATTTGGGATCAAGAATTATTAATTCATTAAGGATTGCGTATTACATGCCTTATGATCGATATAGATATCATGTGACAAATGGACTAAATACGTGATTGTTGATTAGGTAAATCGGATCACCAATATTCACTTAAATTGGGTAGTCATGATGACTTGCTAGATATAGACTGTCAAGTCTATTGCCAACATTAAGTGAACCTACAGGGTCACACACAAAGAACAAACTGAAACGGGCGCAAACAATCCTAGCGACTTATATGATGAGTTGCATAAGAATGTCACAAAATATATTGTCATCTTATGTGATAAGATGTGATATATATGTATATAAAGACTATGAGCACAAAAGATCATGTAATCTAGAAGAGTCTAAATGATGGCATATGGATAATGATGAGTGATGTCATGCACATCTTTTAGTGTGAAGAGACATGACTATTTATCTCTATATAAGAACATAGAGGGCTCCAAATTCACAACATAACACATCATTCTCTCTCTCATTATTTCACATTCTCTTTTGTGAGACAAAAGAGAGAAAATATACTTTCCAATTTGTATGACAAAATTATGAAATGGTGCTTTCTTTTTGTATGACAAAAACGAAAGAGTGCGATTATATGAGAGGAATTATATACATCTTTTGTGAGATAAAATAAGAAGAAGAAGAAGAGTTTTCTTGTGCAAGAGGAGAATAAGTTACTAGCCTATATATTGTTCTTCTTCCAGTTTTAAGAAGTTTGTTCGTGTGGATACCGGTAAAGGCGTTCGTACTTTCGGCGCTTATGATCTATTCGGCCTAAGAAGATGAGAACGGGTTGTTGAGAGTTTCGGTGGAGACCGATTGTGTGTGCGGTAGATAACTTCCGCACGATCCGACCTAGACGGCCTAGACGGACGAAAAATCGGTTAGGATGGTAACCGGTTTAGTGGCGCATGGACAATACGCATGGTTTGAGCTTCATGGATTAAGCGTAATCCGAAAGGTATCTTTAAGATTAATTTCTTTGATATAACCGATACGCACGGATCCTTGGATTGGTTTTGGAAGAAATTTTATTTTTCCGTTACGTTATGCACGTTCGAAACCCAACAGCTAGGTCAAATAATACCGCGCCCGCGGGTGGGACTGCGGTGTGATGACTGCTCTATGTCTCTTTTGTGTCCTTTTTGGCATTTTGCTATAATTCATGCAATCATTTATGATTCTAGAAGTAACTTCATTCGTGGTTAAAATTTAGGTAAGATATTAAAATACTAATCAAAGTATATATAATAAGGTACAAGATAGCGGATAAATATCTATATGAATTACCCTATAAACATTTTTTTGAATTCTTCTTGTATTCGCTATGGTGTGAAAATAAGATGTGCTCTTATCTCCTAATTTTAGCCATATGCATGAGATATTGAATTACCCTATCAACTTAAATAAGATATTAAAATACTAATCAAAGTACATATAATAAGGTACAAGATAGCGGATAAATATCTATATGAATTATCCTATCAATCTTTTTTTGAATTCTTCTTGTATTCGCTATGGTGTGAAAATAAGATGTGTTCTTCCATATGCATGAGGATCTCTGTTGTCAGTTCTCCTTCCATGTTATTAGCAATTTCCTGTGCTTTTTGTTTGACCTGGATTCTGAGCTTGTGTTACAGATGAATTGTCTTCAAATTTATTTTTTGCCCATTCAGATAAACCTTGTATAATCGCATTAATTTTGCCATTAAATTTTTTGGCTTCATCTTTGTGCCTTCCCATTCTCTCCTCTACCTGCCAGATCGAGGAAATAATTTCTTTGGCTTCTTCATATTTAAGCCAAGCCCTCTCAATTTTTTTGTGTTTTAGGTCTACTAAAAGAAGGAGATATAATTTCCAACTTTAGGGGGCAGTGGTCGGAGGTAATTAAGGACAGATCCTTCAGTGTTATCTGAAGGTTGTTGTTTAAAATTTCGTGGGAGACGAAAGACCTATCTAGTTTTGAGAAGGTTAGTTGTGGTCTCTTATTTGACCAGGTGAATGTACATCCTTTAAGTTATAACAACATTACAGATCATAAATGGGAAATACGAACCAATTGATTGAGTTCAGGAGAGAATTTGTGAGTTGAGAAACTTGGTCTGTTTGTTAGAAAACCTAGCATCTTTATCCTTTGAAGTATCCAGGCCTGTAAATCGACAATTTAATGCTTCAAGTTAAAAACCTAGCAAAAAATTGAAAAATTCAAGAAAAAGGAAAGAAACAAAGAAAAGTGTTTTTAATCTGACCGAAAGAATCCTTCGACTTACATAGTGTTTGGCAATGGAGAGCTAAGGTTTGGCGACGGAAAGATATGTTTTCGAGAGGCAGAAGAAAATTGTCGATTTTGGTTTTGAGTTCCATGTTATTGGGAAGGAGCGCGAGAGAAAGAAGTTCTGGCGTTTCCGGGAGGAGCAGTTGGGAGCGAATATGAGAGAGAAAGAAAAGCCGACGATTCATGAAGTGATTGGTTGCGAGTGAGAGAGAGAGAAAATCAGGCGGATCGGGATGGGGTGCTAAGAGGGAGAGAGGAAGAGGAAGAGGGGGAACTGAAAATAGAGTAGCATCACATTAATTGTGGTTAAAATCAATCTTATAATTAATCCGATGTGATTAGGGATGGGGTGCTAAGAGGGAGAGAGGAAGAGGAAGAGGGGGAACTGAAAATAGAGTAGCATCACATTAATTGTGGTTAAAATAAATGTGATTAGGGATGTTCATTTGGTCGAATCGGTTCAAACCGAACTAAATCGAACCGAAAAAAGATTGAACCGAATTTTGAACCTAACCGAAAATGGTAGGGCACTCACTAATCTGATTTCAGCATTAATGCTGAAAATTAAATAACTATGGTTAATTAGTGGTTTATTTCTCAAATTTATTGATATTCTGAAATAATTTATTAACATATTATTATATAATTTGTTATATAGTTATTCGTTTTTCATATCTGGTTTGGTGAAAACTATTAAAAATCTTTGGTTTCTTAAAGTCAATGCTATTAT
The DNA here is from genome assembly GCA_024447665.1 of Juncus inflexus. NCBI lineage: Eukaryota > Viridiplantae > Streptophyta > Magnoliopsida > Poales > Juncaceae > Juncus > Juncus inflexus. The sequence continues at coordinate 13,157,222 of JAJHPC010000003.1, read as the reverse complement.
GTTGCAATCTAGACAATATTATTAAAATAATTTCATTTATAATTTGTTATATTAATATTTCATATTTTAGTTTTCTCTTTATCATCTATTTTTTGAGAATCATAATATAGTTTGATTTCTCAAGTTCACTAATATTCTTTGACAATTATTAGTACATCATTTGATGAGGAAGGCGGAGACATCGAAAGTTTTACTGTTTTATTTTGTTACACCCATAAAATGTAAATGTCAAGTATAAATAATGAACGGATGAAAAACATTATGGTGGCCCATTCTTGTGAGATGTAATTTTTTGGAAATAGAACCTATCATTAATGTATATGAAGCAATTGTGGATTACTAGAGAGCATTTTCATAAAAAATTTACCTTAACGGCTTCATAATTTTAAGAGAGAGAGAAAGTTTACATGGTCAACCCCAATATACAAGCTTTCATAAATAAGATGTATTACTTAAACAAAACGTACGCCTAATTAATTTTAATCGGAAACCTAAGCATATTTGGATGCAGCAGTCCTGTGAAAGATAAAAAGGGTACAAGTTAGATTCAACAGATATTCTAGAAGGGTAGCATTGAGATGCATCCAAACTGGGGTAAGAAGATACCTAGAATAATGTTACCAATTGGACAGGTCAGGTCATCTCCATCTGAAAAACAAGAAACAATATTGCAAAGATATCAATGTAAAATAAGAAAGAAGAAATAAAAGTAAGAAAGAAAGAAAGAAAAAAAGAAAGAAAAAAAGAAAGAAAAGAATAAGTTAACAAACCATAAATATTGTTAAATATTGTGTGATACATATGAAATAATCGGGGCGCCTTCAATCCTAATCAACCTCCAGGCTTTGTCAATAGAACGGGAGATGACTAGTTTGATCAATCCCAGGATCAATAAGAGAAAACAATTGTACATCCAGCCCAACCCCAACCCCAACCTATACCCTTGACTCCATCAAAACCCAAATCAGCATAAACAGAAACTAAAGTTGCAGCCTGCAAAAAAGACATCATGGAAACCATTTTCATGAGATAATACTGTCGCACATGCAAAAAAACATAATAAGAAAAAACTCTGACAATCTGCAAAACAGAGAAGGCACCCAAAATGGTAGGGCACTCCACTAATTTGCACTTGTTACAACTTGCAAGAAACACAACAGCTTGATTAGCAATGCTTGTTTGTAGGAAGAGGGCAGCTCTCATGCCATCATCATTAAGGGGCGTAACTTTGAACACACCCTGCCACAGAAGCACAAATGTCACTAATCCATTATTAGTTTGATAAGCACATAGAAATTAATAGTGTAAAATAAGGTGACAACTCCTTACAGGAAATAAATTTAAGGACCAAACAAAGATGATGGTAGTCAGAGAAATAAGGCAACCAAAAATGACACCAGCCCCGACCATCTTCCCAACTTTCCACCTTATAGGCAACCTGGACCGAAGAGTACTTTCCCCTAAGAACGCAAACCCTAAACCTGGAGAATTCAGATATAACATCATCCAATAAACTTGAGTAATTTAGTGAAACCACAAAGAAGGCAAAAAAAGAAACAAGTGCAGTTAAGATGAAGGCTCTCTCAGAAAACTTACCATAGTTGGAAAAAGCCATTACTAAAACAAGAAAACATGAGAAGCTATCCCTCCTTATAAGCGAAATAAGAAGCATTCTCAACTTTGAAGATAAAATGGAACAACGTTAGAGCATATAATAAGGGAAAATCAATTGTAAGGGTTACTACAGTATTATATCTCATAAAACATGTGCTGAAATAGGTACTTACAACATGTACTGTAGAAGAAACGGCATAAATCTGCGAGAAATCAATGAAACCTAATGAGATAAATAATCAACGAATGGATAGTCTAAATGACAAAGGATAAGAGACTCACAAGGTAGCTTGCTATCATTTCAGAAGTGACTCGGCTTATTTGAACAAATTTAACAAGGGGAGATAAATTGGTGGTAGTTAACACAAGATCAGAAAGACATCTGGCCTTGTCACTAGCATTAGGTCCAGAAATCGCTATATGAGATTGTTCTAATACACCAATATCGTTCCTTCCTCCTCCAACCATGGCACACAGATAACTCATCTCTGTAACGGCATAGTTCATTATGTCCTCTTTGATCCCTGGTCCATGGAAAACAAAGTCAGACAGATTACATATGAATGAGAAGAAGAGTAAGCTCACTACAGACAGAAACATGTCTCAAACCTGTGTTAGCATCAGTAATTGCCATCAGATCTGCCTTTGATAGTAAACCATCTGGTAATTTAACATCGACATCCCATACCCACAGCAGTAGACATCATTAGCAGGCATTCCAAGCCTTGTACATATTTCTTTCTTTATGGGATTTCGACCCCCTAATTAACAAGACAAACCGAAGAAAGTGGATAGATTAGAAAAAAAGATACTCATTTAAGAAACACCAACAATACTATTATTATATAATTATATGAATCTGTTAGAATGATGACACGGAAACCCATTTCAGTAAGACCGCCAATAGTTTCCACACAATCTTCTCTAAATCATCTTTGAAGGGCATGAGGACAACGAGCTTCCATGTGGATTCTCTTGGGAAATCCTGAAAATTAAGAATACAAATTAGCTCTTGCGACTTAACAAAGGGTTGGAAAAAAAGATTGACACGAAAAAGAAGGAAAAGATTTCGATGGGGGTAACTTGTTAACCTCGAGTGCGATCATCAACGACTCGTAGCCATCCCGAGCCAAGTCTTCAATTTTCTTGGTTATTTCATACTCATCTTCGCAATCACAATTCCACATTACCTAAAAGAACAAAGAAAAGGTTAATCCTAAAAATAGAGAATGACAATCTGCAATATAAGCAGGTTTTTACCTGCTTTGGGTCACCCTTAATTGCACGGCAGATGCGACCATCTTTAAGACGAAAGGTGCTAGAAGATATTTTCCGAAAAATATTGAAGGGAAAGTACCATTCTTCCACTTCTATGCCAAATAATGCCTAGGACACGAATAAGTTGAAATATAAACGATTTAGAGGAAAAGAGAGATAGCACTAGATCGATAAATATAAAGTGAAACAACAAAAATAAAGTACCTGTTTAGGGTTGGACACATGTTGGAAATGGCAGCATCGATGGGTTCCCGAGACAACTCACATTCATTTAGATTCGTTTTTGCCGCTACAAGAATAGCATCGTCCACATCCATATCATCAGGGAACACTTCTATCTTGCTCCTATCAAACTTGGGATCATTAAGTGTGAGGGTACCAGTCAATGTTAAAGAAGACGGTATCAATGGCAGCCAAGTCCTCTAACCCCACTGTCCCTCTGCAAGCAACCCCAAGCTGACATAGCTTACGGGACTCACATGACATACACAAGTAAAAAACGGCAGGTATTGCCATTGGAAGACCACCAATCAAAAGTGGTCGTGGAGAATTGAACGACACCCGGGCTTCCTTGCTGATGTCATAGCTAGCTCGATCACAGTGCCAATTATGACCGCTCAAAAGCAAAAGTTTCCAGCTGTGGCAACACCCTGTCCTAGTTGACCCGGCCGACCAGAATAATTGGGCCTTGCCTTTGAAATATTACGGCCCGTGGCAATCACAACAGCTACACCTTCCCCAGAATGCAAAAGAATCTTGGTAGTAAACGATTGACCCTTCTACACCTTTCAACAACCTGCCAAGCATCGTTTCAATTTCACGGTCATCAATGATGTAAACATCTGCAGGCACTACATCACCCCATCTGAGAAAGATAATATCACCTGGAACCAAATTTGCTGGATCTTCCTCTCTCCAACTACCATCTCTCAAAACCTAAGCAACGTTTGACATAACTTTCGTTATATTAAAAACGGTACAGATGATATTGCTTATGTTCCCTAAGTCTTACATTATGCATGATATTCCTAAAGTATTGTACGATATCCATGATATTTGATATCTTGCAACCCTACGTGAAATTGCTGAACTTTTATTGCTCTAGTGAAAGCGGTAAAGATGGTATTCCTTATGTTTCTAAGTTTAACATTATACATGATATTCCTAATGTTTTGTAGGGCACCCATGATATTTTGATATCTTACACCGGTACACATGGAATTTCTGCTAGAAGAAAGGCAAAAATAAAATAAGAGAAACAATGTACCTTGGATTTTGGTTTCAAAGCTCCAATAAGAGGCTCCTTGCCATTTCTCACTCTTATCATTGCTGCATAACAGGAGGCATAATTAAGCAACAGGAGAGATGTTATAGCCAGAGAATCATACAAATAGAGCCTATCTCCCCGATGGCATACAAGGAGACAGTTACAATTGCCGCAAAAATCATGGCCCATGAGATGGGGTTCAGCATCAACCTCATCATATTCTTGTGCTCAGGTATAATTGGATCCCACTTCAAACATATACATACTTTATTGATCCACCTCCTTCTTTTAGTATCTTCCTGGAAGTAATTTCAATACACAATTGCCACATCAAACGAGAATAAAGGAACAAAAACAGAAACTTCATAGCAAGTTTTTTTTTGCTCCTATCACAATTTCTAGAAGTACTCAAACTTTGAACAAACTAAAACCAATACCTATCGTCTTAACTTACAATACTAGACAAACTGTTGAATATGCTCAAGTTCGCAAAATTTCAGTACAATTGCGAAATCAAGCAAGAGAAACAAACAAAAGAAAGATTAATTAATAGTAAGGTTAGCATGCCTTATTTCTCATCATAATTTCTTCAAGAGCAGAGTGAAAAATTAAACGAGGGAAAGAATTAGACCTCTTTAGGCATTTCAAACACATTAGGGCCATAGATCTTAAGGCGCTGAGCAGCCTCCTCTGAGGAGAGTCCTTCTCGATTTGCTTTGAGGTATCGTATCAGTTTCTCTTGTAGTAATTTCTCCTGCCAAAGAACCAAGAGAATCGCCGGATTAATCCATGAATCCTCAAGACCAGAAAGGAGTATTTTGATAATAAAGTTAAAAGTACTAGATCGATCTTTTGGGCCTCTTGCTCATCGTCTTTTTTTCTAGTCTCTTGCTCATTGTCAACATCGACAATGTGATCGGCTGCACAGCCATGATCCATGTGCGACGGTGGAGTGTGTTAGAGTGCGACGGTGGAGTGTGTACAGTTGTATCGATTAATTATATGATAGATTAGATAGATAGTTAACTCTATAAATAGAGTATCGTTGTAAAGCTTAATCAATTCAATCAATACTAATCAATCTAATTAACAAACACTTCTCTCTTCTCTCTCTATACTTCCACATTTATCATGATATAAAGAGCAAATTATTGCTTCCGCTTTTCAAACTCTCCAAATTTCCTCGCCCAAGAAAGATTTTCATTCAGATAAGGTAAACTCGCCCTCTCTCTTTCTTCTAATTCTCTTCATCAAGAGTGCTGCAATTTGCACCTTTCAATTCAAGAATAGTTCAAGAACTGTTTTCTTGAAGAAATCTCATCAAATCTTGATTGAATTCTTTCAAGAATTCGTCAAGAAGAGGGAGGTGTTCGTATTAATCAAAGAATTAGTGACGAAGTGTGAGGTGTTGTGAGGCGTGTATTGACTAAATTGTTCACAATCAGTCAATATTCGATCAAGAATCGATCAAGACTTGATCAAGTATCGATCAAGACTCAATAAAGACTCGATCAAGAATTAGTCAAGAACTTCAAAAAATCAACGAGTATCAGGTCGTTCCTTCTCTTTACCTCTTTCCTCCATCCCTTTTTTTTCCGACAAAATAGCTTCCGATTTTAAATGTTTTCATTTCGGGCAATTGGTCAATCCTGCCAATCCTCAACTGGACTCGTTTTTACGCTCCGATCCTGGTCTAGATAATATTTTGAAGTAATTTTTTGAGCCTTTTGCGGCACAATTTGAAAAGATGAATACTTTTTACGCGTACCGAAAAAGAGAAAAAGGCGGTCAAGAAATTAATGCGAAAACTACAAAATATGGAGGTGTCAAGTGCCAAATCTGCAAGAAGCGTAACCATATTGTGCTCCATTGCTGGAAACGGTTTGACCAAAACCCGTCAACCGCTCTTCTTACAGAACCGCCTAGTGGTTCATCGAACGAGTGATTTCTTGATTCAGGCGCGTCCAACCATATGACTGCCAACCTAACCGACCTCTCCACTCGTGTATCGTATTCGGGAAAAGACCTCATTCAAGTCGGTAACGGAGCAGGTATACCGATATAAAATATTGGTGAGACGGTTATCAAATTGCCAAACGGTTCGTTGGTGCTAAAAAACGTTCTTCACATACCCTAAATCACGAAAAACCTCATTAGCATCTAGCAACTAACACGAGACAACAATGTTGTGCTCAAATTCCAACCCTTCACATGCTTGTTCAAAGATTGTGCTTCTAACAACATTTTACTTCGTGCGGTTGTTGAGAACGGTCTTTATCGTCTCTTCAAAAAACCAGCACCAACAATCCAACCCTCCGCGTTTCTTGGTGAGCGGGTCTCAGCGGATATATGATATAGGAGGTTGTGTCATGCTTCTTTTCCCATCGTAAAAAATCTAATGAAGGCAAATAGTTGTTGTATTCAAATAAAAAGTTGGTATTTTGTGATGTGTGGTATGTTAGCAAGGCGCATAAGTTACCATTTAATCAAGCTATGGCGCGCTCCTCAAAACCTTTTGAAGTGATCCACTCGGATGTGTGGGGACCGGGTCCGGTTCTCTCCCATTCGGGAATCCGCTACTTCGTGCATTTCACGGACGACTACTCGCGCTACACATGGATCTACTTTCTTAACTCCAAAGACCAAGTGTCTCAAGCATTTAATCTTTTTAAATCTGAAGTAAAAAACTTTCTCTCATGCTCTATAAAAATACTTCAAACCGATGGCGGCACCGAGTTTAAGCCTATTGCGCATCTTTATCCCTCTATATCTTACATCACCACGTGCGCTTACACACCCGAACAAAATGGGCTAGCCGAAAGGAAATATCGGTACATCGTTGAACTAACCCTATCTACTATGTCTCAAGCATCTATTCCACTTCGGTTTTAGGATGACATGTTTTATAATGTTGTCTATCTCATCAAACGATTGCCGAACTTTGTAAGTCCACAAAAATCTCTCTTTGAAATTGTCTTTCACAAAGAATCAGATTATATCTTCTTGCGAGTTCTTGGTTGCTTGTGCCTTCCTTACACACCACCATATAATTCGCATAAGTTAGAGAATCGGTCCTTACCTTGTGTGTTTCTGTAGGATTAGTGACCTAGGCCAAATGTCTTTGTACTAGGAAATAGATTATGTATTAAGACATTATTATTTATTCAATAAAGGTTGTTTCTTATATATCTGTGTGTAAGGGTTGTGAATGTAAATCTTGTTGGGAAATCCATAGCCATGTACGTTACATGCGCAGCGGAACCTATGGATTTAACCCGCCCTAGGATGTACGTTAAGGGAATAAAAGTACGAGATTAGCCATTAAAATTTATACCTCGGATCTTCCTGATCCGCGAGACAAGGAACGGATGTAGGTCTGAACTTTACTGACTCGCAACCGTCTCCTTCCCGAAGCTCGGCTCGCCAAGCTCCTTCCTATTGCTCGGCTCGAAGAACTCCTTCTTGAAGCTCGGCTCGCGAAACTCTTCTTGAAACTCGGCTCGAGAGATAACTTCTTCTCCTAGGGATGAAGATAGATCGTTCACAAGTTCTCAAGGTAGAGAATCTCTACTCGTATCCAAGCGAACTTCACTCGAACGGAATAACCGGACTTGACTAGACAAGTCCGGAAATACTTTCCGAATATCTCTCAAAACTCTCTCTCCCTTTTCTGTGTAAAGACAGCCTCTTAGGGTACTGAATTGTATATCAAATAGAGAGACCATGTCCTTCTATTTATACTAGAGAGAGAGGCGAACGATTGCTCAGATACCATAACTAAAACCCTAATCTGTGCCTATCCTGTTGCCAACGGAACTATTCCGTTGCAAACGAAATGGAACTGTTTTGTTCAATTAATTATCCAATAATTGATTATTTCGTTCACCAATTTATACATCATATGTATACCTGTTTTGAGGCATATTCATCCCATACGAATCGAGTTCATTGTGTGACCGTGTAGGTTTCATTTAACGCTGGCAACGATCTTCTAAAGATCATAAGTCATAAGTAACCTCTAGACTGATGACATGACTACCCATGTTAAATGAAATGATCAGCGATCATAAACCTATCTGAATAGACATTTGCTTATTCCTTTTGTTCTACGATATACGTCTTGATCACAAGGCATGGTAATATGTCATCCTTGAGTTTGATCAAAGTTTCTTTCTTGATCGAGAATTAGACTGAGTAAATACAAAATGATGTTAACAACACAATGTTCATCAAGGGGCCCAGAGATATCTCCCTCATGACGAGAGGAACAAATCCCATCTTGGTCACTCACATTCCTCGTCATGATTCAGTGCATACCTAACGATGACCCTAATGATCATCCCGTTACGGATGACGTAAGATCATATTAAAGTATGCAGTTCCTCATACAGGAATCCATGGTGACCTCAGGTCATAGGAACAAGCACACTATTCATATGAGAATCACTAATGACATATACCATGCATATTCTCATAGTGTGGTCAGTCCAGTACGTGTTCTTTAACACGTACCTATATTCTAGACTTGACATCTCTATGTCCATGATCAGCAGAACATGATCATCCAGCCTGCGAATATACTAGTGTGGATATGTAGCTTCTTACCTGAAGTATGTCTATCTCTATAAACATCCTACATATCACTAGGGACAGTTTAGAATGTGATTCATTGGTTCACAGTTCTACTATCAGAATCACATATTCTGATGACGTAAACCCGAAGTGACTTTCTTGGTTGATATAAGAAATATACATTCACAACCCATACACACATATATATAAGAAATAACCTTTATTGAATAAATAATGATGTCTTAATACATAATCCATTTCCTAGCACAAGTACATTTGGGCTAGGGAACTAATCCTACAGTTTCCCACTTGCACTAGGCCAATTCTAAGCATCTTATGCCCATAGACCTAACATGACCCTCATGCTTTGCTTGCGGGAGTGGTTTAGTTAATGGATCGACGACATTGTCGTCCGATGACACTCTACACATTTTAACATCACCCCTTTGTATGATCTCTCTGATTAGATGGAAGCGTCGCAGTATGTGCTTGGACTTTTGGTGAGATCTCGATTCCTTTACTTGTGCGATCGCTCCATTGTTGTCACAATATAGATCCACTGGCTCCGAGATACTCGGAACTACTCTTAGCTCCTCCAAAAAGTTCTTTATCCAAACGGCTTCTTTAGCTGCTTCTTCAGTTGGCTATATACTCTGCTTCCGTTGAAGAATCTGGCACAGTACATTGCTTGGAACTCTTCCATGTCACTGCGCCTCCATTTAGGCAAAATAAATAACTTGATTGCGATCTGAAGTCATCTGAGTCTGTCTGGAAGCTTGCGTCAGTGTAACCCTTTACAACGAGCTCGTCTTCCTGACCTCCATAGACTAGGAACGGGTCCTTAGTTCTTCGTAAGTACTTAAGGATTCTTTTAACAGCTATCCAGTGACTTTCACCTGGATTAGACTGGAATCTGCTTGTTGCGCTCAATGAGTATGACACATCCGGTCTAGTACATATCATGGCATACATGATAGATCCTATAGCCGAAGCATATGGGATCTTAGTCATGCGTCTTCGTTCCTGCTCACTTATAGGACACTGTGTCTTACTGAGAGACACGCCATGTGACAAGGACAAAAATCCTTTCTTGGATTCTTGCATTCTGAACCGTTTCATTACCTTGTCTATGTACGTACTTTGACTCGGACCTATACGCCTTCTAGATCTATCTCTATAGATCCAGATTCCTAGCACGTAGGAGACTTCTCCTAGGTCTTTCATCGAGAAACTATCTCCCAGCAATTTCTTGACGTTCAATAATGTTGGGACGTCATTTCCCATGAGTAATATGTCATCTACGTAAAGCACCAGGATACTACCGTGCTCCCACTGAACTTCATGTAAACACAAGGCTCACCTTCAATTTTGGTAAAACCAAAACTTTTGATGACTTCATCAAAACGAAGGTTCCAACTTCGAGATGCTTTCTTCTATCCATAGATGGATTTCGGAAGCTTGCAAACCTTACCAGAATTCTTAGGATCGACAAAACCCTCGGGTTGCATCATATGCACGTCCTCGGTCAGATTTTCGTTTAGGAAAGCTGTTTTGACATCCATTTGCCATATTTCATAGTAATAATATGCTACTATGGCTAACAAAATTATGATGGATTTAAGCATAGCTACAGGTGAGAAAGTTTCGTCATAGTCAATACCATGAACTTGTTTGAAACCTTTCGCCATAAGTCTTGCTTTGTAGGTTTGTACTTTTCCATCCACGTCAGTCTTCTTCTTGAAGACCCACTTACATTCGATGGTCTTCAAGCCTTCGGATGGGTCAATCAAATTCCAAACTTGATTGTCTTGCATGGATTGCATCTCGGCTCGCATGGCCTCTAACCATTTTTGAGAGTCGGGACTATTCATAGCATCTTGGTAGGACGTGGGCTCATGATGAATCCTACTAGATCTACGTTGAGTCTGTTGTGTTTCAAGCTCACCAACTCTTCGAGAGCTTGTTCGGTCTTCCATCACTGGTTTTGTAACTGTAGGTGAGTCTCGAATTTCTAAAAGTTGTACTTTACTCTCACTGCTTCTCATAGAGACAAATTCTCTTTCTAAGAAAGCACCATTGTGGGCAACAAACACTTTGTTTTCCGATGGGTTGTAAAAGTAATATCCTCTTGTCTCTTTAGGATATCCCACGAACAGACACTTATCGGATTTGGGTCCGAGCTTATCGGAAACTTGACGTTTGACATAAGCCTCACAGCCCCAAATTTTAAGAAAAGATAACTTGGGGCTATTACCCGTCCATATCTCATATGGTATCTTTTGAACCGCCTTTGATGGAATTTTGTTCAGTATGAATGCAGCTGTCTCAAGAGCATAACCCCAGAAAGACATTGAAAGATTCGCTTGACTCATCATCGATCGAACCATATCCAATAAGGTTCGATTCCTCCTTTCGGACACTCCATTCCACTAAGGAGTTCCTGGAGGAGTCAATTGTGAAACTATTCCACATTCTCTGAGATGATCCTCAAATTCCTGACTCAGATACTCGCCTCCTCAATCAGATCGAAGTGCTTTAATTTTCTTGCCAAGTTGATTATGTACTTCATTCTTAAATTCTTTTAACACTTCAAAGGATTCAGACTTGTGCTTCATTAGGTAGACATAACCATATCTACTGAAGTCGTCCGTGAAAGTTATGAAGTACCGATACCCACCTCTAGCGGGCGTACTCATTGGTCCACATACATCAGTATGTATGATATGAGTTCTAATAAGTCATTGACCCTTTCTCCAACTTTTGTGAAGGGTTTCTTAGTCATCTTGCCAAGTAAACAAGACTCGCACGTCTCAAATGATTCCAAATCAAATGAGTCTAAAAGTCCATGAGAGTGGAGTTTAGAAATGCGTTTCTCATTTATATGGCCTAAGCGACAGTGCCAGTGGTATGTTGTATTTGAGTCATTCGGTTTAAATCGTTTAGTGTTAATGTTATATATGGACCTATAATTCTCTTTCTTAAGATCTAGCACGTAATGACCTCTTTCTAATAGAACTCAAGGATGACATATTACCATGCCTTGTGATCAAGACGTATATCGTAGAACAAAAGGAATAAGCAAATGTCTATTCAGATAGGTTTATGATCGCTGATCATTTCATTTAACATGGGTAGTCATGACATTAGTCTAGAGGTTACTCATGACTTACGATCTTTAGAAGATCATTGTCAGTGTTAAATGGAACCTACACGGTCAAACAATGAACTCCATTCGTACGGGATGAATATGCCTCAAAACAGTTATACATATGATGTATGAATTGGTGAACGAAATAATCAATTATTGGATAATTGATTGAACGAAATAGTGTCATTCCGTTGGCAACGGAATAGTTCCGTTCCCAACGGAATATATATGGAAACTATAATAACCTTAACTGCCAAGTATTTCGTTATGGAAATACCTATTCTGTTGGCAACGGAATAGTTCCGTTGGCAACGGAATAGGCGCAGATTAGGGTTTTAGTTATAGTAACTGAGCAATCGTTCACCTCTCTCTCTAGTATAAATAGAAGGGCATAGTCCCTCTATTCGATACACAACTCAGAAGCCTTAGAGGCCGTTTATTACACAGAAAAGAGAGAGAAAGTTTTGAGAGATATTCGGAAAGTATTTCCGGACTTATCTAGCCAAGTCTGGTTATTCCTTACGTCTGAAGTTCGCGTGGATATGAGTAGAGGTTCTCTATCTTGAGAAATTGCGAGTGATCTATCTTCATCCCTAGGAGAAGAAGGAACTTCTCGAGCCGAGCTTTAGGAAAGAGTTTCTCGAGCCGAGCTTCAATAAGGAGTTCTTCGAGCTGAGCATCAGGAAGTAGTCTCGCGAGCCGAGCTTCAGGAAGGAGACGATTGCGAATCAGAATAGTTCAGATCTACATCCGTTCTTCATCTCGCAGATCAGGAAGATCTGAGGTATAAATTTTAATGGTTAATCTCGTACTTTTATTCCCTTAACGTAGATCCTAGGACGGGTTAAATCCATAGGTTCTGCTGCGCATGTAACGTACATGGCTTTGGATTTCCCAACAATTTCTTGGATATGCGCCAAACCAAAAGGGGTACAAATGTCTTCACATACCAACAAATAAAATTTATGTGAGCCGTCATCTCATCTTCAACGAAACATACTTCCCTTTTATGCATGAAAAAACTCCCACATCCTCTCAAACCTCTTCTCCTCCAACTCAAACAACTTTCACCCTTCTTGCGTCAATTCCTTCCAATGAGAGTTCTCCCTGCCCTAATGAGTCTTCCACATCTTCACCCGAATGTTCTCAACCATCGAGTGAGGATACTTTGCCTCCCTCTTCCTCTTCTATGCCACCGTAATCCTCTCATCCAATGGTAACTCACACACGAGATAACACAAGGTGCACGCGACAATTTACCGATCGTATGACGTATGCAGCCACCAAACGCCACATTCCAACCAATCTATCCGAACAAGAAAGTGAACCCACATATTTTACCAGTGTCAACAAAGACCCAAAGTGGTGTGCTGCCATGTAAACCAAGTTTAATGCTCTTCTTGAAAAATGAACGTGGGATCTTGTTCCCTCTCATTCTTCTTAGAATCTAGTTGGGTGCAATTGATTGTTCAAGGTGAAGAGAAATGAGGATGGATCAGTAACGTTACAAGGCGAGACTAATAGCAAAAGGCTATCACCAAGAAGAAGGGATTGATTACAACGAGATATTCAGTCCAGTAGTTAAGCCAACCACCATTCATGTAGTTCTTACCCTTGCTCTCTCAAAACACTTGGCCAGTGCGACAACTCCAAGTAAACAATGCATTTATCGATGGAGATCTCGAAGAAACGGTATTCATGCAACAACCTCCTGGTTTTGTGGATGATTCAAGACCCACCCATGTGTGACTCCTCAAAAAGGCTGTTTTCGGTCTCAAACAAACCCCACGTGCCTAGTTCACAAAACTCAAAGGTTCTCTCTTGAGTCTTGGTTTTGTTGGCTCTCGCACTGATACTTCTCCCTGAAGGAATTATGCCCTAGGCCAAAATGTTGGACTAGAGATTAGATTATGAGAAACATGTTTATTCAGTTCATATATGAATGAGTGTATGGGTGACTAATATGTTTACATATATTAGATCGACCATGAATGATACTTCAGGTTCACGTCATCAGAATACGTGATTCTAATAGTAGAACTGTGAACCAACGAATGACATTCTAAACCGTCCCTAGTGATATGTAGGATGTTTATAGAAATAAACATACTTCAAGTAAGAAGCTACACATCCACACTAGTATATTCGCAGACTGGATGATCATGTTCTGCTGATCATGGACATAGAGATGTCAAGTCTGGAATATAGGTGCATTTTAGAGAACACATACTGGACTGACCACACTATGAGAATATGCATGGTATATGTCATTAGTGATTCTCATATGAATAGTGTTCTTGTTCCTACGACCTGAGATCACCATGGATTTCTATATGAGGAACTACATACTTTAATATGATCTTACGTCATCCGTAATGGGATGATCATTAGGGTCATCATTAGGTATGCACTGAATCATGACGAGGAATGTGAGTGACCAAGATGGGATTTGTTCCTCTCGTTAAGAGGGAGATATCTCTGGGCCCCCTGATGAACTAGGACTGGAGAAAATGCATCGCAATGCTCAAAATGGATTAACATGTGTTGTGTATATCATTTTTTATTTACTCAGTCTAATTCTCGATCAGGAAATAGACTTTGATCAAACTCAAGGATGACATATTACCGTGCCTTGTGATCAAGATATATATCTTAGAACAAAAGGAATAAACAAATGTCTATTCAGATAGGTTTATGATCGCTGATCATTTCATTTAACATGGGTAGTCATGACATCATTCTAGAGGTTACTCATGACTTATGATCTTTAAAAGATCGTTGCCAACGTTAAATGGAACCTACACGGTCACACAATGAACTCCATTCATACGGGAAGAAAATACCTTAGAAACAGTTATACATGTGATGTATAAATTTGTGAAAGAATAAAGAATTGGACGCTGAAATTTTACATATGCTCAAATTGTTCCGTTCCGGTCGACCGGAACTAAATTTTACATATGCTGAAATTCTTCCAGCCAACCGGAACAAAGGATCCGGCCGATCGGAACTCTGGTGGCTAGAAGGGTTTCCTTACCGAAACTTGCCATTCTTTCACCCCTCTCTCTAGTATAAATAGAGGGGCATGCCCCCTCTATTAGACATACAATTAGAAGCCTCAGAGGTAGCCGTAATACCAAGAGAGAGAGAGAGTTTTGTGAGGGTTATTTCGGAAGTATTTCCGAACTCGGCGAGTCCGGTAATTCCGTCTGTCTGAAGTTCGCGTGGATACGAGTAGATGTCTTATACTTTGGAGATTAGTGAGCGATCTAGTTCTTCTTCCCTAGGAAGAGCAAGGAGGTTCGTGGAGTTGGGCTTCAGGAAGGAGAAGGTTGTCAGTCATAATAGTTCAGACCTACATCCGTTCTTCGTCTCGTGGATCAGGAAGATCCGAGGTATAAAGTTTAATAGTTAATCTCGTACTTTTATTCCCTTAATGATGATCCTAGGGCGGGTTGAACCCGTAGGTTCCGCTGCGCATGTAACGTACATGGCTACGGGTTTCCCAACACTCTCCTCATTCGGATTCGAGACAACGAACTTCTAGTACTCTTAGTATATGTGGATGATACCCTCATAACCAGAAGTAATCCGGTTTCAATTGAGCAACTCATCCAGGATCTAAACGCTCAATTCTCATTGAAAGATCTTGGCCCCCTTCACTACTTTCTTGGCATTGAGGCACAAAGGGTACAAGATGGGGTTCTACTCTCCTAACCTCAATAAATCTTGAATCTTCTTAAGAAGGCCAAGATGGAAGGTGAAAAATCGTGCTCTTCTCCCATGGTTGCTGGAGAACAACTCTCCAAATTAAAAGGAAACCCAATGGAGGATCCAAAACTCTAGCAAAGCACGGTTGGCCCACTTCAATACGCGACAATCACAAGACCAGAAATTGCCTTTGGGGTGAACAAAGTCTCCCAATTCATGTACTCACCAACCGATATCCATTGGGTCGCGGTTAAGTGTATCTTGCGATATCTCAAAGTCACAATAATCCATGGTCTTCTTCTTCGTTCTTCTCCATCTCTACGACTCCAAGCCTTCTCCGATGCGGATTGAGCTGGTTGTCTAGACGATAGACGGTCCACGACCGGATATTGTATTTTTCTTGGTCCCAACCTAGTTTCGTGGAGCGCAAAGAAGCAGGCAATGGTAGCTCGATCTAGCACCGAAGCGGTATATCGCAGCCTTACATTGGCTACCGCGAAACTTGTTTGGATACAATCCCTACTATGCGAACTCCATATCCTTCAAAAGGAAGTCCGTATCCTATGGTGTGATAACATTGGAGCGACATATCTAGCTATAAAGCCAATGTTTCTGTTGGGTTAGCGGAAAAAAAAATTTCGTCCAAAACCAATTTGAGGATCCATGCGTATTGGTTAAATCAAAGAAATAAATCTTAAAGATACCTTTCGGATTATGCTAAATCCGTGACGCTCAAACCATGCGTGTTGTCCATGCGCCTCTAAACCGGTTACCGTCCTAACCGATTTTCGTTCGTCTAGGCCGTCTAGGTCGGATTGTGCGGAAGTCATCCACCGCGCACACAATCGGTCTCCACCGAAACTCCCAACAACCCATCCTCATCTTCTTAGGCCGAATAGATCACAAGGGTCGAAAGTACGAACACCTCTACCAGTATCCACACGAACAAAGTCACCATGCCAAAAAGAAATGGCAGCTTAGGTATCCCGGACCTTATTTCGCAAAATAAATCCTTACTACTCAAGTGGTTGTGAAAATTAGATGACAAAAATGGTCTTTGGGCTACATGTTTAAACCTTACTCAAGGGGTCATAGATACTAACTCACTCACCCAAATACCACCCATCTACTCTTCCTTCTTCTCGAAAGACCTCCTTAAACTCATGGTTATCCATAGACCATCAATGTAAGTAGACCCACTCACCTCAAGAGTGGTCTGGCGATGGACCAAAAATGGTAAATATTCCTCCAAATCGGCCTACTCCTTTGTTTGGGACTCCGGTCTTCGTTGTCAGTGGCTAGAATATTCACCTTATAACCACAAAGCTTATTATTTTTATTGCTTTCTTTTTTCGAAAAAATCAATGGGAAAATGCGGGTCCGATACTTTTACGGTAAAAGCATTTGATAGTTGGAGAAAAGTTAACAATAGAATAAAGTGTGCCTTTTTATATCATATGGGCAATGATAACAACTCGGCACATAATTACTCAATTCAATCTCATGAAAAGTTGAAAAATATGCCAAGAAATATTTGACAAGTAATCGAGAATCACTCTATCAAAGAAGTTTTAGATGGCCGGTTATGGCTTAAAAATTCAATAGATGAAATTTGTTGGCTTACATTTCAAGCTTATCCTTTGAGGGGGGCATGACGAAACACCGAACTCTAAAAATAAGGGAATTTTTTTTGAGATGGTAGAGTTTTTAGCTTCATATAGTGATGAAATAAACAAAGTTTTTTTAAAGAATCCCCCTCTCTCCCCAAAATGCCATTGATACTTCACCAGAAATTCAAAAGCAAATACTAAATTGTTTCGCCAAAAATATTCAATTATCAATTCGTGAGGAAATTGTTGATGTGCATATTGTTTGCTTTTTCATGAATCTAAAAGAGAGCAAATGGGTATTGTATTAAGGTTTATGGATAAAAATGGGTGCATCCGATTATATTTTTTGGATTTGGTGCATGTGAAAGATACAACTTCCATAGTGTTAAAAGAAAATATTTTAAATGCTTTATCTCATCATAATCTTGCGGTCCAAAATATCTGAGGCCAAGAATATGATGGAGCAACTAATATGCATGGCTAGTGGTGCAAGATTTGATTTTAAGAGAATGCCCTTATGCATATTATGTTCATTCTTTAGCTCATTAATTACAATTAGCTCTTATTGTTGCATCGAGAGAAGTGCCCGATATTCACGCATTCTTCCAAACTTGTCATTCATTGTCAACGTTGTTGTTTCTTCTTCGAAACACAGTGATGAATTTAAAGAAGAACAAGTGCTAGAAATTACACATTTAATTGAGATTGAGGAGTTAGAAACCGAAAGAGGGCTCAATCAACTCGGCACTTTGCAACGACTAGCTGAAACAAGATGGAATTCTCATTTCAAATCCATTTGTAGTTTAACAAAATTATTTAGTCCCACTTGTTGTGTTCTTGAAAGCGTAGCCGGTGACGGCAATTATTCTACTCGTGTAAATACAAGGTCTTCTCTTAAAACACTTAAATCTTTTGAGTTTGTTTTTATTCTTCATGTGTTATAGGAAATTATGGGTTTAACCGATATATTATGCAAAGCTTTTCAAAATAAGTCTCAAGATATTTTAAATGCATTAAATATGGCTACTAGTACAAAATTATTACTCTTACAATTGAGAAATAATGGATGGAAAGATCTTACAGAAAATGTGAAATCTTTTTGTCAACGCCATAATATCCTAATTCCAGATTTGGATGTCTTGTACTCAGATATAATTTGTTCTCGCCGGATAAAGAATAAGGTCACGGTTGAGCATCACTATCGTGTTGATATATTTACAGGCGCAATTGATCAACAAATTCAAGAGCTAAATAATAGATTCGGTGAACAAGTAACTCCACTTCTTATTTTGAGTAATTCATTGGATCCAAAAGATTCGTACAAATCTTTCAATATTAATGCTATATGTGAATAGGCGAACAAATTTTATCCGATAGATTTCACTTAACATGAAAGAGTTGTTTAAAGCACCAATTGCAACATTATCAGATTGATGTGCCGAATAATCCCGAGTTACGACATTTGTCTATAATTTCTGATTTATGTCAAGCTCTAGTGCGAACTCAGAAATTCGTGACCTTTACCTTAGTTGATAGACTTATACGTCTTGTTTTAACTCTTTCGGTTTCAACTGCAACTACTGAGCGTGCTTTCTTGGCCATGGAGATAGTTAAAACAAGCTTGCGTAATAGAATGGAGGACGATTTTTTGACAGACTACTTGATAGTGTATATTGAGAAAGAGATTGCCGAGACTTTTTCGATGGACAAGATAATAGAAGATTTTGATCTGATGCAAACAGGATGGGTTCCTCTACGCATTAAGTAAATCATAATATTTAGAAATATTTTTTTTGTTAGGTTATAATATTTTTGGGATGTTGATGATAAACAACAATATTATGTATTTTGTTATTTTATATTTATATGTCATGTATTTTGTAACTTGGTCCCTCTAATATAAGTTTCTGGCTCCGCCATTGGTGGACGACTAACCCTCATAAAGTCAGTCTTACTCTTGCTATAAACCATGAAATGTAAGTTCTATTCTTTCGTATGTGGCTCATCGATGAAATTAATCGATTAACGAGGGCTTTTCTTTGGAGAGGAGATAAAAAATACTTGGGAGGGCATTGCTTAGTCGCATGGGAACGCCTATGCTTGCCAGGGGTTGAAATTACTTTGATAAAAAAAACAAAATATTTCACTTCTTTTGAGATAGCTTTGGATTTGGAAATCCGACCGAAGCAGTCAATGGGCGCAAACCTTGTGTGTGCATCGCTATCCTTCTCACTCTCTCTCTCTCTCTCTCTCTCTCTCTCTCTCTCTCTCTCTCTCTCTCAACTAGCCGAATTATTACCTATCTTCAATGTATCCATTTCCTATGAGTTAGGAACAGGTACGACTACTAATTTCTGGAACGATATTTGGGCTATGGAAGGCATGTTCAAATCCTTCTTCCCAATGCTCTACGGAATTATAAGAGATGATTCTCTAACGGTGGCACAAGTGCTAGATGGTGCAATTACTTTTCAAGATCTAATAGCCTCCAACGATATAAGGATACGCTCGGAAGCACGATATAATTTTCTTACTCTCACACTTATGAATCCCTCCTCTCAACCGGATAAACCTAGATGGAGGTGGAAGATCTCGGAGGAGTTCACAACTAAATCGGCTTATAAAGTGCTACATTTAGCGCGCTCCTTGGCCAAGGAAAATATGAGATTGTGGAGAATAAAATGTCCGGAGATGATCCAGTTCTTTGAATGACAAATGTTGCTCGGTCGACTAATGACTCAAGAAAATCTCCTTAAAAGAGGATGGCCGAACCAGGATGAATGCACTCTATGCAGGCAATATGTCACCGAAACGGCAAATCATCTGTTCCTCCATTGCAATCTCTCACAACATATTTGGTTACGAAAATGGTTCGATTTGGACCTTGCATTGGATGGTTCGATTCTGGACTTCACAAGGAGTGTCCATGGAGAAAGAACAACATCGTCGATGGGACACGGAGTGGATAAGCATGTGTTAGAATATTTGGAAGGCGAGGTACCAACACATATTCCAGCAAAAGAGGCCATCTCAGATGGCGATCCTAGCATAAAGCAATCAACAAATGACAAATTGGAGATAATACTGCTAGGATGAAGAATTCTGAGCTAGAATAATAGAAACCTAGTTTTTTCTTCTAACCTATCTATATAGTGGTTTCTCTTTAAATTCTTGTACAAACTATTTACTATTATTATTAATTAATGTCCTGCAGCTTAAAAAAAAAATTAGTTTTTTTGAGGGCCTTTTTTTTTTGAAATGGTCTTTGGGCCACATATCTTGGGCTGTCCCTGATTTAGGCATTTTTTCTCCAAAAAATGTTAAATTAAAAGCAGAGGGGAATAAATAATATTTCTCATATTCACACAATATAAATCATATGTACGCTTATACAATCTTTACTGCAGACGTATACCCTATGGGATATGACATGTTTGATATACCCCATCTCTCCAATCCTCTCTTCTTGAAGCAAACAACAGAAACAGGGAGGAAGGAACTGAGAATCAAACTCAAAAACCAAAATCAAAACCGCCAAACAGAACTAAAATCACAGAAATCGAACTCAGATCCATTCACATCACAAACCCATCTTCAAAATTGGTTCATTTTACCCGACCCTTTCCACTAGGGTTTTCACATGAGCCGGCGCGTGCGCCGGCGGGCCGCTGCCGCCGACAAGGGGAAGTACGCCATCGTCTCCTGTTCCACTTCAGACGATCAACCAATCTTCCAGGGACAGGTTTCACCATACGCTGTAGACTGGACTTCTCTGCCCGACGACACAGTCGTCCAGCTCTTCTCGTATTTGAACTACCGCGACCGTGCCAGCCTCTCATCGACGTGTCGCATCTGGAGAGCTTTAGGTTCCTCGACTTGCCTCTGGTCGGCGCTGGATTTGCGGGCTCACAAATGCTCTGTGGAAACCGCTAAGGCCCTGTCCACACGGTGCAGCCAGTTGCGGCGAATTCGCCTGCGCGGGGAGGACTCGCTTTTCGCTGTGTCCAACCTCCATGGTCGCCATTTGCAAGAGATCTCAGCTGATGGATGTAGGGCCCTCACTGATGCCACTCTGGCCGTGCTTGCGGCGAAGCATGAGCATCTTGAAGTTCTGCAAATCGGACCCGACCCGTTAGAACGGGTCTCTTCTGATGCCTTAAGACATGTGGCCATGTGTTGTAGTAGACTTAGAAAGGTGAGACTTTCTGGAGTAAGGGAGATTGATGGAGAAGCTGTCTCGTCTTTTGCAAGACACTGTATGAATCTCGAGGAAATTGCATTCTTGGATTGCGGAAGCATAGATGAGGAGGCGATTGGTAAAATCGAGTCTTTACGGTTTCTATCAGTCGCAGGGTCCAGAAATATGAAGTGGGCTAGCGCTTCTCTTGCTTGGAGTAAATTGCCCAATTTGTTGGGCTTAGATGTGTCTCGTACTGACATTTTGCACAATACGGTATCAAGAATCATGTACCAGTCGAAAAGTTTGAAGCTCGCGGTCGCTTTGAACTGCCCCTCACTCGAAGAAGAAGAAATGCACAACCCTATGGTGTTCAGCACCAGCAAATCAAAAGGGAAGATGCTCGTCACCATTTTAACCGACATTTTCTCACAGGTCGCCTCCATTTCCCCCTCAGAAAAATCCCTCTCCAACCCCAAATCAATCTCCGAGCTCTTTCCCCACAATCCTTCACCCAAACCCAAGACCACAACCGACATTCTCACCTGGCTCGAGTGGATCCTGTCTTCATGCTTGCTGCGAATCGCGGAAACAAGCCCTCACAATCTGGACCAGTTCTGGCTGAGCCAAGGAACCGCTATCTTGCTCAGTCTCTTAAAAAGCACTCAGGAGGACGTGCAGGAGAAAGCCGCGACTGCACTCGCGACATTTGTGGTGATAGATGATGAGAATGCGAATGTGGACCCCGCCAGATCGGAGGCCGTGATGAGATCCGGAGGAATTCCGTTGCTGTTAGACCTCGCGAGGTGCTGTAGGGAAAGCGTCCAATCGGAAGCGGCTAAGGTATGGTTGTGGTTCTTAGGGTTTTGAGCTGAATTGTGGTGCAGTGGAAGTTTTAATAAATTTCAGTTGTGTGATTCGAAAATTTATTGGAATCCATTTTGGATTCAATTTGGCCGGTTTTTGTGTGGTGATGATCAATTGGGATGTCAACTGTGTGGTTAAACTTAAGGTTAAAATATAACCAATTTGATCATTGATTAACCCTCTAAAGGGTTTAGGTATTGTCGGGCTAAATGTAACTAAATTTAGTCTTAAATTTGCCATCAAAATTTCAATTAAGCAGTAAACCTTTGAAAGAAACTCAAACATAACCAAAAAAGAGGAGTTTTGCATAGATATGCTAATTTAAGCCTCAGTTAACTCTCAGTTGTACAGTTCTTCATCGTGCTAAAATTTAACTGAAATTATCCTCAAATTTTCTATGACCTGCGCAATTAAGCACCAAACAAGCCAAGAAAAAGCAAAGACAGCCCAAGAAAAGGGTGAACTTGTTTGTTCATCTAACCTAGTTCACATGATGTTCTTTCCGTTGGATTACTTTTCTACAGGCAATAGCGAATCTATCGGTGAATGCAAGGGTAGCAAAAGCGGTTGCGGATGAAGGTGGAATTACGATTTTGACCAGCTTGGCTCGGTCTATGAATCGGTTGGTCGCTGAAGAAGCGGCTGGCGGACTTTGGAATCTCTCTGTTGGAGAAGAGCACAAGGTTGTCTGGTTTGAAAATAATAATGCAAATTATTCGGTCAAGAAAAAGCTCAATATACTGTTAGCGTACCTCTGCAAAACAAGAAATATAATGTTTTTTTTATGGAAATTAGGGGAGGGGAGGGTAGAGTATTATTTTCCTTGGATTTTTAGAGGGGGTATATTTCTCATTTCAGATGATTTCTCTATGGTTTTTATGGAAGTACATGAATTTTTCATAATTACAATTACTATTTGTTGTTTTTGGTTTTTGTGATCCTACTGTTGGCTTTTGGCTTTCTATCATGCTTAATGTAATTGCTTTTTTGTTGATTTAATTTGTAGGCGGCAATTGCTATGGCGGGTGGAGTAAAAGCTTTGGTGGATCTTATTTTTAAATGGCGTGAAGGAAATGATGGAGTCCTTGTATGAACCTTTCTATTAATACTAACTTCAGATTCTTACAAAATGAAATTATTGCATTTTTGGTCCTACAAAATCTCTAATATGGTTTATACCCCTTCAAATGGAAGACTCGTGTGCCATGTCAAAGCAAGAGAACTATCAAATATCCTATATATGCCTTGTTTCTTAATTATAGATAGTGACAGTCAAAACTAATAATAAAGATTAAATACTCAAATAACCAACAAAGAAATAAATAGGAACGCCTTGTTTGATAAACGCCGGAAATCTGATTGGATTCTTGTGTTCTAATTAAAAGATAAAATAATATTTACAGGAAAGGGCAGCTGGAGCAATTGCAAACTTAGCAGCCGACGATAAATGCAGCTTGGAGGTTGCTAAGACTGGAGGAGTTCATGCTTTGGTCAAACTCGCTCGGTCTTGTAAATCAGAAGGGGTTCTAGAACAGGTCTCGTTTTAATTCACAATGAAATTCAGTTTTTCTTTTAATGAGTATACAAGCTAATAGGCTGCAATAGTATTATGTTTCTTGTTTTGGTCCTTGAATTTGAAAAAGTTATCCTTCTGTTTGGAGTTGTAGAACATGTCACATCTTCACAGTGAAATGCAGTGACTAAATGTATACTAAATGGCCTTTACAGTGAAATGCAGTGAGTAAGTGTATACTAAATGGCCTCAATACCATTATGTTTCCTGTTTTGGTCCTTGAATTTTAGAATGTTCTGCTTCTTATGGGAGTTGTAGAAAAGGTCGCATTTTACTTCACAGTAGACTGCAGTTTTTTGTGAGTAAAATAAAGAGATGGCCTTTCTAGTATTTCTGCTCCTTGAATTTTACAATATTCAGTTTCCTTTTGGGGTTCTAGAACAGGCTGTAGTTTCCTTTGAGAAGTAAATATGGTTCTTTTCTTGATTGAATTGTACAAATTGTGCCTAAAGTATCTTAGTTTCCTTTTGGGATTCTAGAACTGGCTGTATTTTCCTTTAGAAGTAAATATGGTTATTTTCTTGAGTGAATTGTACAAATGGTGCCTAAAGTATCTTAAGTTTCTTATGTTGGCCACTGAATTTAAAAAAAAATGTTCCATTTCAGTAAACACTCTTATTGATTCTGTTCATTTCACACTTCTAAGTCTTCTAATTGAAATGCACACAAGGTGCCTCAAGTTTGGAGGTTTGACAATTTCATGCCTGAAATATTTCGTCCACATGGCAACTATACCCTAATTCAAGTCAGCATTATAATTTTCAATGTTCACTAATTTCTTTCATCTGTGATGTACTATGTTGCACAATTTATGGACCATCATTATGAAATTATAAACCTTCATATTCTTTTTGATGTTTTTTTATGGAGTGAGAATTTGAGTTCATTTTGAGTTTTTAATAATATTTTCTCTCTCTCTCTCTCTCTCTCTATAGGCGGCTAGAGCGTTGGCGAACTTGGCTGCACATGGAGATAATAATAGTAACAATGCTGCAGTGGGCCAGGAGGCTGGTGCTCTTGAGGCTCTGGTACAGCTCACTTGTTCTCAGAATGAAGGTGTAAGGTACTCAATAAATGAACAAGGAATTTTGTTCTTTTTTTCTTTTGTTTCCTTGTTAAAAGGTGTTGTACCTATGAACTAAGGAATTGTGTTTTCCCTTTAATAACATAAATCAGTTTCATGGGATACGGTCAATTCTTATCCTTTGGCTGCTTTGAGTCATTTGATGAAATGACATCTCTCTCTTATATCATGGGGGAAATTTATGTTG
The DNA here is from genome assembly GCA_024447665.1 of Juncus inflexus. Classification (NCBI taxonomy): domain Eukaryota; kingdom Viridiplantae; phylum Streptophyta; class Magnoliopsida; order Poales; family Juncaceae; genus Juncus; species Juncus inflexus. The sequence goes on along the minus strand of JAJHPC010000003.1, from coordinate 13,132,134 downwards.
TAAATATATATAAAAAATATTTTACTAATAAAGGTTCTTATAATAGTCGATTTTATTTGTTTGGAATAACAGACAAGAAGCAGCTGGTGCATTGTGGAATTTATCATTTGATGATAGGAATAGGGAAGCAATAGCTTCTGCTGGCGGTGTTGAGGCCTTGGTACGTATATCATCCTTGTTCCAACTTGGCTGATTTTTTATTTTTATTTTTCCTTTTTATTATTTTTCTTGCTTATTTGATATTTGGTTGAATAATTTCGGATAAATTCGAGCTAAAATTTCAATGGTTGTATTTATCCATTTGTTGTTTCTTGTCTTCATAAAAAGAAAGAAAAATTTATAAATAGACATATTTTTGTTGGCATATATGTATGTATGTTTATGTATAAATCTTATTTGTGTTCTTATTTTTGTGTTATTGTATTTAGGTGGTACTTGCAAGAGAATGCATAAACGCTTCAGAAGGCCTCCAGGAGCGAGCAGCTGGTGCTTTATGGGGCTTATCTGTCTCAGAAGCTAATAGGTACTATCTACAATTAAGTATAGTCCACCATAGAAAAGATAGGCCCCAATAGAAAAAAAAATCTGATTTATAAAATTTTATCATGTTGGATGTGTTGAACCTCCATCTCACACATGTCCTGTCTGTATAACTTGTACTTACAATTTTAGAAGTATTCATTGAGTGTATGCTTTTGGTCAAGGTCACGAGTTCGACTTTTTTGCATAAAAAGCAAAGTACAAGGTCAAATTGCTGGCCAACTGACGTGTAAGTTTTACCACATCAGCCCAAACGGGTAGTGGTTGATCATTATAGAAAATTATAGATAATTATACGGTGGGTCATAATATAATTTTTAACTCACTATACACAATATTATAAGCTTATAATAATAACGGATTATATGAATTGTTAAATGATAATTCATCATGATTCTTGTCTCTTTTATATATATCCTTCAAAAATTCTAAATATTTCTACAAATGAGAAAAATGTCATTCTTTATTTCAAGAAGTATAAACTAATATTTTAAAAGCAAATATAAAAAAATATGAAATTTAAACATCAACTTATAAATTTTTAAATGTAAATATTCTCTTACAATCCATTATTTTGGAACTATTTCATACATATCATCTAGATATCTATCAATTTTACCCCTTCTCAATCTCAAAGTAGAGAATTTATATTTTAAAAATAGCAACCACGAAATAATCTTTATTATAGTCACTATTTAAATATAAGTATCATTGTATCATGTTTCATTATTTCAAACTATAAGAACTATAAATATCCCAAAGTGGAGCGAGGGTACACTCTAGTTATTATAAAGATTGTACACCACAAAAGAGAATGTATCAAATCGAACAAAATCTCATTTGTATTTTTCATCATTTGTAACTTTTTAGAATGTTTTAAGGAATTTTTTGAAAAGCCCTATATTTCTGAAAGTTACAAAACTCAAACCTTTGGGATATTAGAAACACCCATACTTTTAACTTTCCATTTTCCAAAACCCCCCTTAATTTTGATGTACTCAAAAACCTCCTTTAACTTTTATTTAAGAAAAAACCCTAAATAATATATAAATAATGATAAATAATATGTTAACACATTTTGCAAATTATTTCACTATTATTTAAAAATAAATATAAATTAGGGTGTTCGCATTTATTTCTCTATTATATTTATTTTAAACTAGTTAATAGGTATTTTGAAAATTAAGCATTAAAGTTAGGAGGTTTTTTGAAGATAGAGAGTTCACATTTGTTTTTTTCTTTTTAGTATTTTGAAGGCTAGGGAATGATATTCAAATAATATATAAATAATGATAAATAATATGTAAACACATCTTGCAAATTAGTTTAACTATTATTTCAAACTAAATTATTATGTTTACACTAGAGCGACCCTCACTCCGCTTCAGCATAGTTTATTTCATATTAACTTTACAAAAATAATTGACATAATTTACTTTATCTTAACTTTATAAAGATAAATGACAATTTAGTACACATGATTACAGTAACTTTGTTATGCTGTATAATTTTTTCATAGATTTGCTATGTTTTACCATTTTGCAAGGATTAATATTTTTTTTTTACATATATGTATGTGAATATCAAATAAAATTTTTTTTGAAAATTTTGTTCTAATATTTTCTTACCTTTTCTTTCATAGGATATATTATTTTTGATATCTTACCAATATATACATAATTTGTAGTGAATTGAGAATCTAAATGTATTTGACTCACTAACTACTCACCGTATAAATAAGAGCCACAAAATATCAAATAGGAAGCATCAAAGTTTACGCCTACTAAATTCAGAAACTGTTATAAAAGCCTTCCAAAATTATAGGTTCTAGGGGTCATAATATTTTGATAAGTTGACACGTTCGAAAGTTATATATAGAGTATCATAAATGTTAACTTATAAACATCATAATACACACAAATTATTAAAATATTAAATTTTTTCATGTTTATAAGTACCATAAATGATAATAGAAAATATGATTTTTACATATTTTAATAGTATATGGAATGGCTTTGAAAAGTTATTTCTAACATAATTGGACGCAATTTCCCTTTTAATGTATTTTTTCTTTCTTAATTACTCAACCTCTAGAATCAGCACCAAGTTTATGGTTAAAGTGGTCAACCACCCTTAATATGTTTATAATTTATACTATTTTTTTTTTAATTTTTTTGTTTTTAATAATCATGTAATATTTTAGAATAATCACGTATAATTAAATTTTCAATATCCATTAACTTATAATAATCACTTATTTCAGTGATCACCTATTTTTTAAAGAAAGAATATAAATATTAAAAATTGGTGATGATTTTAGGGGTTGAATATCTTTTCTCTTTACTGTATATATCTGTTTCTCTTTATTTGCCTGAGACAACAACATCTCCTGTGAGTAGACATATTTTATGGTTTGTACATTTTTATAGCACCAAAATAAAGGATTTTATTGTAGCTCTATGATCGGTTTATGTTTTTATTGTGAACCATGTTTAGAGAAATTGAAAAATAAAAATGACAAAATGTGAAAGTTTGACCGGGTGAAGGAATGGAATTGGGCTTGCCACGTGTCAATTTATGGTGATAGGAATTTTTTTAATATATTATAGTATAATATCGTTACTCTATTATTTCAAAGCGAGTCAAAAGATTTTTTGAAAATAAAACACTAGAACTAGGTGGATTTTGAAAATAATCAGTTTATATTAGGGTCTTTTAGTATTTTATGATTTGTCTTTCCAGTTATTTCAAAGCATTTCATGATTTGTCTTTCCAGTTTATTTGTTTAGTGTCTTCAATGGTTTTTTTTTCATTATTTACATTAATAGTTGCTTCTAATGATTTCAATATAGAGAGTTTCAGAATTCCTTCATCTCTAATATAAGTCGGTTTTTCTAAAACCAATGGTAAACTTTAGTTTTTCTATACAAATGAAATCAGTTTTCTCCAGCATATCGTAAGCTCAAAATTTAATGATCAAATAATCAATGAGTGATAATACAAACAAGTGCAAGTCTACATACTACAACCTTACAACCCCTCCTTTTAACTTCCAAATTCATACAAAATGGTCTCAATGTAAAATTTACATGAAACTTCATGTTTTATGTACTCACATTTGTCATTCATTTTTCTCAACAATATCATTCAAATTGTTTTTTTCCTCCACACGACATCCAATGGGCATTGCAGTTACTGAATAATTTGTAATTTGGGCCACTTGAAGTTTATTGGATGGGCCTATACTCACATATTCATCTACATAATTTCCATTACCTCTCTCACTTATTTGTGGGCTCCACAAATACATAACTCATGTGACGCCTATAATTCATTGGGAGGTTGGAGGTTGTATTGAGCAAAGTGAAAGGTTCCAACAATGTGTACAGTTAATAACTGAAATTTTGATATATTTTTAATTTTGTTATGTGCCTTGTTTGCAACATTTTTATTTCTCCTTTTTTGTAGCATTGCTATCGGGCGAGAAGGTGGGGTTGGACCTCTACTTGCCTTGGCACGTTCTGAGATTGAAGTGAGTTCTATTTTGATCAAATAAACTGATTTTATTTGATTTTACGTTATGAATTATAATTTTCTTAAATGAGTGAGTTGTCTTAATGAAAATTTGAAGTGTGCAGAACCTTTATGGATTATTAGTACTTCATTTTAGCACCTGTAGAAAAACAAGCGCAAAATTAAAACCGAGACCCACATTTGTTTCAGAAAATACAGAAACTACCCAATAACTTCCTTTTAGGAGGAAACCATGAATCAGTTTACTTTTTTTTAAAACTAAGAGAGTGAGGTTATTTATGACATGTCCCATGTTTGTGTATTTTTCTGCAATATTTTCAGTTTTTATACAGCACACTTGATACTCCACAACTAACTCATTCCTCAATACCACATATACTTTTTATTTTACATGTTAGGACGTTCACGAGACGGCAGCTGGTGCACTATGGAACCTGGCATTTTACTCGGGGAATTCTCTTCGAGTGGTTGAAGAAGGCGGGGTCCCCGTCCTCGTTCAGCTCTGCTCCTCTTCCAACTCTAAAATGGCCCGCTTCATGTCCGCTTTGGCTCTTGCATATATGTTTGATGGAAGGTAGGCACAATTTCATTTACTTATTATCTTTTCATGGATCTCTGTTTCTTTTTATCTTGTAGAATCCTTCAATTGGTAAGTTAAGCCTGAAATTAGATAAATAACCCCTTCAATTGTGCAATTTAATACTCCAATTTTGTCCCCCATTAGCCCAAAGTGGTTCATCGGTCTGCATTAGTGCTTGAATTCATGTGTAAAATCGTCAATCTTACACCAATTCATGTTATTCACCCTGAGTTCCTTATCTTTGCCCTCATGTCCCAATTCCACCCAATTTAGTTCAATCTCACTTGTGAAAATTAAAACCGGCTTCCAAATCCTTGCTAAAAACAAAATCCTTCTTTCCTTTCTAGGATGGATGAGGTGGCATTGGTGGGGACGTCGTCAGAGGCCTCATCATCGAAAAGTGTGAATTTCGAAGGAGCGAGGCGGATGGCATTGAAGCATATAGAAGCCTTTGTTCATTCTTTTTCTGATCCGCAGCTCTTCGCTGGAGCCGCCGCCTCGTCAGCGTCGGCTGCTCTATCCAGCGTCGCAGAAGCAGTTTTTATCCAAGAAGCTGGCCATCTCAGATGCAGGTATTCAAATGTTAATGGTCTGGTTTGATTGATAAACGATTACATGATACACAGTTTTGGGACATAAAATTGTCTTTGAATATGGACAGTAATAAAATCAGCGAACTTTTTATATCAGGTGGAAAATTTTCACCTCCTTTCACCCCTTTAACATCCCCCCTCCTCTCTAACCTTTCTTAGTAAGTTAAAAACCAACTTGAGTATAAAGTTAAACTATAGGTATAGTCATGTACTGGTAATTTTGGGCTTGTAACTGATTCTTTTAGATGGAGCTTATTGTTTATAGAAAAATTGAAGTCTTTGAAATGTGATGTATAGATAAAAGAAGCTAATGATTTGAAATTGTTTACAGTGGCGCGGAGATAGGAAGATTTGTCTCGATGCTACGTAACCCTTCATCAATTCTTCGTGCCTGCGCTGCCTTTGCTCTCCTGCAGGTTCATATTGTTATTATCATTGTATTTTTCATTAAATTTATTCATGAAATTCCTGTGGTCCATGCCTGGTTATTTTACCAGTATAGTTGGTATTTGCTCCCTAATTGTCAATTAAGCTTAAAGTTCGTTTCATTAACACCACTTTACAAACATCTTTCTATGCTGGCATTAATTCATGTATTTTTGTGTAATTTAACACTCATTGTGAAATATTGGCTCGATTTAGCTTGTTTTAGCCTCAATTTTCCTGAAATCAACTCGTAGCCAAATTCAATGTTTGTGGGTAACAAGAGCATAATATGTTTCTGGATATACATTGTATGCTGAATTGGTTGTATCACTATACAAAATTATACAATTTTGTTGTATAATTTAACCTAAAGCTTGCTTGAAGTTCTGATATTCCACTTCATCATTCCAAATCATATGCACTCTACCCTTTGTATATGCATGTCCTTACAAAGTATGCATTGTTTGTAGTTTATTTACTGCATCATCATAACCTATTTTATTTATTTGATCGAACTTACAATTTTTTTTTTCTTTCTTCAACTTGCAGTTTACGATACCTGGTGGGAGACATGCAACTCATCACGCAGCTCTTTTGCAAAAAGCGGGTGCGGCCCGCATTTTACGTTCTTCTGCTGCATCTGCAACGGCACCAATTGAGGCCAAAATATTCGCCAGAATTGTGCTCAGAAATCTCGAATACCACCAAGCCGAATCTTCTAGCTAAAAAATGGGAAAAATATAGTTGAAATTTTCTGCTGTTGTACTAGTTTTTACCAGGTTATTATTAAGGTATTATCCCTGCGAAAAGGAAAAGTTGTTGTGTACCCTTGCGATACCTTGAAATATTCTGTGGACCCTTCATAAGTGGAGGGGAAGAATAAGGAAGGGACAATTGGGAAGAGGGGTATCAGATTTGTGTAGGATTTTTCACATATTTTTTAGGGGTTAGATAACAAATTTTTAGGTTTACGAGGGTATGCTTATTATTTTGAGATTTCTCAGGAATGACTCATGAAAGTTTTATCGTTCAAAAAATGGTGCAAGAAGACCTCTCTCATTTCCGTAGTGTGGGATCCCATTTGAGCTAAGATGACTTAGTGCAAGAAAATGGGGCCTTGTGAGAAATTGAGTTAGTGATTTGCTTTGCTTTTGATTAGATTTGTTGTGTAATTTGGTTTATTCTTTTGTTTCTTTTTTTGATCTATCTATTAGACAGATGAGTTGACTACTTGTATCTAGGAGGTTATATTATTGTTTAGCATATTAGATAAGTTCTTGTGTGGTTCCTGAACTTTTAACTGTATATGTACTATTTATTATATCAACTAAACTATTGTATGGACATAGAATTTATTTTAGTTGAAAGTACTGTTTGCGAGTTTTCAGCTTTCTTCTTTGTGATTTTCCGACGAGGTATAATAAGTAGGACGTCCAGTGAAAAATCATTCGTCGTATTGTACTGGAGTATATAAAAGTTGGCCGTGTTTTCCTTCCACGTGTCAACATGTGAGCTCCAAAAAATCACAACCGTTCATTTTATTTATAATCAAATCGAAAGATACCAATCTCCTTATTTTGTTATGGGCCTCTCCACCTCTATATATTAGGCCCTTATTCAAGTCACACAAAAAATATTCAAACTTGCTCAATATAGCTCTATCATGTATGATTATATATCTTTATTTTTTGTACAAATCACTTGGTGAAACTAAAATTTAACATGTCAAAACCGTAAAACACTACTATGGTGAATGAGCCAAACTCTATGGCCACGTCAGCTAATGAAAAATTACAAAATGCAAGTTAAATGCTATCTATTCCAAATTTGTGTACCCCCATGCAAAATAGAAAATACAGATGTATCCCTGAAAATTATAATAATACATGTATACCCCTACAAAATAACAAAATATCATTTAGGTCCATATCTTCCAAAATAATAGAATACACACCTATTTTCGTAAGGATAATTTTATGTGTAACTATGTAAAATATGAAATCCACATATATGCTCTTATAATATAATATAGATAATAGGGTATTTTTGAGCTCTATGTCAAAGAAACAAATTGTGTATAACTTTATTTACATCAATTCCCATTTTGACTAAAAAACTTTATATACATCAATTATTTGTATTGTTTTGACATGAAGTAACATCATCTTGACATAATAATTGTTTTTTTAATTTAGTTATACGAAATTATATTATTTCGTGGTTTAGGTAGTTGGTGTAATGGAATATGAAGTCAATCTCTCAAAAATATCTCTTATAAATTTATTTAATTCCGAAGCGGAGCGAGACTAAATTCTAGTATAAAATAATTTTTCAACTGCTTTAGTTTGAATTTTTATATTATGAATTTCCAGTATTTGGTCAACTTCGAGTCAACAGTGCTAAATTTATTCAGACTAGTGCGCTTCCATTTTTTTTTTATTATATATTCAGATACCGAAAGAATATTCATTTTTATATTATGAATTTCCAAAATTTGGTAAACCTGAGTCAACAGTGCGAAATTTATTCAGACTAGTGCACTTCCAATTTTTTTATTATATATTCAGGTACCGAAAGGATCCAAATCTGTATGTTATCGGAATCAGACTTCATTCTGGATAGAACTTAACCTGTATAACGATCTAGGAAAAATAAATATAAATGAGGATATAATATAGGAACACACATAAATAAAATAAGAGTATATGACAGCACAGATGATACAAGTCGGTCATTTCCATTCCATTCAAAATAGCAATAAAACCTTGCAAGTGTCTAGTTTTAGAAGATAGCAAACCAAGTAACAAAATATCAAATAAAATAGGAAAATATAGCCCACTCCTCAGGGCCAATTTTCACCACTCATTTTTACTGTATTTCGATCACACTTCAACACAAGCTAGGAAGAGAAAAGTTAAAAAGACGAGAAGAATCTGACGGAACTAAAATCCACATAACAAAATTGAAGAGCGGTCGACGTGCAACTTTTCTCAAGATCTACTACTACATCTAGAGTTGGTAGTTTATTCCTAAAAAAAAATACAATGAAAATTCAACTCAAAGGAAAAAAGATTTCTAGTTTTTTTTTAATATTCCAAAAGGTAGGAGGTGTTACTACTATATAACAATTTTGGGCATGTTTCACCAACATTTGAAACATGTCCACAATATATGAGTAGTTTTTAAAGCTTTGGAACAATTCGCATCAACAAGAATATCCTACTAGGTTTAGTTTAATTTATGGTGTTGCATTTTTGATATTTTTTTTATAACTTTTTTCTTTTATAATAATCAAAATATAAATAACTATATGAAACTGAAGTGGAGCGAGCTCTCTCCTAGTATGCAAATATTTAAGGTCCACTTTTCAATTCAACCATTCAATCAAACATAATATCTCACCAAAAATTTGATATTAATGATACTATCTTTGGCAATCTGGAAATGTTCACTAGATTTTTTGTAATCTTGAGATATATAAAATATTATTCTATTTTATATTGTGTTGTGTTGTGTTATGTTATTTTATATTACTGTTTTCAAGTTTTTTTTTGAAGACTCTATGTTCTGATTTGTTAGATTATATTAAAAACTAAAGACCGATTACATTGGAGTTTTGTTATGCGGAATTTGTTGTAGAATTAGATACATTGAAGTGTAATAACAAAAGTTGCTATGACAATGACAATATTGTCAGAATGAAAAATGGTCAGTGAGAATGTATTCATTTTTATTTTGAATTAGAAGTAAATTATGTAATTAGATTGCAATGAAATTAAAAGGTCACAGCAGCTATTAGTACGGTCAAATGCTCAATTTACCACAACTTTATACTTTGCTTAATTATCTAGTTTTAATAGATATGAGTAAGAAAGGGTGAGAATTTACTTCAAAATTATGATTAAGTAATTATAAGTTGCAATTGCGTCGCATTATATATTACCACATAATTATTATCCATTTTCTAACCATTTGATCTATTGTCTTCCCAATTATTTTTTCCGTTTCTAGTTAAGTGCTTACTATCTTCAACTGGTATTTTCATAATTTACATTAGTAGTTGTCTCTAATGATTCTCGATATAGGGAATTGCAAAATTTCTTCATCACTAATATAAGCCGTGATTTCTGAAATCTATGGTAACCTTAAATTTTCTCCAACATATCATAAGCTCAAAATATAATGATCAAATAATCAATGACGAATGATAATATAAAAAAGTTCAAGTCAAGAGACTACCAACCTTACATCCACTCGTTTTAACTTCCAAATTCATACAAAATGGTCTCAATTAAAATTTGCATGAAACTTCATGTTTTATGTACTCACATTTGTCATTCATTTTCCTCAACAATATCATTCAAATTGTATTTTTCCTCGACACCACATCCAAGGGCATTTCAGTTACAATTTTCTGAATAATTTGTAATTTGGGCCATTTAAGGTTGTGGATGGGGCTATACTCACATAGTCATCTACATAATTTTACATAACCCCTCCTACTTATTTGTGGTCCCCACAAGTACACAGATCGCGTGGGACCCATTATTCATTGAGGGAGGTTGTGAAAGAGTATCAGAATGGGCTAAAGATATTGAAAATAAATTTGATTATGAAATATTGAAAAATAATTATAAGAGTTGTTCCATAAATATGAAAACATACAGTAAATATCTTGTAGTCTAGTTGATTAAAACATTTGCACGTGTAACAAGAGGTCATGAGTTCAATTCCTAACAAACATAATATATCACATATTTAGCAAAGTCTGTCAGCCAAATCGGTTTAACATAAAAATGAAAACATATATTTTTTTTTGAAAATTCCCTTGTTATAATTTAATAAAATTCATTATTATATTATATAAAGATAATTACATATAAACACACCTGAATCTTATGACTTTTGAAAATTGTTGTATCGCATCCCGTAGCTGTGACGTACTTGCACCTAATTCCATGCAACCTAGCTAATAAATAATTAAGTATCACTTTTAATTTCATTTTGCAAAATGGTTGACGGTCCATTATGTTGGATTGTTCCACAAATGCTAAATCAAATTAAATAGGTTATGGCCTAATTGAGCAAAATGAAAGGTTGGGGACCGATTTGAACAATGTGTACAGTTCATAACCAAAATTTTGATAGATTTTTATTTTGTTATGTGCTCTTATGATAAGCCTTGTTTGTAAACCTTTTCTCTCCTTTTGTGTAGCATTGCTATTGGGCGAGAAGGTGGGGTTGTACCTCTACTTGCCTTGGCTCGATCTGAGATTGAAGTGAGTTCTATTTTGATCAAACAAAATGATTTTGTTTGTTTTTATTTTTATTTTTATTTTTTGAATTTGAATTTTATTGTTTATATCAAGGAATCCGATATCACATTTTGTACCTTTATGGTTGTATATTACTGATTTGACTATTTTTTTTTGGGCCCTCTCGAGTGGTTTTTCTTGTCTTATTTTGTGGTTGAACTGAAATTTAGGTAAATTTGGTTGAGATAAATATTAATTGTATAACCTAAAGTTTTTACTGTATTTCGATCACACTTCCACACAAGCTAGGAAGAGAAAAGTTAGAAAACTAGAAGAATCTGACCGAATTAAAATCCACGTAACAAAATTGAAGAGCGGTCGACTTGCAACTTTTCTCAAGATCTACTACTTCATCTAGAGTTGGTAGTTTATTCCTACAAAAAAAATACAATGAAAATTCAACTCAAAAGAAAAAAGATATCTAGTTTTGGCCTTTCGGGTTTCCGTACCTTGCGACATTACCAAAATAAATAATAAAATGGAGAAAAAAGTAAATGTGAGTTATCAAATTTCTTCAATATGGCAGTAAAGTTTGTCATTTCTGATTATACCAGTGTTCGTCCAAATGCTTCCTCTTTGTTCTATTATTTCTCCCATCCCAATTTCATCCACCCACTTTGCTATTGACACCTTCCTGCTGATCACCAATTATACAAAACAATAATAATAAAGGTTAAATTTCACGTGTAACCCCTTCAAACATCACAGTTTCACGTATACCCTTAGCCCCTGCAAAATCACTCTTATATCATGAATATATGAGTGGGGCATTAGTGATATTTTAAATAATTTGTAGGGATGATCATAATATATGAGTGAGTTTTGTAGGGGTATTGGTGATATTTTAAGTTTTCTATGAGATGAGGATTAAAACCTGAATTGGGAAGAACAGTCTGACGACAATCTTGCCTGCTTCCATCTTCTAAGCTCACTTTCTTTCCTCTCCTCAAGTCTCTTTGATATCTATTTTACAGAAAAAGAAAAGGAATCTACATACACGTTTCCAAAAACTCGAAAATCAATGAACAAGAAAGTACAAAGTAAAACCAAAAAACGATCAGAGTTTATAGTTCCAAAAATTTACAAAGTAATCATGCAATTACATCGTAAACAAAAATAAAAAGGAAAAGAACATTTCAGCCTCACTAGGGTTTTTCACGCCTTCCAATTCCAAACCTTACGCCTACCTGAGCCAATAGATTTGTCACGATTTCTCTTTTGTCAGGTGTGATTTGGCGTATTTCTGAGCGCTAGTCGAGTAAAGAGCGGAAATGAGAGTGAGGAGGAGGAAGTTCTGAGCTTGGGCCAAGTCTAAGTCTCTTGGACTTTTATTTTGTTTGTTCTTGTTTATTTTAGTTTACTTGGGCCAGGCCGATGGGCCTTGTTTATTTTTCTATTTTCATGAGTAATTGCTTAGTTGGGCCAGCGAGCCTTGTAATGGATAATTGACAGATTAGTAGTATTAAGTACTAGAGTGGACGTTATGGGCAGGTCATATATGTAGACAGTTGGAAATAATATTGTCAGAATCGGAATTCTACCTTAAATTGCTTAGAGGTAGAATCAAATCGGATCGTAAGATCCATCTTAGAATCGTAAGTTTTATGAAAATAAAAATTAGTAAAAATATTTGTGAGAAAGTAAAATTATTTACAACACTATCAAATTTAAAGTCATTTTATGCTCATTAATTCATACCAAAGTCGACATTCGGTTCATTCCTTTTATATATACACGTTAAATGTATAAATTGTTAGGGAAAATATATTAAAACTCAAATTAATAACAAATATTTTATATGTTATATGTTGATGACTAAGATATTGTACATAATTTGATTTGTAACCTAAATCAATAAACATATTTTATTACTCATGGGACTAAGACATAATGACCCGATGTTATTGTTAGCATTTAACTTAAAGGGTTTGAAATATAGAGTTTCTCTCTATTTTTGTAGTTATATTAGGCCTCTGACATCCTAAATAAGTTGTTTTGAGCCTAAACGTGTTTATTTTGTACTATATTTATATTTCACGGTTATCCCATATGATAAACTAAAAGTTTGGTGTAGAATCATAAAATCTTAAGAATATTTGCTCAAGTAGAATTTGTATTAAGAACAACTCTCCATAGCCATTTCAATAGCATACCCATGTTTTGTTTGTATACGTCTCTGATGCCAAGGCCTCCGTTTTTCTTTGGCATCGTAATCTTATCCCATGCCATGAGGCAATGACCACCATAGCAAGGTTGGTCACTGTTGGTAGTGATATATATAGATATAAACCAGGTCCCAATTCGATATTTGTAGACCTTAGTTTGGTTGGTTGGTCGCCCTCACAACCTCGCATTGTAGCAAGCTGGGGTATCAGTCCGCAGGGAGGCTAAGTTGGAGTACCGGACTAGGTTGCGGTATGTAATCCAAACCGAATATATTTTTTGGATGGTTGATTGAGAGAAAGTAAATAAAATAAAGAAATAAAGTAAAGTAAATAAAAGGGCCGCACTCGCGTTATTAGTGCTTGCGCGGGGGTGATCTAATAGTTGTCTAGTAAAGAGAAATCTAGGACTTGGTTGCGTTTATCGCTCCGGTTACTCCTTTGGGTTGCTTCTCTTTATCCTTCTTGTTAATGCTGATGAGAGGGATCCACCCTGTTATCGCGAAGCCGGCTATCACACTGAATCGCTGTGCTCACTCCCCCGGGATGCTCGACCAAGTTGATAGCCCTTTGAGATCTGTGGCGTTAATTGCTCCCCTCAGACTTCCTGGCTATCGTCGTGTCTCATCGGTCCAAGTGTTGATCGCAGGTTTGGCTTTCGACTTCTTCTGTCAGTCCTTCGCCTACTTGCCAAGTATCAAGAGATGTGACGCGTTACACATTTCAAGATAAGAATTAATAATTCATAAACAACATCACAACAAATAACAATAATGAATAAGGAAAAATAACTTAATGGAAAATTAGATTGATTAAACTACAATCACCACACCCTTCGGGGAAGTTACAGTACATAGTAAAATAACTAAATCAAGCTACATAGAGGATCAGACTGAAACTCTATCTTTCTAAACCTAAGTCCGTAGTCGTGGATTGGCAACACACACGACTAAGATAACTCTCTCTCTCTCTCTCTCTGAGTATTTTTGTTTGAATTTGATCCCCTCTTAGCCGTCCCATGAAGGGTCGTTTTATAGGGGAAAGGCATCTAAGGTTTCTAGTGTCTTCAAATGGTAAGACGCGTAGCCTGAGATCCTTGTAAATCTTCATGTAATTAACACCTGATTATTCCTTTCCGATCAGCTCCGTCCTGACCGCGCGTGCCTGATGTTGCTGGATCTCCTCTTCAATTGCCAACCAATCAGTCTGTGATTTCAGCATTGGTGTTTCCTTCCTTGATTGTGTAGGATTAGTGCCCTAGACCAAATGTATTTGTGCTAGGAAATGGATTATGACATTATTATTTATTCAATAAAGGTTGTTTCTTATATATATCTGTGTGTATGGGTTGTGAATGTATATTTCTTATATCAACCAAGAATGACACTTCGGGTTCACGTCATCAGAATACGTGATTCTGATAGTAGAACTGTGAACCAACGAATGACATTCTAAACTATCCCTAGTGATATGTAGGATGTTTATAGAGATAGACATACTTCAAGTAGGAAGCTACATATCCACACTAGTATATTCGCATGCTGGATGATCATGTTCTCCTGATCATGGACATAGAGATGCCAAGTCTGGAATATAGGTACGTGTTAGAGAACACGTACTGGACTGACTACATTATGAGAATATGCATGATATATGTCATTAGTGATTCTCATAATAATAATGTGCTTGTTCCTACGATCTGAGGTCACCATGGATTCCTATATGAGGAACTGCATACTTTAATATGATCTTACGTCATCCATAATGGGACGATCATTAGGGTCATCATTAGGTATGCACTGAATCATGACGAGGAATGTTAGTGACCAAGATGGGATTTGTTCCTCTCGTCATGAGGGAGATATCTCTGGGCCCCCTGATGAACTAGGACTGAAGAAAATGCATGACCATGCTCAAAATGGATTAACATGTGTTGTTAATATCATTTTGTATTTACTTAGTCTAATTCTCGATCAGGAAAGAGACTTTGATCAAACTCAAGGATGACATATTACCGTGCCTTGTGATCAAGACGTATATCGTAGAACAAAAGGAATAAGCAAATGTCTATTCAGATAATACACCGGGCATATGATGCTCATTCCATAAAAGGAAAGAGTTGTATATGATACAATTGGAAGTGTCCCTACCTAAATAGTTGTGTATTGAGGGTTGTGCCAAAGCGCACTTAATACTCAATGAAATACGGATCTTGAGTCACTAAGAAACCGTATTCATTTGAAGTTTCCGAATCAATACTACTGAAGGTGGTTGATTTGAAGAAAAATAGTGGGAGTACATTATAAGAAACACCAAAACAAAACAACCCCAATGAATAAATAATAATGACACTTTACATTTTAACTTGTAGAATAATGGCAAATAATAATTCAACTGGGTTGAATTTGCGATCTATCCTTGAGAAGGATAAGCTCAATGGCTCTAACTTCCTTGACTGGTTTAGGAACCTGAGAATTGTTCTCAAGGCTGACAATAAACTGTATGTCATAGAAGAGGCTTACCCAGAGGAACCAAAATAGGGAGCCACAAGGACTGCCCGAGATGCGTATGCTAAATACATTAAGGACGACACAGAGATAGCTTGTATCATCCTAGCGACCATGACCTCCGAGCTTCAGAAGCAACTAGTGGACATGGGTGCTTACGATATGATCGTAACTCTCAAGGAAATGTTCCAAGAGCAAGCTAGAGTTGAGCGCTACAAAGCGACCGTCTCTCTAACTGACACAAAGATGGCTAAAGGTTCATCTGTGAGTGCTCATGTACTCAAGATGAAGAGCTATCTTGATCAATTGGAGAGGCTTGGTTCAGCTATGCCCAGAGAATTGGCTGTTGACATAATTCTCGCGTCGTTACCTCCTAGTTTTAAGCAATTCATCATGAACTATAATATGCATCAGATGGAGAAATCCATCACCGAGTTGCATGGGATGCTTAAGAATGCACAGGAGGACATGAAGACAAATGTTGTCAAAGACGTTCTAATGGTTCACAAGAAGAAGGGTAAGAAGACCGGGAATAAGAGCAAGGGTAAAGGCAAGGTGTTGCCTAAACCTAATATCAAGAAAGACAAAGAGGGAGTTTGCTTCCATTGCAACAAGGTTGGCCATTGCAAGAGAAACTGCAAACTCTATCTTGACGAAATCAAGAAGGGTAGTGTGACTACCGCTTCAGGTATTTTTATTATTGAAACTAATTCACTTACTCCTAAATCTTGGGTATTGGATACCGGATGTGGTACTCACATTTGTAATGATGTGCCGGGACTACAAAAGAGTAGAAGATTAGCTAAGGGCGAAGTCGACCTGCGTGTGGGAAATGGAGTAAGAGTTGCTGCATTAGCCGTAGGAACTTATTTACTGACTTTGCCTAGTGGACTTGTATTAGTACTTAATAATTGTTATTTTGTACCTGCTATGAGCAGAAGTATTATATCTATTTCCAGTCTAGCTTTAGATGGTTATAAATTTGTTATTGAGAATAATAACTGTTCTATCTTCAAGGATAATATCTTCTATGGAAATGTTCTATTAGAAAGAGGTCTTTACGTGCTAGATCTTAAGAAAGAGAATTATAAGTCCATATATAACATTAACACTAAACGATTTAAACCGAATGACTCAAATACAACATACCTCTGGCACTGTCGCTTAGGCCATATAAATGAGAAACGCATTTCTAAACTCCACTCTCATGGACTTTTAGACTCATTTGATTTGGAATCATTTGAGACGTGCGAGTCTTGTTTACTTGGCAAGATGACTAAGAAACCCTTCGCAAAAGTTGGTGAAAGGGTCAATGACTTATTAGAACTCATACATACTGATGTATGTGGACCAATGAGTACGACCGCTAGAGGTGGGTATCGGTACTTCATAACTTTCACCGACAACTTCAGTAGATATGGTTATGTCTACCTAATGAAGCACAAGTCTGAATCCTTTGAAGTGTTCAAAGAATTTAAGAATGAAGTACAAAATCAACTTGGCAAGAAGATTAAAGCACTTCGATCTGATCGAGGAGGCGAATATCTGAGTTAGGAATTTGAGGATCATCTTAGAGAATGTGGAATAGTTTCACAACTGACTCCTCCAGGAACTCCTTAGTGGAATGAAGTGTCCGAAAGGAGGAATCGAATCTTATTGGATATGGTTCGATCGATGATGAGTCAAACGAGTCTTTCAATGTCTTTCTGGGGTTACGCTCTTGAGACTGCCGCATTCATACTGAACAGGATTCCATCCAAAGCAGTTCAAAAAATGCCACATGAGATATGGACAGGGAAGGCATCAAAAGTCCAAGCACATACTGCGACGCTTCCATCTAATCAGAGAGATCATACAAAGGGGTGATGTTAAAATGTGTAGAGAACCATCGGACGAAAATGTCGCCGATCCATTAACTAAACCACTCCCACAAGAGAAGCATGAGGGTCATGTTAGGTCTATGGGCATAAGATGCTTAGAATTGGCCTAGTGCAAGTGGGAGACTGTAGGATTAGTGCCCTAGGCCAAATGTATTTGTGCTAGGAAATGTATTATGACATTATTATTTATTCAATAAAGGTTGTTTCTTATATATATCTGTGTGTATGGGTTGTGAATGTATATTTCTTATATCAACCAAGAATGACACTTCGGGTTCACGTCATCGAATACGTGATTCTAGTAGAACTGTGAACCAACGAATGACATTCTAAACTATCCCTAGTGATATGTAGGATGTTTATAGAGATAGTCATACTTCAAGTAAGAAGCTACATATCCACACTAGTATATTCGCATGCTGGATGATCATGTTCTGCTGATCATGGACATAGAGATGTCAAGTCTGAAATATAGGTACGTGTTAGAGAACACGTACTGGATTGACGACACTATGAGAATATGCATGGTATGTGTCATTGGTGATTCTCATATGAATAATGTGCTTGTTCCTACGACCTGAGGTCACCATGGATTCCTGTATGAGGAACTGCATACTTTAATATGATCTTACGTCATCCGTAACGGGATGATCATTAGGGTCATCGTTAGGTATTCACTGAATCATGACGAGGAATGTGAGTGACCAAGATGGAATTTGTTCCTCTCGTCATGAGGGAGCTATCTCTGGGCCCCCTGATGAACTAGGACTGAAGGAAATGCATGGCCATGCTCAAAATGGATTAACATGTGTTGTTAATATCATTTTGTATTTACTCAGTCTAATTCTCGATCAGGAAAGAGATTTTGATCAAACTCAAGGATGACATATTCACGTGCCTTGTGATCAAGACGTATATCGTAGAACAAAAGGAATAAGCAAATGTCTATTCAGATAGGTTTATGATCGCTGATCATTTCAGTTAACATGGGTAGTCATGACATCAGTCTAGAGGTTACTCATGACTTACGATCTTTAGAAGATCGTTGCCAGCGTTAAATGGAACCTACACGGTCACACAATGAACTCCATTCGTACGAGATGAATATGCCTCAAAACAGTTATACATGTGATGTATGAATTGTTGAACGAAATAATCAATTATTGGATAATTGATTGAACAAAACAGTGCCATTCCGTTGGCAACGGAATAGTTCCGTTCCCAACGAAATATATATGAAAACTGTAATAACCGTAGCTGCCAAGTACCAATTCCGTTGGCAACGGAATAACTCCGTTGGCGACGGAATAGGCGCATATTAGGGTTTTAGTTATGGTAACTTAGCAATCGTTCGCCTCTCTCTCTAGTATAAATAGAAGGGAAGGGTCTCTCTATTTGATACACAACTCAGAAGCCTAAGAGGCTGTCTTTACACAGAAAAGAGAGAGAGAGTTTTGAGAGATATTCGAAAAGTATTTCCGGACTTGGCTATTCCGTTTGGGTGAAGTTCGCTTGGATACGAGTAGAGGTTCTCTACCTTGAGAACTAGCGAGCGATCTATCTTCATCCTTGGGAGAAGAAGGAGTCTCTCGAGCCGAGCTTTAAGAAAGAGTTTAGCGAGTCGAGCTTCAAGAAGGAGTTCTTCGAGCCTAGCAACAGGAAGGAGCTTGGCGAGCGGAGCTTCGGATGGAGACGGTTACGAGTCGGAATAGTTCAGACCTACATCCATTCTTCATCTCGCGGATCAGGAAGATCCGAGGTATAAATTTTAATGGCTAATCTCGTACTTTTATTCCCTTAACGTAGATCCTAGGGCGGGTTAAATCCATAGGTTCCGCTGCGCATGTAACGTACATGGCTATGGATATCCCAATAGATTGGACACTGCTGATCAGCTCCTCTTGAATTGTGATTCCGTGTGATCCGCATCGACGAGTTGAAGGCACCGCACCCGTGGGTGGGACTGGTGCGATAATCGCGTTCTAGTCTCCTTGCGCCTCTTTTGCATTATTTTTGATATTTGTGCTCCAATTCCTACAATCACATATGATCTAGGGAGAACTTGGTTCTTTAACTAAAATATAAATAAAATAATAAAATAGCTAACTAAAGTGCTGAAAGTAAGATACAAGATATGCGGTAAATATCTATATAAAATTCCCTTATCACAGTCCCCCAAGTTTACTCTTACCCGTCATGAGAAAGTCACAACTCCGGACCAAACGTTCGGCTTAACTTACCTGTGTGATTCCCATGCCTCACATGTACTCTCACTCGTGTACTCACATCGTTCTCACTCTTCAGTCCCTCGCATAAAACACCTTTGGGGAAGTGCCCTCTCGCTGAAGATGACCGATTGTGCGGTTCCGGTTAACCGCGCCAAACCTAACAAACTTCATTTTTGATGGTTTATGGGTAGAATGGATATATAGGTATATAGTAGGGTATTTATATCTTCTACTCCTACATAGGGTTCGATCATAGCGCGGTCTTACTCTGATACGTGGGCATAGTTGCGACAATTCTAAGGCGTCTGATTTGCCTTTGTCTGTTAAGGTGTAAGTCTTTTCCCCAAGCTTAATCTTCGTCGTATGGGTAATTGATGGTGTTTCTTCTTCAAGTAGCATGCAACCTCTCTTGTGTTGGCAGATGTTTGTGTAATTTGTCTCTTTTTAATGAAAAGACATTTGTTGCTGATTTATTAATTTCTCAAGGAAAGGTTATAGCCACGTAGCAAGAAGTTTGAAAATGATTTTCACGAGCCCATTAATTATACTAACTGGAATAAAGAGATGTTAGGAAATCCGTATCTATGTATGATACATGCGTAGTGGAACATACAGATTCAACTCTCCTTAGGATCATCGATTTTTCCGCAAAATTTATATCTATTTTTTAGATTCATATTTCCTTCATTTTTATCTTATTTTCATTACTTTTTATGTTATTTTATGTTTATTTTGTTTTAAATCAGTTACTACTTACGTTTGTCTCTAATTGTAGAAAAGAAGCGATTCAGAGCCAAAAAAAGTCCAAACAGAGCATATTATTGCTACATAAAGGGGAGCCCGATGATGGATCATGGGCCTGACCCCTTGGGCCTAGTCTTCCTTACTGCAACCACGGTTGCCTTCACAGCAATTATGGGTCACTATCTCAAAATGATCAAGGTGAGGAGCACCACGACCAAAGAGGAAAGGCAGCAATGATTCTTCTGGAAGATTGACGCATGTTTAGCATCCTAGCCCATTGTGCGGAAAGAACATACTTCATTTGGCAGGAGAAATAAATCAGGAGATTAGATTTGATTTATCATTAGAATTAAATTTAGGGATTGATTTGAATTAATCATGATTGGGGATTAGATTTGGGGATTAATTTGATTAGATTTTAGATTAGGTTAATTTCCTCAAAATTAGCGGCCGGCGACTAACCTATAAAAGGGTGAGGCGTAGGGCCAGCCAAGGGTTCACAAATTGTAGTAGAGAATTGGTAGTAGTGCTTTCATTGTAAGAGACAACACAAACAATGTTCTAGTGTTCTCTGAATCAATTTAATTTATTTTTAGTTTCAGTTATCAATTCTTGTAACTAAACCCTTTATTGGTTAGAGTTCGAGTTGTAGATTCAATATCTTTTTGATTTCATATTTATGTGTGTTATTTACGTTTTGTACTTAGTTTTTCTTTTTGTGCTTCTTAATACTAATCAAGGTAAATCCTGGGTATATAGATTAGCATGTAATTAGTCAGGAGAAGCCAGGTTGGTAGGCGTTGGATCTTACACGGAGAAACCTAACGCATTGGTGTTTGACACCTGGTAAAGCATGGCGGGTTAGTGTCGAATTACTTACCCATCAGCATGAGATCTTGGAGGTGAAAACCTGCCGATCAGACGAGCACAGACGAAACTTGATGGAGGTTGTCCAAAGTATCGCTCCACCTTGGGGACTGAGACGAGGAATTAGGAGAGCCAGAAGACCCGCTTGAGGAGGGTGAGTGACAGTCCATCTCTGCAAGGATAAGTGACAGTCCCTTTCATCACAAGGAGGGGGTTTGATGATCATAGGAAGTTGGCACATAAAGGGCTTCCCCATAACCCCTCAAGGCCCTCACTGAGTAATTTAAGGTTATTTGAAAAGTAATTTAAAAAGTAAATTTTCATATACCTATATCACACACCATCAATAACCATTCGCAAAGTTTTACCAGATTTATAATGACTGATTTTCGAAAAGCCAGGAGGTTACTTGATAGCTTTGGTCATCAAAAGTCGCATTTGTGTAAAAGAGTTTAACTAGCGTGACATAACTGATTTTGGATATGCGCAAGTGACTGGTAAATTTCTAAAATTCTTGAAGTTGGATGACAAAATGACAGATTCTATTGGATTTGTCGTTACGAGTTGCATGAAAGCACTCACGTGCATCATTTTCACTCAATTAGTCATGAAATTTGTTGAAATCGTCTGGATTTTTGAAAAGAAATTTATTTACCTTGTTACTAAAGTTCAATTCAGGTTGAGTACCCGATTTTTGGGTTGTTGCCTATTTAGAGGTGTTTTTGGGTTTGGGTGCCATTGGAAATTTTGAAGGATTGAGAAATAGAAAGAAGAAAATAGAGTTATACCAAGTGCTTGTTGAATCATTGAAGAGAGAGTCACCGATAGATTGATTTCACGAAAATGTGTGAAGAGAAGCGAGTAAGTTCTTCAAAGGTCCGATTGTTGAATCCACCAAGTTGAGAGGGTGTTTGAAGATTTTGAGTAGATGGAGAATTTGTGTTTGAAGAACATTTGAGTTGGTTTGGAGGTCAAAATAGTAAGGTTTGCGGTAGATTAGGGGGTAATGTAAGGTTAGGGCTTGGTTGTTTGAAGAGAGAAGTTTTGTTTGGATTTTAATGGAGGAAATAAAGAAGTTTTGGGAGTGAAAGGAAGAAGGCTCTCGTTATAGAAGGGTTTTAAGATTTGGATATTTGTAAAACAAAACAACAAGTTCAATTCCATCATGGTCCGGTGGCAACAGAAGTTCCGTTGAAGCTCCGTTGAGAACAGAGTGGTCCGTTCTGAAACATTACGTACTGGAGGTTTATACCTATTCGATACTTAAAATCTATCAATTAGACTTTACTAACACTCCAAAATGACTTGTTGGTAGATATTTGAACAAACCATCAGAAGCATTACTTAAATGTAGTTACAAATTAGTTCTTTTTTGTAAATTTGAAGGGTTATATGAAAGATTAAAATACATCAAACACCTCAAGGGAATGAAGAAAATAATCCTCAATAAGCAATGCAAGGCCGTGACAGCTGTTTTCATGACCCACGTTTAAGAGATCAAGTTGTAAGTTATTGCTCCATCGATTCGTAAAGGTTGTTGTAAGATGAGCGGTGGTTCGAAGTCTTGTAACGATCAAGTTGTAGGATTAGTACCCTAGGCCAAATGTATTTGTGCTAAGAAATGGATTATGTATTAAGACATTATTATTATTTATTCAATAAAGGTTATTTCTTATATATCTGTGTGTATGGGTTGTAAATGTACATGTACATATCTTATATCAACCATGAATGATATTTCGCATTCACATCATCAGAATACGTGATTCTGACAGTAGAACTGTGAACAAATGAATGACATTCTAAACTGTCCCTAGTTGGTCAAAGCGTTAGTGAGTTATTAGGACTCATACATACTGATGTATGTGGACTAATGAGTACGCCGGCTAGAGATGGGTATCGGTACTTCATAACGTTCAAGGGTGACTTCAGTAGATATGTAGGATTAGTGACCTAGGCCAAATGTATTTGTACTAGAAAATGGATTATGTATTAAGACATTATTATTTATTCAATAAAGGTTATTTCTTATATATCTGTGTGTATGGATTATGAATATACATTTACATATCTTATATCAACCATGAATGACACTTCGAGTTCACGTCATAGTAGAACTTTGAACCAACGAATGACATTCTAAACCGTCCCTAGTGATATGTAGGATGTTTATAGAGATAAACATACTTCAGGTAAGAAGCTACATATCTACACTAGTATATTCTCAGGCTGGATGATCATGTTCTGCTGATCATGGACATAGGGATGTCAAGTCTGGAATATAGGTATGTGTTAGAGAACACATACTAGACTGACCACACTATGAGAATATGCATGGTATATGTTGTTAGTGATTCGCATATGAATACTGTGCTTGTTCCTACGACCTAAGGTCACCTTGGATTCATGTATATAGAACTGCATATTTTAATATGATCCTACGTCATCCATAATGAGATGATCATTAGGGTCATCATTAGGTATGCACTGAATCATGACGAGGAATGTGAGTGACCGAGATGAGATTTGTTCCTCTCGCCAAGAGGGAGATATCTTTGGGCCCCCTGATGAATTATGACTGATGGAAATGAATGGCCATGCTCAAAATAGATTAACATGTGTTGTTAATATCATTTTGTATTTATTCAGTCTAATTCTCGATCAGGAAAGATACTTTGATCAAACTCAAGGATGACATATTACCATGCCTTTTGATCAAGACATATATCGTAGAACAAAAAGAATAAGCAAATGCCTATTCAGATAGGTTTATGATCGCTGATCATTTCATTTAACATGGGTAGTCATGACATCAGTATAGAGGTTATCCATGACTTACTATCTTTAGAAGATCATTGCCAGCGCTAAATGGAATTTAGACAATCACATAATGAACTCCATTCATACGGGATGAATATGCCTCAAAACAGTTATACATATGATGTATAAATTGGTGCACAAAATAATCAATTATTGGATAATTGATTGAACAAAACAGTACCGTTCCGTTGGCAACGGGATAGTTCCGTTCCCAACGAAATAGATATGGAAAATGTAATAACCTTAACTGCCAAGTATTCCGTTATGGAAATACTTATTCCGTTGGCAACGAAATAGGCGCAGATTAGAATTTTTAGTTATGGTAACTGAGCAATCGTTCGCCTCTCTCTCTAGTATAAATAGAAGGGTAGTCCCTCTCTATTAGATAGACTATTCTCAAGCTTTAGAAGCCGCAATACACAGAAATAGAAAGAGAGAGAGAGAGAGAGAGAGAGAGAGAGAGAGAGAGAGAGTATTTTGAGTTATTTTCAGAAAGTATTTTCGGACTCGTCTAGCCGAGTCCGGTTATACCGTGCATTTGAAGTTCGACGTGGATATGAGTAGATGTCTTCTTCTTTGAAGACTATCGAGCGATCATTTTCTTTACCCTAGGAGAAGCAAGGCGTCCGTGCGAGTCAAGCTTCAGGAAGGAGAACGTTGGATGTCAAAAAGGTTCAGACCTACATCTGTTCTTCATCTCGCGGATCAGGAAGATCCGAGGTATAAATTTTAATAGTTAATCTCGTACTTTTATTCCCTTAACTATGATCCTAGGGTGGGTTGAATCCATAGGTTTTGCTATGCATGTAACATACATGGCTATGGATTCCCCAACAGTGGCATCAGAGCGTTTGTTAAGGAAATAATCGTCGATTACATATTTAAAATTTAGTAAATTCTAGTATAATAAATTTTTGGGTTTTAAAAATATTATTTCAAAACAGCACGAAAATAGTTTCTAGGAATATAATATTAGATATTATGATTTTCTAGAGTTTCGAAAAATAGTTTTTCGGAATTTGTTTTGGAAACAGAACTAAAATTAAAGGAAACTGAAAAGTTAGCGTTATTCCATTTCGAACGAAATAGTTCCGTTCATAATGAAATATGCTGAAATTTTGGCCAGAATTATTCAGTGTTATTCCATGAGAATGGAATAGTTTTGTTCCCAACAGAATAAGGTTGATTTTGAGAGAAACCCTAATTTTTGTTATACAAGAAATTTAATTTAAATATGGTATGAGTCTTAGATCTGTGATTGTTCTGTGATATATTCTTGTGTGCGAATGCTTGTATTTTATTTAATATCTATGGCAACCTGTGAGTTGTCCAAAGTTGTAATTATGGTAACCAGTGAGCTGTCCAAAATTGTAAATTACTTTTTCTAGCAATAAGATAGTTGTTGAGAAAGATATTATATCAAGACTACAAGGCAAGGATCTTGGCATAATCTTCGGAAGATAGCATTGGATCTTCGCGCACACACAACGAAGGGTTCGTTGAAGATTCACCTGCAATATAGAGATAGATCTAGGATTAGGAACCTCATGAGCGCTCGTGAGGAATAGGCTCATTTTATATCTATCTTGTTTCTGTGATGTTTATATTTATAAATCTAAAATAAAATTCTTCAGAATGTTAAGTAAGGAAGTGCCCCCCATGTCACTGAAGCTCTCGGTCCATAGAGAATCTTCCATGTGGGTCATGTCAAAGCTGAGCATATGGAGGATTGTCTTTGTAAAGGAGGGTATGTGAAAAATGGCATCCAGCATGGGTCATGCCAAAGCTGAGTGTTCTGGACTCTATTTCGCCGATAATCATACATGGTTAAACTTAACTGAGCGAGCAAAACGGACTTGGACTCAAGGCACAAGATGGGATAATACACCGAGCATATGATGCCTATTCCATATAAGGAAAGAGTTGTATATGATACAATTGGAAATGTTCCTACCTAAATAGTTGTGTATTGAGGGTTGCGCCAAAGCGCACTTAATACTCAATGAAATACGGATCTTGACTCACTAATGAAATCTCATTTAATTGAAGTTTCCGAATCAATACTACTGAAGGTGGTTGATTTGAAGAAAAAAATAGTAGGAGTACAATATAAGAAACAGCAAAACAGAATAATCCCAATGAAAAAATAATAATAATGGCACTTTACATTTTAACTTGTAGAATAATGACAAACAACAACAATTCAACTGGGTTGAATTTGCGATCTATCCTTGAGAAGGATAAGCTCAATGGGTCTAACTTCCTTGACTGGTTTAGAAACCTGAGAATTGTTCTCAAAGTTGACAATAAACTGTATGTCATATAAGAGGCTTACCCCGAGGAACCGGAACAAGGAGCCACAAGGACTGCCCGAGACGCGTATGATAAATACGTCAAAGATGACACAGAGATAGCTTGTCTCATGCTAGCGACCATGACCTCCGAGCTTCAGAAGCAACTAGAGGACATGAGTGCTTATGATGATCGTAACTATCAAGGAAATGTTCCAAGAGCAGGCTAGAGTTGGGCACTACAAAGCGACCGTCTCTCTGACTGATACAAAGATGGTTGAAGGTTCATCTGTGAGTGCACATGTACTCAAGATGAAGAGCTATCTTGATCAATTGGAGAGGCTTGGTTTAGCTATGCCCAGAGAATTGGCCGTTGACATAATTCTCGGGTCATTGCCTCCTAGTTTTAACCAATTCATCATGAATTATAATATGCATCAGATGGAGAAATCCATCACCGAGTTGCATGGGATGCTTAAGAACACACAGGAGGACATGAAGACAAATGTTGTCAAAGACGCCCTAATGGTTCACAAGAAGAAGGGTAAGAAGATCAGGAACAAGAGCAAGGGTAAATGCAAGGTGTTGCCAAAAACCTAAGATCAAGAAAGACAAGGAGGGAGTTTACTTCCATTATAACAAGGTTGGCCATTGGAATAGAAACTACAAAGATCAGGACGAAATCAAGATGGGTAGTGTGACTACCGCTTCAGGTATTTTTGTTATTGAAACTAATTCACTTACTCCTAAATCTTGGGTATTCGATATCGGATGTGGTACTCATATTTGTAATGATGTGCAGGGACTACAAAGGAGTAGAAGATCAGCTAAGGGCGAAGTCGACCTACGTGTGGGAAATGGAGCAAGAGTTGCTGCATTAGCCGTAGGAACTTATTTATTGACTTTGCCTAGTGGACTTGTATTAGTACTTAATAATTGCTATTTTGGACCTGCTATGAGCAGAAATATCATTTCTATTTCTAATTTAGCTTTAGATGGTTATAAATTTGTTATTGAGAATAATAATTGTTCTATCTTAAAGAATAATCTTTCTATGAAAATTTTATATTAGAAAGATGTCTTTACGTGCTACATCTCAAGAAAGAGAATTATAAGTCCATAGATAACATTAACACTAAATGATTTAAATCAAATTGCTCAAATATGACATACCGCTGGCACTGTCGCTTAGGCCATATAAATGAGAAACACATTTCTAAACTCCACTCTCATGGACTTTTAGACTCATTTGATTTGGAATCATTTGAGACGTGTGAGTTTTGTTTACTTGGCAAGATGACTAAGATCACAAAAGTTGGTGAAAGGGTCAATGACTTACTAGAACTCATACATACTGATGTATGTGGACCAAAGAGTACACCGGCTTGAGGTGGGTATCGGTACTTCATGACTTTTACGGACGACTTAAGTAGATATGGTTATGTCTACTTAATGAAGCATAAGTCTGATTCCTTTAAAGTGTTCAAAGAATTTAAAAATGAAGTACAAAATCAACTTGGCAAGAAGGTTAAAGCACTTCAATCTGATCGAGGTGGCGAATATCTAAGTCAGGAATTTGAAAATCATCTCAGAGAATATGGAATACTTTCACAACTGACTCCTCCATGAACTTCTCAATGGAATGGAGTGTCTGAAAGGAGGAATTGAACCTTAATGGATATGGTTCGATCGATAATGAGTAAAAGTCTTTCAACGTCTTTCTGCGGTTATGCTCTTGAAACTGCCACATTCATACTGAACAGGATTCCATCAAAAGCGGTTCAAAAGATTCCACATGAGATATGGACGGGGAAGGCATCAAGCTGTCTTTTCTCAAAATTTGGGGATGTGAGACTTATGTCAAACGTCAAGCTTCCGACAAACTCGGACCCAAATCTGATAAGTGTTTAGTCGTGAGATATCCTAAAGAAACAAAAGAATATTACTTCTATCAGCCATCGGAGAACAAAGTATTTGTTGCTCGTAATGGTGCCTTCTTAGAAAGAGAATTTGTCTCCATGAGAAGCAGTGGGAGAAAAGTACAACTCGAAGAAGTTCGAGACCCGCCTACAGATACAGAAGAGGTTCACCTCGAAGAGTTGACGAGATTAAAACACAACAGTCTCAACGCAGATCCAGTAGGATTCATCATGAGCCTGAGAGATACGGATTTCTCGTGTCTAATGATGATGATGTGATATTCATAGATGATGAACCCACGTCCTACCAAGAGGCTATGAAGAGTCCTAACTCTCAGAAATGGTTAGAAGCTATGAGAGCTGAGATGCAATCCATTTAAGATAATCAATTTTGGAATTTGATTGATCCATCCGTAGGCTTGAGGACCATCGGATGTTAGTGGGTCTTTAAGAAGAAGACCGACGTGGATGGAAAGATACAAACCTACAAAGTAAGGATCGTGGTGAAAGGTTTCAAGCAAGTTCATGGTATTGACTATAACGAAACTTTTTACCTACAACTATGCTTAAATCCATCAGAATTCTATTAGTGATAGCAACATATTATGACTATGAAATATGGCAAATGGATGTCAAAACAACCTTCCTAAATGGTAATCTAACCGATGACATGCATATTATGCAACCCGAGAATTTTGTCAATCTAAGAATTCTGGTAAGGTTTGCAAGCTTCAGAAATCCATCTATGGATTGAAGCAGGCATCTCGAAGTTGGAACCTTCGTTTTGACGAAGTTATCAAAAGTCTTGATTTTACCAAAGTGAAGATGAACCTTGTGTTTACATGGAGTTCAGTGGGAGCACAATAGTATTCCTGGTGCTTTACGTAGATTACATATTATTCATGGGAAATGACATTCCAACATTATTGAATGTCAAGAAATGGTTGAGAGATAATTTCTTGATGAAAGACCTAGCAGAATCCTTAGATGTGCTAGAAATCAGGATCTATAGAGATAGACCTAGAAGGCTTATAGGTCTAAGTCAAAGTACATATATAGAAATGGTCATGAAATGGTTCAGAATATAAGAATCCAAGAAAGGTTTTTTTGACCTTGTCACATGGCGTTTCTCTCAGTAAGACACAGTGTCCTACAAATGAGGAGCAACGATGACGCATGAATAAGATCCCATATGCTTCGGCTATAAGATCCATCATGTATGCCATGATATGCACTAGACCAGATGTGTCACCCTTATTGAGCGCAACGAGCAGGTATCAGTCTAATCCAGGAAAAAATTACTTGACGCTGTAAAGAGAAGGACCTGTTCCTAGTCTATGGAGGTATGGAAGACGAGCTCGTTGTAAAGGGCTACACAGACGCAAGCTTCCAGACAGACTCGGACGATTTTAGATCGCAATCAGGTTATTTATTTTGCCTAAATGGAGGCGCAGTGACATGGAAGAGTTCCAAGCAATGTACTGTAGCAGATTCTTCAACGGAAGCAGAGTATATAGACGCTGCAGAAGCGGCTAAAGAAGTTGTTTGGATAAAAACTTTTTGGAGGAGCTAAGAGTAGTTCCGAGCATCTCGGAACCAGTGGATCTATATTGTGATAACAATGGAGCGATCGCACAAGCAAAGGAACCGAGATCTCACCAAAAGTCCAAGCACATACTGTGACGATTCCATCTAATCAGAGAGATCATACAAACGGGTGATGTTAAAATGTGTACAGTGCCATCGGACGACAATGTCGCCGATCCATTAACTAAATCACTTCCGCAAGCGAAGCATGAGACTCATGTTAGGTCTATGGGCATAAGATGCTTAGAGTTGGCCCAATGCAAGTGGGAGACTGTAGGATTAGTGCCCTAGGCCAAATGTATTTGTGCTAGGAAATTGATTATGTATTAAGACATTATTTATTCAATAAATGTTATTTCCTATATATCTGTGTGTATGGGTTGTGAATGTACATGTACATATCTTATATCAACCATGAATGACACTTCCGGTTCACGTCATCTGAATACGTGATTCTAATAGTAGAACTGTGAACCAATGAATGATATTCTAAACTGTCCGTAGTGATACCGTCCCTAGTGATATGTAGGATGTTCATAGAGATAAACATACTTCAGGTAAGAAGCTACATATCCACACTAGTATATTCGTAGGCTGGATGATCATGTTCTGCTGACCATGGACAAAGAGATGTCCAATCTAGAATATAGGTGTGTGTTAGAGAACACGTACTGGACGGACCATACTATGAGAATATGCATGGTATATGTCATTAGTGATTCTTATATGAATAGTGTGCTTATTCCTACGACCTGAGGTCACCATGGATTCTTGTATGTGGAACTGCATACTTTAATATGATCCTACGTCATCCGTAACGGAATGATCATTAGGGTCATCATTAGGTATGCACTGAATCATGATGTGGAATGTGAGTGAACAAGATGGGATTTGTTCCTCTCATCAAGAGGGGGATATCTCTAGGCCCCCTGATGAACTAGGACTGAAGAAAATACATGGTCATGCTCAAAATGGATTAACATGTGTTCTTAATATCATTTTGTATTTACTCTAATGCTCGATCAGGAAAGAAACTTTGATCAAACTCAAGGATGACATATTACCGTGCCTGGTGATCAAGACATATATCGTAGAACAAACAAAATAAGCAAATGTCTATTCAGATAGGTTTATGATCGCTGATTTTTCATTTAACATGGATAGTCATGACATCATTATAGAGATTACTCATGACTTACGATCTTTAGAAGATCATTGCAAGCATTAAATGGAACCTACACCACTGGAAAATCAGGTATCAGAGACTGGCTTGTCACTGAAAAAGCATAGCCGTCCCTTATAAGCTGATATCACAAACGGTTCTGTCACTGATACGTAGATAAGCGAACATCACTGATGGCCCATCCCATTTAACAAAAAGCTGTCGTTGATACTCTGTTTTCAAAGACAAGTTTTGATTATTCAGAGACGGCTTGTCGCTGTTGTAAAAAAAAGATTTTTTTTGAATTTTTTTAAAATGGCTGTCGCTAATACCCGACAGAGCTGTCACTGATAATATCACAGACGGGTCTTTTCAGTGACGGCCCCATCATTGATTGTAAACTTGTATATTCACACTTTCTGACACATAATATTCCCCGCTTCTAATTTCGACTCCCCCCTTACCCGATCTCCCTCTCTCCTCCTGCGCCGACCTCCTTCTCCTCTCTTCTCCTCCGCCGACCTTCCTCTCCCGCCGCCGCCCTATCTTCTCCAAGCCGTTCTCCTCTCTCCCAATCTGTTCTCCTCCTTATTTCTCCACCCAAACTCTTAAACCAAGTCTAAGCCTAACCCTAACCCATTCTCCTCTCTCCCAACCCGTTCTCCTTATTTCTCCGGCGCCCTAAACCCTCCACCTTAAGCTCTGCCCTAGCTAAACCCTTAACTCCAGCCGCCGGCCAGGCTTCAGCCACGACCTCCGTGCAAAGCTCCCGCCGCTGAGCCTCCAACGGAAAAGAGGTCCAGCTGCCGAGCCACCAAGCTCTAGCCAAGGCAATGAGTCCTGAACTCTCTCGCTCCACTCCACTCGCACTAGATCCCCTTGCTCCATTTTTCTCACCTAGATCCGACAATACAAGGTATGAAATTTTCCCATTTTTTTATTTTTTATTTTTGGGTAAGTTGAAATGATTTCTAGTTCAAATTGTTCTAATTTAAGTTGCATTTCAGTTTTAGATTGTTAAATATTTTTCAATTCGTGTTGTAATGTTTAGGTTCTAGGTTTCATATGATTTTAATTTATAGTTACTTTTCATAATGAGACGTTTTATCACTAAAACTAATATAATATTTTACATTTATATACAAGCTTATAAGTATACACAATATGTTAATAGCTTAAATGATTTTCATGATTATGAATATACACAATATGTTATATGTATATTTGATATGTCATACATTTTATTAGATTCTGATTTTATAAGAGCTTAAATTATAATTTATACTTTATGCATTTAAATTAAACCATGCATGATGCTTCCTAATTTTTCTCATTTTATAAGGGCCTAAATTATATTTTTCTATTTTGGAGGGTACACATGCAATTTCTTCATCATAAAAATATGCATTTATAGTTAAAATAAAATTCCGTCTTTGAATACATTTTTTTGTGATTTTTGGTTAAAATGAAATCAATTATAGTTAAATTTTGTCTAGTTTAGGTTACATTTTATTTTTAGATTGCTAAATATTTTTTAATTCGGGTTGTACGTATCATTTCAATTTAGTTAAACTAAATTGATTTAGTTAATTAAGATTTGTGTTAATATTATATTCAATTATTTATGCGGGAATGAGGTAATATTATATTAAGATTGCTAAATATTATTTAATTCGGTTTTGTTGGAATGAGGTTTTTATTGGAATTATTTTAATTTATGAAATAAAGATGGTTTCGTAGGAATTGGGTTTATATTTATCAATTATTGATAATTTTAATTATGTCATATTATCTAATTATTTTCTAAAAAATATTGTAGGTTATTTTTTCGGATTTTCAATTGGCGAGGAGTTTCTATATGCATAAAATTGTCGGAATTCACATCTTAAGGTTTCATATTTTTCTTAATCTTTTTTGTGGAAATTAGGTTTCTTATTTGTGCAAATATGGCGCATTGAAGATTCTATTTACGGTTTTTATAAAATATCATTATATAATAAAAAAATGAACAAAAAATTTAGGGCATTTTTTCCCTTTAGGTTTTGGGAATTTAGGTATTAATTCACCATTTAATAATATTTTTAATTATTTATATTTAATTAAGTTTTGAAATTTATTGTATGTTATTTTTTAGGATTTTAGATTGTGCGAGGAGCTTCTATTTTCACAAAATCAAAACCGGTTCATATCTTTAGGTTTGTTCTCTTTTTTCCTTAATTATTTTTGTTTGTGTGAACTCGGTTTATTATTTATGCAAATGTAGGGTTTCATGTTGTTCAAATATTTATTCAAATATTATTTATGTTATATGTATGCATGAATTAGGGTTTTGCATGAATTAGGACTTTGCAAGAATTAGGGTTTCATGGATATCTTACAATTTCTTTATATGTTTGTTTATTCAAATATTATCTTATATGATTTAGTCCATAAGTGATTAATTACTATGCATTGTGTTTTCTATTTCGTAGGGACAGATTGTTCGTTTGCACGAATCGGCAAATGTGTTCGTTAGAGAGGCTGTGAACAGTTCTGTCGGTAATGACGATGAAGTTGAGGATTTCAAACATGGATTGTGTTTGATTTGTGTTTTGCTTATTTAGGATTTTGGATTTGTGTTTTGCGAATTAGGAATACTGATGTGTTTAATTTCGAACATGGATTGAATGATTTGGATTTAATGAATGTTTTTTTCACCAAAAATGTGGGTAAAATAGGATGTCATGCTATTTTTTTTGCAAAATAAGAGACGGTCATCCGTGAAAATTTCATGATATCAGAGAGTGTATTTTGTCCCGTCTCTGAAAAAAAAAGGCCGTCCCTGATAAGTATTAGAGACGGTCTGTCTCAATTTTGGATTTTCACAAACTACACTAAAAGAGACGGTGTATCAGAGACGGGAGTCTGTCTTTGAAAGTATTAGAGACGGTTTTGACGACTATCAGAGACGGGTTTCCCTGTCCCCGATGCCTGATTTTCCAGTAGTGCTACACGGTCACTCAATGAGCTCCATTCATATGGGATGAAAATATCTCAAAATAGTTATACATATGATGTATAAATTGGTGAACGAAATAATCAACTATTGGATTGTTGATTATGCAAAATAGTGCTATTCCTTTCAGAACGGAATAGTTCCGTTCGGAAAGAAATAAATATGGAAACTATAATGACCTTGGCTGCCAAGTTTTCTATAAAGGAAGTACCTATTCCGTTGCCAACGGAATAGTTTTGTAGGGAACGGTATAACCGTAGATTAGATTTTTCATCTATGGTAACTAAGCAATCGTTCGCCTCCCTCTCTAGTATAAATAGAAGGGCAGTCCCTCTCTATTATACACATGATTGATTCAGAAACCTTAGAGGCCATCACAGTACAGAACGAGAGAGATTTCTGTGAGCTAATTTTAGAAACGTATTTCCGGACTTGTCTAGCCAAGTTCGATTATTCCATTTATCTGAAGTTTGCTGGATACGAGAAGAGGTTCTTTAACTTGAGAACTTGCGAGCGATCAATTCTTCATTCCTAGGACAAGCAAGGAGATTCGCGAAGTCGAGCTTCAGGAAGAAGAAGGTTGAATCCATAGGACGGGTTGAATCCATAGGTTCCGATGTGCATGTAATGTAAATGGCTATGGATTTCCCATCACAAGTTTGTTAATTAAATTGGAGCTGCATGGCATGTCCCGGAGAGTAGGCAACTCGTGAACGCGGTAAGGACCACTAGCGAGTAAACGGGTGGTTAAGGCTAACGCAACCATCTCGCCGAACTTCGTCGATAAATCTGGGATTAGGTATCGATTTACTTTCTCTAGTTTAATTTATTGTTTATTTAATTTACTTTGTTAATTAGAATTTAAACGAGCGTTAACAAAAATCTAAAAACATTAAAAAGTATAAAACACTAAAAATATAAGTATTCACGTGCCTACACATTAGGCCTTTTAACCCCCCCCAAGTAAACAACACCCCCAAACATAGGCCTCCAGTAAACAACACCTCCAATGTGATCTTTCCTTTACATGATAGAAGCTTCTTTTGTACGTACGCTTCAGATTATCCAAGGAATGACATGGATTAATGAAACGCTCAGATGATACAACTTTGTTCATGCAAACTTCTATGACGTGTGAACACAAATAGTGATATATGTCATCTGTTTCTGACACTCGCATTTACCTTCGTTGAAGTTCACCTGCCAGGTCTTTTCAGGAATTCTGATACCACTCGTCGTATGCCGAGATCGTGTAACCACCTAATAAACACATTCGTCTAAATTGTAGCAAGTCACGTCATGTGTAGTAGCCTTATTTCTTCTTTGTTCCATTCTTTCCATCACTATACCCGACCACTGCTTTTCCCTAATTTCAGCAGCCGCCCGATATCTCACGTGACAACAGTTTAGTTTGTAAGATGTTGCCATGACAATTGCCGTAACTAGCAGTTTCTTTATACCTTTCAAAACATAATTCATTACTTCGGCGTTATTACTAGTTGTTATGCCCCACCGACGACCTTCTGTATCATACGAGATCGTTCAATTTGTTTTAGAGACTTTTGCTAACCATCGGTCCCATCTTTATATATTTTTTATTTTTTTCCAATTTCTTTTTAATTTATATTTGTTGTGCGCGCATACTAATCTTGGAACCATTGGAACCACTATTTTGTCTGTCACGTGGCTACTGAAATTTGCTTCAACATGCCACATGCAATAATGATGATAACCATAAGGTGGCTTCCATCTGTCACCTCTCATTGTAGAAATTACACCAGCGTGCCTATCCGAAATAATACAATAACTATTTTGATTGTCGAGAACATGTCGCAAACAATCAAAAAACCACTTCTATATCTCTTTCTTCTCCCTCTCAACTAATGCAAAAGCTTGAGGATATAACTGACCATTTGCGTTGTTACCAATCACTGTCAGTAAGCATCCTTGGTATTTTCTACTATTATGATGGGTTTGCAGAACTGAAAAGCGTGGAGTGATGAGCCAAATGACCAAAAAAGACCTTCGAACTCGAACTCACTATCACTATTAAGATAATCAGTTCTAAAAAAAATACTGAGTACCAGGTTTTGTTGATGATATTGTCGCCATTAATTCAGGAAGCAAATTATAAGCCTCACTCCAACCCCCAAATAAAAATCTAAACATGTGTTGCTTTGCGTGCCAAGTCTTCCAGTACGATATGATATATTCAACTTTCAATTTAACATGTTTAATATCTAAATCAGCTCTAACGATATTTAGAATTAGCCCCCCAATAAACTCACTCATTAACTGTTTGTGATCTTTTCTAGTTGTCTAGTTAATACATACGTGTGATTGTTTAAATATTTTAATCTCCAATAGTTCTTTTTTTTAACCAAAACGTGCATCCTCTATTTACATACTCTACCTTCATCTTTAAGCTTGCAAACCACAATGTATCTATTTTTGTTTGAGTGGTCCGCATCTATTTCTCGGTGGTGCTTGACACTATATGCTCTTACGGCCGATTGAAGCTCTCATTTCGTTTCAAATGTATGCCCCTTAGATTTCATCCTCTCTTTCATGTTGGGTTTCTACCGTTCATAACGCAGCGAAAAAACAAAAAAAGAAACAAAATCGAATTCGAAACCCAAAAGAAGGATCCGTGAATTACAATTAAATCAAAGAAAATCTCATAACTTTGTACCTTCGGATTACGCTTAATCCGTGATGATCGAAAGCGAATTAGGTTGACACTTTTCTTTGCCCGATTCCAAACTGGTTTCCAAACCGATCCTTTGTATGTTTCGCCTAACCGGTCTCACAAACCGATCTCCAAACGAACCGATTCTCCAAGCAAACCACGGTTTCAACCCGAATCACAAAGACGCCGCACTTCGCTTCGTCCTCTACCGGTATCCACACGAACAACCCCTTTGAACGGATAAAGAATGATATATGCTAGTATTCGTTCTTCATTTTTTTCTCACAGAAATAACAAGAGAATAATTTTCGGATTTTTCTCTGCTTTTGTCTCACAAAAGTTGGACGAAAAATATGCCTTTTTCCTATATCATTTTGGGGTGTCTCTCGTGCCTATATAGTCCATAAGTTTCATATCCTATGTGCATATTAACTATGTAACCATACATGCAACACACCTTATCATATAAGATGTAGGATTGGATGTGTCACTTGACTATGTAGCTCTTCATACAACTTATCACATAAGTTATGATTTTTCTGTATATGTCTCAATAGTTGTTCTTTGTGTGTGACCCTGTAGGTTTACTTAATGTTGGCAATAATCACAACGGATTATAAATCCTGAGCGGTCTCTAGCAAGATATCATGATTACCCAAATTAAGCAAGTATGGATGATTCCATCAAACCTAATTTATGTTCATGCATTGTATCCCTTTGTTACACGATATCTATATCGTCCATAAGGCATGATATGTGTCAACCTTACGTTGTTCGATAAATATTTCTTGACACCGAATTTGATTGAACATGAAATGACATTAATAACTCCTTATTAATTCACTCGAGCACGGCCGTGCATTTCTTCAATCAAATCACCAAGAGGCCTAAAGATCTCTCTCTCAATTTATGATAGGAACAAATCATATCTTAATTAAACTCTTTCCTCCGCATAATTCATTATATATCTAATTATAATCTTTATGACTGCCCGGTTAAAGACGATGTTAGATTATATTAAAGTATACAATTTCTCATGTAGGAAACTGAGATAATTTCAAGTCTAAGGATTACAGATACATT
This sequence comes from Juncus inflexus, assembly GCA_024447665.1. Classification (NCBI taxonomy): domain Eukaryota; kingdom Viridiplantae; phylum Streptophyta; class Magnoliopsida; order Poales; family Juncaceae; genus Juncus; species Juncus inflexus. The sequence goes on along the minus strand of JAJHPC010000003.1, from coordinate 13,094,212 downwards.
CTTTACTGATAATAACTAATGACACGAACCATGTAGTATTCTCACGGTGGGTCAATACAGTATATGGTCTCTAACATATACTTACGCTAATGACTTAATAACTCTTATTCATGATCAGTAAAACGTGACCATCAGTCAACTAACATACTGATGTCCATTTATACCTTATCATAAAGTATGTTTGTCTCACAAACATCTTATGAATGATCAGGGACGGTTTAGAATATCATTCATAATACTTTTTGTGTAACTATCAAAGTCACATACTTTGGTGATATAAAGCTGAATATCATATTCAAGGTTCATTTTAGTAATAAGAATAAAATAACCAATACTCATTTATTATATAAAATATCTCTAAATAAACACAATGTTTGTTTAACACAATCCATACATCTAGGTCTCAAATATATTGGCCTAGGGCATACTACTAACATTTCATTCACGTGCGTACGTGATATGACATCATTTCTTGCATCACACTAAACTATCTTTGAACTCCACCATCAGCGTATCGTCGAAAGTCCCTACACTAACTATTTTACGCTCTTCCGTATATTTAAATCGTGTCTGATGGTTCATTCTCTCCCTTTCTTCTTTGTTATCCTCATAAATTTCTTCCTCACACTACTAGAAAATTATTTGTTAATAAGGATGAATTTTTTTAGTAAGGTATTGGTACTGATATGTTTATTCAGTAATGGGTTTAAAACACCGTTAGTGATATGTTTATTTAGTAATGGATTTGAAACACCGTTAGTGATAAGTAAACAACCGTTACTGATTGGCAATTTTTAGCATTTTTACGTATTTATCAGTCACGGTATATGAAAAAAATCTTGGTGAAAACAATACAGGAATTATCAGTCACGGTATTTAAAAATACAGTCACTGATATACCTTTATTTGCCCCCTCTCCTTTCCCAAGTTGGGGGCTATTCCTCACTCTCGTCAAAAAGAAAAAAAATCCCCAATCTGCCGCCCCTCTCTCTGTCACCGCCGGCACCGCCCTCTCTTACCGGCGCGACCTCTCTCTTTCTACCACCTCTCTCTCCTGCCACATCTCTCACCCCACCAGCCTCTCTCTCCCCCCACCTATCTCTCAATCTCATTACACTCAATTTCAAGCTTGAAATTTCGTTTCTCTCACTTTCCCTTCAAGGTTCTCAATATCGACTTGATTTGTTCATTGCTCCCTATGAAGTTATGATTTAGTTGGTTTTTAGTTTTGTTATTTTGTTGCTTTTTGCTTTATTGTGGTTAAATTGATAGTCTTATATGCTTTGATTTCTATTTTTTTATTTGGAGGTGAAGATAGAAGGAAAGCATTTCTCCACTCACTCTCAATTGGATTCTCCCATTAGTAGTGATCATCCTCTGACCCCATTTCTGTTTTCTCGTCTAATTCAATTTCATTATGTTTTATTTTCAAAAGCACATTATTGCCCACACGTGCCATATCAAAGGTCGCAAATGCGTCCTCATCCCCATCTTCATTATTTATTTCATTCTGTATGGGTTATAATATTTCATGCTCGTATGCATATGGAACTACATTTGATCTATTCTACTACTTGTTCCTATCTGAAATTGTTTACTTTGAGCGTGATCAATATATATTTCTAATTCCACCCCAACCCTTATGACGTGCTCATTTTTTTCCAAACAGGTGCTACTTAAAAAAAAAAGTCGAGCGGAGAAAGAGGAGCGATTTGAGACTGGAGACGAATGAATGGATGAGAGATAGCTGGGGCATGTGAAAGTGAGAAGAGATCTGTTTTTAAGGGTAAAATAGTCAATATTTGATAATTATTAATGGCTTTAATATGCTCCGTTAGTCAGGAACCAATGGTGCACCTTTTTACAAAGTACAGGGACTAAAATATCTAAATCAATAGTACAGGGACTAAACTGCCAACCCATTAAAGTATAGGGACTAACGGTGCATTTATCCCATACTTTAATGTTACACACGTTCAGCACTAGCACGCGCTCAATATTTTATTTTTGGTTCAGATATAGAGTGTCAGCATTTTGGAGCTCAATATAACCGATTACAAAAGGTATGATGACATTACCAAAATATATTTTTGTAAAATAGTGAAATTACAAAAAGGTATATTTTTAAAAAGTTATATTTATAAACATAAAAGATATATGTAAGTATAAAAATATATGTGTATAATTAAAATTGTATGATTGGTGCTTCTGAACACTCCAAAAGTTAGGCACTCCGAATAATTTCTCTTTTTCTTATTTTGCCGAACACCCTCGTTTGTATCTCTTATTATATATTTATTTCGTTGCAATGTGTTATGATGTTTGGAGTATTCTTTGTCCAGTATACTAAATACTTTGGTCCCATTTTACTACATCAAATTATGTCTTAACATGCGTTAGAAATTTCCTACTAACCATTAAATGAACCGATATTCCCGTGTCATTACACAGTTAGGCCGATGAGATACTCCGCAATGGAAGTTCCAATAAAATAACTATTTAAACATGCATGTGTCTGTAATTCAATTACTTTTTTGTGGTATGTGGATTTTATACGAGTAAAGTGGCGTTTTAATTTAGATAATTTTTTGTTCTTGTTAGAATGTCGTTGTCTTTGCCGAAGCAAATTAACGAAATAAAAAATGTTCCACAGATTTCATCATCTACAGATTTTAATTTTAACAATCCAAAATCATGTACATGACCTGAGAAAATGGACACACTACAAAAGAGAAATACAGAAAAGAAAAATAAAAGAAACTTCAAGTTAGGAGTAACATGATCATTTAATGGATATTTCACTCTTGAAAATTTAAATAATTAGTTTATTAAGCAATGACCACGTTTCTATATGAAATCATAATATTAATCTAAAGATAAACCCATTAAACATGGAATCTCGAAAAAAAGCTAAAAGAATTTGGAGATTTACTTACAGACGAATTTCATATTAGAACAAAACCAAAAGAATGGATATAGTGTTTAATAAGGATACAATGTTAATAAGGCGAAGGCATTTGGCTAAACATAAGCGGAATTTGAAAAAAATAAAATTGACCAATCATAATGTGGTGCATTTACGGGCAATGGCATTGATGGTTCAACTTCAAATTTAAAAGAAAATAACATAGTCGACTGAATCAGTCTGTTAGGAAAACAAATCAAATGAATACCAATGGGCCAATATTAAATTGGTTCAGTTCATTCTTTAGTTAATTAGGTTAACTCCGTCAAATAATTTTCAGACGAAAACAACTAATATATCTCTGCAAAATGACGAATACCATAATCTAACTTAACCATGACAAATGCTAAAAAATTGTATGAGAAACAATATACTAAAAGTCTAAAACAGTAAAATAGTTGCAAATACATAGCATAGAGTATTTGGTAATACTCATTTTCAATAACAATATCATAAACTGAATCAGCCAAAAAAATCAAAACCATTCAACCTAAAAAATTGTTCAATAAACAAAAAAGAGGAAAAAAAAAAGAGAAGACCAAAAGCAAGTAGCCCTATTTGTGGAGTCAAAGCCTCCACAGTACATAAAAGTAATGTTCCAACAAAAACCCTGTATTTCAATAATTTTACTTTTAACAGTACATACATGCAAAAGGGTGTCAATAATTTTACTTTTTAACTTTTAAAGGAATCTAACTGTTTTTTTTTAACTCTTGACCTCTTATATCTCATCCAACACAATCTAACAAATTAAACAATCAGTCATTTACACTTACAACAATAAACACTATCTATTTTATTATTATTCATCAATACGGATTCGGTTGGGCAAAGGCCGGGCTATAAGAGCCTCAGTGTCCCATCCTGATTGGCTCCCATCAATTTTAATGTGGGAAAACTCTCTCTTGACATAATCTAACGAGATGTGAAGCCTGCCACCTGGCAAGCACTCTTCAGAAATTCTCTTTGGTTCAATAACTACGTATTTCTCTAGCCAGTACAAGTAGTTTACGTGGAACAGCGATTTTAGCATGTCTTGTGTAGATGAGTTCTCTTTGAGAACGACCTGTAAAAATACGATTTGATGACATAAAAGAGGAAATTATATAAATAGTCATTTAAGTTTAATTGGATTTATGTATCAGTGCCTAAAGTTTAAATGGATATTACAACAGTCAGAAAAGTTGGTCATTTATTCAATTCATAATTTAAAAAATTCGTGAGCTTTGAAATACGAGAACCAAAATACTTATTTATACATTTTAAACCATCGATTGAAACTAGAAGTACTAATGGACCATTTAGAACTTAATATAGGGGTGGAAAAACTTACACAAAATTTTCCTTGATTTTCAGCAAGTAGGTAGCCTTCATCTTTATAGAGCTCAAATAATGCAATTGCATCCTCCTTATTTCTTGTTATTTCACTTAATTTTGAACCAAGTTCTAATCTACGACATATTTCAGCCGAAGCATCTTTCGCCTCTTTTGATAATATCTCAGAATGCCCCTATAGTTAAGAAGAATATGCATAATTAAGAGATTATTCATTTCAGGAAAATATGATGAGTACATTGGAAAACAAGAAACAAAAGAGTTAGATTAGGCTCAAATGGTAAGTGGCAAATTGTGTTTAGTATACTGGTAAGTGATATTCTGTTTGTTGGTAAGCATATATTTTCAGCTCTCACACTCACACATCAAGATGGGGATGAAGTCATGGAAAAATTGGGGAATATGCACATAAACTCAGATAGTAGTATTCTATTCAGCTTTCGATTGAAGGTTTTAGGGTTCAGAGAAACAGTGGGGAAAACCGAAAAGGAAAAAATGCAAATTAAAATACCTTACTAACAGTGAGAGAAGGAAACTCTTGGAAAATGGGTTCCTCATTATTTACTTCCTTAACTGAAGGAACTTGACCGCTTAATAAATACTCACTAAATACCAAACCTAAAAAGCAAAAGAAATTTAAAAATCAAAATCAACAATTATTATTAGTAAATAAGAAATGGAAAGATGGGGAAGATTACTTGCACGGTACGGATTTAGGGTTCTGAGTTGGATGGACTGGTACGACTTGAGATTGCAGTACATGTGAATAGCTGTCACGATTAAATAGGACGAAAGAGCTAAAGGTGCAGAAGAATTAATGTAATTAGCCAATGCTATTCCAAGTGTTATTCCGATGAATTTGCTCACCATTCCTTGTGCTTCTCCTTTCGCAATTACCTACAAAAATAAGTAAATGAAATAAATATTCTTTGACAAATTTGAACTGCTTTTATTGTAAAGGTTTGCAATTAAGACTTGATTAGGTAAACTGAGCTTCAATCGTGCAATTAAGCCTCAAGTTTACAAAATCTAGAGCATCATTTTACTGTTATTGCTCAATTACACACACAATACCCAATTTATGGGTACTGTTCTGAAATATGAATTGTTTACTTTTAATTTTTGTGAAGGAGTTATTCTTTTAAAGGAATGTGACTGTAAAATCAGATTACAAGAGGGGTACCTCAGCAAAGTTCCTTTCGGCAGCAAAACCAGCATAAAAACAACTTCTTGTAGCAGCCTACATAAACAGTTAAATGTTAGACATAATAATAATTAACAATGCCAAATAATATTATTTCAACATGGTTCATCCATAATTGGAGACAATTGAACACAAAACAAGCCAATTAAAATTTAGGTGCAATGTCATGTATACTTTTCATACAACTCAAATATCAAGTGTTGTACATCTCCAAAACTGCAAAAAAAATCAAATCTATCCTTCCCAGAACTCAAAATATCAAATTATCCAAACTGGAAGTATCAAATCATACATTACCAAAACGAAAACCCATCAAATTTACTATATCCAAATACAATCAGAACATATAAAAATTCACTTTCAAATTTCCAATTCCACATGAATAACTTTCATTCATTTAGAGTTTTCGGCAGCTTTTCAAGGTCAAATTTGACATTCCAAATTTTTAGCGGACATATCCAAAACTTTCCACAAAAAATTCAAAACTGACCTGTATAAGAGCAGCAGCGGATCGGCCAGCGCCAGCAACAGCACCAATAAAAACAAAATACTGCGGGAAAATCGGAGTAATGATTTCCATCCCATAAGCCGCATTTTCTAACAGATCCGCGAATAATCTCCATCCTTTTGGATTCACATCAAAATGCCGGCCGAACTTCGACAGAAATATCTTGCTCACATAACCGATTCCGTCTTTTAGCACCCAGTTGATTGCGGCTGCTGTGGGGATCGCACCTTTCCCTAATCCCACCGCGTATAGTAAAGCCTGAAAGTGAATTTGAATGGATTTAGGAAATTATTACGTAGTAAGAAAGATTAACAAAAGAAAAAGAAAATGGGAAAACCTGAGTAGAGAGGACACCACTGATTTGGGCAGCAATTCCTTGAACGGCCCTCCAAAGAGAATACTCCAAATAATCGCTGCTCACACTGTGCGGATATCCGTGCGGCAAAATCAACCCAATAATCAAATCTCTACATCTGTTGCTCCAAAACTCAATTCCTTGTCTTCCCCCAGGCAAGTCTTCCTTGTCAATTATAAACAAATCCTCACCTGAAGGATCGGGTTTGAGTCTGACTTTCTCTCTGTTGTGCTTGTTTACCTCCCATATGAAGGTTGTGTCAAGAGCAATGGCGGAACTGACGAACGTTAAGAGGTATAAGAGAAGGATTGTTGATATGAGGGGAGAAAACCAGCTTTCATTGCCGCTTCCTTCCCAATTCCACCACCATCCACCATTGTTGTTGTTATTATTGTTATTCCCATTGTTGTTGTTGTTTCCGTTGTTGTTGTTATTGTTGTTGATGTTTCCATCTCTGCCTGAGCAAGTGGGCTGGATAGAAGAGAAGCAAGGGGAAAGAAGAGAATGGGACGAACGGTCTGTTTGAATATGGAGAAGAGGAAGAGGTAGGCGAGGAAGAGAGAGACAGGAGTGATGAATGGAAGGAGAAAAGGAAAGAGGTTTGAAGATAGAGGAGGGAAGCAACAGTTGCCTCATCACCAGGGCCGGCCACATGTTCCGGAGGACCCTAGACCAATCTTCGAAAATGACCCCTAAGAAATTTCAGAAAAAAAAATTCTAATAGAAAAATAAAAAATATTCTAAAAACTAAACCTTAACAATAACTTTCTAAATTAATAACCTACCCAATAATTCTAGTATTTATTGGAAAATTGAAGTTATTAAGGGTTAATTACTGGTTTAGCTAGAAAGTTTTTGTTATAACTTTTTTTTTCATCAAAAAAAAAAAGTTATAACAACAACTTTCTAGCTATACCAATAATCAACCCCTAATAACTTCAATTTTCCAATAAATACTAATTAATAATAATCAACTCAATTCGATAATGATATAACCAATGAACTGTCATTTCTTTTAGGAATATTCAATAGGCAATGATATTTACAAATAATTGATCAAAAAAAAAGGAAAGTAACAGAAAACAATTGAGCTATCTAATTGCAAGAACAATTATAGAAGCTAAGTTGAGTACTTTGGGTGTGTGTGTGTGTGTGGGTGGGGGGTGGGGGGGAGGGGGGTGGTGGTTCCGCAAGTGTCTCACCACATGGTCATTGTCATCAGTGCCGGCCACGGGTTTCGAAGGACCCTAGACCAATATTCAAAAAGGACCCTAAAAAATACAAATCATAGCTCGGCTATGGTGCTCCACAGTTTTTTTTTTTTTTTAACTGAGATGAGATAACTCTTTCTAATCACTTCAATTGTTTAACATCTACAGACATACAAAAAAAATATCATGAAATTATGTGATTAACATCCAAGCATTGCTTTTGCAAGTATCACAAGTAAAAAATCAATTTATACCATACTGTAATTCTACTGATTTGTTTATTTATTTATTTTGCAACACAAAATCACGAAAAATTGTATTGGTTGTACAAAATGTACTATTAGCTCAGATTTCTAATAACCAAGCAGATAAAGAACAGTTTCATTTTGAGTGATGAATTTATTAAGATTGCATCTTCAGATTTATGAATGAAGGGTTATTTTTGCAATTTCACAAATAACATACCAAAACATAAATTGACAAAAAACCCAAAACCGAATTGCAACAAAATCAATACATATATTTTCATAGAGCTTGGCGGATCAACAATTGGTATATTCTTTTCTATTTAGCTGGTCCATTACTCAAGACTTAACTCTATTTTAGATTAAATTTAGGCATACTTATGAAATCAGAGAAAGAAAAGAAAAGAGAGAGTAACTAACTCCCAATTAACCCTAAATTACAAAACCTCCTGTTAAGCCCCAATTAAGCTCTAACAGATTTCGACTATCTATTTGTTTACAAAATCCTAAAATTGATTTTGATCAAATCAAAGAATTAGAAAAATACCAATTTGTGGAATACAAAGAAGGGATGAGGAGAAGAAGACGACTCAGGTGGGCGGTGACTCAGGCGGGCGGCGGAGTATGAACGGCGCCACGACTCAGGTCGAGACGTCTCGCAAAGAAGTGAGAGGTGACAGGTCAGGTGAGGCCAGACGGCGAGAACCAGAAGAAAGGAAGAGCTGGCGAGAGATTTTTTTTTCATTTTCTGATATATATATTTTTTTTTGGATCGGATTATTTTTGTTGGGTTTGGGCTTGGTAAGCGAGTTTGGATTAACGAGGGCGTTATTTTTTCTATCTATTTAATTATAATATATATATATATATATATATATATATATATATAGCGCGAACATTTCAAAAACCTGGCCATGTCGTGTCGGACATCATGTCGGACGGACACTTGTCCGACACACCACGTGACGTTTCGGACATCATATCGTCAGGACACTTTTCAGGGCATTTCTCAGACACTTCTCAGAGCACTTCTCAGACACGTGTATTGAGCTTATTGATGCAATTATTGCATTATATCATCCTCAAAGAATTATTTTTCTATTCCAGTAGCTGTGGTACTGCACATTTAAAATTAATTTTGATTATATAGTACCAAGTTTCCATACACAAACATGAAAAACGTCAAATATCTTGTATGCACATATAAAAGTGCAACTTCAGATGTTATATATATTGTATCGGTTATAAAATATTACGTATAACTTTCTAATTATAAGGTAAAAATATTATGTATAATCTTTTAAAATAAAATAAAATTAACATAAATAATATATACAATAATTAAATTATATATTTTATTCATACAAATAATATATATATATATATATATATATATATATATATATATATATATATATATATATATATATATATATATATATATATATATATATAACGTGTCGTGTCCTGATGAATTTTGAGATTTGCCGTGTCACCGTGTCAGTGTCGTGTCGGACACGACAACCGTGTCCGCGTCCGTGCAACATAGGAAGTATATATATTATGGCCCTTTTTGAAAATTGGACCCTAGACCTAGGTCTTACGGATTTAGGTCTAGGGCCGACCCCGATTGCCATAATAATTCTCTATTTGCTACAGCTTCTGGATTTGGTGACTGTCACCGAAAAGATGCTGATTCAACTCAACCAACAATTGTATCACGAGTTTTTTTATTCTATCTCTAATTCTTCTTTGTTTCTATTATTGGATCACATCGAGCTTGATTAGGGTATGTTCAACTGAGTTGGGAGGAAGAGATTCAGAGAAGATAAGAGGAGACAGAAGTGAAGCTTGTCGGCTAGACAATGATGTTATGTTTTAGTTTTGTCTTTGGTTTATTTAATAAGGGCCATGGGCCAAGTTAGTTTCTTTACTTTTTATTTATTTCTGTTGGGCCGAGGCCTTTCGCATTAATGTAATGGAGCTCTCCATTAATCTATAAAATGGAGAGCTCCCGCTTTTAGGGAAGATATAAATACGATCCTGGGTAAGAGGATATTATCAGATATTTAGGATCTGAATCAAACTCTCTTTTTAATCCAGTTCTTCTTTCAATGTCTTTACTCTTTCTTTACATTTAATTTTCATTTACATTTATTACAAATCTCAGTTGTAGTCAATTCGACTGCAATGATTGGTATCAGAGCCTTCATCCAGCCTGCTCTGTAAAAATGATGGGTGATCCACATGTTACTAGATCACAAACTCAGAAAGAAAAGGAAAAAGAAAAAAATGTTAGAGCAGTTCCGAAATGATATGATGGCTCAGATGAAATCAGATCAAGAAATTACTCAAGTATTGTTGCGAGAAGAGTTTCAATAGAATCTTAGTAAGGAGATGGCACATATCATAAACCAGTTGGAAGTTCTAACAACAGCATTCAGCAAAAGCCAAACCCAAATAGATTCTTCTGTTGTTACCCAGATCAAATCGAGTCAGACGGAGCCTGGCTCCTCATCATCTTTGGGTGGAGAAAAAAGGGGAAAGAAGAGTCCATCTGAGCAGATCCACCAAGATCTGAGTAGATCAGGTCCAATTTTTGGGCTATCTCAGCATGTCGGCCATGGTTACCAATTCCCACCACAGATCCCTTCATCTCAGCTACCAAACTATTCAGTTCAAAACACTGGTACCATGGTATACCTCACAAACCTTCTCAACCTTTAGTAACTTTCCCCATTTTAGGTCAATCCATGAGTAGTACCCATGTTTTGAACGTCACAGATTCCCGAATCCCACTGATGGGTAGCATACCTTTGGCTAACATGACTTGTACCAGCCCAATTGTAACCCCAATTGCTCAAAAGAACCCACTTTTCCCAAATCCTAATTCTCCAATTGTGACTTATCCCACACCTGCTATAGCTACACCAAACCCAACCAACCATGTCATAAACCACATGATACCATTCCAGTACCAAAACCCACCGCTACCTTTTCTAAATCCACAAATCCACCAATATCTTTACCCTAATCCACAGACAAGCCAAACATTTTCTAATTCACCATATTAATTAATTTCACCAAATCAATCCACCAGTAATTCCATGCTTTCATATACCACACCTGCAATAATACAAAACCAAAATGTGTTACCACAAAATAATAATTCCAATCAAAATACACATGCGTCATCACAAAACCCTTACCTAATATACCCTCAACAATCTTGGCAGTCCTTAGCTAGGATTGAATTTCCAACATTTAATGGGGATAATCCAAGGAGTTGGCTTCAGAGTTGTGAGTTTTACTTCCAAATTTACCAAATAGCTGAACTGTGTAAAATGGGGCTAGCCGCAATGCATTTAATAGAGAAACCTGAATCTTGGTTTCAAGGGGTCTTGGTATCTAAACCTCAAATAGATTGGAGCAATATGAAACAGGAGATTATTGAGAGGTTTGAGAATAGAAAGACAGCCGATGTCCTGCAGCAATTTAAATACTTGCAACAAACTGGTTCTGTGGAGGATTACAGAATTCAGTTTGAGGAGATGAAAACCATAATTACTAGAGAGTACCCAGCCTTTGATGAAGAGTTTTATCTGCATAATTTTTTAGGGGGGGCTGAAGAGAGAGGTAAAATTTTTTATGGATGCCATTGACCTCAAGGATTTACAGGAAGCCTTTGGCATGGCCGAAAAACAAGAATTAGTTTACAAGCTCATGAATGAGAATAAGAATAAACTTCCTCCAAAACCTTTTTCCAGTTCTAATTATTCAAACAACTCCACTGATAACAAACACAATTCCTCCACTAATAACTCCACAACAATAAAAAATCACCCTAAATCATCTAAACCAACTCAAACTTGCTACAAATGTAAGGAGCCTTGGTTTTATGGTCATAAGTGTAAAAACCTAACTATTCATGTGTTACAAGGGGAAGGAGGTGAAGAGGAGGATGATAGTGTTGTAGAGGAGGAAGTGTTAGTTCATGAGGTGAGAGAAATAGTGGAAGAAGAAGAGGGTATCACTGGAGAAAATGTGAATTTATCTCTTGCTGCTGCTAAGGAGTAGGGGAAACTTTTAAAATTATGGGAAAAATTAACGATAAACCAGTTTTAATCTTGGTGGATTCGGATAGTACATCCAATTTCTTAGATGAAAGGGTGGCTGCAAAGTTAGGAATACCAAGGGTAAAGACCAACCCTTATGTAATCGCGGTAGCCACTGGGCAACAGGAGAAGTTGAGGTATAAGTGTAAAGGAGTTCAGTGGGAAGTTCAAGGGTACAACTTCACCTTTGACTTAAAATTAATGAAGTTGAGCACATATGAGATGAGTGTTGGTAGTGATTGGATGAAAAAGATTGATCCCCTGTCTCTATACTTTTCACGCAACAAGCTTATATTCCAGTAGAGTCAAGAAGTGGCCTAGGTTGATGGAGTCAAAAGAGGGTGTAGCAGCAGCCATAGCCTTAACAGCATGGAGCTATTTTTTATGGTCCATATGCAATAAGAGCCTTTAGAGGATAAAGAAAGTCAGGTATTTAGAAAGTCAGGTATTACTTCCTCAGTCAATTGAAAAATTATTGCTAACATTTAAAGATGTGTTCCAGGAGCCTACCCAGCTTCCCCCAAAGCATAATCATGATCATGCAATACCCTTGAAGGTGGACACATAACCGGTTAATTTACGATCATACCGGTTTTCACATGCGCAAAAAGAGGCAATTGAAGGAATTGTGGAGGAAATGTTGGATAATGGCGTTGTGATTCCAAGTCAAAGTCCGTTCGCAACCCCGGCTTTATTAGCTAAAAAAAAGACGGCACTTGGAGAATGTGTGTTTATTATCGTAAGTTAAATGCGGCAATGGTGAATAATAAATATCCCATACTGGTTATTGAAGATTTATTAGATGAGCTAAAATGGGCAAGTGTATTTTCCAAAATAGATCTTATGTTCAGGTTATCACCAGATTCGTATGCAAGAAGGGGAAGAACACAAAATCGATTTTCGCACACATAGACGCCATTATGAATTCAAGGTCAAACCCTTTGGGCTGACCAACGCACACGTGACCTTTCAAACTGTTATGAATGAGGTTGTCTCTAGATTTTTGAGGAAAGGGGTGTTGGTATTCTTCGATGATATTATGATATATAGTAAGGGGATGGATGAACATGTGAAGGTATTGAGAGAGGTGTTTGAGTTATTAGAGAAAAATTAGCTCTTGGCTAAAAGGAGCAAATATGTGTTTGGAGTGGGGCAAATTGAATACTTAGGATATATTCTTTCTGAAAAGAGTGTATCAACATACCCTGACAAGATTGAGGCTATGGTAAATTGGCCAAAACCTGAAAATATTAAGGGATTAAGGGTTTTTTAGGGCTGGCTGGCTATTATAGAAGATTTATTAAAGATTATGGGTTGATTAGTAGAACCTTAACTGAATTATTGAAGAAGGAAACTTTTGTTTGGAGTGATAAGGCTCAAATGGCATTTGAAACCCTAAAAAGGCTATGGTAACAGCCCCTGTTTTGCAGTTGCCCGATTTCAACAAGGAGTTTGTTATTGAGGCTGATGCCTCTGATGTGGGAGTTGGGGCTCTGTTGTCTCAAGGAGAAAGTCTTTAGCCTATCTGAGTAAGGATCTCGGGATAAAAGGGAGGGGTTTGTCTACTTATGAGAAGGAATTAATGGCGGTCATCTTAGCCATTCAAAAATGGAGGCATTACCTCTAGAATAACCCGTTTACCATCAAAACAGATCATGAAAGTCTCAAGTATCTATTGGAACAAAGGTTAACACACCCAATTCAACACAAGACCTTGACTATAAGATTGATATAAGAAGGGTATGTTAAATAAGGCTGTAGATGCCTTGAGTAGAAGACATAACGTTGAATCTGGTGAGTTAATTGCAATCATGGCCCAAATGGTGCCAAGTTGGATCGAGTAAATTAGGACGAGCTATATGGGGGATGAGTCAGCTCAGGATATTAAGAAGAGGGTAGAAGAAGGGGATATTGGCCTAAAGAAATGGTCGGTAAAAGAAGGAGTTATTAAGAAGAAAGGAAGAATTTCTGTAGGGGACAATGATGAACTTAAGAAGAAGCTGGTATTAGAAATTCATGGTTCCCCAAGTAGAGGACATTCTGGAATTCAATCCACTTATAAAAGGATTAAGAAATACCTATACTGGCCTAAAATGAAGAAGTTAGTTGAGATTATTGTGAAAGAGTGTGATGTGTGTCAAATGAATAAAACTAAAATTTTAGCCAGTACATGTCTCCTTCAACCTTTACCCATTCCTTATACCCCATGGACCCATATTACAGTGGATTTTATAGAGGGGTTACCAAAAGTAGAAGGGAAGGATGTGATTTGGGTTGTAGTGGACAAGCTAACAAAATTTGCCCACTTTATTCTCTTCAGTCACCCTTTTACAGCCCTACAGGTAGCCCAAAATTTTTTGAAGGAAATCTATAGGCTACATGGGTTACCCCAAATCATTACAAGTGATAGGGACAAGGTATTTACAAGTAATATGTGGAGAGAAATCTTTAATGCATTGGGTACCAGTTTGCAATTCTCTACTATCTATCATCCTCAAACTGATGGGCATTCAGAGAGGGTAAACCGGTGTTTGGAATGTTATTTGAGATGCATGTGCTTTCAAAATCCAAAAAAATGGGTGTAATGGGTCACTATTGCTGAGTTTTGGTAAAATACAAGCTTCCATACGTCACTGGAACTTTCCCCTTTTGAGGCATTGTATGGATACACAACCCCTCAATTGGGTTTGGGTTCTATTCCTAATTCGAAGATAGAAGAGGTTAATTCATATTTGAATGAGAGGAGTAGAGCTTTGAGAGTGTTGAAGGAGCAGTTAGAAAAGGCTCAAGTACGCATGAAAGCCATGGCAGACAAACACAGGACAGAGAGGGAGTTCCAAGTTGGAGACTTGGTCTATTTGAGACTCCAACCTTACATGCAGACTAGTATAGCTGCAAGAAAAAACTAGAAACTCAGTTCTAAATATTATGGACATTTTCAAGTGTTGGAAAGAGTGGGAATGGTGGCTTATAGGCTTAAATTGCCAGAAGGAAGTACATTTTATCCTGTGTTTCATGTTTCTCAATTAAAGAAAAAGGTAGGAGAGAGTAGGATTACCATTGATTGGACCAAATAGAGTTTTAAGGTCAGAGCCAGAGAAGATTGTATCGAGAGAAATGTACCCAAGTCATATCATTCCCTTCTTCTTTTCGCAACCCCTCTATAAAATCCGTTGTAATATGGGTCTATGGTGTATAAGGAATGGGTAAAGGTTGGAGGAGAGCTGGAGTAGCTGAATTTTCAGTTTTATTCATTTGACACACATCACAATCTTTCACAATAATCTCAAATAACTTCTTCATTGTGGAGGCACGATTCACTGGTCTAGCAGAGAAGAAGATGGATAGCGACAGACGCCAGTCGCCGTTGAGATGTGAACGTGAGGCCTTTTCTCAATTTTATTGTGATTTGTGGAGAAGAATTTCAGAGGTGATTTTAGGATCTAGGTTCAAATTTGGAAGCAGAGGGATTCGTGGCTTGTTCTTGCTCTTCGTCTGAGGAGGAGATTTCGTTGGAAGAAAAGGATTCCGATGGAATTGAAGGTTGCGGTGGAGGAGCTAGATTACGTGTGGAGATAATTTCTACGCGTTGAAAAATAGAGGAGCAAATTGGCCATTCTATTTCGAGAATACGAAAGAGGAAGACGAAGGGGCTGCTGGATGTGTGTGGCTGAATATTTGAGTATTGGGCCTTTTTTACATTCTTTCACATATAAATCAGATATAAGAAATATAAATATAAATTGGGCCCCAAAAAATTTCGGAACCTAGACCTAGGTCTTATTGGAGTAGGTCTAGGACCGGCCCTGCTCATCACAGCCAGTTTTAGGGTTTGGATCAACACAATTAACGCAAGTTTTAGGATTTGGATCGAGAGAGGGATGGCACCGGTGGTGGGGCTGGAGATACTACTTCACAAGAGAGAGAGAGAGAGAGAGAGAGAGAGCGCTTCGAAATGGGGAGAGCGAGAGAGAGATGGAGAGGGAGAGGGAGAAGAGAGGAGAGATCGATAGATAGTCATAGAGAATGGCATAGAGTAGACGGACGGAAAAACTTTCATCACAACGCCCTTCATCAGATCTATCAGCGCATTCATCTCAGCCGTTCATCAAGTGGGGTGTGATAATTTGGAGTCAATATATCCCCTTGCTATGAATATAGTCCATATTTTGATTTTGGTCTAGTTTGTCATTGCATCCAGGGCAGCAAAGTTCTGAAGTCCTAAAAGGCTAAAATTTTATTATCATTTCTCTCTCCCTCGCTTCTCCCATGACCATGGGGTAGTCTAACATGTTGCTTCATTCCTCTATTTTCAACACCTCTTTCCTTTTCTCCTTCCATTCATCGCTCTTATTGCGTCTCCTGCCCCTCTCTTCCTCGCTCATCTCTTCCTCTTCTCCATATTCAAACAGATCGTTCGTCCCATTTTCTTCTTTCCCCTTGCTTCTCTTCTATCCAGCACACATGCTTAGGCGGAGATGAAAACATCAACAACAATAACAATAATAATAGAAACAACAACAATAATGAGAATAACAATAACAATAACAACAACAACAATAATGGGTGGTGGTGGAATTGGAAAGGAAGTAGCAATGAAAGCTTGTTTTCTCCCCTCATATCAACAATCCTTCTCTTATACCTCTTAACCTTCGTCGGTTCCGCCATTGCTCTTGACATGACCTTCATATGGGAGGTAAACAAGCACAACAGAGAGAATGTCAAACTCAAACCCGATCTTTCAGGCGAGAATTTATTTATAATTGACAAGGAAGACTTGCTTGCTGGGAGACAATGAATAGAGTTTTGGAGACCTGAGTAGACATGACACCACTGATTTGGGCAGCAATTCCCTGAACGGCTCTCCAAAGATAATAGTCCAAATAATCGTTGCTCATACTGTGCGGATATCTGCGCGACAAAATCAACCAAATAATTAAATCTTCACCTGAGTAAAGAGCACACCACTGATTTGGGCAGCAATTTCCTGAATGGCTCTCCAAAGAGAATACTCCAAATAATCGCTGCTTACACTATGCGGATATCCGTACGGTAAAATCAACCAAATAATCAAATATCCATATCTGACCACTGATTTGGGCAGCAATTCCCTGAATGGCTCTCCAAAGAGAATACTCCAAATAATCACTCTCACACTATGCGGATATCCGTGCGGCAAAATTAACCAAATAATTTAATCTCCACCTGAGTAGAGAGGAAACCACTGAATTGGGCAGCAATTCCCTGAACGGCTCTCCAAAGAGAATGCTCTAAATAATCGCTGCTCACACTGTGCGGATATCCGTGCGGCAAAATCAACCAAATAATTAAATCTCCATATCTGTTGTTCCAAAACTCTATTCCTTGTCTCCCCACACGCAAGTAGTCATTGTCAATTATAAACAAATCCTCGCCTGAAGAATCAGGTTTGAGTCTGACTTACTCTCTATTGTGATTGTTTACCTCCCATATGAAGGTCGTGTCAAGAGCAATGATGGAACTGACGAAAGTTAAGAGGTATGAGAGAAGGATTGTTGATACGAGGGGAGAAAATGAGCTTTCATTGCAGCTTCCTTCCCAATTCCACCACCACACACCATTGATATTGTTGTTGTTATTGTTATTCTCATTGTTGTTGTTATTATTGTTGTTGTTATTGTTATTGATGTTCCCATCTCTGCCTGAGCAAGTGGGCTGGATAGAAGAGAAGCAGGGGAAAGAAGAGAATGTGACGAACGGTCTGTTTGAATATGGAGAAGAGGAAAAGATGAGCGAGGAAGAGAGAGGTAGGAGACACAAGAAGAGCGATGAATGGAAGGACAAAAGGAAAGAGGTGTTGAAGATAGAGGAGGAAAGCAAAATGTTAGACTGCCCCATGACCATGGTAGAAGTGAGGGAGAGAGTGATGAGAATAGAATTTTAGCCTTTTAGGACTTCAGGACTTTGCTGCCCTGGACGTAACGAGATGCTGGGCCAAAATCAAAACATGGACTATATTCATAGGGAGGGGATATATTGACCTCAATTATCACATCCCACTCTCACCACACTATCTATCGATCACTCCTCTCCCTCTCGCTCTCCATCTCTCTCTCGCTCTCTCCATTTCTAAGCTCTCGCTCTCTCTCTCTCTCTCTCTCTCTCTCTCTCTCTCTCTCTCTCTAAATTATCAAACCCCACTCTGACCCCACTTGATGAACTGAGATGAATGCGTTGATAGATCTGATGAAGGGCGTCGATCACTCCTCTCCTCTCCCTCTCCCTCTCTCCATTTCTAAGCTCTCTCTCTCTCTCTCTCTCTCTCTCTCTCTCTCGAGCTCTCGAGCTCCACTTCTGTCCCTTCTCTTTATCGATATATAATCTCTCTTGTGAAGTAGTATCTCCAGCCCCACCATCGGCCCCATCCCTCTCTCGATTCAAATCCTAAAACTGACGGTGATGAGGCACTGACGCTGATTGCCTCGACGAAGCAGAAGCAAGAATCAGGAGCGAGTCGTAGGATCGCATAAAAGTCTATATTAGTGTTTAGTGGATTTGATTGAAATGAAAGTAACTTTGAAACTTGTTAATTATATAAACTCTCATTCCACTTAACTAACTATCTTACCCTAATTAACCGATACAAATTGAATCACGGCAGACTGTCTCATCCAAGAAGAGTAGCTAATTAGATAGCTCCCTATTTAACCTCCAGCGCTTGTAAGAATGTGAATTTGTCGTTTTAATTCACAATTTAACAAAGATATTTATAAGTCCCCTAATGCAATTCAATGTATATGTGGTATGCGAGTTTAGGGTGTCGATCCACAAAGAATCAAGGCCTTAAATTTTTAACTTTTAAGCTCGTGTTTATTAAGTGTAAGTTGTTGATCACGTTGTTGTTGTTGTTGTTGTTTTTAAAAGAAAAATGCAAGAGAAAATAATAGAAATAAATTTTGTTTTTAAAAGTTCAAAAGAGAAAAAGTAAGAAATGTCGACTATTCATATGACATGTTAATATTTTATCACAATATGAAGCAATTTATTACTAAGAATTAAAAGCAAGGTTTGATCAATTTATTTCCACAGATTAATCAACAAATAACTCATATATTAATTTTTACTCAAAAACTTCTATTTTTAAGTATCACAAATACCCGATTAAAATCCTTATTTGAATAAAAGAATAACCTTTCCAAGTTATTATTACTCAAACAAATCTTAACACTTCTCACAAATATTTCAATTTAAATCATTCTTCCAAACAACTTAACTTAAGATTTGATATAATAGTGTCAAAATTTAGTCTTTCAAATATCATAATAAATACAACTTTTTACTTAAAGTTTTATTAACATATGTCACATGAAAAGTCTTTCCCTATTATGAATTTACTCACTCATGTCCACAAACATCAAATTTACAAGTCCTTGAGTCATATTATTCATCCAAGAAAATAAAGAAAATAAAGAAATAAAGAGAAAATAAATCAAACCCTAAAGATGACAATCATTCTCGAATTTTTCATGCTTCATGGTTGAGCCTTGCACTTTCTCCTTCTAGATTTGGTGTTCTCTTCTTTTAATATCTCACTACCTTTTTTTCACTCTCAAGAATTTAGGCTTGAGCTTAGTGGGCATTAATGGTGGAAATGAAAAGAATGAGAATGGTGGAAAAGGGAAAAGAAATGAGTGTGATAATGGATATGAGAATGGATGTATGAATGAGGTGAGAATGGATGTATTAGAGAGAGAAAGAGGGTATATATTTATAGAGAAATTTGACCTAGAAAATATTTGGAAATAAGCTTGTGGGACTAAAAATTCAGCTTGATCCGGATTCGATTTTGAGTAGTAATTTGGGAGATGTGTAGCATTCTTTTTCTTCCTCTCTATTCAAATTCTGTTTGGTTGTAATTTTCTGGGTGCATTTATCAATTTCCCTCAACTCTATCTAACTTCACTGGCTTGTACACGTGTCACACGCGGATTGGGGCAGAAATAAACGGACAAGCCATGTGTCACCTTCTTATTGGCTAGAAATGAATCCTCGTACTGACATATTCTGATTCTCGTACCGATCATCGCAGACTCTGCAGCAACCGTGCAAGAATCCCCTCCATTCATGACCACTACACGGTCCATTTCATTCTAAAACGTGTGTTATATAGTAAACTGAGGCATCCGGTCGCCAAAACATTGGAGAACGAAATCAGATGCTCTGACTAGCGACGCATTTTCTGCGGTCCGCTCAACACGTGTTGCTTGCTGAATGGTGGAAGGAAATCTCGTACTGAGCAGATGCAGACAACGCGTGAAACTCGCCTCCATTTATTAGCATTGGACCATCCAGTATTCTTGATTTTGCTTGTTACTTTGTCACTGGAGGTGTGCGTAGACCTGGTCACAGGAGGCAATCGGTGCTTCTCAGCTGTGAAAACGCGTGATGACACGCGTCGCTGATGGGTTGGCGCGGCTCGAATCATTTTCGTGGCACGAAACCATTTTTGCAGAACATTCATTGAGACTCTCTCCATTTTATGGCACTTTATGGTCCAGTAATCCTCTAAACTAGTGTAAATGGGGGCAACGGAGGCTTCCGGTGTGATGAGAACCGAAGAAATGATCGTTCGGTTGAATTTTGAATACGCGTTTTGGCAGATGACTTCCCACGCGTCTGGTCCAGGTTGGTTCTGTTGGGAAATCCGAAGCCATGTACGTTACATGCGCAGCGGAACCTACGGGTTTATCCCGTCATAGGATCATCGTTAAGGGAATAAAAGTACAAGATTATGCTATTAAATTTACACCTCGGATCTTCCTGATCCGGGAGAGAGAAGCGGATGTAGGTCTCAATGAACTTCCATCTTGCTTCCTTCTCCTTCGTGCTCCTAAGCTCGACTCGAACGAACTCCTTGCTTTTCCTAGGGTAAAGAAACTGATCGCTAGCGAGTCTTCAAAGCAAAAGACCTCTACTCCTATCCACGTCAAACTTTGAATCATCGAAATAACCGGACTCGGCTAGACGAGTCCAGAAATACTTTCAGGAGGCTCTCTCTCTTTCTCTCTGTATTACGGCAGCCTGGAGGCTCTGTAATGTGTATATAATAGAGCTTAGTTACCATAACTAAAACCCGTATTACAGCGCTTATCCATTCCCAACGGACCTATTCCGTTGCCAACGGAATAGGGTTTCCTAATCTGAAAACTTGGCTGTCGAGAAATTGGCTGAGTTCTGTTGCCAACGGAACTGTTCCATTAGCAACGGAACTGTACTGTTGCCAACGGAACTATGCTGATTTTTGCACAATCATTCAAATCAATCATCCAATGATTGATTATTTCCTTCACCTATTTATACATCATATGTATAACCATTTAAGAGCATTTCCTTCCAAGAGTAGACGTTGTTCTATGTGTGACTATGTAGGTTCCATTTAACGCTGACAACGATCTTCCAAAGATCGTAAGTCATGAGTAACCTCTAGACTGGTGTCATGTCTACCCATGTTAATTGAAATGATCAGCGAACATAAACTTATTTGAATAGATATTTGATTATTCCTTTTGTTTTATAATATACGTCTTGATCATAAGGCACGGTGATATGTCATCCTTGAGTTTGATCAAAGTCTCTTTCCTGATAGAGAATTAGACTGAACCAATACAAAATGATATTAACAACACATGTTAATCCATTTTGAGCATGGCCATGTATTTCCTTCAGTCCTAGTTCATCAGGAGGCCCAAAGATATCTCTCTCTTAATGAGAGGAACAAATCCCATCTTGGTCACTCACATTCCTCGTCATGATTCAGTGCATACCTAATGATGACCCTAATGATCATCCCGTTTACGGATGACGTAAGATCATATTAAAGTATGCAGTTCCTCATATAGAAATCCATGGTGACCTCAGGTCGTAGGAACAAGCACACTATTCTAATGAGAATCACTAATGACATATACCATGCATATTCTCATAGTGCGGTCAGTCCATTACGTGTTCTCTAACTTGTGCCTATATTCCATACTTGACATCCCTATGTCCATTATCAGCAGAACATGATCATCCGGTCTGCGAATATACTAGTGTGGATATGTAGTTTCTTACTTGAAGTATGTTTATCTCTATAAACATCCCACATATCACTAGGGACGGTTTAGAATGTCATTCGTTGGTTCACAGTTCTACTATCAGAATCATGTATTCTGATGACGTGAACCCGAAGTGCCATTCATGGTCAATCTAATATACGTAAATATATCTGTCACCCATACACTCATTCATATATGAACTGAATAAACACATTTCTCATAATCTAATCTCTAGTCCAACACTTTGGCCTAGGGCATAATTCCTTCAAGTTCATATAGAAACCTGGTACTGACCACGGTTGAATACTCCATAATAATATATATTTATATACAAGCTATAAATGTACATCAGTATATTAGTTGACTGATGATTATGTTTTACTGATCATGGATAAATAGTTATCAAGTCATTAACATAGGTATATGTTAGAGACCATATACTGGACTGACCCGCCATAAGAATGCTACATGTTTTACGTCATTAGCGATTCTTGTAATATAAAGTATTTATAGTCCTTTGACATGAGATTGTCTCGGTTCCCAACATGACTAATTTTATACTTTAATATAATCTAACACTGCCTTTAACCGGGTGGTAATAACGGTTATGATTAGGTATACAATGAATCATATAGAGGGATGAGTGCAATCAAGACGGGATTTGTTCCTCT
Organism: Juncus inflexus; assembly: GCA_024447665.1. Classification (NCBI taxonomy): domain Eukaryota; kingdom Viridiplantae; phylum Streptophyta; class Magnoliopsida; order Poales; family Juncaceae; genus Juncus; species Juncus inflexus. The sequence continues at coordinate 13,071,527 of JAJHPC010000003.1, read as the reverse complement.
CATAAATGAGAGAGATATCTTTAGGCCTCTTGATGAGTTGAACTGAAGAAATGTTTGGCCATACTCAAATGAATTAATAAGAGTTATTAATGTCATTTGTTCTTGTTCAGTTTAATTTGGGTTCAAGAAATATTATTCGATTAATATAAGGATGGCGTATTACATGCCTTAAGATCGATATAGATATCGCGTGACAAAGAAATATTATTCGATTAATATAAGGATGGCGTGATTGTTGATTAGGTAAATCGGATCACTAATATTCAGTTAAATTGGGTAGTCATGATGGCTTGCTAGAGTCCCCTCATGATTTATAGACTGTCAAATCTATTGCCAACATTTAGTGAACCTACAGGGTCACACACAAAGAACAAACTGAAACGGGCGCAGAAAATCCTAGCCACTTATATGATGAGTTGCATAAGAATGTCACAAAATATATTGTCATCTTATGTGATAGGATGTGATATATATGTATATAAAGACTATGAGCACAAAAGATCATGTAATCTAGAAGAGTCTAGATGATGGCATATGGATAATGATGAGTGATGTCATACACATCTTTTAGTGTGAAGAGACATGACTCTTCACCTCTATATAAGGACATAGAGGGCTCCAAATTCACAACACAACACATCATTCTCTCTCTCATTATTTCTCATTCTCTTTTGTGAGACAAAAGAGAGAAAATATACCTTCTAATTTGTATGACAAAATTATGAAATGGTGCTTTCTTTTTGTATGACAAAATGAAAGAGTGCAATTATATGAGAGGAATTATATACATATTTTGTGAGATAAAATAAGAAGAGTTTTCTTATGCAAGAGGAGAACAAGCTACTAGCATATATATTGTTCTTCTTCCCATTTTAAGAAGTTTGTTCGTGTGGACACCGGTAGAGGCGTTCGTACTTTCAGCGCTTGTGATCTATTTGGCCTAAGAAGATGAGAACGGTTTGTTGAGAGTTTTGGTGGAGACCGATTGTGTGTGCGGTAGATGACTTCCGCACGATCCGACCTAGACGGCCTAGACGGACGTAAAATCGATTAGGACGGTAACCGGTTTAGAGACGCATGGACAACACACATGGTTTGAGCGTCACGGATTAAACGTAATCCAAAAGGTATCTTTAAGATTTATTTCTTTGATTTAACCGATACGCACGGATCCTCAAATTGGTTTTGGACGGAATTTTTATTTTCCGCTGCGTTATGGACGTCCGAGACCGAACACATACGTCTAAAGTTCGCATGGATACGAGTAGAGATTCTCTAACTTAAGAACTTACAAACGATCAATCTTCATCCCTAGGAGAAGCAAAGAGGTTCGCAAGTCGAGTTTCAGGAAGGAGAAGGTTGCAAGTCAGAAAAGTTCAGACCTACATCCGTCCTTCATCTCGCGGATCAGGAAGATCCAAGGTATAAATTTTAATAGTTAATCTCGTACTTTTATTCCCTTAAGGTAGATCCTAGGGCGGGTTAAATCCATAGGTTCCGCTGCGCATGTAATGTACATGGCTATGGATTTTCCAATAGGAACTAGGGCCTAAGAGATGGAGGATCTAAAGCTGTAAATAGCTAAATCACAAGAAGAAACTAATCTGAAGATGATTTGAATGGAAGGAGAACTGAAGGAACATGCTGCTGCCGCTATTAAAGATCAGATCTTGGGGGTGTCCAGAGGAATAGATGACAAGATGAATAAGTTAGAGAATCAGCTGGAGAAGCTGATTCGATTATCACTGGGGAAGGGTACCTTGTATGATGGTAGTCGTACCAATCAGAATCTTGAAGAAGGAACATTGAGCCCTAACCCTAATTTAATCAGTATTAGTACTGCGACTGGTACTTGAAGTGTGTTGAGCAGTCAAAGAAATGAGGCTGAAAACCCAGTGGAAGATTTGTTTAGAGGGGGGAATAATAATAACTTGGCTTCAACAATCAATTTAGGAGAAATAAGCATTTTCTCCCTAGAAATGGCTTTCCAATCTTTGATGGTAGTGATACAAAAGATTGGATCACTAAGGCATAGTTCTACTTTGAACTCTACCGAGTACCTGAGGATTACAAAACCAAATTGGCAGTTTTCCATTTTAAAGGGGGAGCAATGGAATGGTACAAGGGTTTTTTGTCCGGTAGGGGTCATCCACCTTGGACCACCTTGATGGAGGAATTATTGGGTAGGTTCAGGAGAGGAGGAACAATAGATCCAGTGGATGAATTGAGAAAATTACACCAAACTGGGAAGGTCGAGAATTACATTGATAAATTCGAGGGTTTTAAAAATAGATTTAAGGCATAAAATCCTCTCTTGACTGAGAAATTTTATTTTAAAGCCTTCATTTATGGGTTAAAACAAGAAATTAGACCTATGGTAAAGGTCCTTAAACCGAGTATTTTGAATGATACTTATGAGTATTCTTTGGATTATGAAATATCTCAGGAGAGTGTCGAGTGTCAGTAAGAAGGCCAAGTCAGGGTTTAAGGGGGAAGGTTCTATCTTTTCTTATCAAAACAAGAATGATGATAAGGGAAAGGATAAGGAGGAGTTTAAAAAGACAAAAAATCATGGATTAGTAAAGAATTATATGAACAAAGGAGGAAAAATGGGGATTGCTTCATCTACGGAGGAAAATTCCACCCAGGTCATGATTGCAAATAGAAACACTTATTTGTACTGTTCGAAAGTGAAGATTATCCAGATGATAGTTACAGTACTTGTGGACAATGGGAGTACTTACTCCTTCGTTGATCCACTGGTACTTGAAGGAGAGAATATCAAGGTTGTAAAGACCACACCAATGGTAATTTTGACAGCAAGTGGGGATAAATTGTTAATTGATACATTGTGTGAAAAGTTGGAATATTCCATTGAAGGGCAGAAGTTTAGGGATGATATGAGTGTTCTAACTGTCATGGGCTATGATCTAATTTTAGAGGGGAATAACCATTATTGATTGGCCAAATAAGACTATTGAGTTCACCAGTGAAAGTAATAATTACACGATAAGGGTATAACCTGAGAAGAAGGCTGAAATTCAACTGAGAGAAGGGGAAGTTTTCTTACAACAAGAACTGAAAAGAAGGAATCAGGTGATTTTTGCTCAATTCATGAGTTTGGGTGAACAAAGTGAGGTGATTCCATCAAGTAACCCCAAATTTGATGAGGTGTTGAATTATTTTTCTGATGTAGTTGAAAGCAAAACAGGCTTACCTCCTTCTAGGAGTTGTGATCACAAAATCCCATTGGTTCCAAACACTAAACCTATAAACCTGAGACCCTACATATATTCATACTTTCAAAAAATTGAGATTGAGAAAATAGTTGAGGAGTTACTTGAGACCTCAGTTATACAGCCCTCATCAAAACCATATGCCTCACCCGTTTTACTAGTTAGAAAGATGGGAGTTGGAGAATGTGTGTTGACTATAGAAAACTTAAGTCAATAACTATAAAAAACAAATACCCCATTCCAATTATAGATAATCTGTTAGATCAAGTGAGGGGGACTAAATATTTCTCTAAAATCGATCTTAAAGCTGGATACCATCAAATAAGGATGTGCGATGAAGATGAACCTAAAACAGCATTCATAACTCATGAAGGCTTGTATGAATACAGAGTCATGCTCTTTGGTTTGATAAATGCCCCTGCAACCTTTCAGACCCTTATGAATGATATATTCAAACCATATATAAGGCAATTTATTTTAGTATTTTTTGATGATATACTAATTTACAGTTCTGATATGACAGATCACAAGAAGCACCTCAAAATTGGCTCTAGAAGTACTAAGAATAAATGAATTAAAAGCCAAGAGGTCTAAATGTGAGTTTGGGATGAGGCAGATAGAATATCTTGGCCATATCATCTCTGAAGAAGGTGTATCCACTGATCCCAAAAAGGTAGAGGCAATGAAGTCTTGGCCAACTCCAAAATCTATATGAGAATTAAGAGGATTTTTGGGGTTGACTCGATATTACAGAAAATTTATTAGGGATTATATAAAAATCAGCAAACCCTTGACCGATCAGTTAAGAAAGAATGCATTTAAGTAGAATGAGGAGGCAGATGAGCCCTTTGAGGAACTGAAGCAGGCTATGTGTAGGGCACCAGTCCTTGGAAAGCCCGATTTTTCAAAACCTTTCGAGTTGGAGGCTGACGCATGCGATAAGGGGAATAGGGGCAGTGCTCATGCAAGATAGATGACCTATAGCCTTTTTGAGTCAGAGTTTAGGGTTAAAGGCCCAAGCCTTGTCCACATATGAAAACGAATTTCTAGCAATTTTGACAGCATCTCAGAAATGGAGGCATTATTTAGTTGACCAACCTTTTGTGATAAGAACTGATCACATTAGTTTGAAACATCTGTTAGGGCAGAGGTTAAATCATGTAATTCAACACAAGGGTCTGAGTAAATTGGTGGGATTAGATTATATAATTGAATACAAAAAAGGGGTGTGATAATAGAGTGGCTAATGCACTCCCAATGAGGGGTTAAAATCAAACTTGAAGAAGAACGAGTAGAAGAGCTAAATGCATTCACTGAGGTTTTACTAATCTGGGTACAAGAACTGAGGAAAAGCTAATTGGGGGTGTTGGGAAAATCGTAGCCATGTACGTTACATGCGCAGCGAAACTTACGGGTTAAACCCTCCCTAGGATCATCGTAAAGGAAATAAAGGTACGAGATTATACTATTAAAATTTCTACCTCGGATCTTCCTGATCCGCGAGACGAAGAACGGATGTAGGTGAGAATTTACTTCTGTCTTGCAACCGTCTCCTTCCTGAAGCTCGGCTCGCGAAACTCCTTCCTGAAGCTCGACTCGCAAGACTCCGTCCTGGCTACTGAAGCTCGACTCTGAGAACCATCTTGCTCTTTCTAGGGATGAAGAACTTGATCGCTCGCTAATCTCCAAAGCAGGAGATCTCTACTCGTATCTACGCGAACTTCAGACGCACGGAATAACCAGACTCGGCTAGACGAGTCCGAAAATACTTTCCGAATACTCTCAAAAGTTTCTCTCTCTTTTATGTGTCTTAGACGGCAGCCTGGAGGCTCTAATTGTATGTCTAATAGAAAGAGACTACCCTTCTATTTATACTAGAGAGAGAGGCGAAAGATTGCTTAGTTACGATAACTAAAAAAAACTTAATCTGCGCCTATTCCGTTGCCAACGGAATAGGTATTTCCATAACGGAATACTTCGCAACTGAGGTTATTACAGTTTCCATATCCATTCCGTTGGGAACGGAACTATTCCGTTGCCAACGGAATGGTACTGTTTTATCCAATCAATTATCCAATAATTGATTATTTCGTTCACCATTTTATACATCGTATGTATAACTGTTTTTATGACATATTCATCCCGTACGAATGGAGTTCATTGTGTGACCGTGTAGGTTCCAATTAACGCTGGCAACGATCTTCTAAAGATCGTAAGTCACGAGTAACCTCTAGACTGATGTCAGTACTACCCATGTTAAATGAAATGATCAGCGATCATAAACCTATCAGAATAGACATCTGCTTATTCCTTTGTTCTATGGTATATGTCTTGATCACAAGGCACGGTAATATGTCATCCTTGAGTTTAATCAAAGTCACTTTCCTGATCGAGAATTAGACTGAGTAAACACAAAATGATATTAACAACATATGTTAATCCATTTTGAGCATGGTCATGCATTTTCTTCAGTCCTAGATCATCAGAGGGCCCAGAGATATCTCCCTCATGAAGAGAGGAACAAATCTCATCTTGGTCACTCACATTCCTCGTCATGATTCAGTGCATACCTAACGATGACCCTAATGATCATCCCGTTATGGATGACGTAAGATCATATTAAAGTATGCAGTTCCTCATACAGGAATCCATGGTGACCTCAGGTCATAGGAACAAGCACACTATTCATATGAGAATCACTAATGACATGTACCATGCATATTCTCATAGTGTGATCAGTCCAGTACGTGTTCTCTAACACGCACCTATATTCCAGACTTGACATCCCTATGTCCATGATCAGCAGAACATGATCATCCAGTCTGCGAATATACTAGTGTGGATATGTAGCTTCTTACTTGAAGTATGTTTATCTTTATAAACATCCTACATATCACTAGGGACGGTTTAGAATGTCATTCGTTGGTTCACAGTTCTACTATCAGTATCACGTATTCTGATGTCGTGAACCCGAAGTGTCATTCATGGTCAATCTAATATATGTAAACACATTAGTCACCCATACACTCATTCATATATGAAATAAATAAACACGTTTCGCATAATCTAAACTCCAGTCCAACACTTTGGCCTAGGACATTCCTTCGGTCTCCCACTTGCACTAGGCCAATCTTAAGCATCCAATTCTCATTAGGCAACATGACCTTCATGTTTTACTAGCGGGAAATATATGCCTTATAAGATTATAGAAATTTACATTGCAAACTTATAACGACTACTATTGATCTCTATCATTTGTCGAGAACTTCTAAAATAGAAACTTGTATCATTATTGCTCTATTCTGAGATTGTCAGGTTTAAGAGCACTCGGGACTACTCCTAGTTCTAAGATCAACTTTTGATCCAAGAATACCCATTGTTTGCTTCTAAATCAACATTATGGGATCTTGTTTCAGTTACAGTACCTTATTTGGTATTCTTTTCAAACTACTGTATTGAAAATAAACGAATTGTGATAATAATCCATGTTAGGAAAGTGTAATATCTTACCACTACTTAGTTCCTCATAGGTCTGGATATATTAGTTCTTCATAAGAACTTAGATATTTATTATAGTCATCAAATGACTATCATTTGCTCCCTTATACTCTAAGCATACAGTACATTGTATGGCTTGAAAATCTTATTCATCCCGCTATCAAGAACTGTTTCTTGTATATTGAACCTTTCAATAAACGGATGATAAATGTATGTCTTCATTATATGAACGTCATTGGCAAGAATTCTTTCTTTCATATTGAACTCTTTCAATATATTCTTGAAAGCATAGAATCCAATTCATGTGCCTTTCATTGTTCATATTAGTGCCACTAGCAAGAACTCTTTCTTTCATATTGAATATTCAATATATGGTTGAAGGTATAAGATCTAATTCGTATATCCTTTTATTGTTCATGTGAATGTCATAAGAAAGAACGCTTTCTTGCATGTTGAACATTTCAACGTATGGCTGAAAGTATAGAATCACATTCGTTTATCTTTTCATCATTCATATGAACACCATGAGCAAGAACATTTCTTGCACATCGAATTCTTTCAATATTTTACCAATGTGCTTTATCTTAAAGCCAGAAATCTGTGCAGACTTCAACTCCTAAATTTTAGGATGGGTAAGTTGTTGTAATGCAAGCAGATTATTATACTCCCACTGAATTTCTTGAAATCAAGGTGGTCGTATCTATTTTGATTAAGTCAAATTCTTCAATTTACTTTGTCAAATAGATTCATACTGAGATGCTTGCTTTTACCTTTCAGAATTCTTGTGATCACAAAACTCTTGCCATGTATCAAATATACATCCACATCAAAGTTCCTATAAAGGAATGTGAGTTTTATATCCTTATTCCATCATTCACAATCGCATTCTGCTATGGAAGTTAGAATTCGTAACAGCAACAAGTGAGAAAGTCCTTTTACTATAGCCCATACTATAGCTACTTTCTTTGCTATTTGTAGGTTATCCATGTACTGTATGCAATGGTCATCAAGCCATTGGATACTCCAATCAAGTTCCAAACATGATTGCTCGTGCATGCGTTGCATCTCAATTCTCATGGTCCAACCATTTTGAGAACTTTGTCTCTTCACAGTCTCCTGGGTAGGAAGTCGACTCATCCTCTATGAACATCTTTTATGAGAGATCATATCTCTCAGCCTAATGTCTACCAGGTCTGTGAGCAGGACCTTATGTTCTAAGTATAGCCTTATCAACTACTTGATAGCCTCATTAATGGTTCATAACTAGTATATGGACCTCGAATCTTTCGAGATGCATTACACTCCCACTGCTTCTTTAGGAGATGAGATATCTCTTAAAGAAGTCTGAATTATGAGTAGCAAACAATTTGAACTCATAATGGATGTAAAACAATATCGAGTTGATATTCCAGAGAGATTGTTGTGTTGACACTATCAAACCTTTTGACACGAGTCGTACTTCAACCTTTAAAGACAATTTTGGACTTTCCAAACCCATATCACATATGGAGTCTATTTGAACCTTATGATATTCAGTGTTTAGTATATTCAAGAGTATAAACCTATAAGAATCTCGGAGGCATAGACTGAATCTTATCCAATAAGTTTCATCTTCTTCTTTATGTGCACATCGTGAGATGCTGCATATAGAAATAATTGTGAAACCCTTTTCACAATTTCTAAGATAATTGTCAACCTATTGACTCAAATACTTATCACTTCAATCTGATCGAAGTGCTATTATTATCTTGTCAAAGCGATATCGAATTTCATTCTTAAATGCCTTGAACATTTCAAATATTTTGTGTTTCATTAAGTAAGCATTTTACTTAAAACACTTTAATATGAAATTTTGATATTCCTTATTTCTAGCCGGCTTGCCTTTTGTCTCTCGTGCATCTATATGCATGAGACTCAACAAACTAACCCATCAACTTTTTGATGGTTGTCCATTCTTGTCATCATATTCGTTGAATAAAATTCGCACATCTCAATTGATCCTAGATCCAGTGAGTCAAACTTTCCACATAGGGTGGAGTTTTAGAAATGCGATTCTTATTTTGTGACTTAGATGACATTGCTAGAAGTATGAAATCAATGGAATTATTATTTAGCATATAAAGGTTATTTTCTAAGTGAACATTTCAAATAGACAAAACTAGGGAAATTTTATTATTCCAAATAATAAATTTTACAACCATTTTAACGCTAATATCTAAATAACATTTATTTCATTACAAGTCCACAACGGCTAAGTCAATAAAATCCTAGAGCTAATGTAGCAACTCTTGCTTCATTCCCCACTTATAGGTTGACTTCTCCTCTGGCTAATCTTCTACTTCTGAGTAATATCCTGCACATTCAAAATGTGAGAATTACAGTGGATATCCAATATCCAAGTAGAGATTTAGGAAGAGGAATACATGAAATGGCGGCCATTGATTCTTCTGCATGACATATCTTACATCCTCCTCTCCAATGATCACACATAGAACATGCAATCACTTCTTCGGATTCCTCAGGTTTAGGCAACTCTCTGCCTTCACTCTTGATCCAGCTCTCCCATGCGGCTTGTCTATTCAACTCCCTTTCCCTTTCAATCCTGAGGGCATCAATGACAACTTTTGCCTCTATGTCCTTCTCCACCTGTTTAAGCATCTTATGCAATTCCGTGATCGTCGTATCCATCCGACGCTTATGATATTCAGTAATGAACAAATCAAAGCTCGGAGGAAGCGATCCAAGAATCATGTCAACCGCGAATTCCCTTAGAATAGGCGAACCAAGTCTCTCTAAGTAATCAATGTGACTTCTCATCTTGAACACATAAGTATCCACAGAGGAGCCATGAGCCATCTTGCTCTTGATTAATAACTTGGTGACCTTGTAGCGCTGAATATTAGCCTGCTTTTGGAACATTTCCTTAAGCGCCTTGATCATATCATAGGCATCCATAAAACCTATCTGCTTCTGAAGCTTAGGTTTCATTCCTACAAACATCATCCAGGCTACTTCATTAGAATCGTCAATACACTTCTGATAAGTATCTTGAACAACTCTAGAAGCGGTCGAAGGACATAAAATTTTCCTTCACTCTTGAGAACAATTCTCAGAGTCCTGAACCATTCAGGGAAGTTTGTGCCATCGAGTTTATCCTTCTTAAGGATAGATCGCAAGTCCGTAAATTTTGAACTCATTCTACAAGTTTAATATGCAATGTAAAGTTTATTATTTAAAACTAGAATTATTCTAATTTTGTTTTATATATTTTACTCCCACTATTTTTCTTCAAATCATACACCTTCAGTAGTATTGATTCGAAAACTTCAATTAAATGAGGTTTTATAGTGAGTCAAGATCCGTATTTCATTGAGCACTAAGTGCACTTTGACGCAACACTTATTGCTCAACTATTTAGGTAGGAACTCTTTCCAATTGCATCATATGCAATTCTTGTCTTTTATGGAATGAGCATTATATGCCCGGTGTATTATCCCATCTTGTGTCCTGAGCCCAAGTTCGACTTGCTTGCTCAGTTAAGTTTAACCATGTATGATTATCGCCGAAATGGAATCCAGCACACTCAGCTTTGGCATGACCCATGCTGGACGCCATTTCTCGCGTACCTTCATTTACAAAGACAATCCCCCATATGCTCAGCTTTGGCATGACCCACATGGAAGACTGTCTAAGTACCGAGGGCTTCAGTGACATGGGGGGCACTTCCTTACTTAACATTCTGAAGGATTTTGTTTTAGATTTATAAATAAAAACATCACAGAAACAAGATAAAATATAGTATGAGCCTATTCCTCACGAGCGATCATGAGGTTCCTAATCCTAGATCTATCTCCAGATTGTAGTTGTAATCTTCAACGAACCCTTCGTTGTGTGTGTGCGACGATCCAATGCCATCTTCTGAAGATTGCGCCAAGATCTTTGACTCGTAGTCTTCAGATAATATCTATCCTAACAATTAACCAACCATTGCTAGAAAAGTAAAGTACAAATTTGGAGAACTCACTGGTTACCATAAATTACAACTTTGGATAACTCACAGGTTGCCATAGAGATTAAATTATATTACAAGCAATTACACACAAGATTACATCACAGAACAATCACAGATGTAACGCTCATACCATATTTAAATAAAAATTCCATGTATAACAAAAATTAGGGTTTCCGCAAAATTCGGCCTTGTTCCGTTGAGAACGGAACTGTTCCATTCTAAACGGAATTATTCCGTTCTCAACGGAAGTACTCCGTTCTCTATTGAGATGTGCTGGAAATTCGTTTTTCCCTTAGTTTTAGTTCCGTTTCCAAAACAAATTTCGAAAAACTATTTTTCGAAACTCTAGAAAATCATAATATCCAATATTATATTCCTAGAAACTATTTTCGTGATATTTTGAAATAATATTTTCAAAACCCTAAAATTTATTATACTAGAATTTACTAAATTTTAAATACAATCGACGATTATTTCCTTAACGAATGCTCTGATGCCACTGTTAGGAAACCCGTAGCCATGTACATTACATGCGCAGCGGAACCTACGGGTTAAACCCTCCCTAGGATCATCATAAAGGAAATAAAGGTACGAGATTATACTATTAAAATTTCTACCTCGGATCTTCCTGATCCGCGAGATGAAGAACGGATGTAGGTCAGAATTTACTTCCGTCTTGCAACCGTCTCCTTCCTGAAGCTCGGCTCGCGAAACTCCTTCCTGAAGCTCGACCCGCAGGACTCCGTCCTGGCTACTGAAGCTCAACTTTGAGAACCTTCTTGCTCTTCCTAGGGATGAAGAACTTGATCGCTCGCTAATCTCCAAAGCAGGAGATCTCTACTCTTATCCACCCGAACTTCAGACGTACGGAATAATCATACTCGGCTAGACCAGTCCGGAAATACTTTCTGAATACTCTCAAAATTTTCTCTCTCTTTTCTGTGTCTTAGACGGCAGCCTGGAGGCTCTAATTGTCTGTCTAATAGAAAGAGACTACCCTTCTATTTATACTAGAGAGAGAGGTGAAAGATTGCTTAGTTACCATAACTAAAAAAAAACTTAATCCGCGCCTATTCCGTTGCCAACGGAATAGGTATTTCCATAACGGAATACTTGGCAGCTAAGGTTATTACAGTTTCCATATCCATTCCGTTGGGAACGGAACTCTTCCGTTGCCAACGGAATGATGCTGTTTTATCCAATCAATTATCCAATAATTGATTATTTCGTTCACCATTTTATACATCATATGTATAACTGTTTTTATGACATATTCATCCCGTACGAATGGAGTTCATTGTGTGACCGTGTAGGTTCCATTTAACACTGGCAACGATCTTCTAAAGATCGTAAGTCACGAGTAACCTCTAGACTGATGTCATGACTACTCATGTTAAATGAAATGATCAGCGATCATAAACCTATCAGAATAGACATCTGCTTATTCCTTTTGTTCTATGATATATGTATTGATCACAAGGCACGGTATTATGTCATCCTTGAGTTTGATCAAAGTCTCTTTCCTGATCAAGAATTAGACTGAGTAAATACAAAACGATATTAACAACACATGTTAATCCATTTTGAGCATGGCCATGCATTTCCTTCAGTCCTAGTTCATCAGGGGGGCCCAGAGATATCTCCCTCATGACAAGAGGAACAAATCCCATCTTGGTCACTCACATTCCTCGTCATGATTCAGTGCATACCTAACGATGACCCTATGATCGTCCCGTTATGGATCATAAGATCATATTAAAGTATGCAGTTTCTCATACAGGAATCCTTGGTGACCTCAGGTCGTAGGAACAAGCACACTATTCATATGAGAATCACTAATGACATATACCATGCATATTCTCATAGTGTGCTCATTCCAGTACGTGTTCTCTAACACGCACCTATATTCCAGACTTGACATCCCTATGTCCATGATCAGCAGAACATGATCATCCAGTCTGCGAATATACTAGTGTGGATATGTAGCTTCTTACTTGAAGTATGTTTATGTCTATAAGCATACTACATATCACTAGGGACAGTTTAGAATGTCATTCGTTGGTTCACAGTTCTACTATCAGAATCACTTATTCTGATGACATGAACCTGAAGTGTCATTCATGGTCGATCTAATATATGTAAATACATTAGTCACCCATACACTCATTCATATATGAAATGAATAAACACGTTTCGCATAATCTAATCTCCAGTCCAACACTTTGGCCTAGGGCATAATTCCTTCAGGGGGATGGTTCAATTAGTCAAGTAATCATTGGCCTGAGAAATGATCCTCAGAAGTATGAAGAGTACAACATGTATATGGGGATGTTGAGATATAAGGGTAAATTATGTGTAGTGAGTAATAAGGAATGGAGAAAGAATGTCATTTGATAATTCCATGATTCCACTATTGGAGGTCATTCAGGCATAAGAGGTACATACCACAGAGTTAAAAAGATGTTTGATTTGCCTAATCTGAGGAAAGATGTAAAAACAATAGTTAAAGAGTGTGTGAACTGTCAAGTTAATAAGGGAGAAAGGGTGAAATTCCAGGATTGTTGCAACCAATTCCAATTCCAAAAAGACCATGGGACGCGTTAAGCATGGATTTCATTACTGGTATGCCTAAGTCTGAAGGAAAAAAGGTTTTGTTAGTGATTGTGGATAAATTCTCAAAGTATGGGCACTTCTTTACTATTTCACACCCTTACAAGGCCAAAGATGTGGCTAAAATCTTTTTGGATAATATTTACAAATTACATGGGTTATCATCCACTATTATTTCTGATAGGGACCCTATCTTTACCATTATTGTTCGGAAGGAATTGTTCGATAAAATTGGAGTTAAATTAAATATGACCACCTCTTATCATGCTCAATCTGATGGCCAGTCAGAAAGAGTGAACCAATGTGTAGAGTGTTATATGAGATGTGTGGCCTTTAACTATCCTAAGAAATGGTCGCAACTGGTACCAATGGCCAAATTCTTGTACAGCACTTCTTATCACTCCTCTTTGAATATCACTCCTTTTAAGGCCTTTTATGGTTATAAACCCACTAAATTACCAGTCAATTTCAATTCAAGCTTTAGAGTGGAATCTGTAGATGAACTGATAAAAGAGAGAAATGCAATTCAAGAGTAACTGAAATTTTAGCTTGAATTGGCACAAAAGAAAATGAAGAAATATGCAGAAAAGAAGAGATCTGACAGGAAATACAGTGTGGTGATTGGGTTTATTTAAAACTACAACCTTATAGATAGATTTCTGTGGAAAAGAGGGGTAATGCTAAATTAAGCCCTAAATTCTATGGATCATTTGAGATAATAGAAAAGGTTGGCGAGGTCGCATATAGGTTAAAACTTCCTGATGGTTCTATTGTTCATCCAAGAAAAAGATGGGGGATTAGACCAAAATGATGCCCAGCTTGCCTATTGTGGATCCGGAAAGGAAGTTAAAAGTAGAACCAATTAAAATTTTAGCTCGAGATATGTATAACAAAAACAATGCAGTTAGGATGAAAATTTTGGTGCAGTGATTTAATCTGACTCCCAATGAAGCCACTTGGGAGGACTACGATAATATGAAATAGCAATTCCCAAAATTTATCCTTGAGGACAAGGATAGTTTGAAGGAGAAGGAATTGTCAGGTCAGTTGGGGAGTTTAGGGTTTGTAACGAGTTCTAGGATTTGTGGAGATGAGTAGATGACCGTTGGAACTACTGAAGGGGCAATAATAAAGAATGGGCTTGATGGTCCATTGATATTAAATAAAGAGGAGACGGGCCAGATAATAAAGGATGGGCCGCTTAAAAATATTAATCAGGAGAAGGCAGTACAAAACCGGAGAGAGATAAAAATGGAGAAGGACGATGCTCCGATGACTAGAGAAGGCGATAGTTTGGAAGATTCCGACCGTTGAGGCAAGAACGGGAAGAAGTTAGCTAATATTTCATTGGGGTGAACTTTAATTACTTATCTATTTACTTTTAAGTTAATTTAAGAGGCTTGTATAAATACCCTTCCTGGTAATTTAGGATTTTTTTTTTTGGTCGAGAATATTATCCAATTTCTATTTTATCTTTTCTTTCTTTTTTTATTGATCCGATCTGGATCTGAACTCTTTCTAAATTCAATAAAAAGACTGTTTGATTGTGAATTTGAGTGTTAAGTTCCTAACAGTCTCCCTCTGTGGTTGCCTAAACGCCGACAGTTAGGGTTCAAATCGAGATTTGTCGAGCTGCCACAATCCGCCAAACAGACCGGATGGGGCGAGAGAGAGAGAGAGAGAGAGAGAGAGGGCATCCATCTGCCCATGTAGCGAGCTTCGAGCTTCAAAAGGGAGAGAGGAGATCGAGGGACAGAGGAGAGAGAGAGAGAGAGGACAAAGAATGCAAGCATGTTGAGAGAATGGGAACCTGGTGAGAGAGAGGAGGGAGAGAGATTGGAAAGGAGACGGGTGTACATATTTGGGCATTCTATTTCTGCTGATATTTGGTCTAGATCTGGGATATTTGAATTTTCTGGGATTATGGTGAATTCTAATTTGGAGTAGTTAGTTCTTAAACCAGAACTATTGCCAAACACTTGAAGAATGAATTTGATTCTTCTTAGTTGAATAAGGTCACTTTTCAGCATGAATAGAGTATCATCTGCATAAAATAATGCAAGAATAATTTTATTGAGAGGCCTTTCTATAAAATTTTGAGCACCCAAATACTCTAATAATCTGGCAAGTGTATCAATTGCAAGAATGACAAGATGGGGACACAAAGGTATTAGTAGAATGCTCTAGGCCAATATATTTGAGAACTAGATGTATGGATTGTGTTAAACAAACATTGTGTTTATTTAGAGATATTTTATATAATAAATGCGTATTGGTTATTTTATTCTTATTACTAAAATGAACCTTGAATATGATATTCAGCTTTATATCATCAAAGTATGTGACTTTGATAGTAAAACTATACAGTATTATGAATGATATTCTAAACCGTCCCTGATCATTCATAGGATGTTTGTGAGACAAACATAATTTATGATAAGCTATAAATGTACATCAGTATGTTAGTTGACTGATGGTCACGTTTTACCGATCATGAATAAGAGTTATTAAGTCATTAACGTAAGTATATGTTGGAGACCATATACTGGATTGACCCACTGTGAGAATACTACATGGTTCGTGTCATTAGTTATTCTCAGTAAATAATGTATCTGTAATCCTTAGACTTGAGATTATCTCAGTTTCCTACATGAGAAATTTTATACTTTATTATAATCTAACATCGTCTTTAACCGGGCGGTCATAAAGATTATAATTAGGTATATAATGAATTATGCGGAGGAAAGAGTTTAATTAAAATAGGATTTGTTCCTCTCATAAATTGAGAGAGATATCTTTAGGCCTCTTGATGATTTGATTGAAGAAACGCACGGACATGCTCGAGTGAATTAATAAGGAGTTATTAATGTCATTTCATGTTCAATCAAATTCGGTGTCAAGAAATATTTATCGACCAACGTAAGGTTGACACATACCATGTCTTATGGACGATATAGATATCGTGTAACAACGGGATACAATGCATGAACAAAAATTAGGTTTGATCGAATCATCTATACTTGCTTAATTTGGGTAATCATGATGTCTTGCTAGAGGCCGCTCATGATTTATAATCTGTTGTGATTATTGCCAACATTAAGTAAACCTACAGGGTCACACATAAAGAATAATTATTGAGAGGTACACAGAAAAATCATAACTTATGTGAGAAGTTGTATGAAGAGCTACATAGTCAAGTGACACATCCAATCCTACATCTTATATGATAAGGTGTTTTGCATATATGGTTACATAGTTACCATGCACATAGGATATGAAACTTATAGACTATATAGGTACAAGAGACACCCCAAAATAATTAATAAAAGGCATATTATTTTCGTCCAATTTTTGTGAGACAAAAGGAGAGAAAAATCCGAAAATTATTCTCTTGTTATTTCTGTGAGAAAAATGAAGAACGAATACTAGCATATATCGTTCTTTATCCGTTCAAAGGGGTTGTTCGTGTGCATACCGGTAGAGGACGAAGCGAAGTGCGGCGCCTTTGTGATTCGGGTTGAAACCGTGGTTTTGTTTGGAGAATCGGTTTGTTTGGAGAATTGGTTTCTTTGGAGAATCAGTTTGCTTGGAGAATCGGTTCATTTGGAGATCACTTGGAGATCGGTTTGTGAGACCGGTTAGGCGAAACATAAAAATGATATTTTTGGAAACCGGTTTGGAATCGGGCAAAGAAAAGAGTCAACCAAATTTGCTTTCGATCATCACGGATTAAGCGTAATCCGAAGGTACAAAGTTATGAACTTTTCTCTGATTTAATTGTAATTCACGGATTCTTCGTTTGGGTTTCGAATTCGATTTTGTTTCGTTTTTGTTTTTCCGCTGCCTTATGAACGGTAGAAACCCAATAAAAGGATCTCCCTCTCGGACCCCTCTTTTTAAATGGATACTTTTCCCAGGGTTGCCATTGAGAAGTATCTTGGCAGCCCCCTTTAATACACATTTTTCAATCCATTGGATCCAAATATTTCCAAATCCTCTTGTCCTGAAAACCCTAATTATAAAATCCCAACCTATTGTATCAAATGCCTTATGTACATCAGGTTTAAATAGTAATAAGGGTTTCTTTGCAACTTGTGCCTTGTATAATGCTTCTCTAGTATAGACATAGCACTCTGAAATTTCCCTTGACTCAATAAATCCCAACTGATTTGGTAAAATGAGTTGATTGATCTGAGACTTGAGTCTATTGGCTAAGATTTTTGAAAAGATTTTTTGACACTACTAATGAGGCTTATAGGCCTGAAGTTTGTAGGCTCATTTGCCCCCTCAATTTTCGGAATCAATGTTATATAAGACAGGGCAAAGTCTCCTAGCCCCTCTGAAAGATTCAAGTTTTGGAATATAGAAAATAGTTCATCCTTGATTAAAGGCCAATAGTGCTTGTAAAACCCCCCATTGAACCCATCTGGGCTGGGGACTTATTACTCTTCCACCCTTTAATTACTCTATCCAACTCTTCCATTCTAAATGAGTCATTTAAGTGTTGCAAGTTTATAGAGGAATTTCTCTAAAGAGGTGTCACATCTAGATTTGGCTCTGATGGATTAACGGAATTTTCAGTTCCAATCAATAATTTGTAAAAAGAAAACAGAATGGTTGATTTGTCATTATGGTTAGCAATAGTTTCATTTGTAGTTGGGTTGAGAAGAGAAGGAATCATTAATTTTGACTTTTTTATGGTTACATATTTATGGAAAAAACTAGTATTTTTATCTCCTTCTTTGATCCAATGGAATTGGGCTCTCTGTCTCTAATAAGCCTTTTCTTTTTGAATCAAATCACTTAATCTTGTCTTGCAAAGATTTCTAAACCATTCTAAAGGTGTTAATCTGTTTTCCTCCTCTTTCTGTTCCAGACTTTTGATAATTTCTTTATAAGCTTCTTTATATTTTCTTGTGCTTTCCTTATAATCTATAAAAAATACTGGAGTCCAATTATGAGATCAAACTATAATTTATAATAACTCAATTATTTGATGTCTCAATGTGTAAATAATCTGTATTTTATTTGCAGAAAATTGAAGTGATCCTGTAGGTAACACTACTAAAGTACCACGCAAAATGGATAGCTAGATCTTTCAAAAGGATTTGCAGGTTTGTGCTATATATTATGCTCAAAGACAATGGTACCATTAACATTATGATTTTCCATTACATTTTCAAAATTAAATTGAAAATTGTGTCGCATCCATTAAATTTCTAAAGCAACTTTTTCTTAAACAAGTCTACACAGCAACTTCGAGATGAAAAATTGTCAACGCTTTCTTAGTGCAATAGTTTTGACATTATAAGGATCTATCAGGAAGTTTTAGAATAATTCCATCAAAAGAGCAAAAACAGAGATTTTAACAGGATTTGAAAGGATTCAAGGATTTTTTGTTATCCGTGGGTGTGAATGTGTGTCCTTGTGTGTGTAGGTAATATATAAAAGCTTTGTTAAAAACAATTTTTCTTTCTGGCTTTCTTTTTATTTTCTTTGTTAAAAAAACAATTTGTAATGTAACTTGCAATCAAAAAAAATTAAAATTAAATAAAAAAATTTGAAGCTCATTTTTGTTGGAAAAAAAAACATATAAAAGCTTGAATTGGTAATTGGTATTTAGGATAACTTGTGTGTTATTTGTTTTCTTCAAAAAGGGAAGAATTTCAGTTCAGTTATCTATTAATCGTGTATGATGTTTTCTCAAGTAACACACCTTCTTGAAGGTACGTAGTAGTAACGCAAACATTAAAAATGGTGAACTAAAGTTGACGAAGTTATTTTAACCTTTTTATATTAATTTAATCAAACACATCAAGAATCACTAAGATATTAAAATACAAAAATTATGACATCATAAAAAGTGTAAATATAAAAATCATGACATCATATAGTATATAAATACAAAAGTTATAACATCATAGGGTTCAATGATTATATATATGACGTTTTTGTGGGAAAATGAGGGGGCAAGTTATACTTTTCGTTACCTCCTTCTGAAGTTAATGTAATTATACATTTGCTTTTGAATTACTAACAACAGCACCTGGTCTAGCTAATCGAGACGAAAACACAATAAATCACGAATTAAGATTTTAAATCATATACATCTGCAATCAATAGTGGAGAACCAATAACCAGTAAATATTAACAACTTATTACAAAAAGCAATAGTTAAGCCTAAGGAACAATGAAAAAAGTATTTAGCAACTCAATTATTGGTTATTTTTGTAAAATATTAACCATAATGATATTGTCAAAACTTGTTAGCTCAAGAATGGTGAGGCACTATCTAAACTTGGAGAAAGATTTGAAGTTCAAATCACAACACAAGTAGTGGATTTTGTTAAAAATAGACAAAATGACATGTGAGCTCACATTTTATAACTACAGGTGGGCCCAATTGCCTGGATGATATGTTGCAGGACGATTGTCTTTACTGTTTGTTGTTTCTGTGTTGGTGTTTTTCTTTGTTGAATATTAATGCAATCGTGATATTGCTAATATTTGTTATAAAATGTGAAATGTTATTGAGAAACTGAGAAATATAATAATTAGAATTTAATTAATATTATAATAAGATAATAAATTTTTGATATATTAGTGTATGTATAAGACTTTGGGGTGAAACTTTTTCTTTCTTCTAACAAATTCAGCTTCCCTTGAGTTTTGTTTGATCAAGGGTGATTTGGAATGCAATGATTATTTTCTATCTTAATTTTTATTCCAAATTGAGTGTTCTTTTTTTTGTTGAAGAAAATATTGAGAATTCTTAACTAACTAATTATAGTTCTTATTGAATGATAATTGATAATAAAGATAAACTTTCACCATGTTTAATTTGTAGTAATGTTTATATGATAACATTTAAGTTCATATGTGAACTTCCAATGTTTTGTTCCAAGTTTAGTTTTTTATGCATCCTCGTCAAAATTATTATAATGGCTATCACTAAAAAAAATGAAAACCGCAGGATCAGTCATAACACGCGGTATTTTTACCATATGCAGGAATAGCGGTTACTTATGTCATGATCATCACGACGTTTTTGCTAACATTAGTTATGCTTCTCATATGGAAATTATCAATCTGGTGGATCATGTTGTTCTTTGTAGTGTTCGGCCTAATAGAATTCCTTTATCTCTCTTCCGTCATTTACAAATTTGTACGAGGAGGGTACTTCCCTCTAGTAGTTTCATTTATGTTGATGATAGGGATGGGCATTTGGCATTACGTTCATGTCAATAAATACTGGTACGAGCTTAATAATATCGTATCCAGCGACAAATTAATAGCCTTGGCTGAAAAACACAACCTAGGAAAAATCCCTAGAGTAGGCTTTCTATACTCTGAGCTTGTTCAAGGTGTACCGCCAATATTTTCCCATCTAGTAGAAAAAATACCCTATTTTCATTCTGTTCTTGTTTGTGAGTCAATAAAACACCTACCAATCCCTCACGTCGAAAGTGAGGATCACTTTCTTTTTAGGCAGGCAGAGCCGGCAAAATATAGAATGTTTCGTTGTGTCGCCAAATACGGATACAATGATGCAAAAGAGGATGCTAAGCTTTTTGCCATTGCTTTGATGGAAGGACTTCAAAAGTACGCAAATGAGAAAAATTTCTTTGTGCAAGGAGAAAGGAACCACGATCAAATCTATAACAGGGGCCTTGCTACGGTTCATGTAGAGGAAACACTTACACTAAATATCGACGTGCCAGAAGTTACTAATTTAGGTGAAGAAACTGCACAGATTATAGAACATGAATTTTAGAACGGGGTGGTATACCTGCTAGGGGAGGCAGAGGTGGTGGCTGATCAAAATTCCAACATTTTCAAAAAGATAGTAGTGAACTATATTTATAATTTTCTCAAGAAGAACTTTAGACATGCTGGAGAAATCTTGTTGATTCCGCCAAACCAAAAACTCAAAGTGGGGATGATTTATGAAATCTGAGTGTATCTTGTGATTATGCATGTATTTGTTCGGTGTTTTATGTGTGGGGTGCATTACGTGCTTGTTGTTGATTGAACTTGGCTTTCTTTTTTTTTTTCTTTTAATGTCCCTCGGATGGTTGTACCGGTTTTCAAGGTTTATATTGAATTTGCTTTTGCATTTTTTGTTTTATGTCTCCTAAACTATCTTCTTCCATTTTTTTATAGTGTATGAGATACATAATTTTTATAATGTATTTATTTGTATAATTGATTCAACATGGTCTGGATGACTAGATCTAGGGGTGGCAACAGTTCGGATCTGGTTCGGAAAATGATCATATTATATTTGTATCCTATTTTTTTGCCGATTAGGATGTTCGGATCTGGTTCGGAAAATGATCATATTATATTTGTATCCTAATTTTTTGCCGATTAGGATCTCTATACGATTCCATCCGGATTCGGATACGGTTTGGATATTAAATAGATATGGATTTGGTTCAGATATCATGAATACGGATACAAATCTGAGTTCTTTTTAGATAGTTATATGAATATTTGATGTATAAAAAAAAATTGTAGTTTATGCACATTACCAAGAAACGGACATTTGTTTCGTGAATTGACTTAACATAATTTTCAATGAGTTTGTTTGAAAAGAAATATGAAGTATTTAGACATTAGCAGTTTGTTTAGTCCCTGTATAGTCTAGTCCCCCGACTTTTGTTTAAGTAGCATTATTTTTGAAAAATAATTGAAAAAATAGCACTGGTGTGAGAATATTTAAGTATCTAGCACTTCCGCCAAAGGTACGGTCGGGCCAGTGTGTATTCTGCCAGATATGTTGACGGAAAAAGGCATTTTTTCACTTTTTTTTATCCCCGCCATTTGGCTGTCTTAAACAGACTTAATTAGTGAAAAACAGGTTGCTCCACCAGCAACTTTCGCGAAACGAGTCTAAAAAATTATTTTTCACGTTAAACTGGTACAGTTAAAATTATACCCAAATTTAGCAAGCAAATTAGCCATACAATTATGAAACCATGCTGGCGGAACAAGTGATATGCAATTTTTTTAGGCTGGCAAGAGAACACCATAGCTTGTTCCGCCAGCTATTCTAAGGGAACATTGTCCCGCTAGACAACCTAGTTTCCACTCCCCCCTCTCGCATTCCTACCGATGGTTGGTTCTTGGACTCGGGAACCACCCATTACATTGTCGCCGATGCCACTGTTAGTAGTATGCCCTAGGCCAACATATTTGAGACCTAGATGTATGGATTATGTTAAACAAACATTGTGTTTATTTAGAGATATTTTATATAATAAATGCGTATTGGTTATGTTATTCTTATTACTAAAATGAACCTTGAATATGATATTCAGTTTTATATCATCAAAGTATGTGACTTTGATAGTAAAACTATAAAATATTATGAATGATATTCTAAACCGTCCCTGATCATTCATAGAATATTTGTGAGACAAACATACTTTATGATAAGCTATAAATGGACATCAGTATGTTAGTTGACTGATGGTCACGTTTTACTGATCATGAATAAGAGTTATTAAGTCATTAACGTAAGTATATGTTAGAGACCATATACTGGATTGACCCACCTTGAGAATACTACATGATTCGTGTCATTAGTTATTCTCAGTAAAGAATGTATATGTAATCCTTAGACTTGAGATTATCTCAGTTTCCTAAATGATAAATTTTATACTTTAATATAGTCTAACATCGTCTTTAACCGGGCGATCATAAAGATTATAATTAGGTATATAATGAATTGTGCGGAGGAAAGAGTTTAATTAAGATAGGATTTGTTCCTCTCATAAATTGAGAGAGATATCTTTAGGCCTCTTGATGATTTGATTGAAGAAACGCACGGCCGTGCTCAAGTGAATTAATAAGGAGTTATTAATGTCATTTCATGTTCAATCAAATTCGGTGTCAAGAAATATTTATCTACCAACATAAGGTTGACACATACCATGCCTTATGGACGATATAGATATCGTGTAACAAAAGGATACAATGCATGACATAAATTAGGTTTGATCGAAACATTTATACTTGCTTAATTTGGGTAATCATGATGTCTTGCTCATGATTTATAATCCATTGTGATTATTGCCAACATTAAGTAAACCTACAGGGTCACACACAAAGAACAACTAATAAGACGTACACAGAAAAATCATAACTTATGTGATAAGTTGTGTGGAGAGCTACATAGTCAACTGACACATCCAATCCTACATCTTATATGATAAGGTGTGTTGCATATATGGTTACATAGTTACCATGCACATAGGATATGAAACTTATGGACTATATAGGCACAAGAGATACCTCAAAATCAGACGAAGGGGTATAATATTTTCGTCCATCTTTTTGTGAGAAAAAGAGGAGTGAAAAATCTGAAAATTATTCTTTTGTTATTTTCTGTGAGAGAAATGAAGAATGAATACTAGCATATATCGTTCTTTATCCGTTCAAAGGGGTTGTTCGTGTGGATACCGGTAGAGGACGAAGCCAAGTGCGGCGTCTTTGTGATTTGGGTTGAAACCGTGGTTTTTGTTTGGAGAATCGGTTTATTTGGAGAATCGGTTTGTTAGGAGAATCGGTTTGCTTGGAGACGTACACAGAAAAATCATAACTTATGTGATAAGTTGTGTGGAGAGCTACATAGTCAACTGACACATCCAATCCTACATAACTTATGTGATAAGTTATGTTGCATATATGGTTACATATAAAACTCATCCTACATAACTTATGTGATAACTTATGTGAAAAGAACAACTAATAAGACGTACACAGAAAAATCATAACTTATGTGATAAGTTGTGTGGAGAGCTACATAGTCAACTGACACATCCAATCCTACATCTTATATGATAAGGTGTGTTGCATATATGGTTACATAGTTACCATGCACATAGGATATGAAACTTATGGACTATATAGGCACAAGAGATACCTCAAAATCAGACGAAGGGGTATAATATTTTCGTCCATCTTTTTGTGAGAAAAAGAGGAGTGAAAAATCTGAAAATTATTCTTTTGTTATTTTCTGTGAGAGAAATGAAGAATGAATACTAGCATATATCGTTCTTTATCCGTTCAAAGGGGTTGTTCGTGTGGATACCGGTAGAGGACGAAGCCAAGTGCGGCGTCTTTGTGATTTGGGTTGAAACCGTGGTTTTTGTTTGGAGAATCGGTTTATTTGGAGAATCGGTTTGTTAGGAGAATCGGTTTGCTTGGAGACGTACACAGAAAAATCATAACTTATGTGATAAGTTGTGTGGAGAGCTACATAGTCAACTGACACATCCAATCCTACATAACTTATGTGATAAGTTATGTTGCATATATGGTTACATATAAAACTCATCCTACATAACTTATGTGATAACTTATGTGAAAAGAACAACTAATAAGACGTACACAGAAAAATCATAACTTATGTGATAAGTTGTGTGGAGAGCTACATAGTCAACTGACACATCCAATCCTACATCTTATATGATAAGGTGTGTTGCATATATGGTTACATAGTTACCATGCACATAGGATATGAAACTTATGGACTATATAGGCACAAGAGATACCTCAAAATCAGACGAAGGGGTATAATATTTTCGTCCATCTTTTTGTGAGAAAAAGAGGAGTGAAAAATCTGAAAATTATTCTTTTGTTATTTTCTGTGAGAGAAATGAAGAATGAATACTAGCATATATCGTTCTTTATCCGTTCAAAGGGGTTGTTCGTGTGGATACCGGTAGAGGACGAAGCCAAGTGCGGCGTCTTTGTGATTTGGGTTGAAACCGTGGTTTTTGTTTGGAGAATCGGTTTATTTGGAGAATCGGTTTGTTAGGAGAATCGGTTTGCTTGGAGAATCGGTTCGTTTGGAGATTGCTTGGAGATCGGTTTGTGAGACCGATTAAGCGAAACATTCAAAGGATCGGTTTGGAAACCGGTTTGGATCCGGCAAAGAAAAGCGTCATCCAAATTCGTTTTTGATCATCACGGATTAAGCGTAATCCGAAGGTACAAAGTTATGAACTTTTCTTTGATTTAATTGTAATTCACGGATCCTTCTTTTGGGTTTCGAATTCGATTTTGTTTCGTTTTTATTTTTCTGCTGCGTTATGAATGGTAGAAATCCAACAGCCACCTAGTCCGGTCCTGAGCAAGTGCGAATCAGCAATGAAGAAAGTTTATTTATACTTAATATTGGTTCTTTATTTTACCAACTCCAACAAAATCCTTACTTTTAAATAATGTATTGCATGTTCCAAACAATACAATAAATCTCCTAAGTGTATAACAACTTGCGAATGTCAATAATATTTTTCTCGAATTTTAGCCATTCTTTTGTGTTGTTAAGGACCGCCTCATGCACAAGGCCCTTCTCGAAGCCATGCTTCATGACGGTCTTTATCGTGTTTCCCCCTCACATGTACATTCGCCTCTAGCTTCAATAATCGAGCGGTTATCAACCGATCTTTGACACCGTTGACTTGCGCATGCCTCACCCTCTACTACCTTGTTTTTGCACAATAAGCTTGGAGCCTCCTAGCCCTCTCGAGTTTCTTTTTGTGGGGATTGCTTGAAGTCAAGAGTCTCAAACTTCCATTTTCTCCTTCAGGGTCACCGTCTCTACATACTCTAGATGTTATACACACGGACTTGTTGGGATCTTTCCTCGTACTCTCGAATAATTGGTCCCACTACTATGTTGTATTTGTGGATGAATTTTTTAGATTTTCGTGGATTTATTTTATTCAAGCAAAAAGTCGAGTTTTTCCAGAAATATTACCCCAAATCTCTTGCCCTTTATACGCCCGAACAAAACGGACTTGCGGAACATAAACATAGATATATAGTGAAATTGAGCTTGGCGTGCATGTCAACTGCCTCTATTCCTTCTCAATTTTGGGAAGAAATGTTTTCAAGGGTGGTCTTTGTTATTAACCGAATACCACACTCATCTCCCCCACTCATTTCTCCCTTTCAAAAACTATTTGAAAAAGAACTGAACTACTCCTTTTTCGAGTTTTGTGTTACCCTAACATTCGACCTTATAATTCCAACAAGTTGGAATTTTGCTCACTCCCGTGTGTATTCATGTGGTACTCTATCTCTCTCATAATGGCTATTAGTGCCTTCCTACCAGCCGGACTCACATTAGTCATAATATCCGCTTTGCCGAAGATTCTTTCGCCTTTGCCTCAGCTCAAAACAAGGAGATCTCCTCTCGTTATTGTCCAAACAATACTAATTCTTTGCTTTTATTTGACAGATTATGTGGGCCAACATTTAGGCTAGGCGAAAATCTCACTGGTGGGCCTGGTGCACCTTCCTTACTCGTGCCTCATCCATCCACTCGGCCTACATGCTCTTCTCATCTCGCATCCTCTTCCTTACCTCTTAGGCCCACTCCTCCCCAGCCCAGGACCGTCTTGCCTCCAGTTCAATATCTCACTTCACCACAATCCACTCCCTCTCTTATTTCTCCTTCTTCTCTCTCTCTCTCTCTCTCTCTCTCTCCTGGTGTGGCGGCTCCCCTTTCCCCTCCTTCCCCTTTGGCACCATGGCAAGTCGGTGATGCTTCCGCCCTCTCTTCATCTTAGACTCAGGTGGTCCCTTCTCCACCTTTTCTCCTTTTCTGTCTATCGGCCACTCTTGCTGGTTCTGACCCGATCCTTTCTCATGATTGACTTGAGCTTTAGTACCACGACAAGTCGGTGATGCTTCCGCCCCCTCTTCATCGCCGACTTAGGTGGTCCCTTCTCCACCTCTTCTCCTCTTCTCTCTACTGGCCACTCTTGCCTATTCTGGCCCGATCTCTTCTCATGATGGACCTGAACCGGTTCCGCCTCTCGATGGCTCCACCTCACTTCCATCGATACTCATGCCAGACTCATCCTCTCTCCCTCTTGTAGTTGCCATCATCAACCAGTGCTAACTCATGCAAAGCTCATGAGTTTTTGGACCATGAGGTATATCTCTCGCACTCTTCTTCTTTGTCCATTGATTTGGACCCACCACTACGGAGCCGACTTGCTTCTCAATTGCGAATAAATTTTCGGTTTGGCAACAAACCATGTCTTTGGATGCTCTTACTCAAAATCAAATGTGGTGCTCGTTCCTCCTCCCGTGAACCAATGGGTCATTGGTTGCAAGTAGGTCTTCAAAATCAAATGGCGAACCGACAGCACCATTGAGAGGTATAAAGCCCGTTAAGTCGCTAAGGTTTCAATCAAATAGAAGGGGTGGATTACATGGAGACGTTTAGCCCTGTTGTGAAATTGACCATGATTCGTGTCGTCGTGTCTCTTGCCCTCTCTAAAGGATGGGCTTTGCGACAATTAGACATAAATAATGCCTTACATGAAGGCCTAACTAAAGGGGTGTACACGACGCAACCTCCAGGTTTTCAAATCCGTGAGTTTCCTACACATGTTTGTCGGCTCAAAAAGACACTTTATGGTCTTAAACAAGCCCCAAGAGCGTGGTTTCACAAACTTGCTCTTGTCTTCTTGATCTTGGGTTTATATGCTCCTCTTCCAATTCTTCTCTCTTTATTCGACGGAACCGGTCTGATGCCATCATACTCTTGGTTTACGTGGATGATATCATCCTCACAGGGAGCAACAATCCTCTCATTTCGTAAGTAGTAACCTCTCTTGGATCTCGGTTTTCCCTCAAAGATCTTGGCCCGCTTGGTCACTTTCTAGGGATTCAAGCCCTCTCCACACATGACGGTATACACCTCCCTCAATCTCATTATACAAAATCTATTCTTAATCGGGCTAAGATGGATCTTGCGAAACCTTGCTCAACTCCAATGGCAATCGGGTCCCCTCTCTCAAAACATGGTAGTACTATATTTTTTGGCCCGCAACTTTATCGAAGCATAGTGGATGCCCTCCAATATCTCACGATTACGTGACCTGACATCTTGTTTGCCGTCAATAGGATCCCAATTTATGCATTCACCCACGGAGATCATTGGAGTGTGGTAAAGCATGTGTTACGCTACTTATAAGGCACACTTTCCTTTGGCCTTCGCCTCAAAAAGTGTGCCTCTCAATCTCTTCATGCTTATTCGGATGCCGATTGGGCGGGATGTCCTGACGAAATCGGCGATCCACAATGGAGTTTTGTGTTTACTTGGGACCTAACTTGCTTTCTTGGAACTCCAAGAAACAACAAAACGTTGCGCGCTCAAGCACAGAAGCCAGGTATCTTAGTTTGTCAATGGCGATGACCTAGTTGATTTGGGTCCAAATGCTTCTTCTTGAGCTCTCGGTTCCTTACCTTCTACTCCTACTTTATGATGCGACAACCTTGGTGCTACATTTTTTGCCTCTAATCCCAATTTTCATGCACAGACCAAGCATATTGAGATTGATTTCTATTTTTTCGTGAATCCGAAACTACTCCAAGTTTGGTTTATATGTTCGTCCGATCAACTTGCCGACCTTTTGATTAAAAGTCTTCCTTCGAATCGGTTCAAGGACATTCGATCCAAGCTCATGGTTGTTGACACTCCTGTTTCGCTTGTGGGGGTCTGTTAGCGTATATTTTAACATGTCATGATACATACACATGTTCGGGTGATCCTACTGGACGACTCCATTGGTAGTGTATAATTGAGGTGTTGAGTTGTAATTAGATTTGTAATTAGGGAATAGGTTAATAGTTAGTAAGTGAGGTGGCCGACATACATGTGATATTGTTGGTGAGGTGGCAAGTCTTGATAGGTATTAGGATATTGCTATTTATAGCCTTGTAAATCATTCTTTCTAATCAAGCAATTAATTATCTAAATTACTAGCTTCAACAAGAGAGACCTGGTGGCGACCAATGATCGACGAATGACAGGGCTTCAGAGAGAGAGAAAGGATCAGTCCAGGGTTTTTGTATGATGTTGTTTGAGAGAGATACAGACAAATAAAGCTTGGAAAGGGAGAAATAAAGTATCAAATAAAGCCAATAAAGTATCAAATAAAGCCAATATCTAGAATAATAATTTTGTTTAAATAAATATGTTTTGTGCATGGTTCTTTCTTGGATGTATATACACAAGCCCCCCCAAAAAAAAACAAAAAACAAAAATCCAAGTTTCCCACAAGCCCCCTCCCCCTAAAATCCACTTTTACTACTGACAAAAGGAGCTTATTTACCATTTTTTTTTATTTATTAAAATCATTGTTGCAAATAATGCACTATAGCGTCACTATAACAAGAAACGCTACACGTCAGCGGCTAAACGGTACACGTTATGATTTTATTCCCGCTATATATTTTTAACTATAAATAGCCTCTTTTGGGTTTTAAAAGATAAGATGTTTGAAATTAAATATATATTTGATGAATAAAAAATATAATTACGATATTTTTTTATTAATAATAATTCAAACAATCACTTTTCTTTTTTACAAAAGATTATATTTTCTCCTGATGATACTTAATAATAACATGCGCTATAAATTATAACATTATCGCCGGTTGTAGTGTTCACTAAATGCTATCGGCTACAAAAACAATCTCATCGCTACAAACTGCTAAATGCTATTTGCAACCTTGATTAAAATTAGAAAAAATATGAGCCCCATTTAACAGCAATAAAGAGTGGATTGGGGGATTATTTAATAGGGGGCTATATATTTCTTTTTTCTTCTTTCTTTAAAAATAGGTCCGGGTCTGGTGTTAAAGTTCAAAATGGGTCCACTTTTTAAACATGGGTACTGGATTTGTCTTAAAAAGAGTGCACTTAAAATCTAAATATGCTTTAAAAATGGGTAATCATTTTTTATAATTAACCGGATCCAGATATTACATGGATTCGGATCCGGACTCGCTTGCAATTTTATGTCTTATATCATGATTCAGATACGAAGTTATTAATAACCGTTCAAACAAAATTCATTATTAATAGTCTCAGAAGTTACAACACAAAAACACAAACGCACACTATGGCTCGAAGGGCTTACTCATAATACACAGAAAATAAAGAAATAATAATAATGATAGAATCCATTAATGAATCTCGGATGGAATATTGATGAGGTTCAAAAGTGAGAGAAGGCGTGACTAGCAACCTGGTTATAATGAGGGATGAATGAACTCCAAGCAAAGAGGGTGAGGAGAGAATAGCAAAGGCATGAATGGTGCATGCAAAGTACTTGAAAGGTCTGCCCTGAAGATGTTCAATTTGGGATACATAGACTTCAGAACTGGATCCTGATGGTATGGAATGAATTGTGGGCTTTGTTCTCCTCTTTCCAACGATATATAGTATGCATATATAAAAAACCGAGAATGTGAATTATGGCTAGAAATATTGAGCAAGTGTCAGCTTGTCCGAATCTTGATTCTTATCTCGATCTTGTGCATCTAGCATACTTTCACCAAGTTATGCTTCATCCAAATTGCACGTGGAATTACATAAATATATTATTAGTAGCATCAACATTCAAATTATGATTATTATCCATATAAATAGAATATTAACGTAGGTAATGGTGTAATATCACAAGTATATAGGGTATACAATATGTACAAATAAAGTCTTATAAGGGGCATTTCTCTCTGGTAAATGAATTGAAAATCTCCCGTACTCTCATCTCCAACTGCATGGGGTCTGTCACTTGTCCTCGTGTTACCTTGATTTAAAGAACACTAAGAAATTAGTTACAAGATTTAAAGAATGGGTAATGATACCGATATGAAAAATATTACTTGCTACAGGAAAAACCAATCTAAAATGACACTTTTACCTCTATTAAATATATGAACAAATTATGGAAAGTAGAATCCAAATTTCTTCCAAATCCATCCGTATAATATTTTGTATTAAATTTTCATAAGTGAACATTTATTGGCATTGATTTTCTTTTTATCCTTATAAAATATTTCGATGAATCTTAATATATTTTAGAAATGTCTCTGACAGAATTTATATTCTAATCAAGTTTTCTAAATAATAAAAATAAGATGAAAAATATTAAGATTAATATTATTTCTTGATTCACAAAAATAAGCAAAAACATTCTTGAAAACACCAATGACATAACCGCACCAACTACACGACAAAATAACTTGAAAAACTAGGAAAATATTATATAAAAACTTGCTACATAAAAAAAGTAAAATTGAGACAACTATTTAAATAAATGAAAGTGAAAATATCATTAGCAAGATTAGTGGTAGTCATTCTAGATTTCATATTCTTCATCAATCTGACTTGTACCGTTAACTTCTAATCTTGCTTCGACAATTTCAATTGTGACGGATCTTGCCTAGTGGAACTTAAAGCTTTTCTTTCTTTTTGACCCTTTGACGCGATCGTTCTGAGATTTCGTGATAAACAACAGATCGGATGGATTAATGAATTCGATAATTCTTTCTTTGACCATTTCATTTTTATCAATAGACCACTCTTAAAGAATTATTTAAAAAGTTCAATTAATGATAAGGCATTATTATACACATTTTATACTGTATATATATTTGTGATATTGTAGCATTATACGCGTTAATATTCTATTTATATGGATAATAATCATAATTTGAATGTTGATGCTACTACTAATATATTATATGGTTTCATGTGTAATTTGGATGGAGCATAATATGGAGAAAACATGCTAGATGCACAAGATGGAGATGAAAATCAAGATTCGGACATGCTGACACATGCTGAGTATTTCGGCCATAAATCATATTTTGGGCCTCCAATGAATACGTGCTATATACTGTTAGAAAGATAACAGGAAGGCCCACCATTCGTTCCATAACATCAAGATCCAGATCGGCAGTCTACATGGCCCAAATTGACCATCGTTAGAGAAGCTATTTCAGACACTTTGCATACACCCTTCATGTTTTTGCCATTCTCTCTTCACATTCTTTGCATAGAGCTTTATTCACCCCTCATTATCATTTTTTGAGATGTATTATAACCAAGTACAAGGTAACTCTTCTCCTCGCTTTTGAACTTAATCATTCTCTCTCTTGAAGTTTGGCAAGTTGCATGCTTCATTCTTCCATCCGAGCTTCAATAATGGATTCTATCATTGTTTCCCTTTCTTTCTTTTCCATGTATTTTGAGTAAGCCCTTCGAGTCATAGTTTGTGTTTGTATTTTTGTATTGTAACTTTTGAGACTCTTGATAATGAATTTTATTTGAACAATTATTATTTTATTTGATAACTTATTATCTTTCATACTCAATGATTTATTTTAAGTTTATTTTCAGTCAATTCTATTATCAATAGTAATTAACAAGGGCCACAAATCCCTATGATTGTTTTACTCAATAGCCTCCATTAAGGATTTCAATAATAACCAAGTGCAAATAATTCACAACAATTTGAACGGTTCTAAAAACGCTCATTGTTTAGGAGGTTTTGATTTGCTTAAATAACTAATGATTACTTTTGATTTGATTATGATATTCAAGTAGGTTAGAGTTTTGATTTACTAGCTCATCTAAATTAAAATTCTCTCTTTTTGTTTGAGTTATTTATCGGTTAGAACTCATCTAACTGTATTTAGAGCATAAAGTCAAATTCATTAAATACAGTCGAGGATTAAGTTACACATAAATTCACTGCACTAAACTATGCCTCATTTTACACAAACACCACATCTTCTAATTTTTATTTTTAATTTTCTATTTACTTGCCACTTTCATTTTGTTACAATCAATCAATCAACCCCCCCCTCAATTGTGCGTCTTGTTTTAGGTTTTCTGTCTGGTTTTATTTACGGTCTTTGTTTCTTTTCTTTTCTTTTCTTTTTGAGTCTTTTTTTCATTAGAGAAATAATCTTTTCATCTAGTTTAGTCTAAATATCTCTCTGTGGTTCGACACCTACTTCCACTATCTACTTTATTGTAGTTAAGTCTAGAGTTATAAATTTCTTTTGGTAAGCATAAAATGACTGCAAAATATCTCTTATCAATTAACTAAATTGAAGATGAGGAGAGGATGAAGCAAAATTCAAGATGGTACAATTTGCTAATTTATTTCACGTTAATATGACCAAGATTTCTCTCCAATTCAGACGATACAAATCGTTCTAATTTATTGGAATAGATTTTTTTTAGTTCTTTCCATAATATGTGTATTTATTTATTATGGATAAAAGGGTTATTTTATGTTGGTAATTCCTGTAGCAAATAATATTTTTTTCTATCGATATCACTATTCTTAAAGAATACACAAGCAAAGATCAAATCAAAAAGACATCGAATATAGTACTAAAACTCTACCCTAGAAATGTTCAGTTATAAGAATTCATAACTAAAAAAGAAAATACAAATACAAGTAGTACATAGAATAATACAATGATGTTTGTCTTCTCTCTCTAATACAATGAAACGATAGAAACCGGCTACGATAATTTGTGACCCCTGGCCAGCTCTAGGATTCACACTTTTATAATTTGTGGCCCCTGGTCAACTAATGAGAGGAAATAAATATTTTATAAATCTAACCTAATAAATTCCCAAATCTAATCCTATTAAAGATCAAATCTATTTCCCAGATTTATTCCTCTTGTCAATCAGAGTCCATATATTATGCACAATTGGACTAGATTGCTAAATTGTTGGCTACTTCTCGAAGGATCAGCTATCAACTCCGAGTCTTGGTCGCGGTAGCTTCTAGCCTCAATCGCTGTGAGGCAGAACCTCGATTGCGGGAGCAATTGTTGCGGTCGGGTAAGGCAGGCCGGGGCCTAATGACCCTAGTCCGAGCTCCATCTTCAGGTTTCTCTTTTGTGTAGCTCCAAAAGGCTCCTTTTTAGATCGACTTAGCTCGGAATTGCTTCTTTTCTGTAAATGTAGATAAACATAAGCACTAACTAGAATCCTAACAAAATAAATATAAATTAATACATAAATACTGAAAGTAAGATACAAAGGGGTATACTGATTGTTGTTCTTTGTTTGATGAGATTTAAAATAATTCCGAACTACAAACTATATTTGAGTTTCATAAATAAAATTAGACAATACACAAGTTCAAGATGACGTATATGAAGACTTAATCGCGGATGATTCAACATGATCAAATCAGACGATCTCAAAAACCTCAACACTCAACACTTAAGATGTACAAGATTGGAAGATCTCCGAGTGTTGTCTAGTAATTAAATGTAATTAAATGTCAAATTGAATAAGTTAATTAAATTCTAGAGAGAAAAATGTATACCTACGAATTGGATTATTGTCCGTTCATTTTTTTTTCTTCTAACGGACCAGAACTGAAAATAGTTCTGTAAACAGTCTGTTCGAATGGAGCATCTGTCCATTCAAACAGAGAATTAAATGCACTATCCGTTTGGGTAATCTTTGCATTTATTTTCTTTCTGTTGGTTAATACATAGTCATGTACGATACATGCGCAGCGGAACATATGGGTTCAATCCTCCCTACGATCATCGTAAAGAAAATAAAGATACGATATTTTGCAAGTAAAATTTATAACTCAGATCTTCCTGATCCGCGGGAGAGAAACGGATGTAAGTCTGAACGATTCCGACTTGGAACCTTCTCCTTCATGATGCAAAGAACCCTTTGTCGCTCGCTCACTAAACAAACTTCTTTCTTGAGCCGGTTAAACTTTGATCACCTCTAAGATCCCTAAAAGGTGAAGATCCTCTACTAGTATCCACACGAACAAACAGACAGGACCAAGAGGAATGCGTATATTACTACGATTTCTGAAAATAATTTTCAGAATTAAAATTTCTCACCTCTTCTTTTAGTGCAAAATATTTGTGGAAAATTAATTTGGCCGGGATGATTATGAGCCGGGTCACATGTATATATAGTGGATAGCTTGGCGGACCTCATTTGGGGCGGCTTCATGACTTTCCATACAAATCATGTATGGAGGTCAAACTTTCCAAATGAATTACGTGTACAACTTCATGAAATAAAGCAAGTCATGAATACAAGCAGTATTGCAAATAGTGATCCGTAGCGGCGCTATAGCGGCTTCTGGAAGCTAAATGCTGCGCACAGCGGTTTGTTGCGGTGTAGTGTTTTTCGATTATTTAGCGGTGAATCGGTCGCAATAGCGGTGTTGCGTGTATATGTTGCGGTGTAGCGGCTGAATAGCATTTTTGATGGATTTTTTTTAATAGATTTTTTTTTAATTGATAGATATATTGTATTTTAATATTTTAATCTTAATCATATTTTGATTTTGGACATGTAACTTTTGGCAAGAAAATTTCAAACTTTTATTGTTAATATTTTAATATTAATCATATTTTAATGTTGCATATTTCTTTTTTTAAATTTTGTAGTGCATATATTACGTAGTGGTATATAGGGAAAAATATTTACACATATTATCCGCTATAAAAATGCATCTCCACAACATTTACGTTATACGCTGCGCTATACGTAATTTGCTACATGAAAATTCTAAACGCAACATACTGTTAAATTGTTAAATGCTACTTGCAACCTTCAATACAAGCCAAGTCACTCTTCCCATATATTAAAACGTGTACACATAATCATGGAATAAATCAAGTATTGTTAATACTATTCATATACATATCACGTGTATAAAACCTGTATTCAATACTTAATTGTCATGACAAATTATGTTATACATTAATTGTCATAACTTCCATGTATACCAAGCTGCCATTGACTTGTCAAAATATCATCACATGACAACTGCTATATATGAGCCAACCCAAATAATTTCGCAAATACTTATCATATTATTATTATTATTATTATTATTATTATTATATAATATATTTTAATCCTGACGGCTCTATCACCGGAATTCTCCACGTCACTCTTTAATACTGACCGTACAATCTAAAATCGAACGGCCATCAACTTAGCTTTCTCTCACCTTTTCATTTGGAAAAATCTCCATCCGCTCCACCTTCTCTCCCGCTCTCCGAGCCTCTCTCTCTCTCTCTAAACATATTGTATTTCATTTATCTTTTTTTTGTTTGTTAAAAAGTGAAGAAATCGTGTTGTCTAACAACTGTTTGTTTTAATGCCCCTTTCACACCATATTTTAGTAAATTATTTCAATGCCCCTTTCATTTTAATATCATTTTGTCTCACAATTGTTTGTTTTAATGTTCCTTCCATTTATCTTTTTTTATTTAGCAATCGGTGAGGTTAGCTTCTGAGCTTCCGAAATATGGAGAGAAGAATTTTGGGTGTTACTTTTATATCCTTCTTTTGCAAAAGCCCGTAATGAAATTGGTTCATACAAAAATTCAAATTTATTCAAATTATGTAGAAAAATATTTATTTGTTTGTTTATTTATTTATTTATTTTATAAATTTTGGGATGCAAGAGAAGGATTTCTCAGAGAGGATTTGACGTCACAAGACTTAATGCATACAAGACAGTAATAATAATGTAATTATCTTTTTTCTATTCCATTTTTAGTATTCAATTTTGTAAAAGAAACTATTTCAGTAAGAAAAAGCAAGTACCAGTTCAAGAACTAGATCCAGCTCTGTTAAAACTCGCAATTTCCGCTTCAGGTGTAGCAGTTGCTTCTTTTTCCTTCTGCCCTTTGATATTCTTTTTTATTTTATTTTTTTAACTATTTTTTTAACTTACTTTTGGAATATTTATAATATTGTTTTGTGTTTTAATATTTAATTTTGATTAGGGTTTTGTTGAATTTGTTGTGAAGCTCAGTACATTGGAGAAACAACTACAACCGCAAAACAATTAGTAGGGCTTAAACATGTTTATTTTCCTTCAAATCTTGGAATTGAATGGTAATTTATGTATTAGATTATATTCATGTAACATTATGTTGGGTGATTTTTTATTATTTATTTAATTTGTTGTTTTTAGGTGTGCGGAGATTATATTTGAAGCTTTGAAATCAAGCAATCAGTGTCAGCAGGTTTTCTTCTGCCCTTTTTACATTTCGAAACTAATTAGATGTAACTTTTTGTTCTTTTTTAGTTGTTTTTTGAAATTATTTAGAAACTACTATTTCTAAATAATATTTTTTTAAACATTTATTTTTCCAAAGTTCGCTTTTGAATAATATTTATTTTTTTTGTTCTTTTTTTTTGGTTATAGGATGTGGCTACATTACTTGAATATTTCTGAATTGAAGGTGAATATAACAATAAGAACCTGCTCTAACTGTTGGCATAAACCTCATGCTATCATTGCTAGTAAGGGCCATTTATGATAAAATCATAAAATGTTTATAATAATATAGTCAAGTGGAATATAGAGCAATTAATATTATAGATCACAAAATTATCTTTGTATTTGTAGTTTGTTATATCTCTTTTCTTACATAAACCGGAATCAGGACAGAGTAGGATCGACACGGAGTTGTCTAATACAGGTTTTTATGAATTTTAGGGAACATGCAAGAAAGGTTGTATTTCTTTTTCGTACTAATGTGTTTATTGATATATTCTTCATCTTTCCTTTTTCCCTTTATCTTGACATGGAATTTCAATTTACATTTATGTTCGTAATGTTATATGTTTTTGTTTGTTGTTGCAAGGCTATGGCATAAATGAAAATTGAGGGCTGTGAAAAATTAGGGGTATGTGACGACCATCGGTGAGTAAAGGGGAAAGATTGAGAGAAATGTTCTCTCAAAATGAAGAATGATTATCGTGAGAAATTAGGATTAGATTTTTATCTCCGATGATAATTTAATTGTGTGGATTTGATGGTTTAGTTTGTTGCCTCAGTCCGAGACTGTAGCTTTAGGTTGGAAAAATCGATTATTTTGAGGGTCCTTTTGTGGTTTGGATTATTTTCTTATTCTT
This sequence comes from Juncus inflexus, assembly GCA_024447665.1. NCBI lineage: Eukaryota > Viridiplantae > Streptophyta > Magnoliopsida > Poales > Juncaceae > Juncus > Juncus inflexus. The sequence continues at coordinate 13,033,396 of JAJHPC010000003.1, read as the reverse complement.
AAAATACATGAATGTAAAAAATACAGTACATTTATGAGGGCTTATTGTAGCAATTTATGAATTGGGGTACATCAACTCAGTGGGAGATTTAAATGATTATGTGTTCATTGGTATCATGCAATTATCCAAAAATGTAATATGACTTCAATTGCGTGAATTGTCATTGTAACTATTATTTTGATCTTGGAACCAATGGTACATGATATAATGTGAACTTGATTAAGTTGGACACGTAGATATAGTGTAAATTATTGCCAAAATTATGTATAATATATTTTGAGATAGAATATCAAACGTCTTTTATTACAACATAATATTTCGCATTGCCAAAATTATGTATAGTGTTTTGAGATAGAATATCAAATGCCTCTTGTTAAGAGCACAAGATCTCAAGCAACGCGTGAGCTTTTGCTAGTAAGTTATCAAAAGAAGATTAACAATCAACATGCTTTGATCTTTTACACTCATTTGTTTCTTTTGCTAGTAAGTATATGAAGTTCCATGTATAGAAATTCATGGTGACCTCAGATTGTAGAAACAACTATACTATTCATATGAGAATCACTAATGACATGTACCATGCATATTCTCATAGTGTGGTCAGTCCAGTACATGTTCTCTAACATATATCTATATTCTATGTCCATAATCAGCAGAACATGATCATCCAGCCTGCGAATATACTAGTGTGGATATGTATCTTCTTACTAGAAGTATATTTATTTCTATACACATCCTAGATATCACTAGGGACAGTTTTAGAATATCATTCGTTAGTTCACAGATCTACTATCAGAATCACGTATTTTGATAACATGAACCCGAAGTGTCATTCATGGTTGATGTAAGATATGTAAATATACATTGACAACCCATAGACACAGTGATGGTGTTATGCCCTAGACCAAAGTGTTTGTGACCTAGATGATGGATTGTAATAACAAACATAATATTTATTCAAAGATATTTCATATAATATGTGCGTATAGGTTATTTTAATATAATTAAAATAGACCATGAATATGCAATTCAGCTTTATGTCATCAATAGGCTTGTCAATGGATCGGGTTCAACCCGAATCCAGTAGGTATCCGACCCGAACGGATCGGGTCAAACCCGAAAAAAAAACCCACGGATCGGGTTCGGGTTCAAACCCGAAAACAAAAACGGGTTCGGATCGGGTTCGGGTTTGATACTATCCGATCCGTGAAAAACCCGAACCCGAATCCGAAACTTAAATTATAATTAATTTTAATCTGTACCATTCATATTTCTCCAAATCAATCCTACCCATCTATTTTAACTCTAATCCTAACCCACCCAACGCTCTTACCCGATCCACCAATTCCTTGCCCTTTTTTTTTTCTCTCTGGACGCCAGAGGCGAGAAGAAGCGAAAGAAGAAAAAAAAAAACCCTTCCGCCCAATCTCTGCCTTCGCTTCGCCGTCTCCCTGATCGGTGCCGGTTGCCGGTCGTCTCCCTCTGCCCCGCCACCCTTCTGCCTCTTCTACTCTCCTTTCTTCTCCTTCTTCTTCTTTTAAGGTAATAACCCTCCATCAATGATGATGAATTTTAATTTAATTTTTGTTTGATTTTGTGATGAAGAATGAGATGAATGAATTTCTTGATTGATGTGTTGCTATTGAATAAAATCAAAGCTATTTTTTTTCTTGAGTGTAGATAGTGGAAGCGAGTAATAATCCTCCGATATGGCATCCGAAACCGAAGCTAGTAATCCAACTCAAAGTCCGATATCATTATCAACCCCACAAATTTCTCCGGTCGAATCGGCTTCCCAATCGGCCCCACAAATGCAAACGGCAACACAAAATGAAGAGCCGGCCTCAACCGAGAATACAAATCTAGTTCTTGGGCGTAAAAGAGCTCGTAGATCCGCGGTGTGGAAAGAATTCACCGAGGAAGTCATAAACGGAAAACTTAAAGCGAGATGCATTTATTGTAAGAATTTACTTGGAGCCGAACCGGCAAATGGCACGAGTCATTTATCTAATCATTTGAGTTTGTGCATGCAAAAGAAGATTAAACTTAATGGGAATACATTATTTAGGAAAAATATTGTGGATGGTAAGGCAAAAATTAATATGAATCCTTATTCTTTTGACCAAGAAACCGTAAGAAATGATCTTGCCTCAATGATAATTTTGCATGAATATCCTTTGAATATGGTGGAGCATAAAGGATTTCAAAGGTATATATATGTAATTTTTTTCATATTTATTTATTACTTATTAGTAAAAAAATTAATATACCAATTATTTTTTTCTAATTATAGGTTTGTTTCCGATCTTCAACCGTTGTTCAAAATGGTTAGTCGGAATACGGTTAGAAGTGATGTTATGAAAATGTATGTGCACGAAAAAACTCTTATGACGAAATTATTTGAAGAAAATGATAGTCGATTCGCTTTTACAACCTACATGTGGACAGCAAGCAACCAAAAGAAGGGTTATATGGCCGTCACCGCACACTTTGTGGATTCTTCTTGGGTTTTACAAAGTCGAATTATTAGGTAAATTTTTTTGTTTATAAAAATTATTTTGGTTTTGTGCTCAACAAATGTGTAGTGCATTATTAACTAAATTCTTGAAAATATTAGGTGTATTTATGTACCGTGTCCACATACCGCCGATGTATTATGTAATGAGCTTCATAATTGTTTAATGGATTGGAATTTAGATCATAAAATAAGCACATTAACACTAGATAATTGCTCCACAAATGATGCAATGGTTAATTTAATGTCGGATAAATTATCAAGGGATTCTCTTTTGTTGGATGGTGATTTGTTGCATATGAGATGTGGTGCTCATATATTAAATTTAATTGTAAAAGACGGTTTAGAAATTATTAGTGGCGCTATTGAAAAAGTTCGAGATAGTGTTGCTTTTTGGGTTGCTATACCTAAGAGGTATGAAAAATTTGAAGAAACTATTCGCCAATTAAAAATTTCTAGCGATAGAAAGTTAGTTTTAGATTGTAAAACAAGATGGAATTCAACATATTTAATGTTGAATATTGCTATTCCATACAAGGATGTTTTTAAAAGATTGAAACAACGTGAGTCTCTTTATAAGTGTTTGCCGGCCGAAGAAGAGTGGGAAATTGCGAGAGAAATTTGTGAAAAATTGGAGTTATTTCATGATATTACCGAGATATTTTCCGGGACGAGTTATCCTACAGCTAATATTTTTTTCTCTAACATTTGTTCGATTAGATTGGCGATGAGTGAATGGATGAGTTGTGGGAATCCTATTATATGGAACATGGTAATAAAAATGGTTGAGAAATTTGACAAGTATTGGATTCAAATTCATGGAATTATGGGTGTAGCAACCGTGTTAGATCCTAGGTATAAGCTTAAATATTTTGAATATTATTTTCCTCTTTTATATGGTGTTGATAATGGAAAACATGAATTGGAAAGAATTCGGGGTCTTCGTTCTAGTTTGTTAAGAGAGTACCAATCTAAGTTCAAAGTTGGTGGCGAGAAGCGGGCTAAAGAAACGGTTTCACAATCACAACCATTAGTTAGTAAGAAGTCAAATTTCAATAAAAATTTTAATAAGTTTGTTGCTTCTACATGTGGAGATTATAATATTTATTCCGAATTGAAAAATTATTTGGTGGACAAACTTACACCTATTGAAGAGAATTGCGTTTTCGATATATTAAATTGGTGGAAAAATGCTACTCAATATCCCACGTTGCGATTAATGGCGAGGGATATTTTAGCTATTCCGGTTTCAACCGTCGCTTCGGAATCGGCTTTTAGTACGAGTGGGAGGCATATTACTCCTCATCGAAGTAGACTTCGCCCGGACACACTAGAGGCATTGATGTGTGCCCAAAATTGGTTACCCGCAAATGATAATGGTATGTAATATTTGAGTAATTTCTATTATAATATTTTCTTTTCTAAATTTTAATTTTAATTTATATTATTTTGCTAGATTCTTCAAAAGATCTTTCTCATTTACATCCTTTTTCGGAAAATGGGGATCATGATGAGGTAAACTCTTTAATAATAACATACTTGCCTTCATTATAATTTATTTAATACTTATTAAATTTGTTTGATTTTATAGATTTTGGAATCCTATGTAACCGATAGTGTTGGCGATCAAGCATAGAAAGATCGTGAATCGTGATTTTCTAGCTTGTTGAATTTGGGATATTACTATTTTGCGTTTATTGGACTATTCGAACTATTTGTTATATTTGAACTATCAAAATATTTGATGTTTTATATGGACAATTTGATGTTTTATTAATTTTATGCAATTTGAACTATTTCATATTTTAAATATTTTAATTGTTATTTGTTTATGAATTATATTGTAGTTTTGATTTTGTATAAATTAGGTTAAAATTTGCAAAAAATGAACTTATTTCGGGTTTCGGGTTTACCCACGGATTTCGGGTTATCCGCGGGTTCGGGTTCGGGTTTGAAATAAAATCCGTAAAGTTTTCGGGTTCGGGCCAAACCCGAAATTTTCAGATCGGGTTTTGGTATGGCCAAACCCGAACCCGACCCGGCCCGCTGACAAGCCTAGTCATCAAAGTGCGTGACTTTGATAGTAAAACTATAAAATGTTATGAATGTTATTCTAAATCGTCCCTGGTCATTAATATGATATTTGTGGAGAAAAATATACTTGCGGATATAAATAAATATATATTTATATACAAGCTATAAATGCACATCAGTATATTAGTAGACTGATCATGTTTTACTGATCATGGATAAATAGTTATCAAGTCATTAACATAGGTATATGTTAGAGACCATATACTGGACTGACCCGCCATAAAAATGCTACATGTTTTACGTCATTAGCGATTCTTGTAACATAAAGTATTTATAGTCCTTTGACCCGAGATTGTCTCAGTTCCCAACATGAGTAATTTTATACTTTAATATAATCTAACATTACTTTTAACCGGGTAGTCATAACCGTTATGATTAAGTATATAATGAATCATGTAGAGGGATGAGTGCAATCAAGATGGGATTTGTTCCTCTCATAAATGAGAGAGATATCTTTAGGCCTCTTGATGAATTGAACTGAAGAAATGTATGGGCATACTCAAATGAATTAATAAGAGTTATTAATGTCATTTGTTCTTGTTCAGTTTAATTGGGGATCAAGAAATATTAATCGATTAATATAAGGATGGCATATTACATGTCTTATGATCGATACAAATATCGCGTGACAAAAGGACTAAATACGTGATTGTTGATTAGGTAAATCGGATCACCAATATTCACTTAAATTGGGCAGTCATGATGGCTTGCTAGAGCCCGCTCATGATTTATAGACTGTCAAGTCTATTGCCAACATTAAATGAACCTACAGGGTCACACACAAAGAACAAACTTAAACCGGCGCAGAAAATCCTAGCGACTTATATGATGAGTTGCATAAGAATGTCACAAAAGATATTGTCATCTTATGTAATAAGATGTGATATATATGTATATAAAGACTATAAGCACAAAAGATCATGTAATCTAGAAGAGTCTAGATGATGGCATATGGATAATGATGAGTAATGTCATACACATCTTTTAGTGTGAAAAGACATGACTCTTCACCTCTATATAAGAACATAGAGGGCTCCAAATTCATAACACAACACATCATTCTCTCTCTCATTATTTCTCATTCTCTTTTGTGAGACAAAAGAGAGAAAATATACTTTCTAATTTATATGACAAAATTATGAAAGGGTGTTTTTCTTTTGTATGACAAAAATGAAAGAGTGCGATTATATGAGAGGAATTATACATCTTTTGTGAGATAAAGTAAGAAGAATAAAAAGAGTTTTCTTGTGCAAGAGGAGAATAAATTACTAGCATATATATTGTTCTTCTTCCCGTTTTAAGAAGTTTGTTCGTGTGGATACCGGTAGAGGCGTTCGTACTTTCGGCGCTTGTGATCTTTTCGGCCTAAGAAGATGAGAACGGGTTGTTGAGAGTTTCGGTGGAGACCGATTGTGTGTGCGGTAGATGACTTCCGCACGATCCGACCTAGACGGCCTAGACAGACGGAAAATCGGTTAGGACGGTAACCGGTTTAGAGGCGCATGGACAACACTCATGGTTTAAGCATCACGTATTAAGCGTAATCCGAAAGGTATCTTTAAGATTTATTTCTTTGATTTAACCGATACGCACGGATCCTTGGATTGGTTTTTGACGAAATTTTTGTTTTCCGCTGCGTTATGTACGTCCGAAACCCAACACACAGATATATAAGAAATAACTTTTATTGAAGAAATAATAATGTCTTAATACATAATTAATTTCCTAGGACAAATACATTTGTCCTACGGCACTAATCCTATACTTTCCATCTATATAGTATGTTCGAATGGACCATTAGTCGGTTCGAACGAACCAGATAGCAGCTTCCTTTTTGTCGGGCTTCTTCTTTCCTTTTTAAAAGGAGGCAGCCCCCAATTCTTTTTTACATCAAATTTTCAGGGCAAAATTAATACAATTATCTCTCTAGTTTCTAGTTAAATTACTCAATAATTTTTAAGTTAGATTAGGGAGAAAAGTGAGCGTGTTTGTTTGTTAAAATTGAAAGAGATCCCGGTTATTTTGTTTCAAAAATTATTAAGAGTTACAAAGCAATATTCGGTTCGAGTTTTGTAATGAACAATATTTAGATTAGTAGAACCAAGTTCCATTCGAACAGAGCTCGTCCAAAACCTAAGCCCTCTCGCAGTACATACATACGTTTGAACGGAACAAACTATCCGTTCAAACTGATCCCGACGGAAATGCAAATCACATATTCACTTAAAAATCGTCAGGCAACTCTATATTTGATCAACCTAAGCTTTCAACATTTTTGGATGATTGTGCGACTATCTTGATGATTCTTGGCATTTTTACCCTTCCGGTAACCATCTCTAAGTGGATAAACGCCAGATTTGGAATTTTTTCTCTGTAAACTTCTCAATTCTACTTCGAACCCCTTTTCATACCCAAGATTCCATGACCCATAGAAATTAATTTGGCCTTCACCAATCCGAATAACAAGTACCTCTTCAAAGAACCGGCAATCCTCGCAAAGTACAAAACTAAATTCGCCAAAGAGGGTCTTACAAAGTGTTTCTATGCACATCAACCCAAGGAAGCCCCCCAAATTTATGATTCGGTCCTTCTATTCAGCGAATTTTAGAATTTCAAATCCCTTTTAGATAATGACAATCCGGCGTATGAAAAACTGATTCATCTCTTTTACGTGAATGCTTAACGACCAGACATACCTAGTGTATTAATGGATATTCGATAAACCGATAATGATTCACCCGGCTAACATTTGTGAATGGTTCAGTTTTGAATAGAATCAGCACAAAAAAGTTGTGTTAACATATAGAAATTTATATCGATACAATGTTTGTATACAAAAACTCAAAAAAGTTCAATACATTTGAAAACATCTCTAGATATTCAAAAATATATATTGCCATCCAAAACTTTTCATTAAACTATATAAGTTAAGTGAAGAACTTAATTCAAAATAAAAATCTAGTAAGTCCCAAATTGAGTGGCCAAAAAGAACATAATTCGAAAAAAAAAATCAGTTTTAAAGATGATCAGTCAAGTCCTAATTTAACCGTCATTAGAGTTTGCTTGTATTGTGTTAAACCTAGACTTAAGGTGCTGCCCTCTTTATCCTTTTATTTCCTGTTTTTAATCATGATGTGGTTCCTGTTAGTCGCGCTCCATGCTTTCCCTAAGTATAATTTATTTTTCAATTTGTCATTAATCTAACTGAATATATTTTCATCAATTAATTTCTTATCAACTCCTCTGAAATTTTGCAATTAGGATGAATTAATGAGTCCCAAAACCGTTTTTAGAGATCGATTGTTCTTCATTCCCTCATCTGATCGATCAATAGGAAAACATATAAAGACTGATGAGTTTCAGAAATTAATACAAGTTTGGGTTTTGGGCGCAACTAGATATACTGGTGCTGAGGTAAAGTAAACTTCTTTCTTTGTTCTACTTCTTTTTGTATTTTGAATTTTATTTTAATATAAGTGCTACTTTTGGGCATTTTGGTATTTAATATATGTATCCTCACCATGTATTGGGTTTAAGACCTTTAATTACATTAATTGATAGCAATTTAATTCTTTTCATTTTACTAATTTGTCGCTTAATTTCTTCTATAGGCCTTCACTGAGAATAAGTAATTAATTTCTTTATTTAACAAAATCTTAACTTAATTTGAAATATATAGATTGGTTTATTTGACAGACTGTGAGACTTCCTGCAAATCATTCATACTTTGGTATTAAAATGATAAGCATATAGAAAAGCTATTCGATCAATTGGTTAACTATTTCCTCATTTAATAACTCAATTAAGGTTCTTTATATAAATTTTGGTACTTTCATTCATGAAAACTTTACAATTTATGTAAATCTTTGTATACGTTGTATTTTTTATAGGATTTGTTTGATTTTATTGCAATAAAAGTTGCTAATTTTTCAGATATTGATGCGGTTGTTTTGTTTCTTGCCACATCACACCACTCAGTTTATTACTTTGTTTATTTCTATTTTATGTGTCATTATTCTTAATTTTTGTTTCTTTATTCTCAGAGGAAATAATTAAAGCATTACCTAAGTGTCTAAAATTCGCAATATGATTTTTTGCTTTAATATATAATATATTCATATATGAAATAATATAATTGAATATTATTTATAGGGGTAATATCAAGTATACCCTTCCAAAAATTCAAAATATCAAATTTACCCCTCCAAAACTAAAAATATCAAATTTACCCTCTTAAACTTTATTTTATATCAAATTTACCCAAAATTCTATTTTACCATCCAAATTAATTATAAAAAAATACTGTAGCATGCTGTAGCACAACGGCACTATAGATATACTATTTTTTTTATTTTATATACTGTTTTCTCATTTTATATACTGTTTTGCCATTTTATATACTGTTGTTTATTCTTTGTGTATTTTTTATTTTTTTACTTTTATATACTATTTTCCTATTTTATATACAGTTTTCCCATTTTTATATACTGTTTTCACTTTTATATATATATCTCGTTGTTAGAAAATTAATTATATATACTTGTTATGTGCATATTGTTATTAGAAAATAAATTATATATGCTGTTATTGGATCCGTCGTGAACAATCGTGCTCTGAAGTACGTCGTGCTCTATCAGGTCCCTAATGTATATTTAAACTAAAATGAGAGTTTAGGGAAATATTAGTCAATAAAATAAAATATTTATTAAAGTAATTAGGTTTTAGAAGATTAAAATATAGTTAATTTGGTAATTTGGGTAAATTTGATATTTTAAAAGTTTGAAGTGGGTAAATTTGATATTTTAGAAGTTTGATATGGGTAAATTTGATAATAGTTAAACTTTAGAAGGGCAAATTTGTTATTATGAACTTTAGAGGGGTAAATTTGATATTTTGAGTTTTTGGAAGGGTATACCTGATATTACCCCTTATTTATATATATATAGTACTTTTTTTTCAGTATTTTAGGTCAAAGCACATAATGAACCAGAATTAGAGTTTAGGGTTTATATTTCTCATCATTTCATTTGCATATTTAATTTTCAAATATTTTTTAGTATTTTAGGAAGAAGCAATATATGGATCAACTGAAATTTCAAGAGAAGAAATAAAAAAAGTGAGACTAGCAAATCCAAGCTGGTAACCCCACTGGTTAATTTAATTAAGGTCTAATTAATATAATTTTTCTAAATCTAAGTTATGTATAAAAATATATTTTAATTCTTGAATTTAATTTAATTGTTACAGGCGGGGTTAATGAGCTTAGAAATATTGTAACGGATTCAAATCTAGGTCAGTGGCACAGGTCTAGTAATGTTCTTTAATTAAAAAAATGAATATTTTCATTTATGCCCATTGAAAAATCAATAATGAATTTAAGTTTATTTTTGGGGTTTGGGGAGGAAAGAAGGTAAATTTTTCTATTGAAATTGCACAAAGGATTTATTCTTATGGAATTACCAAACATCGCCATGGTTATAATAATATATCAAAGATATTTTTTATTTTATTTATTTATTTATTATTTTTTACTTATTTATTTATTAATTTTTGAAAATTTTCAGCGGTTGATGTAGAACATATATTATCAGATGCGGCTAATTCATATGTTACAGTAGCTTCACCTCTCATTTAATGCCTATGGTAATTATTGTAGTTATAATATCATTTTCCTTGTTTCTCATTTTCAATGGACGTGTGATATTTTGCAACTTTGAAGGTGTGAATTGAATATGAAAATTTCATCATTTTTATTTATTTAAAAGAAATTAATCTATTATATTTTTTTAATTTTTTAGAAGTGACCCAAGACCAAGAATGCTTCTATATCAAACGCTCAAACGAATATCCGCGTGATGGACCATCCAACGATGATATGTGCGAATACATTCGAGGCGACATTCCTAACCGCAACCTGACAAATTACAAACCGCGACAATGGATTGTGTTTCACTTCGTCAACAAGATCCTAGCACCGGTCACGCCTCTTAAAACAAATTTTGAACGACGAAATATCTATCTTCTTCAACACTTGTGGTATAAATCTAAAACGGTGAATATTTCCTTCTTGATCTATCATCATATGAAATATTTCTCGCGAATCGGAAACCTACCCTATGGGAATTTTCTCACCTGGATCTGTGACCGCCTCAACATCGAGATTCCCTGTCGGATACTTGCTAATGCCGTTGAAAAGATCCCTAACCATGATCTTCTCAACAATGGACAAGTGTGTATGCCAATACAACCTTCTACCTTACTCTTTCGTGACGAAAAGTATGACCACTTCAAGTTGACGGGCAAGAAGATCTTTCATTACTTGCCCCCTTTGAATGAATGTGGACTACCCATGTGGCCTTTTGATACGGAGTCCAAGACGCCAGAAAATCTCGCGCATTAAACCCTCAGGCAAACCCGGCCCCGGTAAATCCTAACCCTAACCATCCGGCTGAACCTATTATCAACCAAGAACCACCATTGAAACCCAAAGCCGAGCACAATAACTTTGACGATGATGACGCCGTCAACCTTGACTACACCACTGATACTACTGACCAAGCGTTATGCGCTATGGCTCGTCGCCAAACACGGGATCCCGCGGCTCTTCATGATAGCCAACAGGAGTTACGAATTCGTCAAGATGAGAGCGATGCAAGATTTGTGGAATTTGTTCACGAAAATAACCGGATGCAACAAGACCTTTATCGGATTCAAATAGAGAATTTTCAAACCCTACTCACGGCTTTTAATAGCCGGTACACTCCCAGATCCCCATCTTCAAACGCCTAACCCCTTCGATTTTGATGGACCATCCGAGTAAACCGTGACCCTTCTCCGACGTAGACCTTAATCCTAGTTGCGTTTTGCTCTTTATTTTTGTTAAATATTTTTTTTAAAGACTTATTATTATGTTCTATTTTCATGCCTATGTGTGTTGTATTTTGCCTATTTTTTGTACTTTATTTTGAACTTTAAACATATTCATGGTTTATCTATTTACGGGGTGCACATATTGAGCGGAGTTCTTGCCTCTCGATCGTGTTCCTTTTGCATGTTTTTAAAAAAAGGGGAGAATGAATTTAAACTTGCTCAATTCTCGGAATAATTTTGAAAATGATCAAAAGGAGTAGTTTGTTATCCTCAGTTTGATGATATTTAAAACTACTCGGAGCTAATAATATATTTATTTAAGAATGTCTTAAACTAGATAGTCACACGATCAAGTTCTCGAAAATAAAGAGTAAATTAAATTGGACTTATCTTGCTAATCTCAGAAGAACAAGAAGTAGTCATGCATGCAGAGAATTTGAAGAGAGGATTTCAAGGCGTAGGATCAAACTTCTTAGTTCTTCTAGTGTGTAGTTTGTTAAGATAGTTTAATTTTTATTAAAAAAAAGAGAGTAATTCTGCAAAATATTGAATCCTGACTTGTTCCGTTGGGAACCGAGGTTTCCGTAACGGATCACTCTGTTAACAACGGAATCCTCCGTTGAGGATTTTTCTTCGTGACCTGGCTGATCAATTTTGGTTGTATAGTCTGTTGGTAACAAACATATTCTGTTGGCAACAGGCCATCAGAATTATAGCCGTTGGAAGAATATTTTGCTTTAATTTCTTTCTATTTTTGTAGACCTTTGGCAATGGAATAAGTCCGTTGGCAATGGAATAAGTTTGTTGGCAACGGAACTGTGCAAGATTTCTTTTTTGAGGGCTAATCTTTCCTCCTTTAAAAGAGGCAACTCTCCTCAGGTCCATAACTACGAATTTTCAATTAAAAAAGTTGTAAAACTCTCTTCTTAATACTAGTTAAATTACTCTAAATATTTAAGTGAGATTAGTGGAGTTTTGAGCGTGTTGCTCGTGTTTGTTTGCTGAACTTCTTGAGATCGAGTTGTAAGTTATTGCTCCATCTATTTGTCAAGTATGTTGTAAGACAAAAGGTGCTTCCAGGTCTTGTATGATCAAGTTTGTTAGTGAAATAAGAGCCGCAAGGTAAGTCCCGGAGAGTAGGCAATAGGGCCACTAACAAGTAAACGGGTGGTCAAGGTTAACGCAATCATCTCACTGAACTTTCGTCAACAAATCTGGTATTCGGTATTAAGTTACTTTCTGTATTTACTTTAATTTCTTATTTACTTAATTTACTTTGTCAATTATAATTTAAACAACCATCAATAAAAGTCTAAAAATAATTAAAAAGTAAAATCCCAAAAAATTAGTATAATCTTCACTTCCGGACGTAGTAGACCCCCTCTTATAGGTCTCTAGTAAACAACAACCTTATACTGTTGGGTTTCTACCGTTCATAACGCAGCGAAAAATACAAAACGAAACAAAATCGAATTCGAAACCCAAAAGAAGGATCCGTGAATTATAATTAAATCAAAGAAAAGTTCATAACTTTGTACCTTCGGATTATGCTTAATCCGTGATGATCAAAAGCAAATATGGTTGACGCTTCTCGTTGCCCGATTCCAAACCGGTTTCCAAACTGATCCTTTGTATATTTCGCCTAACCGGTCTAACAAACCGATCTCCAAATGAACGGATTCTCCAAGCAAACCGATTCTCCAAACAAAACCACGGTTTCAACTCGAATCACAAAGACGCCGCACTTCGCTTCGTCCTCTACCGGTATCCACACGAACAACCCCTTTGAACGGATAAAGAACGATATATGCTAGTATCCGTTCTTCATTTCTCTCACAGAGATAAGAAGAGAATAATTTTCGGATTTTTCTCTCCTCTTTGTCTCACAAAAGATGGACGAAAATATAATGATCCTTATTCTGATTTTGGGGTGTCTCTTGTGCCTACATAGTCCATAAGTTTCATATCCTATGTGCATGGTAACTATGTAACCATATATGCAACACACCTTATCATATAAGATGTAGGATTGGATGTGTCACTTGACTATGTAGCTCTCCATACAACGTATCACATAAGTTATGATTTTTCTATGTACGTCTCAATAGTTGTTCTTTGTTTGTGACCCTGTAGGTTTACTTAATGTTGGCAATAATCACAACAGATTATAAATCATGAGCGGCCTCTAGCAAGACATCATGATTACCCAAATTAAGCAAATATAGATGATTCGATCAAACCTAATTTATGCCATGCATTGTATCCTTTTGTTACTCGGTATCTATATCGTCCATAAGGCATGCTATGTGTCAACTTATGTTGGTCGATAAATATTTCTTGACACCGAATTTGATTGAACATGAAATGACATTAATAACTCTTTATTAATTCACTTGAGCACGGCCGTGCATTTCTTCAATCAAATCATCAAGAGGCCTAAAGATATCTCTCTCAATTTATGAGAGGAACAAATCCTATCTTAATTAAACTCTTTCCTCCGCATAATTTATTATATACCTAATTATAATCTTTATGACCGCCCGGTTAAAGACGATGTTAGATTATATTAAAGTATAAAATTTCTCATGTAGGAAACTGAGATAATCTCAAGTCTAAGGATTACGAGATACATTCTTTACCGAGAATAACTAATGACACGAACCATGTAGTATTCTCACGGTGGGTCAATCCAAGTATATGGTCTCTAACATATACTTATGTTAATGACTTAATAACTCTTATTCATGATCGGTAAAACGTGACCATCGGTCAACTAACATACCGATGTACATTTATAGCTTATCATAAAGTATGTTTGTCTCACAAACATCCTATGAATGATCGGGGGACAGTTTAGAATATCATTCATAATACTTTATAGTTTTACTATCAAAGTCACATACTTTGATGATATAAAGCTGAATATCATATTCAAGGTTCATTTTAGTAATAAGAATAAAATAACCAATACGCATTTATTATATAAAATATCTCTAAATAAAAATAATGTTTGTTTAACACAATCCATACATCTAGGTCTCAAATACATTGGCCTAGGGCATACTACTAACAATCTCCCACTTGCACTAGGCCGAATCTAACAAGTATCTAATACCCATCGACCTAGCATGACCCTCATGCTTTGCTTGAGAAAGTGGTTTAGTCAACGGATCGGCAACATTATCATCACCATCAACTCTGCATATTTTAATATCTCCTCTCGCAATGATCTCCCTGATCAAATGGAAACGTCGAATTATGTGTTTGGTTCTCTGATGCGATCTTGGTTCCTTTGCCTGCGCGATTGCCCCATTGTTGTCACAATAAAGATCCACAGGATTTGCTATACTAGGAACCACACCGAGTTCTTCAATGAACTTCTTCATCCAAACTGCTTCCTTAGCTGCTTCTGAAGCTACTATGTACTCCGCTTCTGTCGTAGAATCCGTTACAGTGTCATGTTTGGAACTTTTCCAACTTATTGCACCTCCATTCAAACAAAACACATAACCGGATTGCGATCTAAAATCATCATTGTCGGTTTGAAAGCTTGAGTCCGTGTAACCTGTTACAACTAGCTCACTTTCAAATTCTCCATAAACCAAGAATGAATCCTTAGTTCTTCTCAAGTACTTCAGAATATTCTTGACTGCTGTCCAGTGACTTTCACCGGGATCAGATTGATATCTGCTAGTTGCACTTAATGCATATGATACATCTGGTCTAGTACAAAGCATGGCATACATGATAGATCCAATAGCTGAAGCATACGGGATTTTATTCATGCGATTTCGTTCTTCCTGATTAGCAGGACGTTGAGTCTTACTCAATTTTATGCCATGTGACATTAGTATGAAACCTCTTTTAGAATCATCCATTCGAAATCGTGTCAACACTTTATCAATATAGGTACTTTGACTTAGACCTATGAGCCTTTTAGATCTATCTCTATAGATCTTAATGCCGAGTATATAAGCAGCATCTCCTAGGTCCTTCATTGCAAAAGACTTTCCTAAAAATGTCTTAACATTTGTTAAAGTCGGAATGTCATTTCCAATGAGTAATATATCATCTACATAAAGTACTAGAAAAACTATGGCGCTCCCACTAACCCTCTTGTAAACACAAGGTTCATCTTCATTTTTGATAAAACCAAAAACTTTGATTACTTCATCAAAACGAAGATTCCAACTCCGAGATGCTTGCTTTAATCCGTAAATGGATCGCTGCAATTTGCAGACCTTATCAGAATTCTTAGGATCAACAAAACCCTCGGGTTGTGTCATATACACATCCTCGAGTAAATTTCCATTAAGAAAAGTTGTTTTGACATCCATTTGCCATATCTCATAGTCATAATATGCAGCTATGGCAAGCAGAATTATAATCGATTTAAGCATGACAACTGGTGAGAAAGTTTCGTCATAGTCTATACCATGAGTTTGTCGGAAACCTTTCGCAACAAGTCTCGCTTTATAAGTATGCACATTTCCGTCCATGTCAGTTTTCTTTTTGAAAACCCATTTACACCCAATGGTCTTAGAACCTTCAGGTGAATCAATTAGGTTCCAAACTTGATTATCGTACATGGGCTGCATCTCAGTTTTCATGGCTTCTAACCATTTATGAGAATCAGGATCCTTTATAGCTTCTTGGAAAGATGTGGGTTCATCATCTATGAGCGCCACATTTCTATCATCAGTCACGAGAAATTCATATCTCTCGGGCTCATGATGAACTCTACCAGATCTACGAGGAGTATCTTGTGTTTCAAGACCGGACTCGTCAACTCTTGAAGAGACTAGTGAATCTTTCAATGGCTGTTCATTGCTAATTAGTGGATCTTGAATTTCTTCAAGGTGTACTGTATTTCTACTAGTTCCTTTAGAAATAAATTCTCTTTCCAAAAAGAAACCATTTCGAGCAACAAACACTTTGTTCTCAGATGGGTTGTAAAAGTAATATCCTTTAGTTTCTTTAGGATATCCCACAAATAAGCATTTATCAGATTTCGGTGTTAACTTGTCAGAAATTTGACGCTTCACATAAGCTTCACAACCCCAAATCTTTAGAAAAGACAATGTGGGACTTCTCCCAGTCCATATCTCATATGGAGTCTTTTGAACGACTTTTGATGGAATTACGTTTAGTATGAACGCGGCGAGTCTCAATGGCATAACCCCAAAAGGATATCGGAAGATCTGTTTGACTCATCATAGACCGAACCATATCTAGTAAAGTTCGGTTTCTCCTTTCCGAGACACCATTCCATTGAGGTATTCCAGGAGGAGTAAGTTGTGAAACTATTCCACAATCTTTAAGATGATTGTCAAACTCTAGGCTTAAATATTCGCCACCTCGATCTGATCGAAGTGCTTTTATTTTCTTACCTAGTTGGTTTTCTACTTCACTTTTGAAAATTTTGAACAATTCAAAAGATTCGGATTTATGTTTCATTAAGTAAACATATCCATATCTACTTAAGTCATCGGTAAAAGTAATGAAGTATCGAAAACCACCTCTAGCCGGGTGTGCTCATTGGTCCGCATACATCCGTATGTATGAGATCCAATAACTCACTTGCCCTCTCACCTCTCTTTGTGAAAGGAGCCTTTGTCATCTTACCTAATAAACAAGATTCGCACGTCTCAAACGATTCTAAATCAAATGAGTCTAAAAGTCCATATTGGTGGAGTTTAGAAATGCGTTTCTCATTTATGTGTCCTAAACGACAATGCCAGAAATATGTCGGATTCAAATCATTAGATTTAAATCTCTTTGTATTAATGCTATAGATAGACTTGTAATGTTCATGATCAAGATTTAAAACATAAAGACCATTTTCTAATTGACCATTCGCATAGAAAATATTTTCTTTACTTATGGTCAAGTTATTATTGTCAATAACAAACTTAAAACCATCCAAAACCAATCTCGAACAGATACAATATTCCTGTTCACAGCAGGTACATAGTAGCAATTATTTAAATTTATTACAAGTCCAGAAGGTAAAGATAATAAATAAACGCCCACGGCTAATGCAGCAACTCTTGCTCCATTTCCCACCTGCAGGGTCCACTTCACCTTTCGCTAATCTTCTACTCCTTTGCAGCACCTGCACATTATTACAAATGTGAGTACCGCATCCGGTATCTAATACCCAAGATGAAGAAGTAGATAAATTAATTTCAATAACATTAATACCTGAAGTAGTAGTCTCACTACTCTTCTTCTTCTTTAGATCCTCCAAGTATGCCTGGAAATTTCTTTTCCAATGGCCTGGTTTTTTGTAGAAGAAACAAACACCCTCCTTGGATTTCTTGTTTTTAGGTTCGGACAACACCTTGCCCTTACCTTTTCCTTTGACTTTGCCCTTGAATTTTCTCTTTTGACTCTTGCCTTTCTGAACCAAGAGAACATCATTGACAACATTTGTCTTCATAGTCCCCTCGAAGTTCTTCAGCATACCGTGCAACTCCGTGATACTCTTGTCCATGTTATGCATATTATAGTTCATTATAAATGGCTTGAAATTCGGAGGAAGAGACCTAAGGATCAAATCGGTAGCCATCTCATTGTCAACCTTTGCCCCTAGTTTCTCAAGTTGATCAAGGTACCCCTTCATTTTCAGAATATGAGCACTCACCGAGAAGTTGGGAACCATCTTACAACTTGCTAATGCACAATGTGCATTATACCTCTCATTTCTAGCTTGCTCTTGGAACATTTCCTTGAGCTGTGCCAACATTAGAAATGCCTCTAAATTTTCAAACTGCTTTTGAAAATCGGCATCCATGGTGGCCAACATGAGACATGTCACATCATTAGAGTCACTTGTATGCTTGGCATAAGTGTTTATCACTTCTTGATCAGCATCATCAGCGGGCTGATTAGGAATGGGCCTTTCAAGGACATAGTTCTTCCTTTCTTTTTTGAGAACAATTCTCAAATTCCGATGTCAATCAAGGAAGTTTTTCCCATTGAGCTTGTCCTTCTCAAGGACGGATCGCAATGTTAAAGTTGATGTGTTGTTTGTTGCCATTTTCTACACAGAATTAAATGCAGGTTTATATTAATATGTGATTTGAGATATTTTAATATAATTTTAACTCCCACTATTTTATACAAATCAATAACCCTCAAATGTATTGATTCGGAAATTTTAACTTTAAATTTCATAGTGGGCCAAGATCCATATTTCATCAAGTTCCAAGTGAGCTTTGGCTCATCGCCTAGAACCTAATTATTTAGGTAGGAACGTTTCCAATTGTATCTCATACAACTCTCGTTTAATCCATAGGATGAGCATCATATACTCGGCGTATGCATCCTATCATATGCCCCGAACCCAAGTCTGACTTGATAGTTCAGTTGAATCTAACCATGTCTAAATATCGAGAATCACCATTTCTCGCTTCTTATCACCCTAAGATTATGCTAATTAACTATGCTTTGGCATACCCAAATTTTGCATGATCGAAGGGATAATAAGTATAGATACATGGGAGGCATTTCTATGATTCAATATTATATGAGGGATTGTTATGTTTAATCTTTTATTTTGTTGTTTTATTTTATCATGTATTTCATCATAGAACATCACATGCACAGATAAAATAAATATGATATGATATGATATAACATGGCCTTGATGATCTAAATGAGCCAATCATGCATGGTTTGAGCGACTTCATGAAAGGGTGCATGTGATGTATCTTGATTATGAAAGGTTGCGACATGATTGAAAGGGTGCTTTGGGTATGTCATGAAGGGATGCATATGATGTATCATAACCTTAGGATGGGTGTTTAAATTTTATGAAAATGTGCGAAACTACGTATATAATACACTAAATAAATTTCGAAAGGATGTATTCAACACATCAAGTTTTTTAAAGAAATTTTGAGTTTCGGCACCATAAATTTTATGAAAATGTGCGAAACTACGTATATAATACACTAAATAAATTCCTAAGATACATTCAACCACAAGGCATTGATGAACTCCTTCATCTCCATGATGTGTATGAGGTGGATGGTGAACTCCTTCATCTCCATGATGTGTATGAGGTGGATGGTGAACTCTTTCATCTCCATGATACATATGAGGTGGATGGTGAACTCCTTCATCTCCATGATGTGTATGATCGTGGTAGTTATATTATATATAAAATGAACGGAACCATGCCCATCATAATTAACCATCAAAATAAATTATATCACATCAACCAAGAACGGAACCATGCCCGTTTTTACATACATACATATATTACACACATCACATCATCACACACAAATCACAATCATTCATCACATATCTAATAGGCCATGTTATATGCATTATGTTGTACTTTAAACCATTTTACGAAATATGTATAAGGCGTTCCAAATATGAAATTTGGGGTCTACGATTAATCTATGCGTGAGCGCGGGGTTCGGGGCGCGGCCCCGAAAAACGGTGCCGAAACTCAAAATTTCTTGCGGGGTCAAGGGGTCAAGGGGCAAGAGCCCCTGCGGGGTTTCAAGGGGCAGCGCCCCTGAACAAATTTTATTTTATATGGTGCCGAAACTCAAAATTTCTTTAAAAAACTTGATGTGTTGAATACATCCTTTCGAAATTTATTTAGTGTATTATATACGTAGTTTCGCACATTTTCATAAAATTTAAACACCCATCCTAAGGTTATGATACATCATATGCATCCCTTCATGACATACCCAAAGCACCCTTTCAATCATGTCGCAACCTTTCATAATCAAGATACATCACATGCACCCTTTCATGAAGTCGCATCCTTTCATGAAATCGCAACCTTTCATGATCAAGATACATCACATGCACCCTTTCATGAAGTCGCATCCTTTCATAAAATCGCAACCTTTCATGATCAAGATACATCACATGCACCTTTTCATGAAGTCGCATCCTTTCATGAAATCACAACCTTTCATGAAATCGCAACCTTTCATGATCAAGATACATCACATGCACATTTTCATAAAGTCGCATCCTTTCATGAAATCGCAACCTTTCATGATCAAGATACATCACATGCACATTTTCATAAAGTCGCATCCTTTCATGAAATCGCAACCTTTCATGATCAAGATACATCACATGCACCTTTTCATGAAGTCGCATCCTTTCATGAAATTGCAACCGTTCATGATCAAGAGACATCACATGCACCCTTTCATGAAGTCGCACCCTTTCATGAAATTGCAACCGTTCATGACCAAAATTCAAAAATTGAAAAACAACGCCACAAAATCAAAAGAAATATTTCGAAAATGGTTTATCCGTCTTAATTTAATTGGAATTCACTTGGCTCTGATACCACTGTTGGGTTTCTACCTTCATAACGCAGCGGAAAATACAAAACGAAACAAAATCGAATTCGAAACCCAAAAGAAGGATCCGTGAATTACAATTAAATCAAAGAAAAGTTCATAACTTTGTACCTTCGGATTACGCTTAATCCGTGATGATCAAAAGCAAATATGGTTGACGCTTCTCGTTGCCCGATTCCAAATCGGTTTCCAAACCGATCATTTGTATATTTCGCCTAACCGGTCTAACAAACCGATCTCCAAACGAACGGATTCTCCAAGCAAACCGATTCTCCAAACAAAACCACGGTTTCAACTCGAATCACAAAGACGCCGCACTTCGCTTCGTCCTCTACCGGTATCCACACGAACAACCCCTTTGAACGGATAAAGAACGATATATGCTAGTATCAGTTCTTCATTTCTCTCACAGAAATAACAAGAGAATAATTTTCGGATTTTTCTCTCCTCTTTGTCTCACAAAAGATGGACGAAAATATAATGATCCTTATTCTGATTTTTGGGTGTCTCTTGTGCCTACATAGTCCATAAGTTTCATATCCTATGTACATGGTAACTATGTAACCATATATGCAACACACCTTATCATATAAGATGTAGGATTGGATATGTCACTTGACTATGTAGCTCTCCATACAACTTATCACATAAGTTATGATTTTTCTGTGTACGTCTCAATATTTGTTCTTTGTGTGTGACCCTGTAGGTTTACTTAATGTTGGCAATAATCACAACAGATTATAAATCATGAGCGGCCTCTAGCAAAACATCATGATTACCCAAATTAAGCAAATATAGATGATTCGATCAAACCTAATTTATGCCATGCATTGTATCCTTTTGTTACACGATATCTATATCGTCCATAAGGCATGGTATGTGTCAACCTTATGTTGGTCGATAAATATTTCTTGACACCGAATTTGATTGAACATGAAATGACATTAATAACTCTTTATTAATTCACTTGAGCACGGCCGTACATTTCTTCAATCAAATCATTAAGATGCCTAAAGATATCTCTCTCAATTTATGAGAGGAACAAATCCTATCTTAATTAAACTCTTTCCTCCGCATAATTCATTATATACCTAATTATAATCTTTATGACCACCCGGTTAAAGACGATGTTAGATTATATTAAAGTATAAAATTTCTCATGTAGGAAACTGAGATAATCTCAAGTCTAAGGATTACAGATACATTCTTTACTGAGAATAACTAATGACACGAACCATGTAGTATTCTCACGGTGGGTCAATCCAGTATATGGTCTCTAACATATATTTATGTTAATGACTTAATAACTCTTATTCATGATCGGTAAAACGTGACCATCGAGTCAACTAACATACGATGTACATTTATAGCTTATCATAAAGTATGTTTGTCTCACAAACATCCTATGAATGATCGGGGACGGTTTAGAATATCATTCATAATACTTTATAGTTTTACTATCAAAGTCACATACTTTGATGATATAAAGCTGAATATCATATTCAAGGTTCATTTTAGTAATAAGAATAAAATAACCAATACGCATTTATTATATAAAATATCTCTAAATAAAACAATGTTTGTTTAACACAATCCATACATCTAGGTCTCAAATACATTGGCCTAGGACATACTACTAACATATACAGCCATGGCCTTGTTGAGGATTATTTTCTTCATTCTCTTGAGGTGTTTGATGTATTTTAATCTTTCATATAACCCTTCCAATTTACAAAAATGCACTAACTTATAAGTACCTTTAAGTGATGCTTTAGATGGGTTTGTTCAAATATCTACCCTACAAATCATCTTGGAGTGTTAGTAAAGTCTAATAGAGAGATTTTAAGTATCGAATGGGCACAAATTGAACCTGTAAAAAGAAAAACAAAACAATAATTGTGTCATACAGGAAAAAAAAAATAAGTATTGAGTATGCTAAATCATCATCAGTTTGCGAATCCGGTAGCTTAGACTTATTATATTTCAACTGCCGAGTTTCATACAATCGAGAATTCAAACTCCTTCTTCCACATACCTAATATTTTATCTCCGTCTTTCATATGACCTCGTCTAATATTTTAACTCCGTCTTTCATATGACCTCGTGCACCTTCACTCCCCGCCTCTCTCTCTTCCCCCCTCTCTCTCTCTGTGCAATGCTCGACAATGTCGGAACGCTAGATACTCTTTCCACATACACGGTCGCATCTGTGCTGCACAGATGGGCTCAGTTATGCAGGCTCACCGACTCGCTGCTCAGTGAAGGAGGGAAAGGGTTTGAGTTGGATGCTCAGCTGAGCTCGGTTGTTGGAACCTTGTGTGGCCATGGCCTGGCATTGCTCGTTGAGGACTAATTTCTATGTTCCCTTGAGGTATTTGATGCATTTTTTTTATGTTTTTGTTATTTCAACAACTGTAAAGTTAGTGATTTTGTGAGTAAGTAATAGCTCACTTCTAATGGGATTGCTCAATTTCAAGTGTCGACCAATACTTCATTTTGGAGTGTCAGTAAAGTTTAATTAGTAGATTTGGGTATCGAATAGGCACAAATTGGACCTGCAAAAAGAAAAAAAAAAGATGGAAAAATCAACTTCCTTTTCGCATAGATTAATGACAAAGTAAGTGAATTATAATTAATGAAATTAATTCCTTTTTCATATTGACACATAATATTGTGCAGGAATCATTCAAAAGTTCAGCTGTGAAGAAATTTTGGCAGCAATTCGATTCCTATTATGACGCCTCAGCATCTGACAAGGCTAAATTTCATGTAAGAAAATAAATATATAAACTTCAATGTACGTAATATATACATCTTTTCTCTTTTTTTTCGCTAAACCAATAATTACCATAATTTAAAAATTCTTGTACGAACAAGAGAACTTGCCTGAGGAAATATTTAGCAAATCCTTGGATGAACTCTACTCAGAAAAAAGATCGTAAGAAAACCATCTTTTAACTCTTATTAATGCCGTAAAAACATTTCAAGACAGTAATGGAAAAGGAGAGACAGATAAAAACTGTACCAGCTTAAAACTTATGAACAGGTACCAAATGATGGTATCTTCAGTTCTTATCACAACTCTTCCTTGGTCTTTCCTAGGTTTTATTTGTACCAACTTTTTTTACACACACGCCCCTCAAAAGTTTCATATTTGAACATTTGTCCTTATAAATAATTCTCCTGATTGACTGAAATCCTTCGTATTTATTTCAAGAAAAGATTAGAAGAGCTGAACTCTGTGCTGGCTAGGGATTATTATGATCGAAATGGAAATGAACGGCCATAATTTAGCTGAGAACAATAATAATGATAATGCTTATCTGTGCCATATGGAAACATATATGTACCAATGCAATGATTTGGTACTGCAAATTGGAAAGGTGGTTAGTGATTTGAGGAATCTAGGGTTTACTTCAATGGCTGAAGATTCCTATGCATCTGCTATTTTCTTGCTTTTAAACTTTAAAGGTTAAATACTTGGTTCATGTTTGGATATTTATTATTTGTGAAATTTACAACAAGCCCTTGTAGTATGCCAAAATTTCAAAAAGAAAAATCCATTAGTTGGAGTGGAGGCTTTTGATAAGTGTTCAAATAATGTCATTTTAATGGTACCAAGCATTTCCCACTGTTTGTCCCATAACAGTACACTTACACCTTATTGTATATTTTCCTAATCAACCTAATTGTACGATTTCGATTTATCTCTTTGAACGTTTAACACGAGTCTGGAATTGGATATCATTCAATCTTCTACAGGATATTGTGGGCCCCCATTTTATTAATGGACACCAATGATCAAGATGATGAAGGCTGCATGTTCGGTCACAGAAAAATTGGACTCGTGTTTCAAGAGCAAACAAAATCATTAAATCGAGCTACTTTTGCGTACTAACAGTTTTAGAAGGCATACATAATAAACAACTTAAATTATCATTTATTTACTTTTATGTATAAATTTCATGCTAATTTTTATACAATAAAACAATTATGTGAATATCATCTCTCTTTTAGCCATACACGATAACATTAATTTAAGCGATAAATTCTCCAACATGATTTATTGCAACAAGAACAAAATGCAACACACCCACAAACGTATTATTTTATTTATTCACTAAACACCACCACAAAATTAATTAATTATGTGTTTAACTTTGCTCGTTCAGTTTCGCAAGCCTTCTCAAATCTTCTTTACGAATTTCACGATGGCTTCTTCGTTTGTTCCGGATCCCTCACAAGGGTCATAAGTTCCCGTTTCCATGTACACTCTAGCAACTGGCCATTCTCAAGAGATCCTTTCCAATACTGATCAATTTTTCCATGTTCTTTTTTGTTGTAGCATCAAGGGGTGATGCGTCCTTTTCAATTTAACTTGGGAGTTTTGTGAGGAACACCGCAGATACAACAATAGATTTGGCTTTAATTCCTTGATTTTTGTTTAGTAGGTTAATGGTCTATTTTGAAAAGTATGTCTTCAATTTGCTTGGAGCTTTGCGAGGAAAACTACTAAACTAATAGATTTGGAAGCACATAGAATGTAGACTGGTTTACTCATGGCCACATGCAACCAAAATCAATAAAGTAACTTTTGACATTTTGTATTAGACTTAACATATAACGGAAGGAAGATTTTTTTAAGGTTTTCTCAGGTGAGGATTTCTTTTTTCACTTTCTCAGGTGAGAGGAGTTTTGTTTTTGAGGAGATTTTTATAACACAAATATGAAATATCTTAATTAATTGGTGTCAACAAAACTTGATTGTATCTAAGATAACATACTCAACTGTGCGGAATGAAATCGAAAAAGATATTACGCTACTGAGTCTGATATAACCTGCTTAAGCATTTTAAGACCAAATTGTTAAGACTTCTTGAGATATAACACAACTACTAGGCCATGACTGGCAAACGCAATAATATAAGACTATTTAGCAAAATCTCTCAACCCAATGGGTTGAACATAAAAAAAAATAAAGTCTAATGAGTTAAAATGGGAGCATAGAAAAGAAAAGAATAAATTATATACTTGAGTTTATTCTCAAAGAAAGTGAGAAAGGTGGCCGGAATATGTCATCTTATGTCGCCTCCGTCAATACTTAAAATAGTGATGAGTTTGCTCATGGAAGGCGGTGGGATCACGCCTCGAGCAGCATAGCACTGTTGGAGCCTGGAGGTATCACCAAATCGCTTCTGTGGATTTGTATATTTTTTGCATTATAAAAATTAATTATATTAATGGAATTTTTTTATAATTTAATGGAAAATTTCCTTAGCTTCCATCGACTTGGAAGTTTGGAGCACACTACACAATCTTATTACATTGCAATTGTAGCATATGGAGCCAGCACTTTCTCATTTCCTCTTCCTCTCTATATATGCCTATCTATCCTTCTATATATTATATTTTCAAACACAAAAAAGCTCAAAAACCTACTCTAAAATTACCACCTGGCCCAAGGCCTCTTCCTTTGATCGGAAATCTCCACAATCTAATCGGATCCCTTCCGCATCATGTGATGCGAGATCTATCGAAGCAGTATGGACCACTCATGCTTCTTCAATGGGTGAAATTCCAATTGTTGTTCTCTCTTTGCCAGAAGTAGTCAAAGAAGTAATGAAAAACCACGACTTTGCATTTGCTTCACGCCCCATTACTCCAAGTACATATACCACTTCGTATGGTGGGAAAGGCCTTTTACTCCCCAAGTATGCAGAATACTGGTAACAAATGCGCAAAATTCAGTCATTCAGGTCAATGCAGGAAGAAGAAGTCAGAAACTTCACTGAGCTTATCTCTTTATGTTCATCTCAAAGCCAGGTTGTCAATAAGGAGATGCCATGGCTCAAATGGTAAATGATGTGGCCGCAAGAGTCATTATTGGAAGCAAGTGCACGAGCCAAGACACATTCTTACATGCGCTTGATGTAGTGGTGGAGCTCATGCAGGGGCCGAGCCAGGATTTAATCTTAGGGGGGCCGGGCAGTGTGAGGCAAAATAATCAAACATAAAATTTGTTTATTAGTTAATCATATTTCTGAAAAAATTGATTATATATCATATATATATAATTTGTTTTAAAATGTTTATGCAATTAATGATTAAAAATAAAAATTCATTTATATTGTTATACATGAGCAATATAATATTTTCATTATGTAAAAAATTCAAAATAATTGTTTAGTTAATAGGTAATCATGTTTAGTAAATTGCTTCAACCAAATAAAAAAATGTTAATTTCATTAAACTATCATTATTATTAGAACCAATTAAGTTTAAGATATTTAATGTTTAGAAGAAAGTTGAAAGGTTTATGTAATTCATGTAATAATCTTTTAAGAATACTAGGGCGTCCCTTGCTCGCTTCGGTATGATTAATCTTTTTTATAATATTGTAAAATAATTGACGACGTTAAAATGAAAATGCGATATTCTGAATTTTAATTGTCCAATTTGATACTCCAAAAATATTAAGATAGACACATAAAATTTTCTTCAACAATATTTATTTGTTTTTCTTTTTGTATGCTGTATTTCTTTTTATATCTTGTACATATAGTTGATAATTTAGTCATGATAATATTTATAAATAAATATAGATGTGTATGTTTAATAACATTGTGAATTTTCAGAGAAGAGAAGAAGAATATAAATTTACAATAAAAAACATTATAGATCTTCTTTCGCTTTGGATTGTATAGCATAATTTTAATATTGTAAAGATATCAATTCAAGTCTTACTGTTGTATACATGATATTTTAATTATAGAAGATCCATGTGTATTTGATACTTGATAATATAATATATATATTGTATCTTCTTTATAAGTTGTAACTTGTAACTATTATATATTTATAATGAGTTCAAAATATAGTACTAAAATAGACATTATAATATTTTATAAGAGTTCAAAATAAAAGGTCACAAATAATTTACATATGCCTTATTTCATTTTATGTTTTAAAAATACATAAAGATGTTTACACAGAAAAAAAAAATTATTTAAATTTGATATTTTGCTAAAATTTCTGAGAATATTTTGAAAAAAATATTTCTTCAGAAATTTATATTTTCACAATTTTTTTGAATATTTTTCTAACAAAGTTATTTTGTCATTTGGTTTATTTAACGAAATATTTAGAAAATATATTTCAAGAAATTATACTTACAAAAATTGTCTAACTTGAAATTTTTTTTTTATTAGCATACAATGTTTTTGAAAATAATAGTTACTGAAAATATATTTCAAGACAAATATTATTATCGTATTGAATATAATAGAAAATATTTTTTATTTTTAGAGTGTAAACTTAATTAGCTAGTTAGTTAGTTTCAAAAGAAAATTTGGTTTAAAATTTTCAAAAGAAGTTGACATTTTTAGTATTTTGAAGAACTATATAAAAAAAATGAAATGCTTGTTTAATGAGAACACTTGATTTTCATTTGTAGAATAAATTTATTTTTTTTGAAGGGTATATGTAAAAATATGCAAAGTAAAATAAGAGGGAGAGAACAACGTTTTATTGAGAGGAAAGAGAGGAGTTTAGGAGAAAAATGGGAGATCTCCATTGAAGTATATTTTATATCCAATCACAACTTGATCTTGTGTTTCCATTTTACTAATTATTTCCACGTAACGGGTAACATAGAATTTAAATATACACTCACTATAATCTTTATCACCTATTTTTATTTACAAAATGAATACATGAAATGTTTGGTTGGAACCGGTTCATGTGAACTTGAACTATACTTTGTCCTACATCTGCGTGAAACATGTTTATTTAACGTACTTGTTAGAATAGTTGCAAAGAAAGAGGAATTCCACTACGCCCCCAGCCATTTCGGACTTTTTTTTTGAAATGGCCAAAAAAAAAAAATTAATTAAGAGAATGGCCAAGTTTTAAAAATATTTGTAAAAGTAGCAATTTCGCCCAGTCGTCGGGCGAAACACAAGTAGTTTCGCCCAGTAACGGGACGAAACATAGCGCAATCAAATTACGGGCGAATTTGCTTAATTAACTCTGTTTCGCCCAGCGGTCGGGCGAAACAAAGACTGTTTCGCCCGGTAGCCTGGCGAAACAAACTATTATGCATATTTTGGGCTTAGCCCAGCCCATCTCTGTTTCGCCATCTCGCTGGGCGAAACAGACTGTGTTTTTTGCCAGTTCGCTGGGCGAAACAGCTGCCAATAATTCCAGCCCCTGACTGAACAGTTGGAGTGTTTTTTCGAAAATTTTCAAAACAGCAAAGAAAAGGGCGAATCAGAGGCGAAAAAAAACAGAAAAAATGAGAGGGAAGGTATGTTGATTTCTTTGACTTTAGATTTAGTTAATTTTGGTTATTTGCTTAAAATTAGTTTCAAATTAGGTTTATTTGCTCAAAATTCAAATTAGGTTTATTTGCTCAAAATTAGGTTCAAATTAGATTTATTTGCTCAAAATTAGTTTCAAATTAGGTTTATTTGCTCAAAATTAGTTTTCCATTTGGGTAGTTGATTTGAAATTAGATTTATTATTTGGTTGATTTGGTTGATTAGGGTTTAGGGTTTAGGATTATTTATTTATATTTTTTTTTGTTATAGATATATTTTTAGTATATTATTTATAGTTTTATTTTTTAAAAGTTTAAAAAATCAAATGTATGCTAGGCATTTATTTATTTATTTATGTATGTATGTTTATTTATTTATTTATGTATGTTTATGTTTACGTATTTATTTATTTATTTATTATTAGTTTTTATTTATTTATGTTTAAAAAAATCAAATGTTTAAAAAATCAAATGTATGTTTATGTATGTATGTTTATTATTAGTTTTTATTAGTAGTTTTTATTTATTTATTAATATTATTTTATTTATTAATATTATTTTATTTATTTATTTATATTATTTTATTTTTTAAATAAAGATGTCATTTGACGCGGGACCTAGTCGGCCAAATTATGCGCTTCAGTCACAACAACACATGCATCGGGCGAACGAATTTGGCAACACCGAAGATGTAACTATCAAACCCATGCGCTACCGACAACATGAAGTTCCAAGATTTTTTTTTTTTTAGTATATTACTTATAAATTTTTTTAGAAAGGAAAAAAAATCATATGTATGTTATTTATTTATTTTATTTATTTAAAAAATCTTATATATCTTATATATTTTATTTATTTATTTATTATTAGTTTAATTTGCTGTATTTATTTTATTTATTTATTTATTTATTTATTTAAAAAATCTTATATATTTTATTTATTTATTTATTTATTTATGTATATTTTATTTATTTTATTTTATTTTATTTATTTAAAAATCTTATATATCTTATATATTTTACTTATTTATTTTATTTTATTTTATTTAAAAAATCTTATATATCTTATATATTTTATTTATTTATGTTTCGCGGGTTCCATGGGACGATCGGTATGCCCCTTTTTTGAAGAAAGCAACCTTACTACAAACTGCCAGGATGGGTTGGCTGGATTACGACAGCAGACTGATAAGCGCTCCGCAGGAACATTGGAGACCGGAAACACACACGTTTCATCTTCCTGTTGGCGAGATGACCATAACGCTAGATGACGTTTCGTGTTTGTTGGGAATGCGGACGGACGGTGAGGCAATGTGTTTAAATAATAAAGATGTTGATTGGAAGGGAAAGGTCACGCAACTACTCGGGAAAGAAATCCCGGAATTGGAGTTTAAGGGAAAGGGGAGAAGCAAAATTTTATTGAAAAGAACATGGTTGAAAAATAATTTTTCCGATTTGGAAATTGATGCCCCCGAACAGAAAGTCGAGCGTATTGTAAAGCCTACATGCTTGCATTATGTGGGGATGTATTATTTACGGAAGGTAAGGGAGATTGTGTTTCAGCACTGCCTCTGCTTTTATTAGAGGACATGTCGGTTTTAGATAGATGGGCATGGGGTAGTGGAGTTCTTGCGTACCTTTACAGGGCATTGTGTAAAGGTACGCATAAGAAACGGAAAAATATGGGAGGGTGTATCATGTTGCTGCAACTGTGGGCATGAGAACATATCACTGTCGGACGACCCGTTCCTAAAGATGTACGCAAGGAACTGCAGGATATGGCGAATGATGGTGATGAAGATGAGAGACCTACGGTTGGTTTTTTGTGGAAAGATTGTACTCAATACGCGGATATAACACCTCATCGGCATTTGCCGACACATCGCGATCAGTTCGACAGTTTGGTCAACACTCAGGTGGTTTGGACACCTTATGACGCATTCCGTCATATACTCCCGCCGATAGTTGAGCACGAAAAAACTATGGGGCTTCATACAGTGCCATTGATCTATTTTTGGATTATCGAGATGCATCATCCGGAGCGGGTGTTGCGTCAGTTCGGGTATGCGATGGAAGCACCCCCAAATTGCGAGTACGACAAACGATTGCACGATATCGCAAATTACCGTGGAAATAATTGGCCTACCGTACATTCAGCTTATCGGGCTGAGTGGGAAGAGAAACGCTTGGGACGTGAAATAAATATTCCTTCATGGCGGCCGTACGACCCTAGCCAGTATGATGCATACTGGAATTGGTATAGAATGGCAACCGATCCTTATGTGCAGTCCGATATCCCGCATGCTACGGGATCGTATCATCCGATGGTTCCGCAAAAAAGGAAAGCGGTAATGAAAATAATTTACTATTATTTATATTATTATTTATTCATATTATTTTAGTTTTTTAACATTACTCAAATATTATTTTTTACCATGCATTTCTTTTGGAGGCCTGCAAACATGGGTTCGAAGCGCTAAAAGCCGAGTGCCAGGATGTACTAGGGAAATTGAAAAAGTTGTTAGGGTGCATCCGGAGCAGCATAAAGGAAAGTAATGAATATGAGTGCAACTTCGATTGGGGTTCGATCATCGAACAGGTCGGAGACGAAGGAGGAGACGGAGGAGGGGAAGGAGGAGGCCAAGGAGGAGACGGAGATGAAGGAGTTAGTCAGATTACTCAGGTTCAGCCTCAGGCGCAGCGAGGACGCGGAGGAGGACGCGGAGGAGTACCACGCGGAGGAGGAGGGGGAGGGGGGAGAGGAAGACACGGAGGACGCGGGGGAACACGAGGAGGAGGTGGAGACCGCTGGTATTACTGAAACCGCCAACCGCCATCGCCTCCTCTTCTCTCTCCACTCGAAACCCTAGATTTCAGAAAATTCAAAATCGGTCCAAATTTGCTCCATTAATTGGACTTAATTATAAGGACTTAATTATGTATTTAGTGACATTTGGTCTATGTTATTATCAAGATTTGTATGCATTATTTGTATTTCATATACAACATTTGTTTCATATTCAATATTTGTGACGTTTGCAACCCGTTTACAAAAATAAATGAAAATAATTTCAAAATTAAGGGATTTAGTAACGGTTTTTAACAAAAAATCGATACTAAATATTAATACTGTATCGGTTTTTATCAAAGAATCGATACTAAATCGGGAAATTTTTTTTTTTCCACTTAGTAATGGTTTTTATGGAAGAACCGTTACTAAGTGTTCATCTCAGATTTAGTAACGGCACTTAGTAACGGGAAAATAAATCTACTTATTTAGTAACGGTTTTTCTAGAAGAACCGTTACTAAGTGTACAGATTTAGTAACGGTTGTTTTATAAAAACCGTTACTAAGTGAAAAAAAAAATTCCCGATTTAGTATCGGTTCTTTGATAAAAACCGATACAGTATTAATATTTAGTATCGGTTTTTTATTAAAAACCGTTACTAAATCCCTAAATTTTTTTCATTCTTTTTTCATTTATTTTTGTAAACGGGTTGCAAACGTCACAAAAGTTCAGGGGGCAAAAGTGAGCTTTTTTCTTTAAACTATTTTAGAGAGCTCACTATGTGTCTTTAATTTGGAATACAATCCATAAAATATTACAAATTAAAATACATAAACATAAAATACAATACATAAAATATTACAAACAACAATCCATAAAACATTACAACCCACAATAAATAAACATAAACTACCATACATAAAACACTACAACCTTCTCGGATATTTTGTTTTCGTGTGCCCTGCTACTCCGCAAATACTGCAATGTTTTCTACGATCTGCGTTGTCCATGACGTCCATACTATTATGAAAGCGTTTCTCCTGTCTTCTTCCACGCTTGTTGGTTCCACGGACATTTTTCCTCACAAGTTTCTCAGGAGGAACCAACGTACCATTATAAACTTTTTTACGTTCAAGCCATTGTTCTCTATCCTTTATCGGATAAAAACTTCCTTCATATGTATGTTTAAGGTGATCCAGTGAAAAATGTTGATGTATAAAATACTCGGGACTAACACCTCTGCGTATGCAAACTGCTACAAGATGCGAACAAGGATAGTGATATAGCATCAATTTCTGACAACTGCATTTGCCTTCATTGAAATTCACATGGAAGCTCTTTCCCCCTACCTTGGAACCACTAGATCATGTTATCACCTCATAAACGCCGTTTTCGACATTGAAGGTAGTGACTCGATGCGCACGCGCCTTAACTGTTTTATTCTCCATTTTTTCCATCACTTCATTTCCCCACATTCTATTATTCATTTCCATATTTGCAGCTATCTCGCGCTTGTTGACAAAATAACTATTCAGTTTGTAGAATGTCTCCATCACAATAGCCGCAACAGGGAAGCTTCCTCATATCCTTGAAAACATAATTCATCACTTCTACATGATTACTAGTAGGAATACCCCACCGGCGACCTTCTGTATCATACGCGAACGCCCATTTTGATTTATCTTTTTTATTTAACCATTCTCACGCCTCATTATTTTTATCCTTTAATATTTTATATAGCTTCTTAAATTTAAATTTGGTGGGCACTTTAACTAGTGGTACAATCAATTTAACCAATGTTTTGTCTGATACAGCGCTACTGAAATTTGCTTCTAAATGCCGCATGCAATAACGATGATAGCTGTTAGGTTCCTTCCATTTCAATCTGTCATCCTTCATTGCACGAATTATTCCGGCATGCCTATCCGAAATCACACATAAACCTTTGCGATGGCCGATCAAAGTACCCAAACACCCAAAAAACCAACCCCACGATTCTACCCTCTCCTTATCAACTAAAGCAAAAGCTAAGGGAAATAATTGACCATTTGCATCGCTAGCGACTGCCATCAATAAGCATCATTGATATTTTCCGGTTAGAAATGTTCCATCTACTGTTATGATAGGCTTGCAAAACTCAAATCTTTTAAGTGATGGACCAAATGCCCAAAAAAGACCTTCGAACTCCTCCTCACCAGCACGGTTTTTGGGACCTCTCCAAAATGAATATTCAGTAGTAGGATTTGCTGAATATATTGCTGCCATCAATTCAGGAAGCAAATTATAGGCCCCCTTCCAATCACCAAACAAGAATCTAAGCGCGTGTTACTTTGCGTGCCAAGCCTTCCAATATGATATGGTATATTCAAATTTTAATTTGACGGTTTCCACTAGGGTTACTGGTTTAATTGCTAAATCTGCTCTAACGACATCTAGAATTAGCCCCGCAATAAATGCATTTGTTAATTGTTTGTGGTCGTTGCTAGGTTGTTGATTAACACATACGTGTGGTTGTGTAAATTTTTTAATCTCAAACACATGTCATTTATTTTTGCATGCATACAGCCTCCAATCACAGCCAGCGCGGTCATCTTGTAGCTTGCAGACTACAGTGTAGAGCGTTTTGTTCGATCTGAAGACTACAAATTCTCGGTGATGCATGACGCTGTATAATTTTACGGCCGATTGTAGCTCTGCTTTCGTGTCGAACGTCTGTCCCTCATACAAACTATCATCGCTACTTGCATGCACGCTCTTACCATACAAGATATCGATTTTCGCTTCTTTCCACATAGTAGTATCTTCAAACTCTTTCGCCGGAGGATTACCGAAAGTTCCTACACTAACCATCTCACCCACTTCCGTATAATTGTTCATAACATCTATTTCTGGTTCGTCGCCTTCTTCCATTTCTGGCACTTCATCTTCATCATATTCGTCGTCTTCAACATTTTCAAACTCATCTTCGTCGCCTTCTTCCATTTCTGGCACTTCATCTTCATCACGATTTATTACAGGTTCTAACATCTCAAGCTCGTCATCATTAAAAGGTACATTTGATATACTACTAGTTCCTACATAGGATTTTCTACTTTGGATGCGTTCAACGTATATTTCTAATTCAGGCCAACCGTGTTCACCATATTTGATGTACTGAGCAAAACTAGTTAACTGTGAATCATTCAAAATTTTGACTATCTTAAAATACAAACAATCATTCATACGGTAAGGAAACCTACCACTAATTTTAAGATCGTCACTATTAGGCCAACCAGTGGTAGCATAAATTTCTAAACACAATCTATAATAATTTTTATTTCTACTACGCGGGAGAAAAACACCTTCTTGTGGAGCGTAATTGTATCCGCTCGAATCTTGAACAATTTGATCATTGTAATATAGAAAAATTTCAGAATTTTGTGGCATTTTCTTGATAAGGAGAAAGAATGAAAGGAAGAAGTTTGCAAGAGAGACTTATGAGATTTAATTTTTTGATGATAAAGTATAATAAGAAGACTCTTTAAATAGAAATCTAAATCATATACCTAAAAATCCTGAGATTCCTCCTATATTCTAGCATGTTAAATCAATGTTACCCACTAAATAAAAAGCTAAATTGTCTCAATCTGAAAAAGTAAATATTCTCTAGTACCCTATATCTGAACCCTAAACTGTATACCTAAAAAAACTTAGATTCCTCCTATATTCTAGCATGTTAAATCAATGTTACCCACTAAATAAAAAGCTAAATTGTCTCAATCTGAAAAAGTAAATATTCTCTAGTACCCTATATCTGAACCCTAAACTGTATACCTAAAAAAACTTAGATTCCTCCTATAACCTAACATGTTAAATCAATGTTTATGTACTAAAAAAACAGAGTTGTCATTTCAATATGAAAAAGAAATTCTAAATAAAAATAAGTTATTTATTATTATTTTTTTGTCTTCAGATTTATTTTATTTATTTTTTTCCATGTAAAAAGGCTAAAAAATCTGTTTTTAATTTTTTCCCTTTTTAGGCTTTTTTATTTATTTTTTTTGGTGGAGAGACATTTGTTTCGCCCAGCGAGCTGGCGAAACACAGTCTGTTTCGCCCAGCGAGAGGGGGAAACAGAGATGGGCTGGGCTAAGCCCAAAATATGCATAATAGTTTGTTTCGCTAGGCTACCGGGCGAAACAGTCTTTGTTTCGCCCGACCGCTGGGCGAAACAAAGACAAATTAAGCAAATTCGCCCGTCATGTGATTGCGCTCTGTTTCGCCCCGTTACTGGGCGAAACTACTTGTGTTTCGCCCGACGGCTGGGCGAAATGGCTACTTTTACAAATATTTTTAAAACTTGGCCATTCACTTAATTAATTTTTTTTTTGGCCATTTCAAAAAAAAAGTCGCCATTTCGTGGTATCTATAATTCAAATTCAAAATAGTAAATATTCTCGTTTTGAAGTATACACGTGTCTTGCTCAATGAATGACATTAATACCCTTCTTTCTTTTTTTTTTTTTTTGGAACCGTTGAATCTTTTCTAGGGGTATTTTAGTAAATTGAGGCGCATTATAGGTGTAATGACGTTAATATCCTTGCCTTTTGAAAAAAGGCGAAATTTTTCTAGGGGTATTATAGTAATTTCAGTGCATTGATGTAATGACGTTAGTACCCTTAATTTTTGGAAGCAGCGAAATTCTTCCGGGGGCATTTTAGTCATTTCAGGCGTAGTGTAGACGTAATGACGGTATTATCCTTGGTTTTTTGATACGGAGATATTTTGTTGGGGGTATTATGGTAATTTGAGCTGATGAAATTGAAGAATGTTACTGCCAAAAAAAATTCACTATCCGGGATTCAAACCCACGACCTCTCAATTCAGAGGCCAGAGATTGTTCCACTGAAAAAGCGCAACCTTTGTGATATATTTCAACTAATCAAATACAAATAGCAGTTTTTTGACGGGACAGGTGTCAAAACAGGAAAGAAAGATGTGAGCTTTACTATTATAGTATAATATAATATAATGTCTATCTAAACGGAATTGTTTATATGAAGCTACAATATTGTTTTTATACTTAAAGGTCACTAATATTCCAACATGTATTTGCTAGGTTACTTTATCAAGACATGCTATAGTTGGCATGTTACATACATGCCTTTCATTTATCTTTTGCTTTTAGTTTCATAAACCTAATGTTTTATTATTCATTAAATGCATTCATTTATCAAGTATAGAAAAGGCCAAATATTATTTTATAATGATCTAAATTAAAATTCTCAAGAGTATATGAGAAATTTCTGATTTATGAGGGGGCCATGGCCCTCTAAGCCCCCATATAAATCTACCCCTAAGCTCATGGCAGGGTTCAATTTGGCTGATATATTTCCGTCGTCTTGGCTAGTGAGAGTTGTCACTAGGGCAAAAGTAACGCCGCAAAAAGTCATCAGGTATTAGATCGCATTACAGAAGATGTCATAAGAAGCAAATGAGGGAGGCAAAGGTGATCGATACAAAAGAAGAGCACAAGAATTTTCGCCTTCTGCTAAGATTATATGATGAATGCACTCTAGAAGGTTATCTTGACATGGAAAAATATGAAGCCAGTGATCATGGTGAGTCCTTAAGTATACGTTTGCATAGTTGCATACAAATAATAAAGAGGTCATATATGAAGGAAAAAATATTAATCGCCCCTCTATTTCCCTCGCCACCCATCCCTCACCACCCATCGACGATGTCATCATGCGCATTTGGTGGTAATTTTGCCATGATTTATGGATTTAAAATCTTAGTCCATTATGCTAGGTGCTTTTGTAAATCAGCTAAGCTGAATTACCATAAGATTCTAAATTTTTGGTAATAAATCATAT
The DNA here is from genome assembly GCA_024447665.1 of Juncus inflexus. Classification (NCBI taxonomy): domain Eukaryota; kingdom Viridiplantae; phylum Streptophyta; class Magnoliopsida; order Poales; family Juncaceae; genus Juncus; species Juncus inflexus. The sequence goes on along the minus strand of JAJHPC010000003.1, from coordinate 12,995,603 downwards.
TATTTGAATTTATTTCTTCACTTTTATGAATTATAATAATTCAAGGTAATATATAATTGTAATGTAATTGCAAGTATGACCAAAATTATGCCACAAATAAAACTTAATTTGCTGGTAATTTCACCACATTTTATTTTTTAAACTTTGATTTGTGTAATATTTTGGGATAGCACTTTTGGTTAAGTTCAGATTATGTAAGTTTCATATTTTTTTCCTTGGATAATTTAGGGTCCGTTTTTATTTTTGATGCATTGTTAATGCTAAATTTGTTTTATTTTCTTTTTTCTAGATTTTTATGCATTATTAGGACGAGTTTCTTTTTTGAATGAATTCTTCCAAATATTCACAACAATCATCTTACTAATTTAGGGAAATTAACACCACGATACCATATTTATTACTTAATTAATAGCACAAATCAATATACATGGCACCTAATTAACATCAAATATACTACATACAAATTAACATCAAAATATTTTGTATTCCATACAAGTATTTATCCATAAATAAATTATCATAATATCCAATTTCATATAATTGCACTATCTTATACTAATATCCAAATCTTTTCTTCTCTTAAAACCTGGAAAAAAAAATACCATTTACATCATTAAAAAAAATATCATTAACACAAAAGTTACTATTTTTGCATAAATTACCACTACAAAGATATCGTAAAAATATAATTAATATAAAAAAGGTACGATTCTCCATAAATCACTACCATATTCAAAAATTAAGGAAATTAGCTAAAATTAAGGAAATTCTAAAACAAAGGAATAATAACAAATGCTAATTAATGCAAAACAAAAAAATGGAAGAATAGCAAATGAAAATCAAAATATCAAAATTAAGTAAAATGATATTACCAGCTTACCACCAGCCTACATTAACCCTTAATCAAATGTTAATTAACGCAAATTGAAATAACACTGAAAAAATTGAACTTAAGATATAGGGTTTTTTTTTCCTAAATTACCATCAGCTCGAAAATATATAAAAAAAATCACAAAATTTCCATCAATTCTAATTAATTGTTCAAAATTCACAGAAAAATCAGTGAAAAATTACCACTGATTCCTAAATCACCATCAACCCAAAAATTTAAATTGCTGAAAATTACCACCAATATCATCAATGGCCGAAAATTCACCATTTATACAAAACTTATTATTTTTGCATAAATTACCACCACACCACCAATATCATAAAATTGTCATTAATATAAAAAAAAAGATAACTTTTTCAATTCAATTACCATTATTAATTCAAAAAATTTCATTTATACAAAAAATTATAATTCTCATTTATGCAAAAGAAAAAATGCAAGAAAATAATGACATGAAAGCCAAACCCTAAATTAAGACAAAAACCAAAAATCAAAAGTTGGGTAGAAATTAAATGAAAAAAACATTAAAAAGATAAATAAAACACAAGAAAGTTACCACTAGTCAAATGCAATTTTTGGAACACTAAAAATTACCACCTGCCAAATATTGAAATTAACACGAGTCAAATATTCGAAAAACTGGACAAATAAGTAAAAGTTCAGAAAAAACATAAAAAATATAAAGAAACACTAAAAAAAGGAAAAATATAAAATAACAGAAAAAACCATAAGAATTTTGTTTTGCAAAACTATCATCAATTAACAACAGTAGAAATTAAATGAGAAAAACAGAAAAAAATAATTAACAAACAAAAAATTCTAATTAAAAAATCCATAAAAACTCAAAGAACTAAATTACCATCAATTTTAAAAACAATTATTTGAAATAACCAACAAAAAAGGGAAAATTAACACTAAAATTAAGAATTACCAGATCTGCCGGAGGCTGAAATCGACATGAGAATCACCCATGAGAATCTTCAGGCCGGTGGCGGTAGTCTCCTAGAGTTTTGATGGTGCTCATCACCTAGGATATCTTAGATCTGCCGCCATCATTGCCTAGAGTTCCGCTGGTGGTACATCGCCTTCGTCGCCATGGATTTCACTAGTGGTAATCTCCGCCGTCATCGCTTAGGGTTCTCCTGGTAGTAATCACCGTCATCGCCTAGGGTTCCGCTGGTAGTAATCGTCGCCGTTGTCGGCTAGGCTTCTGCTGGTGGTAATCGCCGCCATCTTAGATCTTCAAGTTGTCTAGGTTTTTCGTCGGAGACAGTCTAATAGTGGTGGCGTGAAAATTGCAGGAGAAAGAGAGAGAGCAAGAGGGAGAGGGGGGATTTCGGGGATAGAGAAAATGAGAGTTTTTTTTTAGGGTTTATATATGGGCTAGCTCGATTTTTTTTTATTTTTGAAAAATTTTGAAATTTTTTTAGCGGGGTTTTGTGAAATTTGCTGGTGATAATTTCACCACTGATAATCTGGCTCATTTTTAGCTGAAACAGGTTTTGCAAATCCAGCCCTTTAACAGAGCTGAATTATCAGCATGAACCTGTGACATCATGCTGATGAAATCAGCACATTGAGGGAGAAAGAAGGGAGCTATTTATTTATATGAACTATAGATGAAGCCTCATGCATGCCACAAATTAGTTGCATAGTTGTCATATCACATCAGCTAGTAATTTCATATTTTTTGGACTAGTTTGGTGGTATTTGAAGTTTGGTTGGAATTACCGGGATGATTTGAAATTACTAGTATCAATTTTACAAAAATCCATTAAAATTTTCAAAAAAGTTCATTTAACAGCCCAAATTACCACCATTTATTGAATATTAAATAGGCCCATATATAAACCCTCCTCTCTCTCTCCCTCCCTACCAGATACAAACCCAATTCCCACCCTCCTCTCTCTCACCGGCGAGTTCAACTTGCACGATGAATCCAACCTCCACACGACGGCAATATCGCCGGCGGCTTGGATATCCGCCTCTATCTCTCTCTAACGCCATCAAATTTGTTACGTTTTTAAGTATTTGTAATTAGTAATTGTGTAAGAATTAAATTGTAATGGCAAGTTAATTGATTGCCACGTGGCAGACAAAAATGAGTAAGTTATGTAGTTATGAGTTGGTTATAAACAATGGTTCATACATATATGGTGAACTGTGTATGTTAGTTAATTAGGAGGTTATTATGAGGTTATTAAGATAGTGGGGCTGAACCACTTATCTCTTTAAATACCCAACTAAAGAGGAGAGAGGTATGTCGTATATTGAAATTGGTTTAGTGATTTAAATCTCTTTTATCTCTTTTGTTTCTTTTATTTATGTCTACTTCAATTACTTGTCTCTTTTATTCATTTTCTACTTAAATTACACAAATTTCCATAAAAATAATATCACGTTCAACTCCGATTCGTGACAATTGGTATCAGAGCCTGTCGTTTTGCATACCGAAGCTTCTGATTCAAAGAATTCAATCAAGATGGTGAAAAACCAAAGAAATCAAACAAGCGACGACGATCAAGTGAGAAAAATCGCATCGGATCAGCAAGAACTCCGTGCAGAGGTGACAAATCTATCACAAGAACTAAATCAAAAGATCGATTTGAGCGCACAATCACTGGGAGAGAAAATAAATTAACTCACGACACTCGTTGCTACTTTGAAGAGTCGTGCAAGAGATCGTGGGGTGGCTGACTCTAACAACCGAGGCAGTGGCGGTGAGGTGACTGACTCCGGCAACCTAAGTGATGGACGCGAGGTGGCGAACTCCAACGACAGAGATGGTGGTCATGGGTCGAGACCGGCTAACTCACGCTAGCGTGGCGCCGGAAGAGGGCTCGGGCTTGTGGACTTCAACGATCATCGCATGAGTGGAGATCGTGGCCTTGATCTCCAACCGAGACCTCGGTTGGATATTCCCCAATTCGATGGAGAAGGTCCAAGGATTTGGATCAGGAAATGTAAAGGGTACTTCCGTCTGTCGTATTCCTTATCATCAGCAAGTGGATCTTGCTGTATTCTACCTCTCGGGCATGGCTGAGGAATGGTACGCCGGCCACAACATTCAATTTCCAGTAATTGATTGGATTCAGTTCAAGGATGATGTAGACGGTTTGAAAATCATTTGCTGATGGGTGCAGTAGGGGAATTTCATATTTTGCATCATAAACATTCTATAATTGAGTACAAAACTCGATTCGAGCCGTTAAAAGCCTCGTTCAGATGGATTTTCCTGCTCTAACTGATGCTTTCTTCTTGAGTTGTTTCGTAGCTGGATTGCGAGAAGATTTACGGCATCTCGTGATGGTTTCAAGGCCTAAAGATTTATGCGATGCATACGAGAATGTTATTCATCATGAGTTGAGCTTGGAATATCAGAAACAAGTGAAAGGAGGAAGTAAGGGTGCTGATTCTAATAAAATTAGGGAAAATTCGGAAGGTTTTGTGAAGAATTTTGGTAAATCAGGAAAAAATTCGTTGTATGAGTTGAGAAAGCAAAATGGCGATTGTTTTTATTATGGAGAAAAATTCGCACGTGGACATTATTGCAAAGAGAGAGAACGAGCAAAAGGGAGTATTCATATGAGTCAAGGTGAAGAGGAAGAAGAAGGAGATGGTTCGCTGGAAGAAGAGACAACGTGTGACGACTCCTGAGTTTATTAAAAAGAAGTTTTTCTAATTTAAACCTTGAAGCAAGATTTAGAGGAGGAGAGAGAAATTTTACGTTTTTAAGTATTTGTAATTAGTAATTGTGTAAGGATTAAATTATAATGACTAGTTAATTGATTGCCACGTGGCAGACAAAAATGAGTAAGTTAGAGTGTAGTTATGAGTTGGTTATAAACAATGGTTCATTCATATATGGTGAATTGTGTCCATTAGTTAATTAGGAGGTTATTATGAGGTTACTAAGATAGTGGAGCTGAACCACTTATCTCTTTAAATACCGAACTCAAGAGGAGAGATGTATGTCATATATTGAAATTGGTTTAGTGATTTAAATCTCTTTTATTCATTTCTACTTTAATTACTTGTCTCTTTTATTCATTTTCTACTTAAATTACTCAAATTTTCACAAAAAACAATATCACGTTAAACTCCGGTTCGTGACAAAATCCTTCTCCATGAAGGTAGATTGAGATTCTAAGCAAACTCTAGACTAGACGGGTTGAATTTCACAGTGGAGCCTTCCGTCAAATTCTTCCACCTGCTTCGTAGTTCATTTCTCAATGTCAACCAAGGTTGGTTCCCAATTTTTGCCTCCTTTTTTAAGTAATTCTTCCCTACAATTTGTTGATTTTCATATCTCGACCAAATTCTTGCCTTATTTATGATTTGTTTGTTTTTCCCCATTTTTCTTCACGTTTTTTTCTTGATTTTTTTTTTGCAGATCTTGACCATATTTGATTTTTTTTTTTGCTGATTTTTCAATTTTTTTCCTCCTGTTTTAGTATTTGTTCCATATATTTTTTTGTATTTTCAAATCTGGACGAGATTCACCTGACTTATTTATTATTGTTTCTTTTTTCCCCATTTTTCTTCATGTTTTTCCCTGATTTCGGCCTTTTTCGCTGATCTAAACAAGATCTGATTTTTATTGGTGATTTTCATATTTTTAATTGATTTTCTTGTAATATTTTTTTTTTAATCTTTACAGAGTCACTAAACTTAGTAATTCTTTTTGAACTTATTTTTAATGGAATTTGATATATTTTTCAGGTATGGAGTTGACGCCAAGGCGTGATTCACACTGACAAGGTTCAGACCGTTTCTCTCTTCTAAGATATTGCTTGTTCGAAATTCGACAAAATCAATTTCATTGAAAATCAGTGGCGGAGCTTGCCTTTGTTTATCAGAGGGCCAAAAAAATTTCCCCTACAAAATGCCTTATTATAGAATTATATATTATTATCGCATAGAAATACATGTATTTCAATTTTTTTTTTATTGAAATACTATTGATATATATTGTTTTGTCAAAATCTTGAGAGAGTCATAGTCCCTCTAGTCCCTATAAAACTTTGCCATTGTTGAAAATATGTAAGACACTAATGAATCTCTCACCGTAAAAAAAATAAAAAATAATAATAATAAAAATTAAAGTGTCCATCCGGCACATATGGAATAGAAGAATAGAAGGTCTATTCCAGCCGAACATGAATGAAATATGTTGGAATAAAGATATGAAAAAGTGAAATTCTTCTATTCCATGATAGTGATGAAATTACTATATTTCAGGGAATAACCTATAATTTAGGAAATAAATACCTGCTTTATTCCAAATTTAATCCTACTTGGCATACAAATTCTCTTCTTTCCAAATTTATATTGTTTAAACCAAATTTTAATTTATTTATATAGCCGAACGTCATTGGAATAAAATAAAATAATCGGCTATTCTCTATTTTACTATTCTTCTATTACATGCTTTGCCGGATGGGCACAAAGGGGGAATTTCGTATTACCCTTCATATTTTGGATAACGATGATCTGAAATCTGAAGTTCGAAAATCCGATTACATACTACTCCGTATTTCAATTCTCCATTTTATATACCACCCCGATTTGAAATCTAGGATTTTATACGACGCCCTCACTCCGCCTCTCTCCCTCTTCCCCCTCACTCCAATGCTCAGCAACAGCGTACGATCGCTGGATTCTCTTGCGGCTGATGAGATCGCGTCCGTGCTGCACGGATGGGCCCAGTTCTGCCGGCTCACCGACTCGCTGCTGCTCAGTAAAGGAGGGAAAGGGTTTGAGTTGAGCTTCGCTGTTGAAATCTTGTGCGGCCATGGGCTGGCGTCGCTCGTTGAGGATTATTTTCTTCGTTCCCTTGAGGTATTATTTGTCATTTAAACCCATGTAAAATTAGTAATTTTGTGAGCGAGTTTAAGAAACGGTTCTGTTGGGTTGAGCAATACTTTGTTTTGGAGTGGTGATGAAGTCTAATTGATGGATTTGAGTATCGAATAGGCACAAATTGTACCTGCGAAAAGAAAAACAAACAAACAGAAGATGGGAAAAGAAACTTCCTTTTCGCAAAGATTATTGACAAAATAAGTGAATTATAATGAATGAAATTATTTCCTTTTTGCGTGTTGACACATAACATTGTGCAGGAAGCATTCAAAATTTCAGCTGTCAAGAAATTTTGGAACCAATTTGATTCCTATTGTGATGCCTCAGCAACTGACAAGGCTAAATTTTACGTAAGAAATAAAATAAATTTCAATATAAGCAATTTATTTTCTTTTTTTCTTAACCAATCATTTCCATAATATCAAAATTCTTAAAGGAACAAGAGAACTGGCCTGAGGAAGTACTGAGCAAATCCTTGGAAGAACTCTGCTCAGAAAAAAGATCACAAGAAAACCATCTTTTAACTCTTATTAATGCTCTAAAAACATTTCAAGACCGTAATTCAAAAGAAGAGATAGAAATGGACCGTACCAGTTCAAAACTTATCAACAGGTACCAAATGATGGTATCTTCAGTTCTTCTCACAACCCTTCCTTGGTCTTTCCCAGGTTTTATTCGATCATTTTTACATATACACCCCTCAAATGTTCCATATTCGAATAATTTCCCTCACAATTCTCCTAATTTACAGAAATTCTTCGTATTTATTTCAAGAAAAAATTAGAAGAGCTGAATATTGTTTTAGTTAGGGGTTATGATGATGGAACGAACGACCAGGATTTAGTTGAGAATAATAGTGATAATGCTGATCAGTGCCATATGGAAACTGCTCTGTACCAAAGCAATGATTTGGTACTGCAAATCGGAAGGGTGGTGAGTGATTTGAGGAGTTTAGGGTTTACGTCGATGGCTGAAGATTCCTATTCATCCGCTATTTTCTTGCTTCTAAAGGTTATTTATTACTTGGTTTAAGTTTAGGATTAGATTTTTTTTGGTGAGATTCTCAACTTAACCCAACAAAACTTTGAAATTCACAAATAACTCATTCTTCAACTTTAGTTTATGGACTTTCAGAGATTATTTTAGGTTAGTTTGAGAATAAGTTGAAAGTGGGCTACTTTGAGGATTTCAATTTTGTTGGGGATTAGCATTAGAGTCATACCTAGATTTTTCTATTTTCATATTCTGATAAATATAATGTGTGTGCTATTTATTTTTTTAACAAAATTATACTCTTTTTCAGTCAAAAGTGGATGAATTAGCTGGAGACGACTACAGAATTCCCGTCCTTTGGTCTATCAAGAAATGGATTAGAGTAAACTTACCAACCAACCCTTTTAATACACATTTTAACTAAATACCATTTAATTATCCTCTCCATTTGTGACCAGGCCGTTCCTCTCCAGTTCCTGCATGACTTGCTCTCGTACTTAGGAGATTCAATTAACTACGAAAAGGAATCGCCGAAAATAAGATCGCCTCTCGCTTCACAGCCTTCATCGTTTCCCGGAATCGGAATTCCGTCAGAAGCCCTGGTGAGGTGGCAGTTGAGATTGGAGTATTTCGCTTATGAGACCCTGCAGGATTTGAGAATCGCGAAATTGTTTGAGATCATTGTGGACTATCCTGACAGGTTGGTGGGATTGGTTTTCTTTTTGGGGGAAATGGATTGTTGGTTCGTGTGGTTTAGTTGGATTGTTGCGATTTAGTCCCTGTAAGTGTTGGTTTGAATGTTTTGGTCCCTGTATTTTTGCAGAATTGCTGCACGCTCAGTCTTTTACAGGGATCAGAAAGTTTATATCAATAGTACAGGGACTAAATTGCAATTCAATTAAAGTACATGAGGTGCATTTGCCGCTTTCTTTTTTTATATGAACTTAAAAGCATTCCCAAATTATAAAATTCAGATTGTTGCATTTTACTGTGTTTTAAACGTTGAAATGTTGAAATTTCCTTTATTAACCCTTGTACATTTCTTTATTAAATTTTAGTCATTTATAAGATCCACATTTTTATTTATTTTATTTTATTTGGTTATTTTATTGATATTGATATTTATTTATTATTAATTAATTAATTAATCAATTAATTTATTTATTCATTATTTATATATTATTATTTTCTATCTAAAGTTCGCCTGCAATAGAGGACCTGAAGGCCTGCCTAGACCACACGGGCCAGCACTCAAAGCTCATCTCATCCTTCATCTCCTCCCTTAAATACCGTCTCCTAACCGCCGGGGCCTCGACCAACGACATTCTCCACCAGTACGTGTCCACCATAAAATCCTTGCGCACAATCGACCCCGCTGGCGTGTTTCTTGAATCTGTTGGAGAACCCATCAGGGAGTACTTGAGGGGCAGGAAGGACACGATAAAGTGTATTGTGGGGATGGTGACTGGAGGGGGAGGGGGGAGTGGAGGGGGAAATGGGGGGAGCGGAGGGGATGGGTTGTTGGAGGAGTTGAATAGGGAGGAGGAGGAGGGGAAGGAGGGGGAGGAGGTGGCGGATGAGAGACAGGCCTGGTTGAACGCTCAACGGTATAATTGGAGAATAAATAGCCTCTTGGTTGAGAATTAATTTGTTTTGTTTATTTATGGCAAATTTTCAAATAAGTCCCTGCATTGTGCTTAAAATAAATTAATATGTTTTTGAATAAAATAAATTTTATTTACTTTCTCCTTTTCCCCTATGGATAGGATTATCAAAATTTTCCAATAATGGGGCTTTTTGTAATTTTAGCATAATGCAGGGGCCTTTTTGTAAATTTCCCTTTATCTATTTATTTATTTGTTTGTTTGCTTGTTTTGGGTATTTGGAAGGTGGGAACCGGATCCGGTTGAGGCGGACCCGTTAAAAGGAACCAGAAACAGAAGGAGAATTGACATACTTGAATTAATGGTCAGCATAATTGGCTCGAAAGACCAGCTTGTGAATGAATACAGAGTTATGCTTGCTGAAAAGCTTCTTAATAAATCCGATTATGATATTGATTCTGAGATCCGTACTTTGGAACTCCTTAAGGTAAATTAGGGTTTCAAATTGATCTGTTTTCGTTATATTGGTTAGTGATTTGATATTGTTTTTGTTTTGTAGATACATTTTGGAGAGAGTAGTATGCAGAAATGTGAGATTATGCTGAATGACTTGATTGATTCAAAGAGGACAAATACTAATATTAAAGCATCTCTTTTGAAAGCTGTTGTTACAACTGGTACTGTGAATTTAAAGATGCTTATTTTTATGAGTGTGTAATGTTGTTAAATAACTTATTTTGAATTTGATTTATCAAGAGCTAGGAGAGACAGATGTGTCACTTGATCTACTTGATGCGACAATTATATCTTCAAGCTTTTGGCCTCCAATTCAGGTACATTAAATATTCCAAAAAACTAAAAATAAAAAATTCGAAATTCATTTTCTTAAGTATATTTGATATTTATTGCAGGAAGAAGCTCTGAAAATTCCTTCTTCAGTTGACCAATTATTATCTGATTATGCAAAGAGATTTCATGAGATAAAAAGTCCTCGAAAGCTGGTCTGGAAGAAAAACCTTGGGACAGTAAAGGTTCTGAAAAAAAAGAGCATTATTAATATGTATTAACATTTTAATGAATTATTTGCCGTTTAATTGGACTAGCATTTGTTGTATTTCAGCTGGAACTACAATTTGAAGACCGTAGCATGCAATTCACTGTATCTCCTGTTCATGCTGCTATTGTCATGCAGTTTCAAGAGAAACCAAGGTATCATTATGGTATTTAATTATAATTTTTTCTTTTTTTTTTAACATATTATTATTTGTTATTAAAAACTTTGGTTTACTTAGTTGGAGTGCTAAGAGCCTTGCATCAGAGATTGGATTGCCAATAGATGCTCTCAACAGAAGAATAAGTTTTTGGATTAGCAAGGTATTCATTGCAAATAAACTTCTCTTAATATAATATTCTTTAATGAAACATAACTAATTTTTCTTTTTCTGTGGAATTTTAGGGAATTTTGACTGAGTCAGCAGGGGCAGAACCGAACGACCCGATTTTCACAATAATAGACAGCATGGCTGATTTTAATAAAAATAATATTTCAAATGACAGCTGTCAGTTGATGGAAGAAGAATCAGAGCCGTCTGTTGCTTCTGTTGAGGAGCAATTACGCAAAGAAATGACTGTATTTGAGGTTTGCAAATTTTCTCTTATAATACTCATAAAACCTCAAAATTTTGTATATGCCCCTGCAAAATTTGTGATTTGTGAATAATTTATTTCAGAAATTTATCATGGGGATGCTGATGAATTTTGGCAGTATGACACTGGACAGAATACATAATACTTTGAAGGTATAATACAAAAATATTTCACTCAACTCATGTACTATTAAGATGTCTTTTTCTTATTTAATATAACATATTTTTTTATCATTTGACTGTCAATTGTATGTTTCAGATGTTTTGTACGTCAGACCCGACTTATGATAAGTCACTCCAGCAATTGCAGAGTTTTATGGCTGGTTTAATATCGGATGAGAAAGTAGAAATGAGGGATGGATCTTATTGTTTGAAGAAATAGCAAATCATAGAATATTGTATATGGTATTTAATTATATTAATGCTGGTAGGCTTAATATTATATTTCTTTTTCTGGCATTTTTAGATAATATTTGGTATTGTTAGATTATTAGCCTCAAACTAATGAATGTTTCGTCCAGCAAGAATATTTTTTTTGTAAGATTATTTTTTCTTTTTTTGATAATGTTCTTTTTTTATTCATGAAATATTGTAAGAGCCACATTATGGAACTTGATTCACAGAAATACAACTGAAATTTAAACTTCTTTTGAGAAAGGCATCATTCAAAAGTAGCCAAAAAATTATACAAATTGAAGGCACAACAACATGACCAAATCCCCCAAAGATTATAACTATATAACACAATTGAATGGCAAAATCTCTACTAAATCCAAAACTAAATTAAGTACAATGAAACAATCAATACATTAAATTTAAGAAAAGAAGTAAGAATGATTTTAAAAAGTGTACTATAAGAATGACCCGTGATCCGAATGATCCGTGACCCGAATTGACCTGAACCCGAATGACCCGTCCGATTTGATCCGAAAATAAACTTATTTTTTTATTTTAATATCCAAAAAATCTCGAAATTGATGATTTTATGATGTTTTCTAACATAATTGACCTGATAATACTAATAATCATAATCAAATGATCTGAAATATCAATTCAAATGAATCACGACCTCTAATCTGAGTGATTTTTGACAAGAATTTAATGTTAACCATGCGTCAACTGACCCGAGATCCAAACCCGATCGACCCGAATCTGAATGACCCGAAATCTGAATGACCCGTAACCTGAATGACCCGAAACTCAAACGACCCGAAACCCGAGACCCGTAACCCGAATGACCCATTACCCGAACGACCCACAACCTGAAACCCTAATTGATCTAAAACCGAATTGACTCAATCCGAACCCGACCCGACTCGCTCATTTGCCACCTCTACCGATAGGGGCAGAAGAGATCATCACCGGGCTAACCTCTGAAAAATAAAGGTTCCTCCACTAAAAAGAATTTTCGTTTGGCTTTTAGACAAGTGCAAACTAGTTAACCACATAGACTTTTTTTTTTCTTTTGGGGGGGGGGGAGCCTGAAAAATCATGTGGGGATTGAAAAATCAGTGTATTCTGCACGACCAATTTAGAGGAAACACATCAGCCATATCTTTAGCCATTGCACATTTTGTAGGGCCATTTGGACAAAGCAATTACATCATTGTCGTCCTGAATAACAATCCCATCTCTCTATGGGCTAAAACATTCAAAATGCTACAGGAATCGAAACACACAGGAATGGCCCTTTGAGCAGCTTGCTGTTGGGAAATTTGGAAGGTGGTAAATATTATTATCCTCAAAAATTCAAGATCTTGGATTCTACTTACATTTGATGTGGCAAGGTGTAATTAGAAGGAATGGTGAAATACTATGTTGTGCGAATATTTCAAAAATCTAGCCGTATCGTATTAGATACTGTCAGACATGTCATGTGGCGTATCATAATATTTTATTCCAAAATTATACTGGATACTTCATAGATACTTTTTGTATACGCATCAGATACTTCCAACGTAAGAATATTTATTCTTAAAATATATTATTATATATATATATATATAATCAATAAAATAAGATTAAGATATCTAATTATTTAATTAACTATAACAAACAAATATTATGTATCTAGATATTTCTATAATAATAAGTTTTTAGTATCTCTTACATCAAAGTCTAATATCTAAATATATATAAATTAATTAAATATATAAAATATAATTAATAAATAATAAAATAATATATAAATTGCCATATCTCGTATCTTATATTTTTTAAAATTTGCCGTATTGTCGTATCCGTATCCGTGCATAGGTGAAACATCTCTCACAACTTCAAACTAATCTTTTTGTCGTTTCCGCTTTAGTTTTTCTTTGGGCTTTAGTTGTATGATATCGCCCCTTTTTAGTTTTTAGGTTGTAAATATATTTGCTGAACTTTTATTTCTAACTTAATGAAAAGTCTGAATGTTCGACTGCCGTTTCAAAAAAAAAAAAAAAATCATAATAGCGATAATTTCATATTTGCCATTACAAAAACACAAAATTTCATATTTGCCATTATAAAAATCAAAATATCATATTTGCCATTACAAAAACTTGAAAATATCATATTTGCCATAAGAAAACTTTAAATATCATATTTGCCATTCCAAAATTCAAAGTCTATCAAATTTATCAAAAACTTAAAGTCATTCATCATTTTCTATTAGAACCAATGTTTTAAATTGCGATATAGCGCTGCGTAGCGGATAGTCTTTTTTTGTAGCGGATTGCGGTAGCGGGCGCTATTGCGGCGCTATGACCTGATAGCGGATGTGCAGTATAATTTATAATTTACGTAAAATTTCATAAATATTAATGATAAAAATATGATCATAATAAAATTTTAATACAAAAAAAAAATCCAATACCATAAATATTAAATAAAACGAAATTATTCGGAGTGCCCAGCTTTTGAAATGTCCAGAAGCGCTCACCATATAACTTTAACTGTACACATATATACTTGCACTTGGATATACCTTTTGTGTTTACAAATATATATATTTTTTTTAAATATACCTTTTTGTAATTTTGCTATACCTTTTGTGTTTACAAAAATACTTTTTTGTAATTTCATCATACCTTTTGTAATCGGGCACTGTTGGGTGCTCCAAATACTAGCACTCCATATCTGAACCCTTAAATAAAATAGTATGATTATTTATCATAAAATACCATACAAAGTTCATTGTTCATAATTAAACATTCAAAATAAACACATGAATATTAATTATACGAAATAAGCAAAAAAAAAAAAAAATATAAAAGTAACACTTTTAACGCTATAGCGGCCGCTATAGCCGCTATTTGAACGCTATTTGATTGCTATAGCGGCGCTATAGCGCTCGTAGCGCTCAAAACGCTATTTTAGCTATATTTTCGTTGCGTATTACATTTTATGGTCGAAATCCGCAATTGCGGCGCTATAGCGCCGCTATTTAAAACACTGGTTAGAACTAATGGTCCAATCTTATAATTATCATTTTACCCCTATTTTTTTTTAATGTGATTTAATATGAAAGTAAAACATATTCAAAAGAAGAATCAACTTATTCCAAATCCAATTTATTTTTGGAATAATTATTTCTGAAGATGAACAAAAATAATATATTATCTTTATAGGCAAAATAATGTTGTGAGAAGAGAGTGACAAAACGAGAACGAGAATTTAGGTTGAAAAGAAATGTGTTTTTCTAGTGAAAAAGAAATAAAATGATATTTTGGTCATATTAAATAAAACTTAACGGAAAGTTAACGTTGTTGGGTATATTTGATATTTTTGAAGTTTTAAAACAGTAAATTTGATAAATTTTGTGTATTCTAATGGCAAATATGATATTTTAGGTTTTTGTAATGATAAATATGATATTTTAATTTTTTGCAATGGCAAATATGATATTTCAAAGTTCTTATAATGACAAATATGAAATTTTAAATTTTCAGTGGCAAATATGATATTTATGTTTTTCTAGTGGCAAATATGAAATTATCCCAAAAAAAATCTGGAAATATAAAAAAAAAAACTCTATTTTATCAAATTAAAAAAAAACATTACTCCATTATTCTTCTCTCTATCGTGGAATTATCTAAGAGTCTCGGACCCTTTTGTGCGGCTCCAGAGTCCTAAGGTCACAAGGCTTCTGTACGGGCACAGACAGGTGGGACCCACATGAGAAGCCAAAACCAAAACTAAGTGCCACATGAGAGTCCTAAGGTCCAATTAATCGCTTCTCCGCCAGTTTCACACATTTTCTCTTCCTTTCTTTGTTTTCATCTAAATTTCTCCCTCAAAACTTTTTCAATGGCTATTTCTGAATCAAGATCACATATTATTCAGCTTACCGCACTAGTACTATGCCTCTGTGCGCTTCCCATTTCGATTTCTCTGCCCTTCATCGTTTTACATGGTAATTTCGTAATTTTCGATTCATTTTTTCCTTCTTGCGTGATTTTCCTTTGAGGTGGTTCGGAAATTGATTATATCACTGTATTGTCTGATTTGTATTAGGGATTGGGGATCAGTGCTCGAATAGTGGAATTTCTGAGTTCACACAGCTTCTTAGCAATTGGTCTGGCTCAGATGGATACTGCTTGTGAGTTTATTTTTTACTTTTCTTTTTTAGTTAATTTTGTCTTTTCGAGCTTAAAGATTCTAGTTTTTCTATAAAAGGTAGCTTTTTCGAGATTTCTGATAAAATAATTATGAGAAGAAGGCATTTCCAGATTTTGTTGTAATGTTAGTAATTACAAAGTATAAATGCCAAGTTTTAGTACCTCATAAGATATCCCAGCATATAATTTTCATCTATTTTATATTATTGTTTTGTCATTACATTTTTTATTGTAGAAATAGAGTTATGAGGTAAACTTAAAATTGGTACTTTTTGTTCTACTGGTATGTAACTTTTTATTGTACATGCAAATAAGATAATAAATAATATCAGTACATAGAAATGGTATGTTTGGTTCAAGAAAAAAATTACAAAATCTTTTTATTTTTAAATTGCGCATGAAAAATTCATTTTTCTTGATACTTTCTCTCTCCTTTATGTTGCAACAATTGAATGCAGTAATTTTAACCGTTTGGAATTCCATAAAGAAAAAATATAATTGTTGACATTTAATAATCTTATTTTGCAGAGAAATTGGAGATGGAATGTGGGACTCTTGGGTCCTACCCCTTCAAGATCAGGTTTATTTCATATTTCATATTTCTAATTTTTGATTTACTAAATTTCTTTATTTTACATACATTGTTATTTCCCCTTACATTTCTAGTCTAGAGAGCTTAACTGTAGTTTCTAAAAAAATTAACTTAAATGCAACTTTTTGAACTTTGTAATTAACTTAAATGCAACTTTTACAAGCATATTTGTGAATATGAAGTTTTCTACGGAAAATATGTAAATTATAAAGTTCTTTATATCTTTATATGGGAATTCTTAGTTTATTCAAGCTTATTTTATCTTTACATGGCGATTCATATATTTGTCTTGTGTTCATTTTTTTCAGGCTAGCGCTGTTTGTGAGCAGGTAATACAATTCATGAACTTTTTATTTTTACTACTCAAAACATATTTTTATGTTAAAAAAATGATTGCAATTTTTTTTGTCTTTTTCATTTTTTAGGTTCAAAAAATGGGTGGATTAAGTGAAGGTTACAATATCGTTGGCCTTTCGCAGGTACTTTAATTATTCTTAAATCTTAATGTATATTTTAACAAATTATTCTAGATTTGCTTCATACCTATAAAATTACCTGTAATTAGTAATCTATCTATTTTATTTCCATTTTATAAAAAAATTAATTATTTTCTAAATAATATTAATAGGGGAATCTGATTGGTCGAGCAGTAATAGAATATTGTGAAGATGGACCACCTGTAAGTTTATTTTATAAACTTTTCACGGGTATAAAAGCTTAAATTACTTTCCAGTTTTGCAAGGTCGTTTAATTTTTGCATCATATATTTGAGATATACTAAGTTGATTAAATTATTGACTATTGAGAGGTTTAAAACAGGTTAAGAATTTCATCTCGCTTGGTGGTCCTCATGCTGGTACTGCTTCTGTACCACTTTGTGGTGTAAGTCTCTCTCTATAAAAAATTAATAAAATAATAAAAAATAAATTGTACTCATACAGGTGATATGAACTGTTTTCTTGAAGTAAAGAATGAAGTTGTTCCTCTTATGAAATTTATGATTTTGAAATATTGTTTATAAGCTTTTGATTTTTATGATTATGTGATTCTAATTTCTCTGTTGGCAGACTGGAATAATATGCTTGCTGGTTGATGCCCTCATCAAATTGGAGATTTATTCAGATTATGTACAGGTCAATACACTCAAATTTGAATATTTTTTTATGTTTATATAATTTCATTTTGAGAAAAAGATGGATATAAATAAGCTTCAATTTGACCAACTTATCCATCATCTGTAATTTACCATCAATTATGTGAATGTATGTGAACGAACAAACAAACAACAAAGTAAATAAATAAACAAAAATTAACAAGATAGGTATGAATAATCAATTGATTCAGCACTGGTACTGAAATTTGTGCTGTAATATGGTATTTTTTGAATATTTTAAATCTTTAACTACTTTTTTTCTATCAAAAAATAACAGGGACATCTTGCACCAGCTGGTTATCTCAAGATCCCTAATGTGAGCTCTCTTTTCTTTAAAAGCAAAAAATAATAATAATAATAATAATAATAATAATAATAATAATAATAATAATAATAATAATAATAATAATAATAATAATAATAATAATAATAATAATAATAATAATAATAATAATAATAATAATAATAATAATAATAATAATAATAATAATAATAATAATAATAATAATAATAATAATAATAATAATAATAATAATAATAATAATAATAATAATAATAATAATAATAATAATAATAATAATAATAATAATAATAATAATAATAATAATAATAATAATAATAATAATAATAATAATAATAATAATAATAATAATAATAATAATAATAATAATAATAATAATAATAATAATAATAATAATAATAATAATAATAATAATAATAATAATAATAATAATAATAATAATAATAATAATAATAATAATAATAATAATAATAATAATAATAATAATAATAATAATAATAATAATAATAATAATAATAATAATAATAATAATAATAATAATAATAATAATAATAATAATAATAATAATAATAATAATAATAATAATAATAATAATAATAATAATAATAATAATAATAATAATAATAATAATAATAATAATAATAATAATAATAATAATAATAATAATAATAATAATAATAATAATAATAATAATAATAATAATAATAATAATAATAATAATAATAATAATAATAATAATAATAATAATAATAATAATAATAATAATAATAATAATAATAATAATAATAATAATAATAATAATAATAATAATAATAATAATAATAATAATAATAATAATAATAATAATAATAATAATAATAATAATAATAATAATAATAATAATAATAATAATAATAATAATAATAATAATAATAATAATAATAATAATAATAATAATAATAATAATTCATTTTTCTCAAAAACTTATTTTCCCTTGATTCAGTATACAATGTCATATTGACGATATATTGTTATATTTTGATATTTACAATTTGGTACAATTCAAGTTTTTCCTTGTATAACTACAATTATTCGGATTGCCATTCAAGTTTTCCAAGATAAAAATTGTTTTTTTCTTATGTGATTATATGACAGAATGCCCTTATATTCTTTTTTCTTATTTTTATTTAATAATTCATTAACCGTGAGACTGACAAGCAAAATATAATTTACAGGAAATTGATGAATATTTAAAAGGTTGCAAGTTTCTTCCAAAGCTTAATAATGAAAAATCCTCTGAAAGAAATTCTACTTACAAGGAAAGATTTAGCAGCTTGGAGAATTTGGTACTAATCATGGTTAGTTTCTACAAATTTACTTTATTTAAATATGTATGCATATGTATTTCTTTCTATGAACTTTAGATTAGGTTTCACATTTATATGAACTGATTAGGAAGTGCTATAGTTTAGTTTATGCAAAAAGTTCGAGGCAATTTATTAATTCTTTAATGACTCAACTTTGTTTTTTTAAGTTTTAACAGTGCTAGGATTAGATTCTTAAGTTTGAAACATTAAAAATGCTTAGTTTTTTTGCCAAGTACATTAAAATACTGGGTGTCATTTGTATATATATATATATATATATATATATATATATATATATATATATATATAATTGATAAAGTTTTACCAATGGTTCCAATTTTGGAAACCCAATTATGCATCTAAGGCCAAAAAACCATCTTGTGCAACTGCATCTATGTATTCCATTTTTTTTTCTAAATTAACCCTAAATAGTTCAGATTCTTTGTATCTGCCAATTAACTTCCATTCTGCTATTAAGCCTTAATACAGTCCAGTTTGGCTCAAATAATCGCCAATTGTGAATTAAAGAACAAAGTAAGCCAATACAAAAGAAAAACATTACCAATAAATTTCCATTCTGTAAAGCGGTACAGATTGCATACAGGCTTGGTACTTACTAGAAGTAATGCAGTCCTTCATTAAGCATTCTTTTCTTTTTTCAAAAGAGACTAATCTTTCTTTTTGTCTTTTGTTCTAAAATTTTTCTTGGTAAAGTTTGAGAATGATTTAATTTTAATACCGAAAGAAACAGCATGGTTTGGTTATTACCCTGATGGAAGCTTCAATCAAATTTTATCTCCAAATGAGGTACTTAATTCATTTCTTTATTATTCGTATTTTTTTGATGTTTAGAAATTTTCTCCATCTTGTATTTCATTAGTAATGCAAAATATTTACCATTATAATTAATTCAGAAAAATTAGGTTATGTTCTTACATTATGCAATTGGTCCATGTAAAATCAAGATATTCATATCATTGAATTAAAAAAGCAATACAATTAGTAGTAATAAATATAATGACAACTTGTTTAAATAATAATAATAATAATAATTTTTATGCTGGACAGACGACCCTGTATACAGAAGATTGGATCGGATTGAAAAATCTGGATGAAGCCGGTAAGGTAAAATACGTGTCGGTTAAAGGAGGTCATCTCAGAATCTCAAAAAGCGATATGAAAACATATATTGTACCTTATTTAAAAGAAGATTCAGATGAACCAATTAAACCACCTTTGTCGATTGCTGATGAATTTGGATTAATAGACGACATAATTAATATCCAATGAGATATCTAGATTTGTTAATGTGTATGTTATTATTGGTTAGCTTAGAGGATCATACATCAAGCTATTTGGACTTATTTTGAATGCTTTAAGTTGTATGATCTTTTGAATATAATACGTTATTCCACATTATCGTAAGCATATTAAATTGAATTATGATTATATATTTATATTATCTTTTTGTTTTTATTTTTTATTTTTGTAGAGGTTTGGCTTTGTTATGAAATTAACATTATTTTTGTAGTTCATGAAATACTAAATAAAGAGCTTCGGAAACAAATTCCCGAAAGGAATTGTTCTAAATGATAACAGGCTTGCAATAAGTGCTTTTAAAACAAATTCACATTAGCATTTTTCTACTTTTTTATGTTGGGCCAAGTTTATATATATTTACTGGCCCGTTATTATCTCTTATATTCTTAATCCTTGATTTTTGACATCTTCTGTATTTGGGCTGATAGTATAAGTTACACAAAAATGAATTAATTCGGTCAGCCCAATATTCCAAAGCAATTTCTTTCCTGGCTTTCTTGCAACTGTCCAATTAATTTCCAATATTTTTGCTACTCGCCACCTCGTCCATCTCAGACTCTCACACTGAATGAAGACTAAAGCGAGGTTAAGAATGGCGATTGATATGTGAGTTATATTGCGTGAATAGTTCAAAAACTGAGAAGTATCCTGAGATTATGGATATCCGATACGGATATGGCTACGATACAGCTCCGATACATATCGGATACGTCACGTGATGTATCCGATTATTTTAATAATAAAAAATTTCGGATACTTTCATGATACGACATGATACGGCTGGAATACTTCTGGGATACGACTGAGATATTTCCGTCAGGTTACTTCTGGGATATTTTTACTATACATTTTGCTCAATTATACTTTTTTTAATCATTTTTTCCATAAATTAAATTTTAATCCACATTCGAACTAATAAAAGACTTATTTGCATTTTATAAGTTACATTCCTTTTTTTTTATCTAAAACTAACATTATTACAAAATAAAAAAATCAATTCCCGATGAAGTCAGAAATAATTGACTTTCCTTAAATCAAATCTTGAATTTTAGGAAAATTAAGTATCGAGTATGTGTTTAATTTCATTCACACATAATTTGAAAAGCTGATTATTTTATTAATTCATTATTTTTTTATTATTTTATATAAATATAATTAAAAAATAGATGTATATAGTCGTATCCGTATCCTAAATTTTTTGGGATTTGCTGTAAACCCATACTCATATCCGTATCCGTGCAACATAGTATGTGAGTGACGAGGAGAAGGTATTGAGGCAAAATATACGACATCTTCAGAGTTCAGAGTGAGAGAGAATGAGAAATAATGAGAGAATGAGAAATAATGAGAGCGAGAATGATGTGTTGTGTTGTAAATTTGGAGCCCTCTATGTCCTTATATAGACGTGAAGAGTTGGAGCCCTCTATGTCCTTATATAGAGGTGAAGAGTCATGTCTCTTCATACTAAAAATTGTGTATGACATCACTCATCATTATCCATATGCCATCATTTAGACTCTTCTAGATTACATGATCTTTTGTGCTCATAGTCTTTATATACATATATATTACATCTTATCATATAAGATGACAATATATTTTGTGACATTCTTATGAAACTCATCATATAAGTCGCTAGGATTTTCTGCTCCCGTTTCAGTTTGTTCTTTGTGTGTGACCCTGTAGGTTCACTTAATGTTGGCAATAGACTTGACAGTCTATAAATCATGAGCGGACTCTAGAAAGCATCATGACTACCCAATTTAAGTGAATATCGGTGATCCGATTTACCTAATCAACAATCACGTATTTAGTCCCTTTGTCGCGCGATATCTATATCGATCATAAGACATGTAATATGCCATCCTTATATTAATCGATTAATATTTCTTGATCCCAAATTAAACTGAACAAGAACAAATGGCATTAATAACTCTTATTAATTCATTTGAGTATGGCCATACATTTCTTCAGTTCAATTCTCTCTCATTTATGAGAGGAACAAATCCCGTCTTGATTGCACTCATCCCTCTACATGATTCATTATATACCTAATCATAACCGTTATGACCACCCGGTTAAAGGCAGTGTTAGATTATATTAAAGTATAAAATTACTTACAAGAATCGCTAATGACGTAAAACATGTAGCATTCTTATGGCGGGTCAGTCCAGTATATGGTCTCTAACATTTACCTATGCTAATGACTTGATAAGTATTTATCCATGATCGGTAAAACATAATCATTAGTCAACTAATATACTAGTGTATATTTATAGCTTGTATATAAATATATATTTATATGTATCTGCAAGTATATTTGTCTCCACAAATATCCTATAAATGACCAGGGACGATTTAGAATAGTATTCATAACACTTTATAGTTTTACTATCAAAGTCACGCACTTTGATGACATAAAGCTGAATTGCATATTCAAGGTCTTTTTTAATTATATTGAAATAATCTATACGCACATATTATATGAAATATCTTAGAATAAATATTATGTTTGTTATTACAATCCATCATCTAGGTCACAAATACCTTGACCTAGGGCTTAACACCATCAATATATCCCTGAACAATTCCGTCCATCAGTCATACCAATATAGGATCAAAGCGATTTTCGTCACTTTTAGTATAACTCAACCTTTAGTGGTCACAAACATCGATACAACTAAATGACATAAATCACGATATGGATGTGTAGCATGGAAATGTCATGCAATGTAATCTTAACATGCCTATTTTCAAATCACGTCATTGTTGACCTCTAATTTTCTTATCACTGGATATCGACACCTTCGCTTGGAGTGCTTCCCCCAACTTCTCTTGCTTCTTTTTCTTTTTTCCCGCCTTGTGAGCTTCTAATGAGCCCGTCAACTCATCTACCGTCACTTTGTCCAAATTTTTTGACTCCTCAATCATGCACACAATATTTTTGAAATTCGTTGATCAAAGACCGAAGAATTTGCTCCACAATTCGCCTGTCCCTTAGAGTCTCAGCAATCCTCTTGATTTGATTGGCAACGGTAAAGACTCTCGGAACATAGTCAAGAAATTCCCTTCGACTCTTTCATCTTTATCGCCTCGAGTTCTCCTTGAAGCGTTTGTAGGCGAACTTACTTCACTCGCTCGGTTCCTTTGTAAGCCGTTTGGAAAATTTCTCATGCCTCATTTGAATTTTGTTCATCGGTGAGTTTTTCAAAAGCAGATTTATCGACTGCTTAGTAGAGGTAGTAGAAAGTCTTCTTATCCTTCTTGTATCTTTCGTTCAATGACTTCAATGCTACTACTTTCGTTGGAGTTGGATCCGGTTCGTCATAACCGGTTTTCACTATCTCCCATAGATCCTCAATCCGAGAAGCGTCTTCAATTGGATACTCCAATTCTCGTAGTTTGTCCTTGTAAGACGAAGGAATCTCTATTGTCCGGTCGTTGTATTCACCATAACTCTGGTACCACTTTGATAAACAAAAGGCAATAATAGTATTTAAAAATAACGACTCTCTAAATTTTTTATATTGAAATATTTCTCTTACAATTTCTCTCTTCTATATTTTTTGACACTACAACATAACCATGTTTATATAGCATATATGGCGATTTTTTATTTTCTCTAATACATTAAACCTAGACATTCCCTATCTACCCATTAAATATTATTAACTCCCATCAATACCTACTAACTCTATTATGCCCTCTAATTCTAACCCCCACTAATGACCATACAAATTATTATATTTAAAATAACATTAAATAATAAATATAATATTAAGTTTAATATTTCAGCATAGTTCAAGTGAGAGATTGTTGGATCATTAATCCAACATTGGACTTGTATGCAAAATAATTATGTATATTGTATTAATGCCATATATGATTAAAATGAAGTGATCACTATAGTTAATAATTCATGTTCTATTTCTATTAATATTTAAACATTTTAATCACTTCATTATTATTATTATTATAATAATAATAATAATAATAATAATAATAATAATAATATTAATAATAATAATAATAATTATTATTATTGTTATTATTATTATTATCATTATCATCATCATCATCATCATCATCATCATCAATCATGATCAATCATCATCATCATTATTATTATTTTGTTTTTAAAGATGAGCTCGCATTTGGGATTTTGAGACAATCAGGTGGTGTCTGATGTCCCTACTATTTTTTCATAGGAAAAAATGGTCAATTAAAGATTTAAATTCCAAGATACCAGATTACGTAAAAAATTCAGTACAGTGCTGAATTAATTGGTTATTTCATACCTTTCTTGTTATTTTTTAATTTTTATTTATTTACTTATTTATTTCTTTTTTTTATTTTTTATTTTTTTGAACTTACAGGGAAGGCTCATACGTCCCCCACCTATTTTCAAAGAAATTTGTTTTGCCGAGTTTCGAACCCACAACCTTTCAATTGATGAGGTGGTAATTTGCCACTTTACTAGAGGCGGTTTGACTTATTTATTTATCTCTTTGCTTGCTGACAATTACGCAATTAACGAATTTATAGGATGGATAAGTTTGGTCAAATTGAAGCCTTGGTAACTTACATTTTTCTCAAAATGAAATTACATAAACAGAAAAATGTTTTTTGTATTAGTCTATTAGATTTTAAGGGATGTAGTAGTTTAATAGTTTGTAATGGGAAATGTGCAAATCCGACGCACTATAGATATACTATTTTTTTTTCATTTTATATATTATTTTTTCATTTAATATATTATTAATTCTTTGTGTATTTTTTATTTTTTCACTTTATTTTTTTTTTATAGAAAGGGATCATAAGTCTCACATCTATTTTCAAAGAAACTTGGCTTTACCAAGGTTTGAACCCACAACTTTTGAGTTGGTGAGGTGATGCCTTATCACTCCTACTATAGGAGCTTTGGAATTTTATATATTGTTTTCTCGTTATATATATTGTTTCCTCATTTTTTATATACTGTTATGCTTATATTGTTATTACAAACTAAATTACATATACTATTATGTATATATTTGTATTAGAAAATGAATTATATATACTATTATTGGGAACGTCGTGAACAGTTGTGTTATAGAGGTCGTACTCTATCAGGTCCCTTTGTAATATATATTATTTAGCTCTTCTACTATGCCGAATTGTTTTTTAACTTTTTATGATTGATTAAATTTGAGCCATTCAATGTGTGAAGGGTATTTTAGGTACTATCAAATTAATTATACAATTAGTTAAACGGATCCTGATTCCTTCTTTTGTTATTCCGTATATGTTTCATCTCATCCCCATTCCATTATCTGCATTTCCTCTCCGTTTCGTTATTTCATTCTCTCATATATCCTTTTCTTATTAGCCTTTGTAGATCATGTTTATTTCCCTCTCACGAACGATCTTACAGATTCTTCTTCTCCACCTCATTGTATAAATTTGTAATATTTATACTTAAATTCACTTTAATGTAATATTATGCGCTGAAAACATTTTCATGTTGAAAATAATACATTCTCATATAAATGGTATATTGATATACAAAATGTGATCTTGAAATAGACGCAAAAATTATGTATTAGCAGTTAGAAACAAACATTAACTCAAAAATATATGTGATGTCACAAGAAAATATTAAACTTCCAAAAAATAAATATTCATGCTTAAATTAAAAAATAATTTCTCAATATCCCAAATTATATTAAGTAACCACGAAATACTAAACAAATGAATAATGAAATTATACACAATGGTGTATTGATATTGGCACGAAAATGACATATTGTCAAGTTCTAAAATGATATGTTCGCACTAAAAATATTATATTGATGATGAAAATGATATATTAGAACTAAAAATAATGTATTAACACATAAAATGATATATTAACACCAATATGTGCACAACAATTGTATATTGACATTTAAATATCTATATTAACACTAAATAATAGAATAGTAGAACTCAAAAAGGTAAATAATCCTATAATCCTATTTAGACAACTACATAATTCTGACTTCAGATATATAAAACCTTAGTTGTGCTCACTAATTTCCTACTTTAGCCATAAATAACCTTAAATTACAGAAATCAGCACTAATTAACACTCCATTAACCTTATTCATGCCCAATTAAGGTGTAATTATCAGTTCCTATCATGACAGAAACCCTATATTGAAAATCGCGACTTCAAGAGAAGAGATAGCCGGCCAGAGGGAAAATCAGGGACAATTGGCAAGGGAAAATTGAAACTCGATAAGGATCATGCCAGCATGCTAAGAAAATTGACGGGAATAATATTCCTGAGAGGGAAAGAGAGAGAACAGCGGAGAATAAAATTATGCAAGAAACCACCCATAACCTGGACAAACGAGTTTCCTCGTCCGTCGCATGAAGGGAGGAAGAGAGTTAGCGAGTGAAATAGAGAGATCAGAGAGCAACTGGAGGAAGACGAAGGCTTATTGGAAAAGAAATTTGACAAATTATAATTTTGCCATTTTCATTAGTTTTCGTAACCAACTAAAATGACAATTACTTAATGGCTCATGACAATCATGATCATTGGATTAAGAAAATCATTCTTAATATGCACCGTGTAGTTTTGAGTCGGGCAATATATAAAAATCCTAGCATTACTAATATAATAGTTTATAATGGATGTAGCTCTTTGTAATGTAGTTTAGTATTTTCTAATGTGTTTTGAGTTTTGTATTGCTACTAAAGATGGAAATAAGATCATCCAATCCAAAATACAACAAAATCATTCGAATCAAAGTTAAACATAAATGAAATTATCAAAGCGTGTAACCCTACCTTAACATAAATACCTCAACACAAACCCCAAAAGAAACCCAAACATGATATTAACAATAAACGCATAATCCACAAACACATCAAACCCAAATGAGTAGCCCGCCGCCCGCGTTTTGGCGGCCTATCATGTTGCCCTCCTTGCTGCGTCTGAACCTGGGTAACTTTCTTCTACTCCTGCTTCTTTTTCTTCTACTTCTTGTGGTAGGTTGTCGAGCAAATCAAATACGGAATGGCCAGGAAATTCACCGAGATCATTCATGCTATCCTTGCATCTAATCATGATTTTTTGACCAAGATTTTTAACATTTTGGTAATCGCCTCTTACCGCTTCTTCAACCAATCTGGCCGCATATTTAGCCATTTTCAAAATTTTCGCTCCCTACAAAAAAGATCAATTTTAAATTAGAAAATTAAAATATAGATATTTGTGTCAATTCGAATATTTAACATTTTCAATAACGCTTTCCGTCTGGCTGGTGCCATAGGCCAGTATTCTGTATTTCTTTCAACATGCATGATATCCGTTTGCAAAAACTATGAGGTGACATGTGAATACCATCGCATATATGAAGGAATTATATCCTAGGCCAAAGTGTTGGACTAGAGATTAGATTATGAAAAACATATTTATTCAGTTTATATATGAATGAGTGTTTGGATGACTAATATATTTACGTATATTAGATCGACCATGAATGACATTCTAAACCGTCCCTAGTGATATGTGGGATGTTTATAGAGATAAACATACTTCAAGTAAGAAGCTACATATCCACACTAGTATATTCGCAGACTGGATGATCATGTTCTGCTGATCATCGACATAGGGATGTCAAGTCTGGAATATAGGCATGTGTTAGAGAATACATACTCGACTGACCACACTATGAGAATATGCATGGTATATGTCATTAGTGATTCTCATATGAATAGTGTGCTTGTTCCTACTGATGGTGTTATGCCCTAGGCCAAAATGTTTGTGACCAAGATGATGGATTGTAATAACAAACATAATATTTATTCTAAAATATTTCATATAATATGTGCGTATAGCTTATTTTAATATAATTAAAATAGACCATGAATATGCAATTCAGCTTTATGTCATCAAAGTGCGTGACTTTGATAGTAAAACTATAAAGTGTTATGAATGCTATTCTAAATCGTCCCTGGTCATTTATAGGATATTTGTGGAGACAAATATACTTGCGGATACATATAAATATATATTTATATACAAGCTATAAATGTACACCAGTATATTAGTTGACTGAGTAATTTTATGAGATTATGTTTTACTTATCATGGATAAATAGTTATCAAGTCATTAACATAGGTATATGTTAGAGACCATATATTGGACTGACCCGCCATAAGAATGCTACATGTTTTACGTCATTAGCGATTCTTGTAACATAAAGTATTTATAGTCCTTTGGCCTGAGATTGTCTCGGTTCCCAACATGAGTAATTTTATACTTTAATATAATCTAACACTGCCTTTAACCGGGTGGTCATAACAGTTATGATTAGGTATACAATGAATCATGTAGAGGGATGAGTGCAATCAAGACGGGATTTGTTCCTCTCATAAATGAGAGAGATATCTTTAGGCCTCTTGATAAATTGAACTGAATAAATGTATGGCCATACTCAAATGAATTAATAAGAGTTATTAATGTCATTTGTTCTTGTTCAGTTTAATTCGGGATCAAGAAATATGAATCGATTAATATAAGGATGCCGTCTTACATGCCTTATGATCGATATAGATATCGCGTGACAAAGGGACTAAATACGTGATTGTTGATTAGGTAAATCGGATCACCGATATTCACTTAAATTGGGTAGTCATGATGGCTTGCTAGAGTCCGCTCATGATTTATAGACTATCAAGTCTATTGACAACATTAAGTGAACCTACAGGGTCACACACAAATAACAAACTGAAATGGGCGCAGAAAATCCTAGCGACTTATATGATGAGTTGCATAAGAATGTCACAAAATATATTGTCATCTTATGTGATAAGATGTGATATATATATATATAAAGACTATGAGCACAAAAGATCATGTAATCTAGAAGAGTCTAGATGATGGCATATGGATAATGACGAGTGATGTCATACACATCTTTTAGTGTGAGGAGACATGACTCTTCACCTCTATATAAGGATATAGAGGGCTCCAAATTCAAAAGACCAAACCATTCTTTCTCTCATTATTTCTCATTCTCTTTTGTGAGACAAAAGAGAGAAAAATATCCTTTCTCATTTGTGTGACAAAATTACGAAAGGGTGCTTTCCATTTTGTATAACTACGAAAGAGTGCCTTCTTTTGTATGACAAAATGAAAGGGTGCGATTATACGAGAGGAATTATATACATCTTTTGTGAGATAAAATAAGAAGAGTTTTCTTATGCAAGAGGAGAACAAGTTACTAGCATATATATTGTTCTTCTTCCCGTTTTAAGAAGTTTGTTCGTGTGGACACCGGTAGAGGCGTTCGTACTTTCGGCGCTTGTGATCTATTTGGCCTAAGAAGATGATAATGGGTTGTTGAGAATTTCGGTGGAGGCCAATTGTATGTGCGGTAGATGATTTCCGCACGATCCGACCTAGACGGCCTAGACGGACGGAAAATCGGTTAGGATGGTAACCGGTTTAGAGGCGCATGGATAACACGCATGGTTTGAGCATCACGGATTAAGCGTAATCCGAAAGGTATCTTTAAGATTTATTTCTTTGATTTAATCGATACGCACGGATCCTCGGATTGGTTTTGGACGAAATTTTTGTTTTTCCGCTGCGTTATGCACGTCTGAAACCCAACAGTGGTATCAGAGCGACGTGCATGTTTCGGTTAAATTGAGTCGGTATATATGTGATATATACTATTTAGATACTATTTATAATTATAAGGCTTGCATATAGAGTATTCAAGTGTTGAATATTCTTAATAGAAAAGATGCGAATAATGGATATGATCCAAGAGTTGCATCCAAAGAATGCGACCAAAGGATATGACCAAAGAATGTGATCCAAAAGTTATGTCTAAGAGATGTGATCAAAAGATGCGATGAATAGATGTGATCCAGAAGTTGTGTCCAAAAGATGCCACAAAGGAATACGATCCAAAGGTTGCGTCCAAGTGTTGCATCCAAGAGTTGCGACCAAGAAATATGATGCAAAGGTCACGACCAAGGATTGCGTCTAAAAGGTGCGACCAAGGAAAGCGATCCAAAAGTTGAGTCCAAGAGTTGCGACCAAAATGTGCGACTAACGGGTGTGACCAAGGGATGCGATTCAAATGTCACATCCAAAAGATGCAACGAAAGGTTGCGACCAATGGATGCGACCAAAGGGTGCGACCAAAAGGTGCGACTAACGGGTGTGACCAAGGGATGCGATTCAAAAGGTCACATCCAAAAGACACGATGAAAGGTTGCGACCAATGGATGCGACCAAAGGGTGCGACCAAAAGGTGCGATTAACGGGTGCGACTAAGGGATGCGATTCAAATGTCACATCCAAAAGACGCGACGAAAGGTTGCGACCAATGGATGTGACCAAAGGATGCGACCAAAGGATGCGACCAAAAGGTGCGACAAACGGGTGTGACCAAGGGATGCGATTCAAATGTCACATCCAAAAGACGCGACGAAAGGTTGCGACCAAAAGGTGCGACCAAAGGGTGTGACCAAAGGATGCGATTCAAATGTCACATCCAAAAGACGCAACGAAAGGTTGCGACCAACAGGTGCGACCAAAGGGTGCGACTAAAGGGTGTGACCAACGGATCCAATTCAAATGTCACGTCCATAAGGTTGTGACGAATGGGTGCGACCAAAGGGTGTGACCAAAGTGTGTGACTAAAGGGTGTGACCAATGGATATGATCCAAATATCACGTCCAATAGGTTGTGACTAACGGTTGCGACAAAAGGTGCGACCAATGGGTGAAATCGACATGCGCAACTAAGAGGTACGACCGAAAAGGTGCAATCACAAGAGTTGCGACCTTTTGAATAGTTGTGTCTTCATGAAAGGGTGCATACCATGAATTGCCTTTTTGAAATGGTGAATGTGATGCATTATTTCATGAAAAGTTGCATGTGATGTATTGAATTCATGAAAAGATGCATATGATGTATTAATGTGTAGAAAAATGTGTGTTGACAAAGTTGACCAGGTGTTGACCATGTTGATCATGTTGACGGTTATTGTTGACCATCGTGTTGATTTGTGGACTATGTTGATTGTTGATTGTATTGACTGTTAATTGTTGACAGTTGACTACACTAATTTACCCCTTGACTGTTGACCATTAAATTGGTCAAAAGTTGATCATGACCTAGTCAAAATATTGACCATTGACTGTTAACCTTGTCAAATGTTGATCGTTGACCGAGTCAAATGTTGACCAAATCAAACATTGAGTTTTGATCTGCCAAATATTGACAATGATGACCGCGCCCCGAATTCGCATTCGTAAGCCTTATATATATATATATATATTTTATTAATGGGTAAATAATCGAAACATAATATGATTATGTTTATATTTGATATATTTGTTGATATGTGTTGATATAATAAGAGAGTTCATTAGGCATAACACATACATCATTGAGATGAAGAAGTTCATCTTCCATCATGGTTACATCATTAAGATGACAAGTTTATTTTAAACCACACATCATGGCAATGAAAGAGTTCATCGATTTCTATACATGGAGATAAGATTTTCATATACAATCTGAAAAATTTCTTGGAGATGAAATATAGATTAGGAAATCTTTATGTTAGTTCATAAAGATCAAGACCATGATATATCATCGTTATTATCTTTATTCTATTGGTACATGTGATGTTCTTTGAAGATTGCATAATAACATATAATAATAAATTCAAAATCCCTCTAAATAATATTAAGTCATGAAATGCCTTCCATAAGTCTAAATCTCTCGATACTCTGATCGACCCTGCATAGGTCATGCCAAAGCTGGGTATGTAGGGACAATCTTAGGAGGAGAGAATGCGGGAAATGGGAGCCAACATAGGTCATGCCAAAGCTGAGTGTGTTGGGTACTATTTTGCCGATGATTAGACATGGTTTGATTTAACTGGGCTATCAAGTCGGACTTGGGCTCGGGGCATACGATAGGATATATACGTCGGGCATATGATGCTTATCCTATGTTGTTCAAGAGTTGTATGAGATACAATTGGAATTATTCCTACCTAAATAAGTTAAGTTCTGGGCGATGAGCCAAAGCTCACTTAGGACTTAATTGAAATATGGATCTTGTCTCACTATGAAACTTCATGGATTGAAAGTTTCCGAATCAATGCGATTGAGGGTTATTGATTTGATTAAAAATAGTGGGAGCCATTATATGAAAAATTTAAAGAATAATAGTCTTTGCATATTATTCAAATCGAATAGTATATCTATTTATGTCGCACAATAGATCCTTGAGAAGGACAAATACTATAAGATGCTTATAATCGTTAAAATGAACATGGACAAGTGTTGTCAATAATGTTCTTGTGCTTAAAAGGAACATAAAAAGTACTCCCAAAGATAAGGGCAAGATGTTGCCGAGGCTTCGGCCTTAGGTAAGGAATTAGTATCTTTTGCAGTGAATCAGTTCATTGAAAGAAACCATAATTTCTCAAGAAGATATGAAAAAAGGAATGAAAGGATAGTGTGACTACCGCTTCAAGTATTTTTGTTATAGAAATTAACTTGTCTATTTCACATCATGTGTATTAGATACACGATGTGAATCACACATTTGTGAAAATGTGCTGACAAAGTTGTAGACTATTGAGTAAATATGATGTTAACATATGAGTGGCAAATGTTGCAAAAGTTGTTGCATTTTCTCATGTAACTCATTTATTTACATTGTCTTTTTGGACTTATCGCCGACATAAATAATTGTTATTTAATGTCGACAATAAATTTTGTATTATCTATAGTTCGAGTTTATCTATGAATGGTTATTAATTTATTATTGAGAATAATAATTTCACCATTCACAAATGTCAATTTTCTTTGCAAATGTTCCAATAGAAACATTACCTTTTGTGTTATATCGAACAAGATAATTATAAGTCTATCTATAACATTAATATTAGGAATTTAAATCTAGCATTGTCGCTTGGTCTACTTAAATAACATGAACATTTATTAAATCCATTAAGATGGATTTTCAAATTCATTTGATTTTGAATCATTTGAGACATATGTAACTTATTTATTAGACAAGATGACATAAACGTCTTTCACAAAGTAAGGTGAAAGCAAGTTACTTATTGGCTCTCATACATAGTAATGTATGTTCATCATTGAGTGAAGGTGCTAGAGAAAACTACTTCATCACTTTATTGAACCAATAAATTTGAATATTTTGAAAAGTTCAAAAGTTACAAATAATGAAGTAGAGAATAAAACTTGTCTTCGAAAAATCAAATTTCTTTGATGAAATCGAGGAGTCGAGAACCAAGTGTTTGATCATCATGATAACTATATCGAACTTTATTAGATATAGTTCGATTATGATGAGTCAAATATATCTTCTATTTCTTTCGGGGTTATGCTCTTATTGCGTCCATACTGAATATAATTCCATCTAAATCAGTTGTAAAAGACTCCATATGCGATATGGACTGGTAGGTGTATCAGATTATCTTTTATCAAGATTTGAGGATATGATACTTAATTGAAGCATCAGGCATCTAATCGGATTAGTGCTTATTGTGGAATATCCTAAGAAAAATAAAGGATATTACTTCTATAATTAATATGAGAACAAAGTGTTTGTTACTCGAAAATTATATCACTTTGGAAGAAGTGTTTCCAAAAGAATTAGTGGGAGTAAATTTGAAGAGTTCAAATTCCACATACTGACAGTAATGCTCGGATGGAAATTAATTCAGATTTCAACTAGTGATTGAGTCTGCAATTAATCAACTAGACTCTCAAGATGTTGAAGAGTCTGAGTATATAACATAAGTGTATTCATGTAGATCTATTAGAATTTACCGCAGGCCCGAAGAATATAGATTTTTCGTGTCTAATGATAAAAATTTCGTACTCATAGATGATGAGTCAAGGCTCTAATGGTTAGAGACTTTGAAAGTTGAGATGTAATCCATGTCAGACAATCGAGTTTTGAATTTGATTGATCCATCATATGGGAATACGGTTTTAAAAGAAAGACCGACTTGGATAATGTGCAAACATATAATGCATGATTTGTGGTTAAGTTAAACTCATATTATAGACTATTATAATATTTTTCCAAGTCAGCATGCTTATGTATTTCAGAATTTTTTTGGACATATATTCATAGTATGACTATAAAAGATGCCAAGTGGATGTCAAGACGTTGTTTCTTAATAGAAACATATGAAAGTATGTATATGATACAACTTGAGAGTTTCGTCTATCCTAAAATTTTTTTGAAAAGAGTTTGCAAGTTGCATACATATATTTATGAATTAAAGCAAACATCTCTAGGTGAAAATTTATTATTTGATGAAGTAACCAAACAATTTGGTTTTATCAAAAATTAAAGATAAATCTTATGTTGACAAGAAATTCCGTGGGAGCATAATTACATATGATGTGAATTAAGTGTAACAAGCACACATAAGTTTAATCTTAGTGAAAGTCACTAAATAATAATCAAGAGTATGATTATATACTTGAGAAGGATAAAGTATTCTTCTTAGATTATGGTGGACATAAAAATATGCAAAGTATTTGCATATGACAATGTTTGATAATCCATTTAAGAACCCAATCCCTTAAATGATGGTGATCATGTTAGGTCAACTGGTATGCGATACCACATAGATCAATGAGTATGAGATACTTGGTTGATTTGGCCTAGTGCAAGTGGGAGATTGATGGTGTTATGCCCTAGGCCAAAATGTTTGTGACCTAGATGATGGATTGTAATGACAAACATAATATTTATTCTAAAATATTTCATATAATATGTGCGTATAGGTTATTTTAATATAATTAAAATAGACCATGAATATGCAATTCAGCTTTATGTCATCAAAGTGCGTGACTTTGATAGTAAAACTATAAAGTGTTATGAATGCTATTCTAAATCGTCCCTGGTCATTTATAGGATATTTGTGGAGATAAATATACTTGCGGATACATATAAATATATATTTATATACAAGCTATAAATGTACACCAGTATATTAGTTGACATATAAATATATATTTATCTTTAGTCCCTTTGTCACGCGACAAGAAATATGAATCGATTAATATAAGGATGGCGTCTTACATGCCTTATGATCGATATAGATATCGCGTGACAAAGGGACTAAATACGTGATTGTTGATTAGGTAAATCGGATCACCGATATTCACTTAAATTGGGTAGTCATGATGGTTTGCTAGAGTCCGCTCATGATTTATAGACTATCAAGTCTATTGCCAACATTAAGTGAACCTACAGGGTCACACACAAATAACAAACTGAAACGGGCGCAGAAAATCCTAGCGACTTATATGATGAGTTGCATAAGAATGTCACAAAATATATTGTCATCTTATGTGATAAGATGTGATATATATATATATATATATATATATATATATATAAAGACTATGAGCACAAAAGATCATGTAATCTAGAAGAGTCTAGATGATGGCATATGGATAATGATGAGTGATGTCATACACATC
Source organism: Juncus inflexus (assembly GCA_024447665.1). Lineage (NCBI taxonomy): Eukaryota > Viridiplantae > Streptophyta > Magnoliopsida > Poales > Juncaceae > Juncus > Juncus inflexus. The sequence goes on along the minus strand of JAJHPC010000003.1, from coordinate 12,959,752 downwards.
TTTTAGTGTGAGGAGACATGACTCTTCACCTCTATATAAGGACATAGAGGGCTCCAAATTTAAAAGACCAAATCATTCTTTCTCTCATTATTTCTCATTCTCTTTTGTGAGACAAAAGAGAGAAAAATATCCTTTCTCATTTGTGTGACAAAATTACGAAAGGGTGCTTTCCTTTTTGTATAACTACGAAAGAGTGCCTTCTTTTGTATGACAAAATGAAAGGATGCGATTATATGAGAGGAATTATATACATCTTTTGTGAGATAAAATAAGAAGAGTTTTCTTATGCAAGAGGAGAACAAGTTACTAGCATATATATTGTTCTTCTTCCCGTTTTAAGAAGTTTTTTCGTGTGGACACCGGTAGAGGCGTTCGTACTTTCGGCGCTTGTGATCTATTTGGCCTAAGAAGATGATAATGGGTTGTTGAGAATTTCGGTGGAGGCCAATTGTATGTGCGGTAGATGATTTCCGCACGATCCGACCTAGACGGCCTAGACGGACGGAAAATCGGTTAGGATGGTAACCGGTTTAGAGGCGCATGGATAACACGCATGGTTTGAGCGTCACGGATTAAGCGTAATCCGAAAGGTATCTTTAAGATTTATTTCTTTGATTTAATCGATACGCACGGATCCTCGGATTGGTTTTGGATGAAATTTTTGTTTTTCCGCTGCGTTATGCATGTCTGAAACCCAACACCTATGACCTGAAGTCACCATGGATTCCTGTATGAGGAACTGCATACTTTAATATGATCTTACGTCATCCGTAACGGGATGATCATTAGGGTCATCATTAGGTATGCACTGAATCATGACGAGGAATGTGAGTTACCAAGATGGGATTTGTTCCTCTCGTTAAGAGAGAGATATCTCTGGGCCCTTTGATGAACTAGGACTGAAGGAAATGCATGGCCATGCTCAAAATGGATTAACATGTGTTGTTAATATCATTTTGTATTTATTTAATCTAATTCTCGATCAGAAAAGAGACTTTGATCAAACTCAAGGATGACATATTACTATGCCTTGTGATCAAGACGTATATTGTAGAACAAAAGGAATAATCAATTGTCTATTCAAATAGACTTATGATCGTTGATCATTTCATTTAACATGGGTAGTCATGACATTAGTCTAGAGGTTACTAATGACTTACGATCTTTGGAAGATCGTTGCCAGTGTTAAATGGAACCTACATCCGCTTCTCTCTCCCGGATCAGGAAGATCCGAGATATAAATTTTAATAGCATAATCTTGTACTTTTATTTCCTTAACGATGATCCAAGGGCGGGTCGAACCTGTAGGTTCCACTGCGCATATAACGTACATGGCTACGGGTTTCCCAACAATATAGTCGTCATGCATGTGATCATCATGTAAAGAAACCAGACAGTCACACAAGTGCTCACACTAGCCCAAAAAATAACAATAATAGAAGAAGAAAAGATTGAATAATGGAACTTGAAAAATAAGATAAACTTCTTATTATAAGAGAAAGAAAGAGATTAAAAAATATTGTTGTTGTTGGAATGAATAATCCTCTGCCCCTACCCCTCTATTTATAGGATAGTCATATCTAATATAAGGAAATAACCCAAAGAATTACTACCCCAATTAACACCTATACTTGGAAATAAAAAACTTCTTTGTCAAGAAATCTAATTCATGGTAATACCAAGCTTTCTTGTCAAGAAATCTTATTTCCAAGAAATATCTTTCCTTAATTGTTAACTTCCTTCATAACATACAAATGCATCTTTATATTTTAACACTCCCCCTTAAAGTGCATTTGGCCACGAGTCCAATCTTGGCTCGCAATAACTCGAACGATCCCTTGTAGAGAGACTTGGTGAAGACATTAGCCACGATGTCAACGCTTCTCACTTCCTCAACTCTAATAATTTCATCAAACACCTTTTCACGAATGAAGTGATGCTCGATCTCGATGTGCTTGGTTTTCGTGTGACAAACAAGATTGGTCGCCAACTTCAACGCACTCTGATTGTCGCCTCGAATAATCGTAGGACTAGTAACCGCATTGTAAACATCATCGACCAACCTCCGCAACCAAACACACTCTTGTGCCGCAAGTGATGACGTCTTGTACTCCGTCTCGGTACTAGAAAGAGAGACCGAATCTTGCTTCTTACTACACCAAGAAATACTTGCAGAACCACAAGAGAAAACATAACCGGATGTCGATATCCATGCAAAACGAACTCAGAATCCTTCTTATAAAATAACCCGAGATCAAGAGTCGAACTCACATACTTAAGAATTCTCTTCGCTGTATACAGATGTGACTTTGCTGGAGCTTGCATAAACCGACTCACCATAGAAAAACTCAAATAAAAAAAGATCTTCCGCTGCGCGGATTTCTTGGGAAACGAAGCGAAGGCAATATCCGGTCTAGTAATCGTGAGATAAATCAGGATTCCAACAAGAACACAAAACTTTCGAGGATCCGGAAGTACCTTTCCATCATCACGTCTCAATTTGATCACGTCTCAATTTGAAATTTGCATCCAGCGGTATTGAACAATACTTACCTTCTTTTACGCCAAATTTCTCAATGAGCTTACCAGCATAATGTTAGTAGTTTGCCCTAGGCCAATATATTTGAGACCTAAATGTATGGATTGTGTTAAACAAACATTTTGTTTATTTAGAGATATTTTATATAATAAATGTGTATTGGTTATTTTATTCTTATTACTGAAATGAACCTTGAATATGATATTCAGCTTTATATTGGGTCTCGGAAGTGCATAACGGAGCGGAAAACAAAAATTTAATCCAAAATCAATCCGAGGATCCGTGCGTATCGGTTAAATCAAAGAAATATATCTTAAAGATACCTTTCAGATTACGCTTAATCCGTGACGCTCAAACCATGCGTGTTATCCATGCGCCTCTAAACCGGTTACCGTCCTAACCGATTTTTCGTCCATCTAGGCCGTCTAGGTCGGATCGTGCGGAAGTCATCCACCGCACGCACAATCGGTCTCCACCAAAACTCTCAACAAACCGTTCCCATCTTCTTAGGCCGAATAGATCACAAGCGCCGAAAATACGAACGCCTCTACCGATGTCTACATGATCAACTTTTGACCAATTTAATGGTCAACAATCAAGGGGTAAATTAGTGTAGTCAACTGTTAACAATTAACAGTCAATACAGTCAACAGTCAACATAGTCCACAGTCAACACAGTGGGTTAACAGTCAATTGTCAACATGATCAACATGGTCAACACCTGGTCAACTTTGTCAACACACATTTTTCTACACATTAATACATCATAGGCATCTTTTCATGAATTCAATACATCACATGCAACTTTTCATGAAATAATGCATCACATGCACCATTTCAAGAAGGTAATTCATGGTATGCACCCTTTCATGAAGACACAACTATTCAAGATGTCGTAACTCTTGCGATTGCACTCTTAGTTGCACATGTCGATTACACCCGTTGGTCGCACCTCTTGGTCGCAACCGTTAGTCGCAACCTATTGGACGTGATATTTGGATCATATCCATTGGTCGCACCCTTTGGTCACACCCATTCGTCGCAACGTTATGGACGTGACATTTGGATCGCATCCGTTGGTCACACCCTTTAGTCGCACCCTTTGGTCGCACCCATTCGTCGCAACCTTATGGACGTGACATTTGGATCGCATCCGTTAGTCACACCCTTTAGTCGCACCCTTTGGTCGCAACCTTTATCTCATCCCTTGGTCACACCCGTTAGTCGCACCTTTTGGTCGCACCCTTTGGTCACATCCGTTGGTCGCAACCTTTCGTCGCGTCTTTTGGATGTGACATTTGAATCGCATCCCTTGGTCACACCCGTTAGTCGCACCTTTTGGTCGCACCCTTTGGTCGCAACCTTTCGTCGCGTCTTTTGGATGTGACATATGAATCGCATCCCTTGGTCACACCCGTTAGTCGCACCTTTTGGACGCACCCTTTGGTCGCATCCGTTAGTCGCAACCTTTCGTCGCGTCTTTTGGATGTGACGTTTGAATGGCATCCCTTGGTCACACCCGTTAGTCGCACCTTTTGGTCGCACCCTTTGGTCGCATCCGTTGGTCGCAACCTTTCATCGCGTCTTTTGGATGTGACGTTTGAATCGCATCCCTTGGTCACACCCGTTAGTCGCACATTTTGGTCGCACCCTTTGGTCGCATCCATTGGTCGCAACCTTTCGTTGCGTCTTTTGGATGTGACATTTGAATCGCATCCCTTTGTCACACCCGTTAGTCGCACCTTTTGGTCGCACCCTTTGGTCGCCTCCGTTGGTCGCAACCTTTCGTCATGTCTTTTGGATGTGACATTTGAATCACATCCCTTGGTCACACCCGTTAGTCGCATCTTTTGGTCGCACCCATTCGTCGCAACCTTATGGATGTGACATTTGGATCGTATCCGTTGGTCACACCCTTTAGTCACACCCTTTGGTCGCAACTCTTGGACTCAACTTTTGGATCGCATTCCTTGGTCGCACCTTTTAGACGCAATCCTTGGTCGTGACCTTTGGATCATATTTCTTGGTCGCAACTATTGGATGCAATACTTGGATGCAACCTTTGGATCGTATCCCTTGGCGGCAACTTTTGGACACAACTTCTGGATCACATCTATTCATCGCATCTTTTGATCGCATCTCTTGAACATAACTTTTGGATCACATCCTTTGGTCATATCCATTGGTCACATTCTTTGGATGCAACTCTTGGATCATATCCATTAATCGCACCTTTTCTATTAAGAATATTCAACACTTGAATACTCTATATGCAAGCCTTATAATTATAAATAGTATCTTAATAGTATATATCACATATATACCGACTCAATTTAACCGAAACACGTACGTCGCTCTGATACCACTGTTGGGTTTCAGACGTGCATAACGCAGCGGAGAACAAAAAATTTCGTCCAAAACCAATCCGAGGATCCGTGCGTATCGGTTAAATCAAAGAAATAAATCTTGATAATACCTTTCGGATTACGCTTAATCCGTGACGCTCAAACCATGCATATTGTCCATGCGCCTCTAAACCGGTTACCGTCCTAACCAATTTTACGTCCGTCTAGGCCGTCTAGGTCGAATCGTGCGGAAGTCATCTACCGCACACACAATCGGTCTCCACCAAAACTCTCAACAAACCGTTCTCATCTTCTTAGGCCGAATAGATCACAAGCCCCGAAAATACGAACGCCTCTACCGGTGTCCACACGAACAAACTTCTTAAAACGGGAAGAAGAACAATATATATACTAGTAGCTTGTTCTCCTCTTACTTAAGAAAACTCTTCTTATTTTATCTCACAAAAGATGTATATAATTCCTCTCATATAATCGCACTCTTTCATTTTGTCATACAAAAGGAAAGCACCCTTTCATAATTTTGTCATACAAATTAGAAAGTATATTTTCTCTCTTTTGTCTCACAAAAGAGAATGAGAAGTAATGAGAGAAAGAATGATGTGTTGTGTTATGAATTTGGAACCCTCTATGTCCTTATATAGAGGTGAAGAGTCATGTCTCTTCACACTAAAAGATGTGTATGACATCACTCATTATTATCCATATGCCATCATCTAGACTCTTCTAGATTACATGATCTTTTGTGCTCATAGTCTTTATATACATATATATCACATCTTATCACATAAGATGATAATATATTTTGTGACATTCTTATGCAACTCATCATATAAGTCGCTAGGATTTTCCGCGCCCGTTTCAGTTTGTTATTTGTGTGTGACCCTGTAGGTTCACTTAATGTTGGCAATAGACTTGACAGTCTATAAATCATGAGCGGATTATAGCAAGCCATCATGACTACCCAATTTAAGTGAATATCGGTGATCCGATTTACCTAATCAACAATCACGTATTTAGTCCCTTTGTCACACGATATCTATATCGATCATAAGGCATGTAATACGCCATCCTTATATTAATCTAATTAATATTTCTTGATCCCGAATTAAACTGAACAAGAACAAATGACATTAATAACTCTTATTAATTCATTTGAGTATGGCCATACATTTCTTCAGTTCAATTCATCAAGAGGCCTAAAGATATCTCTCTCATTTATGAGAGGAACAAATCCCATCTTGATTGCACTCATCCCTCTACATGATTCATTGTATACCTAATCATAACCGTTATGACCATCCGGTTAAAGACAGTGTTAGATTATATTAAAGTATAAAATTACTCATGTTGGGAACCGAGACAATCTCAGGTCAAAGGACTATAAATACTTTATGTTACAAGAATCACTAATGACGTAAAACATGTAGCATTCTTATGGCGGGTCAGTCCAGTATATGGTCTCTAACATATACCTATGTTAATGACTTGATAACTATTTATCCATGATCGTAAAACATAATCATCGGTCAACTAATATACTTGGTGTACATTTATAGCTTGTATATAAATATATATTTATATGTATCTGCAAGTATATTTGTCTCCACAAATATCCTATAAATGACCAGGGACGATTTAGAATAGCATTCATAACACTTTACAGTTTTACTATCAAAGTCACGCACTTTGATGACATAAAGCTGAATTGCATATTCATGGTCTATTTTAATTATATTAAAATAACCTATACGCACATATTATATGAAATATCTTAGAATAAATATTATATTTGTTATTACAATCCATCATCTAGGTCACAAACATTTTGGCCTAGGGCATAACACCATCACATTTCGGGTCACTCGGGTTTGGGTCGGGTCCCTTGACTGTTGACCATTAAAATGGTCAAATGTTGATCGTTGACCGAGTCAAATGGTGACCAAATCAAACATTGAGTTTTGACCTGCCAAATGTAGACAATGATTACCGCGCCCCGAATACGCATTCGTAAGCCTTATATATATATATATATATATATATATATATATATATATATATATATATATATATATTATAAATGGGTAAATAATCGAAACAAAATATGATTATGTTTATATTTGATATATTTGTTGATATGTGTTGATATAATGAAAGAGTTCATTAAGCATAACACATACATCATTGAGATGAAGGAGTTCATCGTCCATCATGAATACATCATTAAGATGACAAGTTTATTTTAAACCATACATCATGGCAATGAAAGAGTTCATCGATTTTTATACATGGAGATAAGATTTCCAAATATAATCTAAGAAAAAATTTCATGGAGATGAAACATATATTAGGAAATCTTTATGTTAGTTCATAAAGATCAAGGACATGATATGTCATTGTTATTATCTTTATTCTATTAGTACATGTGATGTTCTTTGAATATTGTATAATAACATATAATATTAAATAAAATCCCTCAAAACAATGTTAAGTCATGAAATGCCTTCCATAAGTCTAAATCTCTCGATACTTTGATCGACCCTGCATAGGTCATACCAAAGCTGGGTATGTAGGGACAATCTTAGGAGGAGAATGCGGGAAATGGGAGCCAACATAGCTCATGCCAAAGCTGAGTGTGTTGAGTACTATTTTGCCGATGATTAGACATGGTTTGACTTAACTGGGCTCTCAAGTCGGACTTGGGCTTGGGGCATACGATATGATATATACGTCGAGCATATGATGCTTATCCTATGCTGTTCAAGAGTTGTATGTGATACAATTGGAATTATTCCTACCTAAATAAGTTAACTTCTGGGCGATGAGCCAAAGCTCACTTAGGACTTAATTGAAATATGAATCTTGTCTCACTATGAAACTTCATGGATTGAAAGTTTCTGAATCAATGCGATTGAAGGTTATTGATTTGATTAAAAATAGTGGGAGCCATTATATGAAATATTTAAAGAATAATAGTTTTTGAATATTATTCAAATCGAATAGTATAAATATTTATGTCTCACAATAGGTCCTTGAGAAGGACAGATAACATAAGATGCTAATAATCGTTAACATGAACATGGACAAGTGTTGTCAATAATGTTCTCATGCTTAAAAGGAACGTAAAAAGTACTCCCAATGATAAGGGCAGGATGTTGCTGAGGCTTCGGCCTTAGGTAAGAAATTAGTATCTTTTGTATTGAATCGGTTCATTGAAAGAAACCATAATTTCTCAAGAAGATATGAAAAAGGGAATGAAAGGATAGTGTGACTACCGCTTCAAGTATTTTTTTTATAGAAATTAACTTGTCTATTTCACATCATGTGTATTAAATACACGATGTGAATCACACATTTGTGAAAATGTGCTGATAAAGTTGTGGACTGTTGAGTAAATATGATGTTAACATATGAGTGACAAATGTAGCAAAAGTTGTTGCATTTTCTCAAGTAACTCATTTATTTATATTGTCTTTTTGGACTTATCGCGGACATAAATAATTGTTTTTTAATGTCGACAATAAATTTTGTATTATCTATTGTTCGAGTTTATCTATGAATGGTAATTAATTTATTATTGAGAATAATAATTTCACCATTCACAAATGTCAATTTTCTTTGGAAATGTTCCAATAGAAAATTTACCTTATGTGTTATATCGAACAAGATAATTATAAGTCTATCTATAACATTAATATTAAGAATTTAAATCTAGCATTGTCGCTTGGTCTACTTAAATAAAATGAACATTTATTAAATCCATTAAGATGGATTTTCAAATTCATTTGATTTTGAATCATTTGAAACATGTGTAACTTATTTATTAGAGAAGATGACATATACGTCTTTCACAAAGTACGGTGAAAGCAAGTTACTTATTGGCTCTCATACATAGTGATGTATGTTCATCAATGAGTGAAGGTGCTAGGGAAAACTACTTCATCGCTTTATTGACACAATAAATTTGAATATTTTGAAAAGTTCAAAAGTTACAAATAATGAAGTAGAGAATAAAACTTGGCTTTGAAAAATCAAATTTCTTTGATGAGATCGAGGAGTCGCGAACCAAGTGTTTGATCATCATGATAACTATATCGAACTTTATTAGATATAGTTCGATTATGATGAGTCAAATATATCTTCTATTTCTTTCGGGGTTATGCTCTTATTGGGTTCATACTGAATATAATTCTATCTAAAGCAGTTGTAAAAGACTCCATATGCGATATGGACTGGTAGGTGTATCAGATTATCTTTTATCAAGATTTGAGGATATCATACTTAATTGAAGCATCATGCATCTAATCGGATTAGTGCTTATTGTAGAATATCCTAAGAATAGTAAAGGATATTACTTCTATAATTAATATGAGAACAAAGTGTTTGTTACTCGAAAATTATATCTCTTTGGAAGAAGTGTTTCCAAAAGAATTAGTGGGAGTAAATTTGAAAAGTTCAAATTCCACATACTGACAGTAATGCTCGGATGAAAATTAATTCAGATTTCAACTAGTGATTGAGTCTGCAATTAATCAACTAGACTCTCAAGATGTTGAAGAGTCTGAGTATATAACATAAGTGTATTCATATAGATATTAAAATTTATCGCAGGCTCGAAAAATATAGATTTTTCGTGTGGAATGATAAAAATTTCATACTCATAGATGATGAGTCCACATTCTACTAATAGATTGTGATGAGTCAAGGCTCTAATGGTTAGAGACTTTGAAAGTTGAGATGTAATCCATGTCAGACAATCAAGTTTTGAATTTGATTGATCCATCAGATGTAAATACAGTTTTAAAAGAAAGACCGACATGGATAATATGCAAACATATAATGCATGATTTGTGGTTAAGTTAAACTCATAGTATAAACTATGATAATATTTTTCCAAGTCATCATGCTTATGTATTTCAGAATTTTCTTGGGCATATATTCATAGTATGACTATAAAAGATGCCAAGTGGATGTCAAGACGTTGTTTCTTAATACAAACATATGAAAGTATGTATATGATACAACTTGAGAGTTTTGTCTATCCTAAATTTTTTTTGAAAAGAGTTTGCAAGTTGCATAAATTCATTTGTGAATTAAAGCAAACATCTCTAGGTGAATATTTATTATTTGATGAAATAACCAAATAGTTTGGTTTTATCAAAAATTAAAGATAAATCTTATGTTGACAAGAAATTCAGTGGGAGCATAATTAAATATGATGTGAATTAAGTGTAACAAGCACACATAAGTTTAATCTTAGTAAAAGTCACTAAATAATAATCAAGAGTATAATTATACACTTGAGAAGGATAAAGTATTTGCATATGACAATGTTTGATAATCCATTTAAGAACCCAATCCCTTAAATGGTGGTGATCATGTTAGGTCAACTAGTATGTGGTACCACATAGATCAATGGGTATGAGATACTTGGTTGATTTGGTCTAGTGCAAGTGGGAGATTGATGGTGTTATGCCCTAGGGCAAAGTGTTTGTGACCTAGATGATGGATTGTAATAACAAACATAATATTTATTCTAAGATATTTCATATAATATGTGCGTATAGATTATTTTAATATAATTAAAATAGGCCATGAATATGCAATTCAGCTTTATGTCATCAAAATGCGTGACTTTAATAGTAAAACTATAAAGTGTTATGAATGCTATTCTAAATCATCCCAGGTCATTTATAGGATATTTGTGGAGATAAATATACTTGCAGATACATATAAATATATATTTATATACAAGCTATAAATGTACACTAGTTTATTAGTTGAGTGATGATTATGTTTTACTGATCATGGATAAATAGTTATCAAGTCATTAGCAAAGGTATATGTTAGAGACCATATACTAGACTGACCCGCCATAAGAATGCTACATGTTTTACGCCATTAGCGATTCTTGTAACATAAAGTATTTATAGTCCTTTGACCTGAGATTCTCTCGGTTCCCAATATGAGTAATTTTATACTTTAATATAATCTAACACTGCCTTTAACCGGGTGGTCATAACGGTTATGCTTAGGTATACAATGAATCGTGTAGAGGGATGAGTGCAATCAAGACGGGATTTGTTCCTCTCATAAATGAGAGAGATATCTTTAGGCCTCTTAATGAATTGAACTGAAGAAATGTATGGCCATACTCAAATGAATTAATAAGAGTTATTAATGTCATTTGTTCTTGTTCAGTTTAATTTGGGATCAAGAAATATTAATCGATTAATATAAGGATGGCATATTACATGCCTTATGATCGATATAGATATCGCGTGACAAAGGGACTAAATACGTGATTGTTGATTAGGTAAATCGGATCACCAATATTCACTTAAATTGGGTAGTCATGATGGCTTGCTAGAGTCTTCTCAAGATTTATAGACTGTCAAGTCTATTGCCAACATTAAGTGAACCTACCGGGTCACACACAAAGAACAAAGTGAAACGGGAGCAGAAAATCCTAGCGACTTATATGATGAGTTGCATAAGAATGTCACAAAATATATTGTCATCTTATGTGATAAGATGTGATATATATGTATATAAAGACTATGAGCACAAAAGATCATGTAATCTAGAAGAGTCTAGATGATGGCATATGGATAATGATGAGTGATGTCATACACATCTTTTAGTGTGAAGAGACATGACTCTTCACCTCTATATAAGGACATAGAAGGCTCCAAATTCAATACACAACACATCATTCTCTCTCTCATTATTTCTCATTCTCTTTTGTGAGACAAAAGAGAGAAAATACATTTTCTAATTTGTATGACAAAATTATGAAAGGGTGCTTTCTTTTTGTATGACAAAATGAAAGAGTGTGATTATATGAGAGGAGTTATATACATCTTTTGTGAGATAAAATAAGAAGAGTTTTCTTATGCAAGAGGAGAACAAGCTACTAGCATATATATTGTTCTTCTTCCCGTTTTAAGAAGTTTATTCGTGTGGACACCGGTAGTGGCGTTCGTACTTTCGGCGCTTGTGATCTATTCGGCCTAAGAAGATGAGAACTGTTTGTTGAGAGTTTTAGTGGAGACCGATTGTGTGTGCTGTAGATGACTTCCGCACGATCCGACCTAGACAGCCTAGACGGACGTAAAATCGGTTAGGACGGTAACCGGTTTAGAGACGCATGGACAACACGCATGGTTTGAGCATTACGGATTAAGTGTAATCCGAAAGGTATCTTTAAGATTTACTTCTTTGATTTAACAGATAAGCACGGATCCTCAGATTGGTTTTGGACGAAATTTTATTTTCCGTTGCGTTATGCACGTCTGAAACCCAACATACATAACAATAAATATGACAGAGGTTGCAAGCAATTCGGTTATGTTTACAATATATAATTATACGGTTTTACTTATAATCTCATAGAAGAAAAGACAATGATATTATTTAAAAATATTAACTCTCTAACTTTAATATATTGGAATATCTCTCTTTTATATCTCACAAGTTGTTTATGTCCTCCAGAACTGAGATGCCCGAATCGAAGATGCCTAAGATTCGTCACCCACTTACGCCTTCAAACACGTCGCTTGAACATTCTTTATGTTCAATAGGAACATCCAATTTTTCACCATCTCCACATGAGTAAGTAACTTTTGATTATTATCTCACAAGTAGAGACTTCTATCCGTCATGTAAACCGAATATCTCTTCTCCAATTATTGCCCGAGACTCAAAATATTACTCCTTATATCCGGTACATAATACACGTTAGAGATACACCATTGACTACCATCCTTCAATTGAACCAATATTTTCCCTTCACCTTTCACATCTCGACAAACATACTCTTGTAACCGCATATGTGATTACTCACACCCGTGTTCAAATACCAGATGCAACGTTTCTCCGAATTAAGCTCCTTGCATGCCAATAACACCACATTTTCACTTTCATTTTCTCGATTTGCAAAATTCACTTTCTCCTCAACCTTCTTATTTTGACACTCCCATGCACAATGACTTGAGGTGGCAAACGGGCGGGTCGGGTTTGGTCAATTCGGGTCGTGGGCCGTTCGGGTTTCGGGTCGTTCGGATTCGGATCGCGGGTCAATTGACTTATGGTCAACGTCAGATTCTGGTGAAAAGTCACTCAGATTAGAGGTCGCTATTCATCCGAATTGATATTTCAGGTCATTTGAGTTATTCTGATCAGTATTATCAGGTCAATTATGTTAGAACAAGCCATAAAATTCTCAATTTCGAGATTTTTTGGATATTAAAATTAAAAAAACTTTATTTTCGGGTCAAATCGGGCGGGTCTTTCGGGTTCGGGTCGCGGGTCGTTTCGGGTCACGGGTAGTTTCGGGTTTGGTTCATTTCGGGTCACTCGGGTTCGGGTCGGGTCGGGTCAGATTTTGCCAGCTCTAATAATATCCTAATTTATCACAATTGTAGTAATTCTCATCTGTTTTACACTCTGCCGCATAGTGACCATACTTGTTACATTTGTAACACTTTTTATCGAATTTTTTAAATGGCCTCGTCTACCTCGTCCACGACTGCCATGAAAATTAGAATCTTGTTCTTCCCACTTTTATTCTTCCTTTCCCCCTTCACGACTGCGACTATAGTCACGACCACGCCTCCTCCTAAGTGAGATCAAACCTCATTTCCTAATGAGACAAAACTGTCTCCCTTATAAACTTAATGAGACAAACTAGTCTCCATTAATGAGGCAAACTTTATTATAATCAGAATATAGGATAAATTGAATTTTATTTCTGCAGAAATACCTGAAATCCGAATATACCTAAAAACTTGATAACCATATCATATGTCTTTCATTTGTCTATATTATAGATGTGCACGTATGACCTCCCAGTAGAACTAAATATTCTTAACACCCATACATATGAGTAGCTAGCTCATATAACCTTTTGGGTGAAAATCTTAGCGAATAGATCCATAATTTTGGAGTTCGTACCAATATGTAAATAGACAACTGCTTACTCTAAACTCTTTATTTTACAGCAAGGTACTTTATATCTAAAGTTCATGCTGTTGGAATATTTTACTACTATATAGTCACAAAAATATCTTGAGTGGTCTTATAATTCTGTATCCACTTTATGCAGAACGTGACAAAATTCTGTAGTTATATCCCATAATTAGATGTCTCATAGCATGATATAATTTATGTTGTCATTGTGGAAAATGCTATATAGATAACTGATTAGCATTCTTCCTTTAAATGAAATGACACATACTGCTCGCATATAAATGCAGCTTATTACGGATTCATGCTATTATGACATTTACCAAAATATCAGAGTCAGTATACCGAATGATCTTAAACTTATCTGACCACCGATATGTGTTCATATAGTCTTTTGTGTCTGTAAATATTTCTTAACCTTCTTGCCTGCTTTCCAAATTATTTACTTCAGAATTACTCAAATATCATTCAGACATTACTGTAATGTACGTCAATAACGGAATGCATACATACTTGATTTAAACCTTAGATTCTCTACTACAAAGAACATAAGAAATATTCTGAATTTACTTCATTTCTAACACATTCTTAGGGTACTATTTGAGACTAAACATGTCTCTCTTATTCACAAGGGTATATCCTGGTTTATAACCCTTCGTGCCATTTTTTTTAAAAGTATTTTCAATATAGTTCTTTTGTTATAAACTAAGACTACAACAAGAATAATCTGGAAGTATTTCTGAACCTAATACAAAAAAAGCATAATCAAAATATTTCATCTGAATTACTAAATAGAAATATTTTGGTGTCGTGCAATAAAACTATATCCTTAGTAGCATGTAATATGTCTTCGACATATCAAACTAGAAAAATATATTTACTCCCACATAACTTACAGTACATACAATCATCTACCAAATTCACCTCAAAACCGAATGAGATAATCTATTGATGAAAGTTATAATATCATTATCGAGACATATGTTTGAGTCTTCAGATAAATTTTTTGAGTTTGTAGTGCATATTCTTTGTATCTACCGATACAAAATATTCTAGTTGCAGCATATACTTTGTCTCATCAATATTACAATTGAGAAACAATGTCTTTATATCCATCTAATATGACTCAAGATTGAAATGCATCACTATTATCATGATAATCCTTAAGAGTCTTCCAAATAAACCGTAGAGAAAGTCTCTATATAATTTATTTACATAATTATATTTGTTTTCGTTCTTGAAATGTCTAAGTTTGCTCTTCGGCTATAATGTCTTGACAATTTGTATCTTAAACAGATCAAAACGTAAGTTCTGAATTTCAAGATTATTGCCGTATCCCCCCCCCCCTCCAATATATCGCGCAATTAAAACCATATTATTAGTCATTGGCTAAAGATTCTAAGAAAATGATGCTCAGAAGATATTAGTTAGTTGTCTTTACCATTATTCAAAAAAATTCTAAATTCTTCATTTGCCTATTTGGAAATTTTTTCTTATCATTTTTTAATATACAAAATTATTTAGTCATTTTGCATCAAAAGAATTTTAGAAAAATTATCTACAAAATACCATTATCGTTTATATTCTTATTTAAAAATATCGAAAGTGTTGAGCCAGCCCTGCTAACTGGAATAGAAAGATAGAGACTCTGGGTCTATGCTATACCTCGACTGAATCTCTCCCATCTATGTTAGTTGACTTATTTACATTATTAATAAAACAAACTTAAACTTATTAAAAGTTACGAAGTCATCTAGGTATTTGACTTATTTCACACTAATTATACACATATTAACAATCTACAAATATTCAACTAACAAAATAACTAATAAATAACAGGCAACTAAATTTATTGCCCATGATGCATCTTCAGCAATTCAAGACACATGGTGACTCAAATCTTTGAACGAGCCAT
This sequence comes from Juncus inflexus, assembly GCA_024447665.1. Taxonomy (NCBI): domain Eukaryota; kingdom Viridiplantae; phylum Streptophyta; class Magnoliopsida; order Poales; family Juncaceae; genus Juncus; species Juncus inflexus. The sequence goes on along the minus strand of JAJHPC010000003.1, from coordinate 12,943,968 downwards.
AATCACGGTGACAAAATGGTCGAGGAGCTTAACCACAAGAAAATGACAACCCAACATGACACGGTCTGACACGGAGGATGTGGGAATGCGCCTTTAACAAGACTAGTATTTCTAGGCATTGGCATTAGCCTAATCTTAAGTTTTTCACATTATTTCTTAAATCTCTTTTTTAGCCTTTGCTATGTAAATATTTCGATGTAACACAACTTTTTATTGTTTTAATACTACGCAAGCAAACATTTACCTTTCAAAACAACATTAATCTGCTTGTACTTGTACCAATTCATCAAAATATTAAAAAAACTTACAATTATTATCCCTAATATTGTAATGGAGGCCAAAATCAAGGAGCATAGTTGAGTTCCAAACTCATTCAAGTTTGAAGCCCTGCATCTACTTCTTTTTTATCCCAAATTTCGCAGATTGTTTTTCTGTTTCATTTACTTTTATCTAATTAATTCAAGTCCAGGTTAATTCGAGTCATGGGTGCATTACTATTTTTATTCTTTAGATTTAGGTGAGGTTTAATTTGGGTGCATTACTATTTTGAAATAGAAAAAACTGTCAAATTGGCAGGTCAGGTGAGGTTTGGGTTGGTCAATTCAAGTTCGGGCTAATTCGAGTCACGGGTCATTTGGATTTCGGCCCATCCTAATTCAGATTACGGTTGAGTTCAAATCTCAAGTCAAGTTTGCAGGTTATCCGGGTCAGCATTTCCGTGTTGTTTAGATTAAACATTAAACATCCACAAATGAAAAAAAAAAAAGAGAACCTGAAAGCTAATTCTTGCTTTGATCCAAATTAAAAACTCCTTAACAAAGTTGGATCAGCAAAAGCATTATAAATTCTAATTCCCAAATACATAAGCTAGAACAAGTCATTAAATTAACATTAACGGGAACAATTTACAATATCAATTGATTTAATAAGTTCATCTAGATTTTCACCCCTCTCCTCTCTCTTTCTCCTCTTCCAGTTCGCAACTCCCTCAATAATGTTTTGAGAAATTTCATCCAATGTAATTCCTTCATTAGTCATCCTTGCAAGAATATGTTTTTAACACCATCTAGCCTATGCTTCTTGCAAGATTCATCTAATAAAATGCTATAGGTGACTATATTAGGTTTGACTCCTTTCTTTAGCATTTCATCGAGCATATTCATAGCTTCCTCAATTCATCCATTCTTACAGTAACCACTTATTAAGATACTATAAGTATGTTGATCCGGCTATTCAACAATGAATTATATGTAAAAATATCGGGTTTCCTGGATCTTTCTCCCATAAGAACCATAATTCATTTCACATCACAAGTTTGGCCACACTTGCACAGCGAATCTATCAATACGTTAAAAGTCACAATATTAGGTGAAACCCCATTATTTATCATCTCATCAAATATCTTAATAGCATTCTTCCATTGACCATCAGTAGAAAGACTATGGATAATTGAAGTATATGTAAATTGTAAACACATCTAGCTTCAAATCATTTTCAATCATCCCTTCAAGCAACTTGCAAGCCATCTCTAAGTTGTCGTGTTTGCAATAACCATCTATCAAACTATTGTATGTGAAAATGTTTGGAGCGAACCCAAGCCTAACCATCTCATTAAACATTTCAAAAGCCTTGTCCATATTTCCTACTCTGCAATAACCATAGATTAGAGTATTATATGTTATGACATTAGGAACAACTCTTTTGGCAATCATTTCATCAAGGAGTTTGAAGGCCCCACAAATTCACTACTTTTGCAAAAGCCATTTATAAGGGTGTTGTAAGTACCCACACCTTCATTGCCATAGTAACACCACTTTCTTTGCATAAGCCACTGATCAAAGTGTTGTAAGTGACCACGTTAGGCTCACAGCCTCCACCTTCTCTTGCCATCTCCTCATAGAGTTGTAGACCCAACTTGGTATTCCCATTTCTACATAATCCATCAATAAGGGGGTTGTACATTATCAAATTAGGACTACAACCCATAAGACGCATTTCATCAAACAATTTAGCTGCATCCCCAATCCACTTATTCATGCACAAACCCTTGATAAGAGATCCGAAAATGATTGGATCAATGGAACAATCAGCTCTAAACAATTGGCCAAGAACAACAAATCCAATATCGACCCGGCCCATTCGGCTGCAACAATTGATCGTGACACCAAAAGTGTGGATAGAAGGAGAAACACCAATTTCTCTAGATTGATTAAGGCGACTAAAGAGGGAGATTACAACAGGATAACGATTTGGATCTTTCATCTTAGAAATGATGACAAGAGATGGAGATTACAACAGTGAATTAAGGCGACTAAAGAGGGAGATTACAACAGGATAACGAATGGATGGATTTGGCACTCGCAAGAGATGGTGGAAGAGATTCTCGGCCTCCTCCAACTGAAGCTTCCCAGATCGGCACTTCCCAATCACCACTCTCTCCAATTGACCAGCTACAGGACGGACCATTCTAGACTCCATGGATTACAGTATCGATCTTGTTTGATTGATTCAGCTCGTGAAGAATCGATAAACTGACTGCAGTCTCTGTTGCACGCTTTGGTTTATAAGCTGCAGCTTTCACAGAGGGGGCTCTTATTTTCTCTCCGTTTATAGTTCCATGGGCCATGTTCCGCCTTTATTAATTGCTGGACAATACGTGACAATAGAAATATCCATTTTAACAGGGAGCATATTGCAAACTGATATTTTACTTTTTTGTCATTCTTTTGTTTTGGTCATTTTGGGGCCATTTAGATGGCTTATAGTGCATGAGGAATTTGAAATTTCTTTAAATGCGCATTGAAATTTTATTAAGTCAAAATTAAAATTGTACATAGAGTTTTAGAAAGTTAAAACTAAACAAAAAGAAAATTATAGAGAAGTCTAATTAAAAAAACATAAGCAGGCGTCGCGCAAAGCCATTTCCGATAGAATGGTTTAGGACTTTGAATTCTAATTAAAATATTATTGTTTCTCTCCTTCCATTGTGTCTAACAAACTACAACGAGTTTAAAAAATTTTGTGTTTACAATTCAATATATGGTGCTTGAATGTAAGAAGCCACTGCAGTAAATAATATCAAGGTCTGGATTGATGGGAGGGGATATGCTCCAAAGGGCTTTGAAAAACTTTTTTTTTAAAGCCATGTTGCACCGTTGAATCAATGAGATCTTACCAATCTTAGATTATAACAAAACGGAGCAATTTTAACAGAGTTTATAGGAATTTTCACTGGAGCTCTCCATTGTTCTTTCTTTCTCACTGGTCTCTCTTCTCTCTCCCTTCGCTCCTCTCTCTCAGACTCCATTCTCGTCGCCTCTCTCTCTCGCTCGCTCGCTCTCACCTTTGCACTGGTATTCTTGCTCACCTGTCACTCTATGTCTCTCTCTCTCTCTCTCTCTGAAAGAGCTCAAGATTTTTCAATTCCCCGTTAGGGTTCGGATTCCACCTGCACGATACTTCTGAGAAGAAACGATCTGTACAGAAGTTTGTCACCATCCTTTGGAGCGAGTCAGTGAGGAAGAATGGGAATTTGGCTCTGGTGGAGTTAAAATAAAGCGACAATTTTATCTAAATTTCCATCTTTTCTTTCAAATTACTTCCAGTTTCTTTATTATTTCGGTTTATTTGAATTGATTAGTAGCACAGTTCGCCAAATTCTCTATTCAGATACTGCTAAATAGTCATTTTATCTTAAGCGTCTAATATCAACTCCTAAATATTCATCTTATCTTTCTTGAATTGTGATTAATTTGTAGATTAATTGGAATTGGGAGTAAATAAACACTTAGAGATACCATTTTTTGTCAACCATTGATCATGTAGTGGTTCTGGTACTGTACAAGTATCATTATTGTTATGATAAAAATGCATTTTGCTTGAATATGTTTCAATATTTTTTATCAAGTATCATTATTGTTATGATAAAAATGCATTTTGCTTGAATATGTTTCAATATTTTTTATCAGTATTATAGTGGTAATGGTACTGTACCAGTACCAGTATCAGTATTGTTATGGTAAAAATGCATTGTAGTGATACGTGATTCTTTTTTAATTCGAGTTTTGATCAATTGAATCATTTCTTTTGCCCCCAATTTGCAGGAAACTCTACAAACACAGAAGTTCTGTTACGAAAAGTGCTAGGTAGGAGAAGAAAACAACTCATCCAAGCATGCGACAAAATGGCTATTTTTGCATTCACAATCTGACGAGAAAGGCAATAGAACCTTTTTTGATAATTCAATTCAACCGCACTGGAGTAAACAAGAATGACTGAGTTAAAGTGGTGGAGCAAAACAATCTAAGCAAATACAAGAGGAGACCACAATTCTCAACTAGGCGCATCAGGATTTTGTATACCAACCATTTCTATAAGGATTTTGTATTTACAATAAATAACCAACAAATGTTTGTACAAGGATGCGCATGTATACTCCATGATGAACTAATTATATGTATAGTTGTGATATGAGTTCTAATAGTGTTTAATTATCCTACTCAAATGTATCAAATTCTCACACAATTTTACCAATTACAAATTATATTAGAAGTACTTCGATTATATTGATATGGTTAAATATTAAAGTACGCTGAAGAAATGTCTCTGAGACTGAATTATTTCTGAATAGCACACAACAATGTTCCAACAGAAGTACCATACTATTCAAAGACGACAGTATTCAAGTTCTAAAAAAAGCAAAACCAAAGATTAATACAACTTGACAGTATTCAAGTTGTAAAAAAACTAAAAAGCAAAACCAAAGATTAATAAAGCGATAAATTGATGTTTATCCTACACATTATCTATAATTTCAAACTAATAAAGAGAAGGGAAAAGGTACACAAAGAAAATCATACCTAAAAACGAAAAAAAAAAGTCTAAATCCTGGACAACTCTCATATCACACCCGATACCCTATAAACAGTAGAAAAACTAAATTTATTTATTTTTCTTTTCTTGACAGAAGCCCATAGGCATAGAGAAACTCAATTTAGCACCCAAAGAAGCATGAAATGAAAGAGTCCAAGTTGGCCCGGGGGAGCTGAGTTTTGTCACTCTAAGAAGCTACGATATTGTAAGTTTAAAATGGAGCTCTTCTCTATAATAGAAATGCGAGCAGGTACATTTGAAAGCGAGTTGAATCTGCCTCTTTCCCCCATCCTCCTTTTCATGACCACCACAACAAATCAATTCAAGTAACAATCTATTATAAGAAGAAAAAAAACATTACAATATCACTAACTTTATTATGTGGTCCTAAAAAAGCATTTATTTGCTCATATAAATCAACATATAAAAGCTGATTTACCCTCAATTTTACCATATTCAAGTAAAACTTCAATACTGGTACAGATCAATATGCTGCTGTATGGACTTGCCTCTTCTTCTTCAAGGCATCTTCCTGACACTTCAAAATTCGTGTTCAATTAGTATTCAAAAAACCTCAACTTTGCTAAGAATTATTTATTAACCTTCTTTTACTAGTCTAAGTATCAGATTGTGTTGGGAAAATAGGGGTGAAACACGAACAAAATTCTCTCATGGGTCTTTTGTCGAACACCTTGTGTGCGCTCTTTATGCTAATACCACCAATCAAATTAAAATCTCAAACCTCACCCAATCAACACAACAACAAAGAAGCAAATCCAATGCAACAAAAAAGATAAGGTTTTAAAGAAAATTCTTTGTATTATCGGGTATCGTACCGTTCCACTATTACAAACAAACCTTCTTCTAAAGTTTAGAACACAAACTCTAAATTATACAAAAACATTCACCACCATCTTGATGAATTAAAAGCATGTGAAATGAGCTACCAACTAAAGAAAAAGATTACTCGAAGAAGAAGATGAAGAAGCTTCCATCGTACCGGTTTCAACGAACCGATGATATGGATTCACTCTAATAAGACCGGAGATATACGTTCCGATCACTTGACTCTCCTCTCTATCACTCTCTCTTTTTCTTCTTGGCCGAACCCTAGTTTTTGGGGTCTCTTTTTCTTTTTCTTTCAAACACAAAAACAAGTTAGAGAGGAGAGGGAAGAGTCCCTGACTCTTTTCTATGTGCAAAAGCATATTTACAAAATCCCCCCTCTAAATATTCATTATTATAAAATACTAGTTAAAGGTCCAAATAATAATAATAATAATAATAATAATAATAATAATAATAATATATAATGACCAATTTGAGAAGGGAGCCCAATAAACTCCCCCTCGCGACTCATGCGCGAGAGCCCATCATACCCGGTTTTTTTCTACACGTAAGAACCTTAGTAGCGGGCAATACTTTCGTCATCATATCGGACCCATTCTCGTTCGTATGGATTTTTATCAAACACAGAATCTTGTGTTCCAATACATCGCGTATCCAATGATACCTTATGTCGATGTGTTTCGACCTTGAGTGAAATGTCGGATTCTTGCTAAAATGTATCGCGCTTTGACTATCGCAATACAAAACAAAATTTTCTTGTTTATGACCTAACTCTCGTAGGAACTTTTTCATCCATAAGAGTTCTTTACATGCTTCCGTAATATCAATTTATTCGGCCTCGGTTGTAGATAATGCAACACACTTTTACAATCTAGATTGTCGCGACACAGCACCGCCTGCAAAATTCATCAAATAACCGGATGTGGATTTTCTAGAATCAACATTTTCGGCCCAATCCGAATCCGTATATCCTTGTATTACGGATTTGCCACTTCTAAAAGAAATACGCATTTTTGAACTATCTCGGAGATATCCTAAAATCCACTTCAACGCCGCCTAATATTCTTTTCCGGGATTAGAGAGAAATCGGCTTACCACACCAACCGCATGAGCAATATCCAGCCTAGTGCAAACTATAGTGTACATTAATGAACCAACCACGGATGCATAAATCACATTTCGCATTTCTTCTTTTTCTTTCTCACTTGTAGGCATTATTTTGGTCTCAACTTGAAATGATCCGGAAGTGGAGAAGTTACCGGCTTGCATTTGCTCATGTTATATTTTTCTAAAATTTTCTCTATATATCTTTCCTGCGACAAAGATAATTTCCGATTTTCTCGATCTCGCATAATTCGCATGCCAAGAATTTGCTTTGCGGGGCCCAAATCTTTCATTGCAAAAGAGCTCTTAAGCTCCTCTTTTAACTCCTTAATTTTTGTAACATCACTATCGACAACCAACATGTCGTCGACATAGAGCAAAAGGATAATAAAATAATCATCCGAAAATTTCTTCACAAATACACAATTATCGGATGCGGTTTTACCGAAATCGTGATCCAACATAAAAGTCTCAAACTTTTTGTACCATCTCCTTGGCGCTTGTTTCAAGCCGTATAGGCTCTTTTTCAACTTACAAACAAGGTTTGCTTTACCTTGTACTTCAAAACCCTCGGGTTGCTCCATATTGAGCTCTTCATTAATATCGCCATGAAGAAAAGAGGCTTTCATATCGAGTTGCTCGACTTCTAGATTCATGCTAGCCGCAAGACCAAGCACAATACGAATTGAGGACATTTTAACCACGAGAGAGAATATTTCATCGAAATCAATCCCTTTCTTTTGTCCAAATCCCTTCACAACCAATCTCGTCTTGTACCTTGGTTGCAAGTTATTTTTCTCATTTTTAATCCGAAAAACCCACTTATTTTTAAGCGTTTTTTTGCCTTTCGGCAACTCAACTAAATCAAACGTGTGATTCTCATGCAAAGAATCCATCTCATCATTCATCGCATTTAACCACTCGTCTTTACGCTCATGCGACATAACCTCCTCATAACATTCTGGTTCGTTGCCATTGGTAAGCATTACATACTCATTGGAGGGGTATCTAACAGATGGCCGGTGTTAGCGAGTCAATCGTCGCACCGGCCCGGTTTCTTGTGGTACTTGTAGCGGTTGCTCGGTCTCATTTTCCGAACCGCTACTTATTGGCATAGGTTCGTTTTCGAAATTAGACCCATGATCTTCACCATCTCCCCAATGATCACCAAATCAACGCTCTGTCGGAATTACTCGATTCCGGTTTCTTGCCCATATTAATACTCTCGATGGTCTCATCTTCGAAAAATACCACATCTCGGCTACGCACCACCTTCTTTGCAATCGGATCCCATAACCGATATCCAAACTCACCATTTTCATAGTCTAAGAAAATACATTTTTTGGCTTTACTATCAAGCTTCGATCTTTCATCTCTCGGGATATGCACAAATGCCCGACAACCGAATACTCTCAAATAATCGTACGACACGTCTTTCCCCATCCAAACTTTATCGGGTATATCACCATCAAGCGAGTAAGCAGGAGAAATGCTGATTAACCGAACCACGGTGATCATCGCCTCGCCCCAAAATGATTTTGGAAGCTTTCCATGAGAGAGCATGCTCCGAACCCTCTCACCAATCGTTCGGTTCATTCTTTCCGCGACCCCATTTTGTTGCGGAGTTTTTGGAACCATCTTTTCAAGCTTGATCTCGTGTTCATTGCCTCGAACGGTCCTCGGTGTTCGCCACCGTTATCGAACTGAACACACTTCAAATTCAAACCGGTTTCTCTTTCAACACCGATATGAAATTGCTTGAACACGTCTAAAACTTGATCTTTCGATTTTAGCGCGAAAGCCCACACCTTTTAAACCAATCATCAATGAACATGACAAAATACAACGCACCACCTAGCGTCCTATCACTCATTGAATAAGTATCTGTACGAGATCTAAAATATTCTACTTCTTGGAAGAAGAAGAATTTTTAAAGCTTACTCTATGCAATTTACCGGCTAGGCAATGCATACAAGTTTTTTAAAGTTTACCATCGTTCAGAAGAATATTCTTTCTAGCGAGAGTTTGAAGACCCTTCTCACTCATGTGCCCTAACCGCAAATGCCATAATTCAGTTGATACGGTTTTAACCGCATTCACCTCCGCACAAAACTTGGCCCGAGTGGTATATAGGGTGATCGATTTCGCAACTCGTGCGACAACTAGAGAACCTTTCGTGAGTTTCCACTTCCCTTCACTGAAATGGTTATGATAACATTCATCGTCAAGAGCGCCGCCGGATATTAAGTGGAGCCGAATATCCGGCACATGACTTACATTTTTTAGCAATAATTTACCGCCAACTTCGGTCTCCAAAATCATGTCTCACATGCCAATATTTTTGCACACCCCTTCATTTCCCATTCTTACACAACCAAAGTCACCTTTGGTGTACGAACTAAAGAATTCACGCCTTGATGTGACATGAAGTGAGGCGTCCGAATCTACTACCCATGTAGAATCTCCGGATTCTAGAAGGGGGAGATAGAAAGCTTGGGATTTATATCTTGCCGGATTGGATGGAACCATCCATCTTTATCCAGTTGATACCTTCTCCCGTTCGCCCTTTCTATTCTCGCTTTCTCCATGAATGTTACTAAATTTTCGAATAAGAATCGTAGAATCAAATCACAGTACCAATGGTCTTAGTACCAAAACATTGAACCAAAATTAAAGTAATCTCAGTCTCCGAATGAGTACCCAAATTTCACAAATTAATAATTTCAATTTGCAAAGTATTGTATCTACCGGTGACGGGTTTGCACAGTCCGATTTGCAGGAAATGCGGTCCGTCTACAGTAGCTTCGAAGTACCAATTGGTTCAATTAGAGAGAGGGAAGCTCTGTTCTCCAGCGAGAAAGAGGGGACAAGGTAAGATTGACGAAACCGTCGTCGCATACTATTATGACATCGCCATCCGACTCAACCGTCGCCGCACTATTTTCTTCACCATCATTCTCTCTTGAATGCTCTCCTTTACCCTTTTTCCACTCTTTTTTCCAAGAATAACATTCCTTTTTTGTATGACTTAGCTTGCCGCAATGGTAGCATTTAATCCCTTTACGAGATGTTGACCTCCCCTTGGATTTTCCATGGTTCCCCGAACCATATGAATTTCTTGTTTTACTTCTGCCTCGTCTCTCGACCAAATGTGCATCAAACCCAAATAGAAACTTTTTTCCTTTCGTCGAGCTTCTTCATTAAGCATGCTATCTTTTATCATGCTTAATTTTACCACCCCATCAGGTGCCGAGTTGCCGAGCGATACGACAAGAGTATCCCAATCGTCCGGCGAAGAGCTCAACAATAATAGCGCTTGAACCTCGTCATCCAAAATCATTTTTCTAGTGGCCAATTGGTTCACACAATCTTGGAACTTGCTCAAGTGTTCCGACACCGAGGTTCCGCCTGTGTATTTTAGATGCACGAGTTTTCGCATTAAAAACGTCTTATTTTGAGCCATTTTCCTCTCAAATAGGCTTTTCAATTTTTTCCATAAATCATGTGCATTGATTTCCAATGATACGTGATGAAACACGCTATCATCAATCCATTGTCTTATCAAAGCAACCGTTCTCTAGTTGGATTTAGTCCAAACATTATCGGTTGTACCTTCGGGTTTCTTTGTGTCTCCCTCTATTGGGACATCTGCATCTTTACAAAATAATAGATCCTCCATTCGAGGTTTCCATATCGAATAGTTTGTGGAATTCAATTTGATCATGGTATCACTACTACTATCTCCCTCCATTTGCTCAACACAAGCTTAGACACCGACAATCGTCGCTCTGATACCAGTTGTTGGGAAAATAGGGGTGAAATCCTCTCACGGGACTTTTGTCAAACACCTTGTGTGCGTTCTTTATGCTAATACCACCAATCAAATTAAAATCTCAAACCTCACCCAATCAACACAACAACAAAGAAACAAATTCAATGCAACAACAAAGACAAGGTTTTAAAGAAAATTCTTTGTATTATCGGTATCGTACCGTTTCACTATTGCAAACAAAAAACCTTCTTCTAAAGTTTAGAACACAAACTCTAGGTTATACAAAAACATTCACCATCATCTTGATGAATTAAAAGCATGTGAAATGAGCTACCAACTAAAGAAAAAGAATACTCGAAGAAGAAGATGAAGAGGCTTCCACCGTACCGGTTTCAACGAATTGATGATATGGATTCACTCTAATAAGCCCGGAGATATACGTTCCGATCACTTGACTCTCCTCTCTACCACTCTCTCCTTCTTTCTCTCTCTTTTCCTTCTTGGCCGAACCCTAGTTTTTGGGGTCTCTTTTTCTTTTTCTTTCAAACACACGCACAAGTCAGAGAGGAGAGGGAAGAGTCCCCGGCTCTTTTCTATGTGCAAAAGCACATTTACAAAATACCCCCTCTAAATATTCATTATTATAAAATTCTAGTTAAAGGCCCAAATTATATAATAATAATAATAATATAAAACCCAATTTGAGGAGGGAGCCCAACATATTGAACATACAATACTTGACAGATTGAACATATATATAAGAAAGACTGAAAATGCATGCCAGAAGCAAGGTACAGTACCAGTATTGAATCAATACTTGACAAGTTGATATCTTTAAGGGTCGATTTACCCCTAATTTCAGCCAGCTTTGCAAAATTGATTCACAAATTGATCGAAAATCATGTAAGATAAGATGAATCTATCTTTAGAGAAGTAGATGAAGACACACTTGATAAAAAATAACCATATAAAGGTACCTAAACAGAGAATGCTAATACGGCCGAGCCGCTTGATGGATCGTTTCTTCTCATCGGATGGAGCAGGCGAAACCTAACCTTAGCAGGAAAAGGGCAAAGCTTGCTCTGTCAGAAAGTGGGGGTCACTGGAGACGTCCAATGGGTTTTGTCTCTTCAAACCTAGTTAACGTCGTTAAAATAGAAGTGTTTCATGTAATCTGTTTTGATAAGATCTGACTGAATGAACAGTGGATGATGGCTTTGAAAAAATATTTTTTCAAAGGGCTTTGGAGCGTATCTACTCCCTGGATTGATATAACTAAACATCGAGTTACTTTTTCATTCTTAAGATTTAGCTAGGAATTGTGATTGTATTGAAATTGTATGTTGATATATTCATATAAGGAAAAGTGGGACTATATTACAATCGATGAGATAACTTTACAAAAAAATATTAGGTATTTGACTCATTTACACTATTTATACAAAGGGAAATCTAAAATCATGACAGGCGTAAAGCACACTCAAATCACAAGAGAATTTGTATATATTGTTTTTCCACTTTTCAAAATACTATTTTTGTTTTATATATTATTTTCATGGTTTCATACATATTTTTATTTTTGTGCATTATTTAACCTTTGGAATTTTTATATATTATTTTTCCACTTTTTAATATATTTTTTTTTTCTAAATATTGTTTTCATTGTTTACGTATATACTGTCTACAAAAAATGAATTATATACATTATTTCTTCAAAGTTATGAATTGTCTATTATCTATATATATTATTGTCATGCTGCAAGATGGAAAACCTCGTGATATATCAGAACCCTTGTACAAATATAAACAATCTAGAGAACATCACAAAATCGATGATTTCAACATATTTATTTATTTACATCAAAAATTGAAATATTTTCATGTCATATCGAGTGGGTCATTCGCGTCAAGGTCACTTCTCATCATTCGTGCTATGAGCCATCATCTTTTAGATATCGGTTCATGCATTCGTATTGCAGATTATTCCAGTTTTGGCTCATTTTCCGGATATAGGTAGATTTTGTTTGCTCTACTTCTTCTACCTAATTACCCAAAAATTATGAAAATATTACCCGAGGTCCAGAAAAAGAGTTATGCCTAAAATACTAAACAACTGGGTGCGGATGAGGTCCTCCAGGGTGCGAGTATAGGTGCTGGAACTGCCGTTCTTCCTCCCGTGAAGTGCCGGGATCATGTCAAGTCGCCTCTCACTCCAAATGTGATATTTTCCATCGTTATTTGCTCTTTTTCTAAAACACAAGTGAACACTAGTAATAACTTGATTCTTAACTAAAACATAAGTAAACTTCTAAAATAACTAATAAAAATGCAGAAAGTAAGATACAAGATAGATGATAATTATTTATATAAAATACTCCTATCACCTACTCTCTATTGAAGTGTTGTTTGGGGCTCTTCAATATGCTACCATTACATGTCCTAAAATCTCGTTCACTGTTAACAAGGTCTTTCAATTCATGCATTCCCCAACCACTACACACTGGACCGCGGTTAAACGAATTCTTCGCTACCTCAAAGGAACACTCATACTCAGGCTCTAACTTTGCCCCGTGAAATTCCTCTTCCTTCAGACCTTCTCTGATGTTGATTGGACAGGACGCTCAATCACTGGCTACTATGTCTTCCTTGGACCAAATCTAATCTCGTGGAGTTCCAAGAAATAAGGAACAGTCTCTCGCTCTAGTACTGAGGATGAGTATTGCAGTCTTGCCATGGCTACACAAAAACCCATATGACTCCAATTTCTTTTTTTCGAACTCCACATCTCTTAAACACAACCTCCCATCCTCTTGTGTGATAACATTGGTGCTATCTACCTAACTCAAAATCCGGTGTTTCATTCTCGCACTAAACACATCGGCATCAATTTTCATTTCGTTCGGGAACTCGCAACTTCCAAACAACTTCTTGTTCAATTCATCAGTACCAAAGATCAGATCGCCTACATTCTCACCAAAGGATTGACTACTCCACGTTTTCAATTACTTCGTCACGCGCTCATTGTTCAAGAATGAGTTTCGCTTGAGGGAGATAATAGAGTATTAAGTATAGAATTAGTTGTTAATTAGGATTTGTATTCTAGGATAATTAATGATTGGATTTAACCCAACAGCTAGTTAGTGTATGGCTAGGTTTAAAACTTAGGCTTATAAATAGGCACTTGTAATCTCTTCAATAACAAGGAAATACAATTAATCATTTTCTCTCTCTCTCTCATCTACAACCATCTCAACACCCGTCGAGGATCTGCTGTGAAGGTTCTATTGATAGGATAGGTTAGGTTTGATGCAGCCTTGTTGTGAGCGTACATTTCTTTAGGAAACATACCCTCCAACAATGAGAACTGAACGTGTGCCTTTGCTTTTCTAACTCCATGTTCCTGAACGAGGGTCCTACTTGTTCAAATTATAATTAATTATTAAGTTAGATTATAATTAATAATTGGTTTATCATGTGCAAATATTAGAAGATGAATCTCAAAAGTACAAAAAGACCATAAACTCATGTTTATGATGGAAGGAAACATGCCGGATTTTCTTCTCGAAACCCGTTCCAGTGCAGAAAGATAGATACTGACAACCTTGAACTAATGAGGAGTAACCGAGAGTTTACAACACTGACTGGAATCCACGCGACCTGACAAAATATCAAATTTCATAATTCCCCCTCAATAAAACTGACCTATGAAAATGCCAACATGAATGAATGGAAACGCCAACTGACGGACCCATAAACCTGAAACGCATGACCGGCGAGCCAAACGGAACACATGATTCAAAACAATTGACTCGTGACACTAACCTGACATACGTAAAATCCGCAATGACCTGCCGGAATGATCCTAAACCCCAAATATATCTGAAATGACCCAGCTCGCTTGTTTGCCGTGTCGAATGGATATATCCACATTGACAAGTCGTGTACAGCATGCTGCATACTGATATTCTTTCTTCTTTTTTTGGTTTACTTCAAATAGTGTGCAAGTCAAGCACAGTGGAAATTAATATGCACTAATTAACTGCAGGAGTAGAGATTCGGCATGAAGAAGCCTACTCAAAGCATTTCTGCCTTTTACAAATGTATGACAAATTTTTATTGGTTTATTTTTCATTAAATTGCTCCTTTTATTCACTGAAAAGAATGATGCAAGGTAAAACTAATTCCGTGAGAATCTAACATATAAGTTTAGTCATTTGCAAAAAAAAAAAAAAAAAATCATTAAAGTTGCTGAATATGTTATGTTAATCAATATGTTGTCTTTTGCGAAAAACTGAAAACTAGATCGTTTAATTATAAATTTCCATTTGACCACCAAAAAACTAATTAGACAAAAAAATACCAAACTATTTTCAAACATTCATACAGAATACCTAATCATAATATCTAAACTAATATAAACAGAGAAGTCTCAACAAAGTAGCATGGCACCTCAAGCATTCCTCCTTACCAGGGTTACATATCACAAAAAAGAAGCACCATATTATAACATCAATATGACAAATTCATTAAGATTTTCGTCCTCTTTCAAATTCGCAACTCTCTCCATTAAAATGCTTCCAGAGATTTCATCCAAAGTAATTCTTTCATTAGCCATCCGGGAAAGAATGAATTTAACATCATTTAATCTCTGCTTCTTGAAAAATGTATCTAACAAAACACTATATATTACAACATTGGGCTTGACCCTTTGCTTTTACATTTCATCGAGCATATTCATGACATCCTCAATTTGATCATTCTTACAATAACCACTTATTAAAATATTATAAGTATGTTGATCTGGTTTAATACCCTCTTGCACCATGTAACGAATACTAGCATATATCATTCTTAATCCGTTCAAAGGGGTTGTTCGTGTGGATACCGGTAGAGGACGAAGCGAAGTGCGGCGTCTTTGTGATTCGGGTTGAAACCGTGGTTTGTTTGGAGAATCGGTTTGCTTGGAGAATCGGTTTGTTTGGAGATCGCTTGGAGATCGGTTTGTGAGACCGGTTAGGCGAAACATACAAAGGATCGGTTTGGAAACCGGTTTGGAATCGGGCAAAGAAAAACGTCAATCTAATTCGCTTTCGATCATCACGGATTAAGCGTAATCTGAAGGTACAAAGTTATGAACTTTTCTTTGATTTAATTGTAATCACGGATCCTTCTTTTGGGTTTTGAATTCGATTTTGTTTCATTTTTTGTTTTTTCCGCTGCGTTATGAACGGTACAAACTCAACAAAGAAGTGTCCCTCATGTCACTGAAGCCCTCGGTACTTAGACAGTCTTTCATGTGGGTCATGCCAAAGCTGAGCATATGGAGGATTCTCTTTGTAAAGAAGGGTATGCGCGAAGTGGCGTCCAGCATGGGTCATGCCAAAGCTGAGTGTGCTGGACTCTATTTCGTTGATAATCATACATGGTTAAACTTAACTGAGCAAGCAAGTCGAACTTGGGCTCAGGTCACAAGATGGAATAATACACTGGGCATATAATGCTCATTCCATAAAAGGAACGAGTTGTATATGATACAATTGGAAGTGTTCCTACCTAAATAGTTGTGTATTGAGGGTTGCGCCAAAGCACACTTAATACTCAATGAAATACGGATCTTGACTCACTTTGAAACCTCATTCATTTGAAGTTTCCAAATCAATACTACTGAAGGTGGTTGATTTGAAAATAGTGGGAGTACAATATAAGAAACACCAAAACAAAACAACCCCAATGAATAAATAATAATGACACTTTACATTTTAACTTGTAGAATAATGGCAAATAATAATTCAACTGGGTTGAATTTGCGATCTATCCTTAAGAAGGATAAGCTCAATGGGTCTAACTTCCTTGACTGGTTTAGAAACCTGAGAATTGTTCTCAAGGCTGACAATAAAATGTATGTCATAGAAGAGACTTACCCAGAGGAATCAGAACAGGGAGCCACAAGGGTTGCCCGAGACGCGTATGCTAAATACGTCAAGGACGATATCTGGAAGACATGGGGGCTTACGATATGATCATAACTCTCAAGGAAAAAATAGAACTGAAAGAGGCTCTTCCAATTAAAAAGCAACATAATTATAAAGGCAGTTTATCAGTTTTTAAAATTCACAAACAATCTAGTTAATACTGATCCAAGAATAGAAGAAGGAAATAAAACCCTAAATTTACATTAGAAAAAAATCTTATTGAAAAAGTACATATCAAGTGCTATAACAAATTAAAGACACCGAAGATCCGACTCTAAAATTGGAAACTTCCAGTCTATTATATTTATATTCACTCAATCAACATCATTGATGAGGTCATGATAATTGATTCCTATACGACCTACCTATATAAATTCCATACATCCGCTAAAATTTAATATGTTCCATCATTACATTTGCTATAGTTTTACTATTTTCATATATAACTAAAAAGATAAAACATAGTTGTTGTTTTATTGAACAAAACATATAAATATCATACACCTTATTCTTCGTTACGCCATTATCTATGACAACTTTTTCTTTTGTAAATATTGACAATATCAGTTGCAATTAGATCTCAATCAAGTATAAATTATATT
This sequence comes from Juncus inflexus, assembly GCA_024447665.1. Lineage (NCBI taxonomy): Eukaryota > Viridiplantae > Streptophyta > Magnoliopsida > Poales > Juncaceae > Juncus > Juncus inflexus. The sequence goes on along the minus strand of JAJHPC010000003.1, from coordinate 12,926,797 downwards.
AGCCAAGTTACTCGATGTGTTTGAATAAATCTACCGTTAAAGTTACTTCATGATTGGTAATTTTAAGTCCTCTCCAACTAATCTAAGATAAAATTCAGGACAAAATCATCAAAACATTTGCCCACATGTCATAGTTTTAACAAAATAATCATCAAAAATCACAAAGGGTTTTTAGAAATATTTAAAAAGTAACTTGAACTTAAGCCCGATTACTTCTAAACTAGGATTTTAAGAAATGATGTTACATTTTGAAAAAATGAATGGGTATAAATTACAAATGAATTTGGTTTCCAAAATTCTAGCTTCAATAGCCACAAATTTCCATAAATATTTTTCAACTCATAAATACTCCTGTATCCCGCTCCTTATACCAGAAATATGTCCTTATCCCACTATCGGATCCAGCTTCACGATAAGAGGCCGAATCTTCTAAACCAGAAAAAACCCGGCAGAGGAAATAGAGACCCAAACAAACTAATAAGTGAAACAAAATGAAACTTTCTTGCCCCCGACCTCTCTCAACCTAAAGTAAACCAACCATTGTTTTCATGGAGCGGTATGCAAATATACGGTTAGTCTGCAAAGAATGGAAGAATGCCTTCCCTCAAAAACTTAGTCATCTAATAGGTGAAGCCCCTGAATACGGCTGCCTCAAAACCCGGTTATTTGTCCCGATCTAAAAATTCGCAACTTTGATCCTCCTCTTGTTATTGAATATATATTTGTGGTTAGATATGGTCGTTCAAAACAAATGGAGTGAACAAACTTGTATTATCTTGCAATATGGATCCGGTTTAATGCTTGTCTATGTTTGGTTGGTTATATAGTACAGACTTTAAAACATTGGTGTTTCATTTTTTGTTAGCTTTGTTTTGTGATATGGATTGTGATGACACCTTAAATGTTGCTTTTGGTTGGCAAGATATTGATTTTATTTTCTGTAATTTTTTTCAAATTATTTCCCATGGTAGATTTTAGTTTTGAAAAGACAACAATACGATATTTTACAGCCTATCCAAAAAGCAGTGATATATATATATTTTTTTTTTGTTAATAGAAAATAAATTTAGTTAGATATTGTATTAAAATTAAGTGGAGTGAATGAACTTGTATCTTGCATTGGCAATGCGGAAAGCTTTATGCATGGATATGTTTGGTGCTATATAGTAAAGGCCAAAAAACATTGATGCTCTTATTTTTGTAAGCTTTGTATTTTGTAGTGTGGATTGTGATGACAGAAAAAATGTCACCTTTTGGTTGGCAAAGGAATGTCCATGTTTTGCATAGTTTGTCAAAGTAGACTTGCAATTATTTTGCAAAGAATAACATATTCGAAACATCATACGATTAATACATTCTTGAACTGTATAAACACTCAAATATGCCAAAGTTTAATGTTCGAAATTCACCTAGATAATATAATAATAATAATAATAATAATAATAATAATAATAATAATAATAATAATAATAATAATAATAATAATAATAATAATAATAATAATAATTATACCACTAACAAAACGCTAACAATAAAAGTAACAATAACACATAATAATAGAAGTAGCAACTATATAGTCACAAATAATAACAATAAAGCAAGTAACTATAAAACATGCAATAAATGACATAATAAAACAAATGTAATTATAAGACTAACAAAACAACTAATAATGAAAAACTAAACTAATAACAATAAAAATAATGATAATAACAGTAATAATAAAAAAATACAATAAATGAGAACATAAAATAGGAGGATGAGACTTGAGAATGAGGCCGATGAGACTATGAGACTGATGAGACTGAGATATTGTTCTTCAATTTTGAGACTTTGGGTGACCTGCACGTGATGATTGAAAATGTTAAGTGCTCAATTAATTCAAAGGTAAAATAAATAGATTGTAAGAAATAGTAAAAGGGTTAGAATTGAAAAGTACTTGAATTAGAGAGGCAAGCTTAGGCCTGTTCTACTTGGCAAAGTTGGTCGTCTATACATTTTGAAGGTCGGTGAGACGGTCCTGTAGAACCGCGAGAAGAGGCGGTCTACGCGAGGTGGGCCCCACATGTTGACTAGAACCAGCATTTGCAGCGGTGGGCCCCCCGCACGCTGACTAGGACCAGCAATGGCAGCTGTGGGCCCCGCGTGCCGAACTTGTAAAACAGGGCGAGGCGGGAGTGGCGGTCTGCGTGAGGTGGGAGCCGTGGGCCCAGCTTGACGACCCGGGCCAGAATTTGATGGCCTGGTGGGTCCCGCTTGATGACTAGGACCAGAATTTGAAGCGGAGCCAATGTTGCGCCGGATCTGACCAGCGGGCCCCGCATGAGCAATTGAAGAGGTGATCCACTTGTGCTCTGTAATTAAACCATCCAACAAAAAAATTATTAACATGACAATATTACAACATACTTACAGACATGCATGACATCTACTGTTCTCTTTCTTTTAAGAAAGAAAGAAAGAAAAAAAACAGCAAGAGAGGTAACTCTGTGAAATGAAAAAGAGAAGCCTTTTGCTTACTTTGTGCGTCATGCACAGTCATCCGTCTGGCAGGGTCCAGAACGAACAATCTCAACGAAATCTCTCAATTCGGCCGAGATAGAGCGCCATGCCGGCCTAGAAAAGTCAGGACTGATTCTGTATTGACATCAGCAAGGCCTTCACTGGTGACACCAGTCTTGAAAGGACACTCCCCAACTAATAGCTCATAAGCCATGATTCCTAAACTCCAAGCCTCCGATTCATATCCTGAGCATTGTCCAAAGACCTCAGGCGCCATGTATGGAGTTGTGCCGACCATATCGCTCAATCGCCCACCTGTTACAATTTATTACCCTTTTTAAGTATTTCAATTCTATATATTAATTAATACATGATACAATATAACAATTAATTACACAAATACCCTTTATGAATATTTCTATATTTTAATACATGATATAATCCCGTTATGACTATATTTATATTATATATTAATTACTACATGATATAATACAAATCATTATTTATTTATAGGACAAATAGACAAGCAAACCAACCCAATTTCATACAAAAAAGAGAAAACACAAACACAACACAACTGGTAAGAACACACATACCACAAATACAATAAAATATGTGAAATAAGTTTAAATGACATGGAATAAAATATAACATACCTCAGGTTTGATGTCGCGATGCACGATTCCGCGACTGTGGCAGAATGCAACCGCATTTAATGCCTGAGCCATCCACCTCTTTGCCTCACTCTCTCCGAATTTCCCACCACTTTAACAAACAAAACAAAAATCAATCTCAGTTTCCGTCAATAATTGTTTATCATAAAGTAATTGTATATTAATTAAACATATAACAGAGAACTAGACCTAAACCTAAACCTAAACCTAAACCAAAACTTTTTAAAAGGGAAAACTAGAATAATAATTATATATTAACGCATTCCGTACCTTGGCTCGAGTCTTTCGTACAAGTTTCCGCCCTTGCATAACCTGTTGGATCATTAATCTAACATTGGACTTATATGTAAAATAATAATGTATATTATACTACTGTCCAATATGTTTATAATAAAGTGATTAACTTTATTTAATAATATTAAACATTAATGTGTCAAATTAGAGTGTGGTCTTTGATACCGCACATACAATTGGCCTCCACCGAAATTCTCAACAACCCGTTATCATCTTCTTAGGCCAAATAGATCACAAGCGCCGAAAGTACGAACGCCTCTACCGGTGTCCACACGAACAAACTTCTTAAAACGGGAAGAAAGAACAATATATATGCTAGTAGCTTGTTCTCCTCTTGCATAAGAAAACTCTTCTTATTTTATCTCACAAAAGATGTATATAATTCCTCTCATATAATTGCACTCTTTCATTTTGTCATACAAAAAGAAAGCACCCTTTCATAATTTTGTCATACAAATTAGAAAATATATTTTCTCTCTTTTGTCTCACAAAAGAGAATGAGAAAGAATGAGAGAAAGAATGATGTGGTCTATATAATTTGGAGCCCTCTATATCCTTATATAGAGGTGAAGAGTCATGTCTCCTCACACTAAAAGATGTGTATGACATCACTCATCATTATCCATATGTCATCATCTAGACTCTTCTAGATTACATGATCTTTTGTGCTCATAGTCTTTATATACATATATATCACATCTTATCACATAAGATGACAATATATTTTGTGACATTCTTATGCAACTCATCATATAAGTCGCTAGGATTTTCTGCGCCCGTTTCAGTTTGTTATTTGTGTGTGACCCTGTAGGTTCACTTAATGTTGGCAATAGACTTAACAGTCTATAAATCATGAGCGGACTCTAGCAAGCCATCATGACTACCCAATTTAAGTGAATATCGGTGATCCAATTTACCTAATCAACAATCACGTATTTAGTCCCTTTGTCATGCGATATCTATATCGATCATAAGGCATGTAATACGTCATCCTTATATTAATCGATTAATATTTCTTGATCCCAAATTAAACTGAACAAGAACAAATGACATTAATAACTAGATGATTCCGCACAATCCGACCTAGACGGCCTAGACGGACGGAAAATCGGTTAGGACGGTAACCGGTTTAGAGGCGCATGGATAACACGCATGGTTTGAGCGTCACGGATTAAGCGTAATCCGAAAGGTATCTTTAAGATTTATTTCTTTGATTTAACCGATACGCACGGATCCTCGGATTGGTTTTGGATGAAATTTTTGTTTTCCGCTGCGTAATGCACGTCTGAAATCCAACAAAAGAGATATCATTATAAGGTACACAAGCAGATCTTCTGAAATATTCAGTTTATGTGCATTTAACTTTGAAGTTATCTGATACATTTTCATAATTGAAGTGAGGTTTGTTAAGAGTGTATATATTTCCGCCTTTTCGTTCTTACTAAACCTCTTCTCAATATCCTCAAGATACTCTTTAGCCATAGCTATATTTACCGAAGATGTGTCCCTAAATGCTTCCGGAATGGACGTCTTCATGATCATCAAACTAATGCGATTCGACTTTTCCCACTTTGCCATCTGCGCCTGTTGCTCAGGCGTACCCTTATCAGTGAGTGCTTCGGGTTGTCCTACCCTTAACGCAAGGTCATGATCATTAACACGAAGGTAGATCAACAAATTATCTTTCCACATCTTGAAGTTTGAGCCATTCAACATCGGAATCGAATTGATATCAGCACTGATTTTTAATCCAGTTTAGCTGAAAAACAAAGAGCAATAAACAAACATTGTTAGCTCTCCAAAAAATTAACTGTAAATAATAATAATAATAAATTCAATAAAAGATAAACCCATCACAAAATATCGGTTTCCGTTAATATTTTATCTTTGGACAAAATTATTAATTTCTGATTGATATTTTGGCGTAGCTATTAATCATTGATAATAAATAACATGTCAACAAATTAACCTTCCTTTGGGCCGATTAGATAAGTTAGACGTAAAATCGAATAATCATCACATGCTTTTAATACTACTCATGTACACAATACTAAATAAATATGAATTTTCCTTTGGGTCGATTAAATATTTATTCAATAATGTGAACACAACTGTTTATATCCTAAAATAAAATTAATTTAGACATGAGAGGTCACTTTGATGACATGATGCCGAAATGAATTAATTTCTGAATATGTAATACTTAAATACCTTAATTTGAACTTAAAATTATACCGTAAAACCGAATTTATAACTTCATCTGGGCAAAATTCGGAATTAGACTCAGTTAGGTTATTACTTAACAAATAATTTATTAAGCTTACTTAAAATAAGACATACATGTTATCATTTTTGTCTTATTTACTTTTATATTTCTAGCCCAATGCCTTAAGCTCAACTGAAATAATTAATTTTAATTAATTTCTCGGCCCAGAAATAACAAGCCCAAACTATAACCCAAAATACTTGTTTCTAAAAACTGAATTTGGAGTTCCGGATTTTAATTCTTGATTTTCGTGAGAAAATATAAATATCCGGGATTTTAATTCCTATCTCCTCCAAAACACCCCTTCCTTCACTGAAGGGAAAAAAAAGGCGCCTCTTCAGTTCACCTCTTCCTTGCGCCGGTTCACCACGGACGACGTCTCGCTCACACCCTTTCGACGGCAACGGCGGCGGATGGCTTTACGAGGGAGTGAGTCGCGCCGATTCGTTCGTACCTCTTCGTGATGAATCACGTCTCTTCGAATCTGACGTCTGTTGGCCTGGCGACGGTGAATCTCACGCTGCTAATGGCTTGCTGGCGAATCGCCAATGACAGTCGTCGTAATTATGTGAAAACCCTTGGAGTTTTACCCCTTTAATTTGTTTCCTTTTCTTGATCCAATTCGTAAGAACCAGACATGCATAATTGTGGGTAGTGTATTTTTATATTTTATGATGGCTGAATTAGAAAGTTCCACATTAGGAGTCAAAGGGTGTCTTTTCATGAAAGGGTACCTCTTAGACTATATAAGCAATTTGATCTCCAATATATATGAACTAAGTCTCTTATTTCATCTGCCCCATTAAGAAGAGAGAAAGAGAGACCATAAGAGAAATACAACAAAGGAATCTCAATTGGCGTTCATAAAGTATTTGGAAGACAATACTTGCGAATTCGGTGTTCTATACTTCAAACATAATCATGGATCAAGGTACGCTTCCGTTATTTATGGTTTGTTTCACATATTTCGATCTAGAGTTTGGCGGTACCGGTTCGTACTGCCCTAACAAGTGGCATCAGAGCAGTTTTATGTTGAATCATGTATTTGGTTAGTCCTATATTTTAAGTTTGTATTTAAAATCAATTTGGATTTTACAAGTGAGTTGAACACAGATGACCGAATCATGTTTATTTTGTGATAAAAAATGGTTAAATCGTTAATTCAGGGGTTTGTGTACTATCGGGTAAAACCAAAAGATTAATTAACCAAATGAGGGGAAATTCCATTTTCGTTATTTCGTGTTGATCGTCGGAATGCCTTTCGCGTCGCTCGTGTTGATCATGTGAATGTCCATCACTTTTTTCATCATCCTTCTTATTCCACGGAGCGAGCTCGGGATGTAAGGTGAAGCAATTGTCGATGGTGTGTCACTTCTTGTTGCACTCAAAGCACTACATCTTTTGGCTGGTGCGACGTCGATTGTCGTTAAACTGTTTTTCCTTGGCTCGAAAATCTCTGAATTGTCACACTAGACACGCTATTTCATCATCCTCATCAATCAAGCTCGTTGCCGGCATAGCCACTGTTTTGGGTTGGGAGTCGGTTCTCATTTCCCTCACTCGGGTCTCAAAGTTGCGGAAGCAGTTGACAAATTCTTCCGGCTCGATATCTTTTGTTGCTAGCATAGTTTCCAACGAAACTTGAAGTACTTTCCAACTCGATGGCATCGCCCTAATTAATTTACCTACAACTCGATCATTGGTTAGTTTCTCTCCTAAAGTGGTGAATCCATTTCGGATATGCGACATACGAATGTACATATCCTCAACGGATTCACCTTCAATCATCCGGAAATTATCAAATTGTTGTTCAAGTCCCATGAATTTAGTTCTTTTCATTTGATTATTTCCCTCAAATCTATTTAGGAGAGCTTTCCACATTTCATTAGAATTCTCAAAACCATCTATTATTACAGAAAAAGTGTTTAACATATTTGTGAGAATGAGGTTTTGTGCCATTATGTCAAGTGTGATATTTGTTTTGGTTGTATCGGTATGGTTAGTGGTACTATTGGGTACAAATTCTATGGTAAAACCATTTTCTAATACCTGACGAAGTCCATGTAGTTCGAAGACATCCACCATGCATCTCTTCCAAAGATTCCAATTTTTACCATCGAGTTTCTCCGGATAAAAGACGTGTAGTCGATTTGTCGGGAGCGTCGCCACAGATCAAAAATACACATTGTTTCAAATTTGAATTCAAAACGGCATGTATTCCTACTCTGATACCAATTGTTGATCGATTAAGGCCTATAGGGGGGTTTAAAAGGCCTAAAGTGAGGAAACGTGAATAATATATTTTTAGGGTTTTAAATTTTTATTGTTTTTAGACTTTGTTGATGGTTGTTTGAATACTAATTAACAAAGAAAGATAAATAAATAAATAAGAAATTAAAGTAAATATAAAAAGTAAAGAGATATCAAACACACGATCTGATGACGGAGTTCGGCGAGGTACCCGTTTACTCGCTAGCAGCCCTTACCGCGTTCACGAGTTGCCTACTCTCCTGGACTTGCCTTGCGGCTCCGATAATCACTAATCCAAATAGTGTTTGAGTACAAAACCACGATCCACCATCGCCTTACAACAAACTTGCCGTCCGGTGAAACAATCAACTTACAAACTCGATATCTTTCGATCTCAACCAACAATGAGCAACACGCTTAATAACTCAATTAGTCTCTCTTGAGATTTAGAGCAATTTAACAGTATTATGAAGAGAGTATTTCTGCTTTTTGTATGTGGAATTCTTGTCAAAAACAGAGGAGGGCGGCGCCTCTTTTAAAGGAGGAAAGAGCCGCCCTCAAAAAATGAAAACCTGTGCAGTTTCATTGCCAACGGACCAGTTCCGTTGCCAACGGATTGCAAAAAAAGAAGGAAATCAATAATGATTTGAAATCAAACAGCTATGTTCCTGTAGTTTCCTTGCCAACGGACTAGGTCCGTTGCCAACGGAACTCACGCAACAATTTTTCAGCCAAAACTCCAGGAGAAAATGAATGGCAACGGGGAAGTTTGTTGCCAACGGACTACTTCCGTTGGCAATGGACTAGGTCTGTTGCCAATGGACTAGGTCCATTGCCAATGGAACTACCAGAAATTAAATAGATTGCAGATTTTACTCTCTTTTTAGTACAATATAAATTACTTACACCACACAACACACTAGAAGACTAAAGAAGCTTGCTCCCATGCCTTGAAATCCTCTCTTGATATTCTTTAAAAGCGTGACGACTTCTAGTCTTCCCGAGATCAGGGAGATGCTTCCATTCCGATGAAATCTCCATTTTCGAAAACTTGACGAGTGACATTCTGAGCTAATAAGACATTCTCAAACAAGATTAATAATTACGGAATTATTTTAAACATCATCAAATCGAGAACAAAAAGTTCATGGTATTGACTATGACGAAACTTTCTCACATGTAGCTATGCTTAAATCCATCAAAATTATATTAGCCATAGCAGCATATTATGACTATGAAATATGGCAAATGGATGTCAAAACAGCTTTCCTAAACGGAATTCTGACCGAGGACGTGCATATGATGCAACCCGAGGGTTTTGTCGATCCTAAGAATTCTAGTAAGGTTTGCAAGCTTCAGAAATCCATCTATGGATTGAAGCAAGCGTCTCGAAGTTGGAACCTTCATTTTGATGAAATCATCAAAAGTTTTGGTTTTACCAAAAGTGAAGGTGAGCCTTGTGTTTACATGAAGTTCAGTGGGAGTAGGGTAGCATTCCTGGTGCTTTACGTAGATGGCATATTACTCATGGAAAATGACGTCCCAACATTATTGAACGTCAAGAAATGGTTGGGAGATAATTTCTCGATGAAAGACCTACGAAAAGCCTCCTACGTGCTAGGAATCAAGATCTATAGAAAAGATCTAGAAGGCTTATAGGTCTGAGTCAAAGTACATACATAGACAATGTCATGAAACAGTTCAGAATGAAAGAATCCAAGAAACGATTTCTGCCCTTGTCACATGGTGTTTCTCTCAGTAAGACACAGTGTCCTACAAGTAAGCAGGAACGAAGACACATGAATAAGATCTCATATGCTTCGGTTATAGGAACTATCATGTATGCCATGATATATACTAGACCAGATGTGTCATACTCATTGAGCGCAACAAGCAGGTTTCAGTCTAATCAAGGTGAAAGTCACTGGATAGTTGTTAAAGAATCTTTAAGTACTTACGAAGAACTAAGGACCTATTCCTAGTCTATGGAGGTATGGAAGACGAGCTCGTTGTAAAGGATTACACCAACGCAAGCTTCCAGACAGACTCAGACAACTTTAGATCGCAATCAGGTTATTTATTTTGCCTAAATGGAGGTGCAGCGACATGGAAGAGTTCCAAGCAATGTACTGTAGCAGATTCTTCAATTGAAGCAGAGTATATAGCCGCAGCAGGAGCGGCTAAAGAACCTGTTTGGATAAAGAACTTTTTGGAGGAGCTAAGAGTAGTTCCGAGCATCTCAGAACCAGTGGATCTATATTGTGACAACAATGGAGCGATCGCACAAGCAAAGGAACCGAGATCTCACCAAAAGTCCAAGCACATACTGCGACGCTTCCATCTAATCAGAGAGATCATATAAAGGGGTGATGTTAAAATGTGTAGAATGCCATCGGACGAAAATGTCGCTAATCCATTAACTAAACCACTCCCGCAAGCGAAGCATGAGGGTCATGTTAGGTCTATGGGCATAAGATGCTTAGAGTTGGCCTAGTGCAAGTGGGAGACTGTAGGATTAGTGCCATTTTATCAACCAAGAATGACACTTTGGGTAGAATACGTGATTCTGATAGTAGAACTATGAACCAACAAATGACATTCTAAACTGTCCCTAGTGATATGTAGTATGTTTATAGAGATAGACATACTTCAGGTTCTACGTATCCACACTAGTATATTCGCAAAAAAAAGAATGAGGCACTACAGCATAGAGGATTTCCGCGCATCTTCCCATCTGCTAAAGCCAAAGTGGTCTCCCCCGGGAGGTAACTGGTTTAGTTGTTCGAACCGGAACCATCCATCGGCGAATCTCCATACTGATCTCCGTCCGGGCGGGTCTCATCCGTAGCAAGGTCATTCACTATCCCCTCATGATTAGACCATGTCCTGGATATTTGATAAAAGAAAGGTGCATTAGCGGTTAATACGTTGTAATTGGATAAGTTATTTGTAACGACTGAAAGGAAGATTTCTGACTGACGAGCTACACACGGCGCAGTGATAAGGAGTGCGGAAATTGCTCGCCTTTTTCTTTTCTCTTTTGAGTGAGGTTTGATACGCGCTCTAAGCCCGGCCCGCGCGCAGTTAGGAGGATTGGCCGGGTACCAGAATGGAGTTTCACGGCACTGACGAGCTCAGCCCCCGTTTTCGTGGGAGCCGGTAGTTTCCGTTGATGGTTATGTTCATCGGTCGGATCAGCTCCTTCTTTGAAAGGATCGACCAGCAGACCTCCCCGAACGACCTTGTCATAGCAACTATATTGATTTGATGGAATGTGATTCGCTGCTCGCTTTGTCGGTATATGAGCGGGACTTTTTTCCCATTCTGATCTGTTTCCTTAGGGACAAACCCGTTCTATTACTTTCTCGGTAGGTGAGTTCAGATTTTCTGCCATTTCCAATTCCACTTTCTTAATACCTGAGAAGATGCGGACTCAGCCCAATCTTCGAAATCGAAATGCAGCTAAAAATGAAATCAGAACGGTTTACTACTTCCATAACTTCTCCCGATTCGATGGTACGAAGTCCCAGTCGAGAAGAGGAATTGATTCAAAAGGAAGGCGTTGACAGAAGGGTATAGAACCTGACAATCGTGCTTGGTGGAAATGGGAATTCGATCACTTAGTGGACATTTTCATCAGCAAAACAAGCGAGTAGGGCCGAGCTTTCCTACACGACTACTGTGCAATCAACTGCTTCCCCACGGGAGAGCTCCGCTATCACTGACGAGACTTTGTCAATAAGACGACCGTTCTTCTTTCTATGGAAAAAAAGAGAAGGCCTCATAGAATATAATAAAGATGAAGTGGTATTCGGGAGGTCCGGAACAACTAGTTTTGGTGGTAGATCTCGAATGAATGAACTATTAGCTTAGCTCCCATAGAATGAAACTTCGTGCAAATTCCCTCCTCTAATATGAGTACCCCACTCCTACACCGCCACGTTGGGGTCGCCCACTTGAGCCCTTCCACAGCCCTTTATCCAACGCCTTACATCAAGCATTCTTGACACTGCTATTTGAGAGGGCTTCGGAAGAGAGGCATTTTTCAGAAGTCATTAATATACAGCAAAGTCGGGTGACGAATCCACATATGCTGAAAGAAAGATTCTCATCTAACCGATAGGACAAGTCAAGTTATACGAACCTAGCTACGTGAACTAGGCTATGGGATAAATCAATCAATCAACGAAACTCTTTCGTCACTTCACAAGTCAAAGGGATTGGCTAGTTTTGACACCCGGGCCAGACAGAAGTTCTCCATTTCGGATCCCTTGATCTAAGTCAGAAGTTCTAGGATGTGGATGAAGGCTAGCTAAGAGTTGGTGTTGTTAACTAGGAGAAAAAGAAAGGCGTAGTGAAAATAACCAATTCCAGTATCCAAATAGGAAAATTATTACATAACCGGGAGCTCGACCTCTTCTTTGAGATCTCCGTGAAGTTTACATCTAATTGGGATGAAAGTCGGGCCAGTGCTGAATGTAAGCGAGTGCGAATGGTACCATTTTGAGCAACATAGCATCATCTCCTTATGGATTGAATATAAGGTGGTATTTTCATCAGAACTCAGTCTTTTCTCACTCATAGGTGTGGGAAAATCCTCTTTCAAAGGTCCCCTACACTGAATTAGCTGTGGTTGATTGAGCTGAGCCTACGTAAGCCTTCCTCCTAATCTTCAGCTCATCTCCTAGCCCAGCGTCAAATCTCAGTTTGTTTCGACCGAGAGACCGTGTCCGTTCAGGTGTGCTCCATTTTCATGAACGTGATTTAGCTCCCCCTTATGTGCTCTTTACCACCATCTGAAATGCGTGAAACTTCGATTGGTCCCGAACGACAGAAAAAAAGAAAACACGAAAGGTCACCCGGGCGGGCGGCTTGTTCAAAGAAAACCACGTCCAGCGTGGAGATAAAGCGCCAGAATAGAATGGCAATAGCTAAGGTGTGCAGTATCGCTCAACCATAGACCCCCTGTGATTGGATCTAATCCTCCACGAAAACTAAGAAAATCCGCATATTGCGAGACTCCAGCTCGACCGTATACAGTATAAGGGATTCGCTTTTGCCTCAGACAAAAGAAAAAGGGATTGATCATTCATTTTCTTCGACTATATTGGTTAACTGTTCAGGTTGCGAATCAAACAATTTCTCGATTCCATATTAGTATTCCCCTCGCATGAAAGGAATGACAGTCTTCAGTCTAATCTTCCGTATCAAGGCTCCAAAAAATTGAATTCAATACGAAATAAATGAAAAATGCAAATGGATAATTCTATTTTTTGTTTTTTTTCTTCAAATCCAAAAAATTGTTTTTGATAGATAGGTCGCCAATTTGGCATTGGATAAAAAGGGGGAGGGTACCCATTTTCTAGTAAATGATTGAAATCATTTTATCGATATGAGTGTTCTATATCAGATAAATTCTCAAGTATTCAAAGAAGTTGCACAAGAGCATGTCATTCGTCGAAGAAGTGCATCCGGTACCCTCAACTGCACCTTCTCCTTTCCCCTTTCCATTAATAGTCAGTGTATTGAGGTCCAAGTCCTGGAGGGGAGGAATTGTCTGGAGGAGCGCATAGTTTCAGATGATCTTCAAATACTCGTTCTAAGGGTTGGGAAATCACGTCTCTGCTAAGAGAAGTCAGAGCTCTAAGACGTTGGTCAGTGTTTCCGATTCTAACAATCTTCACTCCCCTTCGTTCGGAAGCCGTGTGGGCGACTCCAATGCCTCTCGGAATTTCCGGATGGCAACGCCTGTGTTAGTTGGTGATGGTCTGTTAGCTATTGTCTTCCTTGCTGGATGAAGGTTCGTTTTCGTTTGTGCATCTTTTTCTTTATCCCATTCATCTCTTTGTAGGAAAGACACCGCTTACGAGAGCAAGGGATATTCCAACAACGGGCTAACACTGCTTTGGAAACCGCGGAAGTCTTTTGACTTTCGTTTGGGCCATGGCGGTCAGTGCTCCTAAGATCATAGAAGCAATGCTGCAGAAAAAGAAGATTTGTTGCAATGTACCTCCATAGGAAGCAACAAGAAAAACACGTAACATATTTGCCAAAATCGAGATTTTCGGCGCAATAGAAAGGAATGCTATCACCGGGGTGGGTGAACCCTCATAGATATCAGGTGCCCACATATATAGAGTCAAAAGAGAGATTGAGTCCGAAGGAGAGGGGGGTTTTCTTTGGGGCTCGAGAGATTGAATAGTGCCCAAAAGTTGTGAATTCGCCGCTGGGGAATGAACACAAAAGGGAAGGAGTTCTTCTCAACGAAAAAAGTGCTCTCTGAACCGAACGTGAAAGTTTTTTTCCATCAGACGGCTGTTCACGTAACTCCACTCTTGGCTTGGATTATATATCCATTTGGTCCGCTCTCGGCCATTCCACACGCTGCCGCCGCAGGTGGGCCGTAAGAGAGTAGAATAGAAGAGGATTTGAAGTAAATTGCCGATAGATTTTCCAATCTTTCCCTAAGTTTGCTTCTCCTTCTTCCTGTTCCTAACTCCTGCCCGGGTAGTTCCCAATGTTTGGCACTTTCTATACTTCGTGGGTGAAACATCAACAAATTCGCTCATGATCAAGTTACAACCTAGGATCTATGACTATATTATGTTCACTCTTCGTATTTTGTTACTGGAGAGATTTCTTCCCGAAGAATTCAATGACGAGACGAGCTTCCAAGAGCTGTTTTTCCAGCCGTTCACTCGACGACAGAGTTGACTCAACCTGGCAACAATGCGAATGCGCCAGGAAAAGAGCTTTCTAACAATAGACTTCCAGAGACAATTTGGCCCTGACGATCATGTTTCTCAGGTGGTTTTTGAAACTTCCCCCATAAATTCCACTAGTCTGTCTTTCAATCAAAGTAATGTCCCACGACGTCAACGTCTAACTTTACTAACATATCCTAATGCAAGTCAATCAGTATATCTTCACACACACGATGCACCAACTCTTGATCAAAGACTAGCCTGGGCTAGTCGAAAACCAAGTGGACAACCAGCGAAGAAATTCTCCTCTTTGCAAATGAATCAAAAAGAAAGTCAAAGAGAAAACCTTGAGTCAAGAAAGCGCATGCATATTATCGGTTCTCAAAATATCTCATTTGTCGATCTTAGTTCTAATTCTTTAACAGGAGTCATTCCTTTTTCATTTGGAACTGCAGAGCTCCTGTCCCTTGAAGAACTCAATCTATCCAACAATTTGATCTCGGGAGAAATTCCGGAGCCTTTGTTCTCTCCGCTCCGATTTTGATAACATATCAAAATATCTCAAAGCCAACTAAGTTGTGTAGTGTGGGCGTATTCCATTTTTGGAGTAAGAGCCCAGAAAATCTAGTTAGCAAATCTGTTTTGAAGAAGAAGAATGCTTCCAACCTGCTAGAAGCGGCCATTGAAATCACGACACGCACTGATTCTTGGCCACCGGACGATCAGTCTCTTCATAGTCTTCGCCTTGATTGAAAACCTGATCATGTTCTGCTGCTCATGGACATAGAGATGTCAAGTCATGAGGGACATATCTCTCGTCATGAGGGACATATCTCTGGGACCCCTGATGAACTAGTAATAAAGGAAATGCAAGGCCATGCTCAAAATGGATTAACATGTATTGTTAATATCATTTTGTATTTTCTCAGTCTAATTCTTGATCAGGAAAGAGACTTTGATCAAACTCAAGGATGACATACTTCCATGCCTTGTGATCAAGACAAATATCGTAGAACAAAAGGAATAAGCAAACGTCTATTCAGATAGGTTTATGATAGCTGATCATTTCATTTAACATGGGTAGCCATGACATCAGTCTAGAGGTTACTCATGACTTACGATCTTTAGAAGATCATTGCCAGCGTTAAATGAAACATACACGGTCACACAATGAACTCCATTCGTACGGGATAAATATGCCTCAAAACAGTTATACATATGATGTATAAATTGGTGAACGAAATAATCAATCGTTGGATGATTTATTGAACAAAACAGTGTCATTCCGTTGGCAACGGAATAGTACTGTTCCCAACGAAATAGATATGGAAACTGTAATAACCTTAGATGCCATGTATTCCTTTATGGAAATACCTATTCCGTTGGCAACGGAATAGACGCAGATTAGGGTTTTTAGTTATGGTAACTGAGCAATCGTTCGCCTCTCTCTCTAGTATAAATAGAAGGCCAGAGTCTCTCTATTTGACACACAATTCAGAATCCTTAGAGGCCGTCTATTACACAGAAAAGAGAGAGAAATATCGAGTAGAGGTTCTCTCTTTTGAGAACTTGCGAGCGATCGATCTTCTTCATCCCTAGGAGAAGCAAGGTGGTTCACGAGTCGAGCTTCAGGAAGGAGAAGGTTGCAAGTTTGAAAGGTTCAGACATACATCCGTTCTTCATCTCGCGGATCAGGAAGATCCGAAGTACAAATTTTAATGGTTAATTTCATACTTTTATTCCCTTAACGTAGATCCTAGGACGGGTTAAATCCATAGATTCCTCAACACTTAATTGTTTATGAATATGTGAAAGCATAGGAGGTGAGAGGGCTTCGATTCAAAACTTGGTATGTTTTCCAGGAGAAGATTGGAGAAGAAAGAAGTAAGCATAATGGGCAAAATTATGAAGCTTTGAATTTGGATTAGGGTTGTATATCTGTACAATTTGTGCAAGTTGCCAAATGATTAGTTTGAATGTGGCTGTGCATGATACCTATAGTCTTTGTGCATATTCATCTGTCTTTTTTTTTCTTCCCTTGTGTATTTGAATATGATTAGTTAAAGTTTTACGTCGATTTTGAAATGAATATTTATTTGGAATTTATTTATGATATTTCTTGAGTTTAAAATGAATGCATGATTGAGTTAGGTGGTACCAATTTGAGCATACAATTGAAGTGGTTTCATGGTGAAACAAGTCCAAATCAGCTAATAATGGTAACATATCAAGTTCAAGATTAAAATAAAACCAATATGAATAAATTTAAAATTGTGAAAGATAACCAACATATTGTAAAATTACATACAAATCCAAAAAAATATTTAGAAAGCGAAATACAACCATTATAATATAAAATTATAAATGTTCGAAAGAACCCTAATAAAGCAAAAGAAACACTTAAATTCAAGTCCATAAGTTTTTAACATCATGCAAGCACCCATTATTGACTAAACAGAAACTTCAAATAAACATGTCTTAACCCATTTCTTGATAATTTTGTCCGTCTTTAAACGCCTCTAGAAACCAGCTTACGCAAGTTACTTGATCCTCCTCTCCAAGGATTTTTGATCCATTCACCTTTAAGAAATAAAACAGAAATTAGATAAATAAAACAAGCATTTTAGGCAAATATGAGGCCTTAACTGAATCACATATATCAACAAACTCCTCAAATATCACCAAACCAACATGACAAAATATGAATTCGAGATTCACATTTACTGCTGATTTCAGAATTTAAATCATTAATGTACAATTGTTGGAATTATCTTTCTGCTTCTTTAAAAGTTTTGAGCTTATCATTCAAAGATTGGGAGCGAGCCAGTTTTGGTTAATATTCTAAAAACACCCTTGCATTTAACAAGATTAATGATAACAAAAAACTTGTTAATCTTTAATTGGGAAAAATTGTAAACATTCCAACGAAATCAACTAGTTCAGCCCTATAACTTCCCAATTTAGCCACCGCCTAAATAAGTCAACTACAGTACTAATTCGCCTAATTATTACTGATTTTACCAATTAACCCCCAAATCAGTCCTAATTCAGCGGTTATGCAGCCCTAAAAAAAATAGTGATTACCCTTTTATATTTTCTGGTCTTCTTGCTATCAACAGACATTTCTGGTCTGTTTCTTGCAATAGCTAGAGAGGGAAGTAAAGATGGAGAGAAGATGTGTCAATTTTGTGCTTTCGTGAGACAGAGGGGTGACGCCAGGCGTCCTTGCTAGTTCGCCTAATTATTACTGATTTTACCAATTAACCCCCAAATCAGTCCTAATTCAGCGGTTATGCAGCCCTAAAAAAAATAGTGATTACCCCTTTATATTTTCTGGTCTTCTTGCTATCAGCAGACATTTCTGGTCTGTTTCTTGCAATAGCTAGAGAGGGAAGTAAAGATGGAGAGAAGATATGTCAATTTTGTGCTTTCGTGAGACAGAGGGGTGACGCCAGGCGTCCTTGCCAGATCTCGACACAAGGAGAGGCGAGAAAACTAGCTTAGACAGTGAGAAATGCAGCGATGCTGTAGACAGATCGAGACGCTGAGCTCGTCGCACGATGAGATCCGGTCATTGATGAATAGGGCCCGCTTGAGAGCCTTCTGCCAGCAGATGGAGCCGCGTTGATGCTGGACTGGAGAGGACGGAGCTCGAGATGGGGAAAGAGGAAGAGGTGGCTGCTGAGTTTTTTTTAGCTGAGAGAGAGAGAGAGCTTCGAAAGAGAGAAGAGATTGGGAGTGAGAGATGGCGAGAGACAGAGAGCAACGGGCGAGTGAAGACGGAGAATTTTTAGCTGACGCGTTCATCATCAGATTTCAATCCAGCGCTTCAATCTCAGCCGCTCATCAAGTAGGATAAGAATAAAGTATGATAGTTTGAGGTTAATATATCCCTCCCCTATATATATATATATATATATATATATATATATATGTATGTGTATGTGTGTATATATATATTGCTTGTGGTAAATATAAGATCGCCTTGTGATATCTATCTCAGAATTTAAGCTAGTTCCATTCAATTCTCCCACTTGTATTTAATTCTTCACACATTTATATAGTTTGATACCGCTCGAGATGGGGAAAGAGGAAGAGGTGGCCGCCTGAGTTTTTTTTTAGCCGAGAGAGAGAGAGAGCTTCGAAAGAGAGAAGAGATTGGGAGTGAGAGATGGCGAGAGACAGAGAGCAACGGGCGAGTGAAGACGGAGAATTTTTAGCTCACGCGTTCATCATCAGATTTCAATCCAGCGCTTCAATCTCAGCCGCTCATCAAGTAGGATAAGAATAGAGTATGATAGTTTGAGGTTAATATATCCCTCCCCTATATATATATATATATGTATGTGTATGTGTGTATATATATATTGCTTGTGGTAAATATAAGATCGCCTTGTGATATCTATCTCAGAATTTAAGCTAGTTCCATTCAATTCTCCCACTTGTATTTAATTCTTCACACATTTATATAGTTTGATACCGCTCGAGATGGGGAAAGAGGAAGAGGTGGCTGCTGAGTTTTTTTTAGCTGAGAGAGAGAGAGAGAGCTTCGAAAGAGAGAAGAGATTGGGAGTGAGAGATGGCGAGAGACAGAGAGCAACGGGCGAGTGAAGACGGAGAATTTTTAGCTCACGCGTTCATCATCGATTTCAATCCAGGCGCTTCAACTCTCGGCCGCTCATCAAGTAGGATAAGAATAGAGTATGATAGTTTGAGGTTAATATATCCCTCCCCTATATATATATATATATATATATATATATATATATATATGTATGTGTATGTGTGTATATATATATTGCTTGTGGTAAATATAAGATCGCCTTGTGATATCTATCTCAGAATTTAAGCTAGTTCCATTCAATTCTCCCACTTGTATTTAATTCTTCACACATTTATATAGTTTGATACCGCTCGAGATGGGGAAAGAGGAAGAGGTGGCTGCTGAGTTTTTTTTAGCTGAGAGAGAGAGAGAGCTTCGAAAGAGAGAAGAGATTGGGAGTGAGAGATGGCGAGAGACAGAGAGCAACGGGCGAGTGAAGACGGAGAATTTTTAGCTCACGCGTTCATCATCAGATTTCAATCCAGCGCTTCAATCTCAGTCGCTCATCAAGTAGGATAAGAATAGAGTATGATAGTTTGAGGTTAATATATCCCTCCCCTATATATATATATATATGTATGTGTATGTGTGTGTATATATATTGCTTGTGGTAAATATAAGATCGCCTTGTGATATCTATCTCAGAATTTAAGCTAGTTCCATTCAATTCTCCCACTTGTATTTAATTCTTCACACATTTATATAGTTTGATACCAAATTAGGCATGATTAATTTGTTGTACATTGAAATAAATGGATATAACAAATACGTGCATTTGATTATATATTGATTTGATGATACATGAATATTGTTTGATTTGTTGAATCAAGAAATTGTGGGTTTCAAAATTTATTGTTTGATAAATTTATTGTTTGATTGTTTTGGAAAAAATCATGGATTTTTAGAACAAAATAAATCAATCACTTGTTTTGGAAAAAATCATGGATTTTTAGAACAAAATAAATCAATCACTTACTTTTATTTTTATTTCATTTCATTTTTGCGTAATTATTCTTAAAAGATTAATTACTATAATATAAACCAAACTGCAAAAAACAAATATAAGTTGTATTAAACTCTCGTTTCAGTTTATAATGTTTTTAACCATATGGCAAAAATGAAATTGTTCAGATGACAATTCATGTATTTATATTTTTTTACCTATATATATTATATAACATATGTATTCTTTCTGGTATTATATATAATAATTAAAAAGCAATTCATGTATCTACTTGCTGGATGCTATGACGTGTAGGTCTACGACTTGCAACAATTTATAGAGGTGTTCATTCAGTTGGTTCGGCTGAACCGAACCGATTAAGAATAAACCGACTAAAAACCAAACCAAATTTTTTAAAAGCAAACCGACCGTATAAATAACATGAACCAAAATGAAACTGAACTAAATAAACCAAAATTTAAACCGGTTTATTCAGTTGAACAAGACTAAATCACAAAATTCAAAAAATAAAAACAGTGAAGAATTCAACTCTAAGTAAGAAAATATTGCCTCATTTGATTCCTCATGGGATGAAGTTCTGTTTTTAAGCTTCTTCATGGGATGAAGTCCATCCACACCGTTCCCCCTTTCAAAAAAAAATTAGAATAATGTTCACGCTACGCTGCGAATATTTTCATTTATTATACAATTAGATTAGTATTTCTTGTTATTCCTCGATTTCGTGAAGCAGTTAGATCAATATATTTTTAAGTTGTTGAGAACCATATTATATTTATTTATATACCTCATCAATAACATGTGAAATTTTATTCTCGTGGTGTATATATATTGTATGTAATTTTCTTGTATATCACCTTATTTATTTTTCTTATATAGTTTATCTTTTTCTACAACATAATGTAAGTATCATTAATATATGTCTCTTCTCTATTTTTCATATTTCTCTTATTATATTGTAAAATGATGATAATATAAGAAAACTTAAGAGAATAAATATATAAAGTAAATATATACTCGTGGTACAATTTGCAACAGTATTTTCATTTTATTATTTATTTATTTCGATATATAATAGATAAATTTACAGTTATAAAATTACATAAGCTCTGTGTTACTTTTCAAAAAAATATTATAGAAATTATAATAATATTTAAATTGATTCATAACACATAAAAACATAAAAAATTTATATAGAGTAAGTTTAGTAGATTTTTAGTTACAATTTTGTATTATATTATAAGATTCTTTATGACTTCTACTTTTGTAATGACGGATAACTTTATATAAAAAAAATATGGTATTATAACTTAATTATGTAAATAACAACTTCATGAAAAAAATAAATTGATTTTATAGTAAGACACCATGAATAAATCTTTATAATCCCAATCTAAGTTTATTTTAAGTTGTTCTCTAAAATTATGTTGTTGTCTTTTGATATTACATTTAGAAAAATATATAAGTTATAATCATTCTTAGATGGAGCTCAAAAAAAGAAACAATAAGACAATTTCTTTTGAAGATTTTTGTAGAAGAACCAAAAGATCTATTCAAACACGTTTGTTTTCTTATTTTTAACATTATGTTATATATAGAGGAAAAATGTTATGTATTAATTTAAGAAAATATAACATGATCCTTATCTTTAAATGATATCACCAAGGTTGCGAATAGCGTTTAGCGGTGTATTGTATTAAGAATTTTCATGTAGCGAATTGCGTATAGCGCAGATGTTGCGGAGATACATTTGTATAGCGGATAATATGTACAAATAGTTTTTAAGTTTGAAATGTTCTTGCCAAAAGTTACATGTCCAAAATCAAAATATAATAATATCAAAATATTAAAATACAACATATCTTTCCATTAAACAAATTCCATTAAAAAAATTCATCAAAAATACTATTAAGACCACTACACCGCAATAGGCGCACGCAACACCGCTACTGCAGACCGCTTCACCGCTAAATCATCGAAAAACGCTATACTGCCACAAAATCGCTGCGCACAGTGTATAGCTTCCAGATGTTGGGGAATCCATAGCCATGTATGTTACATGCACAACGGAACCTATGGATTCAACCCGCCTTAGGATCATCGTTAAGGGAATAAAAGTACGAGATTAGCTATTAAAATTAATACCTCGGATCTTTCTAATCCGCAAGACGAAGAACGAATGTAGGTCTGAACTACTCCAACTTGCAACCTTCTCCTTCCTGAAACTCAACTTCGTGAACCTTCTTGCTTCTCCAAGGGATGAAGAATTAATCGCTCGCTTATCTCCAGAGTAGGAGATCTCTACTCGTATCCACGCGAAGTTCAGACACACGAAATTAACCGGACTCGGCTAGACGAGTCCGGAAATACTTTCCGAAAAAACTCAAAACTCTCTCTCTATTTATGTGTATGACGGCCACTAAGGCTTGAGAATTATGTATCAAATAGAGGGGGACTGTCCCTCTATTTATACTAGAGAGAGAGGCGAACGATTGCTCAGTTATAATAACTAGAACCCTAATTATGTGCCTATTCCATTCCGAACGGACCTATTCCGTTCTGAACGGAATAAGGGTTTCCAAATTTAAACCTTGGCAGCCAAGGAAATACAATTACCATATCTATTCTGTTCAGAACGGAACAGTTCTGTTCCGAATGGAATAGTGTTGTCATGCACAATTAATTATTTCGTTCACCAATTTATACATCACATGTATAACTGTTTTCAGGTATTTTCATCTCATATGAATGGATTTCATTGTGTGACCGTCTAGGTTTCATGCTGGCAATAATCTTCTAAAGATCGTAAGAGTAACCTCTAGACTGATGTCATGACTACCCATGTTAAATGAAATGATCAGCGATCATAAACGTATCCAAATAGGTATTTGCTTATTCCTTTTGTTCTATGATATATGTCTTGATCACAAGGCATGGAAGTATGTCATCCTTGAGTTTCATTAAAGTCTCTTTCCTGATCGAGAATTAGACTGAGTAAAAACAAAATGATATTAACAACACATGTTAATCCATTTTGAGCATGGCCATGCATTTTCTTCAGTCCTAGTTCATCAGGAGGCCCAGAGATATCTCCCTCTTGAGTAGAGGACAAATTCCATCTTGGTCACTCACATTCCTCGTCATAATTCAGTGCATACCTAGCGATGACCCTAATGATAATCCCATTACGGGTGATCTAGGATCATATTAATGTATGTAGTTCCACATACAGGAATCCATCATGATCTCAGGTCATAGGAATAAGCATACTATTCATATGAGAATCACTAATGACATATACCATGCATATTCTCATAGTGTGATCAGTCCAGTACGTGTTCTCTAACACGTGCCTATATTCCGGACTTGACATCTCTATGTCCATGATCAGCAGAACATGATCATCCAGCCTACGAATATATTAGTGTGGATATGTAGCTTCTTATCAGAAGTATGTTTATCTCTATAAACATCCTACATATCACTAGGGACGGTTTAGAATGTCATTCGTTGGTCCATAATCTACTATCAGTTGTCATTCATGGTTGATATAAGATATGTAAATGTACATTCACAACCCATACACACAGATATATAAGAAATAATCTTTATTGAATAAATATTAATGTCTTAATACATAATCTATTTCCTAGCACAAATATATTTGGCCTAGGGCACTAATCCTACAGTCTCCCACTTGCACTAGGCCAACTCTATGCATCTTATGCCCATAGACCTAACATGACTCTCATGCTTCGCTTGCGGGAGTGGTTTAGTTAATGGATCAGCGACATTGTCGTCCAATGACACTCTACACATTTTAACATCACCCCTTTGTATGATCTCCGTAATCAGATGGAAGTGTCGCAGTATGTGCTCAGACCTTTGGTGAAATCTGGGTTCCTTTGCTTGTGCGATTGCTCCATTGTTATCACAATACAGATCTACTGGTTCCGAGATGCTCGGAACTATTCTTAGCTCCTCCGAAAAATTCTTTATCCAAATAGCCTCATTAGTTGCTTCTGCAGCGGCTATATACTCTGCTTCCGTTAAAGATTTGCTATTGTACATTGTTTGGAACTCTTCCATGCCACTGCGCCTAATCCTCACGAGTGATCATAAGGTTCCTAATCCTAGATATATCTCTAGATTGCAGGTGAATCTTCAACGAACCCTTCGTTGTGTGTGTGTGTGAAGATCCAATGTCATCTTCTGAAGATTGCGTCAAGATACTCGTCTCGTCTTGATATAATATCTTTCCTAACAACTATCCTATTACTAGAAAAAGTAGTTTACAATTTTGGACAACTTACTGGCTGCATAATTAGAACTTCAACAACTCACAGGTTGTCATAGATATTAAATAAAATACAAGTATTTACACACAAGATTACATCATAGAACAATCACAGATCTAAGGCTCATACCATATTTACATATTCAAATTCCATGTATAACAAAATTAAAGTTTCTTGCAAAATCAACCTTATTCCATTGGGAACGGAACTATTCCGTTCTCAATGGAATCAGCGCTGAAAATCTAACAAATTTCAGCGTTATTCCGTTCTCAACGGAACTATTCCGATGGGAACGAAATCCAGCTGGAAAATTCATTTTTCCTTTGTTTTAGTCCCGTTTCCAAAATAGATTTCGAAACACTATTTTTCGAAACTCTAGGAAAACATAATGTCCAATATTATATTTCTAGAAACTATTTCTGTGATGTTTTGAAATAATATTTTCAAAACCCTAAAATTTATTATACTAGAATTTACTAAATTTTAAATATATAATCGATTATTATTTTCTTAACGAACGCTCTGATGCCACTGTTGGGGAATCTGTCGCCATGTACGTTGCATGCGCAGCGGAACCTACGGGTTCAACCCTCCCTAGGATCCTCGTGGATATTAAAATTTATATCTCGGATCTTCCTAATCCGCGAGACGAAGAACGGATGTAGGTCTGAACTATTCTGACTTGCAACCTTCTCCTTTCTGAAGCCCGAGTCCACGAACCTCCTTTACTTCTCCAAGGGATGAAGAATGATCGTTCGCAAGTTCTCAAGTTAGAGAACATCTACTCATATCCACACGAACTTCAAACAGACGGAATTACCAGACTCGACTAGACAAATCCAGAAATAATTTTCGAAAATAACCTCACAAGGCTCTCTCTATTTTGGTATCACGACGGCCTCTAAGGCTTCTGAATTGTCTATCTAATAAAGAGGGATTGCCCTTCTATTTATACTAGAGAGGCAGGTGAACGATTGCTTAATTACCATAACTGAAAAAGCCTAATCTGCGCTTATTCCGTTCCCAATGGAACTATTTCGTTGACAACGGAATATGTATTTCCTTAATAGAAAACTTGGCACCCAAGGTCATTACAGTTTCCATATCTATTCCGTTGACAACGGAATAACACAATTTTGAATAATCAACAATCCAATAGTTGATTATTTCGTTCACCAAGTTATACATCATATGTGCAATTGTTTTGAGGTATTTTAATCCCATATGAATGGAGCTCATTGTGTGACCATGTAGGTTCCATTTAACGCTGGTAATGATCTTCTAAAGATCGTCAGTGATGAGTAACCTCTAGACTGATGTCATGACTATCCATGTTAACTGAAATGTTGAGCGATCATAAACCTATCTGAATAGACATTTACTTATTCCTTTTGTTCTACGATATACGTCTTGATCACAAGGCACGGTAGTATGTCATCCTTGAGTTTGATCAAAGTCTTCTTTCCTGATCGAGAATTAGACTGAATAAATAAAAAATGATATTAACAACACATGTTAATAAATTTTGAGCATGGCCATGCATTTCCTTCAGTCCTAGTTCATCAGGGATCCCAAAGATATCTTCCTCTGGACAAGAGGAACAAATCTCATCTTGATCACTCACATTCCTCGTCATGTTTCAGTGCATACCTAACGATGACCCTAATGATCATCCCGTTACGGATGATGTAGGATCATATTAAAGTATGCAGTTCCACATATAGAAATCCATGGGGATCTCAGGTCGTAGGAACATCACACTATTCATATGACAATCACGAATGACATATACCATGCATATTCTCATAATGTGGTCAGTCCAGTACGTGTTCTCTAACACGTACCTATATTCCAGACTTGACATCCCTATGTCCATGATCACCTAAACATGATCATCCAGTCTTCGAATATACTAGTGTATATATGTAGCTTCTTACCTGAAGTATGTTTATCTCTATAAACATCCTACATATTACTAGGGATGGTTTAGAATGTCATTTGTTGGTTCACACTCCTACTATCAGAATCATGTATTTTGATGACGTGAACCTGAAGTGTCATTCATGTTTGATCTAATATATGTAAATATATTAGTCACTCATACACTCAATCATATATAAACTGAATAAACATGTTTATCCAACACTTTGGCCTAGTGCATAATTCCCTAATACATATCATGGCATACATGATAGATCCTATAGCCGAAGCGTATGGGATCTTTCCCATGTATTTTCGCTCCTTGTCACTTGTAGGACATTGTGCCTTACTGAGAGACGCCATGTGACAAGATCAAAAATCCTTTCTTGGATTAACCTTGTCTATATACGTACTTTGACTCGGATCTATAAGCCTTCTAGATCTATTTCTATAGATCCTGATTCCTAGCATGTAGGAGACTTCTCATAGATCTTTCATCGAGAAATTATCTCCCAACCATTTCTTGACGTTCAATAATGTTAGGATGTCATTTCCCAGGAGTAATATGTCATCTACGTAAAGCACCAAGAATACTAACCGTGTTCCCACTGAACTTCATGTAAACACAAGGCTCACCTTCACTTTTGGTAAAACCAAAACTTTTGATAACTTCATCAAAATGAAGGTTCCAACTTCGAAATGCCTACTTCAATTCATAGATGGATTTCTTGGGATCGACAAAACACTCAGGCTGCATCATATGTACGTCCTCAGTTAGATTACCATTTAGGAAGATTATTTTGACATCTATTTGTCATATTTCATAGTCATAATATGCTGCTATGGCTAATAGAATTCTTGATGGATTTAAGCATAACTACAGGTGAGAATGTTTCGTCATAGTCAATATCATGAACTTGTTTGAAATCTTTTGCCACAAGTCTTGCTTTATAGGTTTGTACCTTTCCATCCACGTCGGTCTTCTTCTTAAAGACCCACTTATATCAGATGGTCTTCAAGCCTTCGGGTGGATCAATCAAATTGCAAACTTGATTGTCTTGCATGGATTGCATCTCGAATCTCATGGCTTCTAACCATTTCTGAGAGTCAGGACTCTTCATAGCCTCTTGGTAGGACGTGGATTCATCATCTATGAATATCATATCATCGTCATTAGACATGAGAAATCCTTATGTTTCGGGCCCATGACGAATTTTACTAGATTTACGTTGAGCCTGTTGTGTTTCAAGCTCGCCAACTCTTTAAGAGCTTGTTTGGTGTTCCATTATAGGTTCTGTATGATGGTGTTATGCCCTAGGCCAAAATGTTTGTGACCTAGATGATGGATTGTAATAACAAATATAATATTTATTCTAAGATATTTCATATAATATGTGCGTATAGGTTATTTTAATACAATTAAAATAGACCATGAATATGCAATTCAGCTTTATGCCATCAAAGTGCGTGACTTTGATAGTAAAACTATAAAGTGTTATGAATGCTATTCTAAATCGTTCTCGGTCATTTATAGGATATTTGTGGAGACAAATATACTTGCGGATACATATAAATATATATTTATATACAAGCTATAAATGTACACCAGTATATTAGTTGACTGATGATTATGTTTTACTGATCATGGATAAATAGTTATCAAGTCATTAACATAGGTATATGTTAGAGACCATATAGTGGACTGACCCGCCATAAGAATGCTACAGGTTTTACGTCATTAGCGATTCTTGTAACATAAAGTATTTATAGTCCTTTGACCTGAGATTGTCTCGGTTCCCAACATGAGTAATTTTATACTTTAATATAATCTAACACTTGCCTTTAACCGGGTGGTCATAACGGTTATGATTAGGTATACAATGAATCATGTAGAGGGATGAGTGCAATCAAGACGGGATTTGTTCCTCTCATAAATGAGAGAGATATCTTTAGGCCTCTTGATGAATTGAACTGAAGAAATGTATGGCCATACTCAAATGAATTAATAAGAGTTATTAATGTCATTTGTTCTTGTTCAGTTTAATTTGGGATCAAGAAATATTAATCGATTAATATAAGGATGGCGTATTACATGCCTTATGATCGATATAGATATCGTGTGACAAAGGGACTAAATACGTGATTGTTGATTAGGTAAATCGGATCACCGATATTCACTTAAATTGGGTAGTCATGATGGCTTGCTAGAGTCCGCTCATGATTTATAGATTGTCAAGTCTATTGCCAACATTAAGTGAACCTACAGGGTCATACACAAAGAACAAACTGAAACGGGCGCAGAAAATCCTAGCGACTTATATGATGAGTTGCATAAGAATGTCACAAAATATATTGTCATCTTATGTGATAAGATGTGATATATATGTATATAAAGACTATGAGCACAAAAAGATCATGTAATCTAGAAGAGTCTAGATGATGGCATATGGATAATGATGAGTGATGTCATACACATCTTTTAGTGTGAAGAGACATGACTCTTCACCTCTATATAAGGACATAGAGGGCTCCAAATTCAGAACACAACACATCATTCTCTCTCTCATTATTTCTCATTCTCTTTTGTGAGACAAAAGAGAGAAAATATACTTTCTAATTTGTATGACAAAATTATGAAAGGGTGCTTTCTTTTTGTATGACAAATGAAAGAGTGCAATTATATGAGAGGAATTATATACATCTTTTGTGAGATAAAATAAGAAGAGTTTTCTTATGCAACTCTTCTTGCTTGCATTTGTTGTAGCGGTAGAATCTGGCCTTGTTGGTGTGGGGGAATTCACATTCTGACCCTCGGGGGGACTTCCATCACCCATGACATTGTTCTCCGTTCCAAAGAAATCAAAATTCTCCAACCCTACATCATTAACGTCATTAGGGATTGGGATTGACGGAGCATTCATTGGGATACCTAGACGCGAAACACTATACGCTGACTTTCCATGCATTCCAGTTGCCGCCTCACCACCACAAACTAACAACATCTCTTCAAACATTTCAATCGGCTTGTTTATAAAAGGTTCTTCCTTCGGATGGGCCTAAATCATTTCAAGAAAAAAGGTAAAAAAAGATTAGCCTAGAAAAGAAAACCAAAACAAAGAAATTTGAAGATAATCACCTGGACATATGTGCGGTATTCTGCCTCATCCATAATGATCTTTTTTTCATTATCATCCCATCCATTCCTGCTCATCTCTTTCAACTTCTTTATTTGGCTCCATTTGTTCTTGAGAGTTCTAATATGGTTCGAGACATTACTCTCCGACACTTGCACATCTGGAAATTCATTATTTATTGCCTTAACTGCAAGAGGAGAACAAGCTACTAGCATATATATTGTTCTTCTTCCCGTTTTAAGAAGTTTGTTCGTGTGGACACCGGTAGAGGCGTTCGTACTTTCGGCGCTTGTGATCTATTTGGCCTAAGAAGATGATAACGGGTTGTTGAGAATTTCGGTGGAGGCCAATTGTATGTGCGGTAGATGATTCCGCACAATCTGACCTAGACGGCCTAGACGGACGGAAAATCGGTTAGGACGGTAACCGGTTTAGAGGCGCATGGACAACACGCATGGTTTG
This sequence comes from Juncus inflexus, assembly GCA_024447665.1. Taxonomy (NCBI): domain Eukaryota; kingdom Viridiplantae; phylum Streptophyta; class Magnoliopsida; order Poales; family Juncaceae; genus Juncus; species Juncus inflexus. The sequence goes on along the minus strand of JAJHPC010000003.1, from coordinate 12,896,729 downwards.
AGCGTCACGGATTAAGCGTAATCCGAAAGGTATCTTTAAGATTTATTTCTTTGATTTAACCGATACGCACGGATCCTCGGATTGGTTTTGGACGAAATTTTTATTTTCCCTGTGTTATGCACGTCTGAAACCCAACATTGTAATTGTAGATGAGTCTCGAAATTCTTCGAGTTGTACTTTAATCCCACTACTTCTTATGGAGACAAATTCTCTTTTTAAGAAAGCATCATTGCGGACAACAAATACTTTATTTTTTAATGGGTTGTAAAAGTAATATCCTCTTGTCTCTTTAGGATATCCCACGAACAGACACTTATCAAGATTTGGGTCCGAGTTTATCGGAAGCTTGACATTTGACATAAGCCTCACATACCCAAATCTTAAGAAAAGGCAACTTGGGGCGATTCCCCATCCATATCTCATATGGTGTCTTTTGAACCACCTTTGACAAAATCTTGTTCAGTATGAATACAGTTATCTCAAGAGCATAACCCCAGAAAGACGTTGGAAGATTTGTTTGACTCATCATCGATCGACTATATCCAATAAGGTTCGATTCCTCCTTTTGGACACTCCATTCCACTGAGGAGTTTTTGGAGTAGTCAGTTGTGAAACTATTCCATATTCTCTGAAATGATCTTCAAATTCCTGACTCGGAAATTCGCCTCCTCGGTCAAATCGAAGTGCTTTAATCTTCTTGCCAAGTTGATTTTGTACTTCATTATTAAATTCTTTGAACACTTCAAAGGATTCAGGCTTAAGCTTCATTAGGTAGATATAGTCATATCTACAGAAGTCATCAGTGAAGGTTACGAAGTACCGATACCCACCTCTAGCCGGCGTACTGATTGGTCCACATACATCAGTATGTATGATTCCTAATAATTCACTGATCCTTTCACCAACCTTTGTGAAGGGTTTCTTAGTCATCTTGCCAAGTAAGCAAGATTCGCACGTCTCAAATGATTCCAAATCAAATAAGTCGGAAAGTCCCTGTGAGTGGAGTTTAGAAATGCGTTTATCATTTATATGGCCTAAGCAGCAATGCTAGAGGTATGTCGGATTTGAGTCATTCGGTTTAAATCATTTAGTATTAATGTTATAGATGGACGTGTAATTATCTTTCTTAAGATCTAGCACATAAAGATCTCTTTATAATAACACATTTCCATATAAAATATTATTCTTTAAGATAGAACAATTATTATTCTCAATAAAAACTTTATAACCATCCAAAGCCAGACTAGAAATAGTATTTCTGCTCATAGCAGGTACAAAATAACATTTATTAAGTACTAATACAAGTCCACTAGGCAAAGTCAATAAATAAGTTCCTACGGCTAATGCAGCAACTCCTGCTCCATTTCTCACACGCAGGTCGACTTCGCCCTTAGCTTGTCTTCTACTCCTTTGTAGTTCCTGCACATCATTACGAATATGAGTACCACATCCGATATCCAATGCTCAAAATTTAAGAGTAAGTACATTAGTTTCAATAACAAAAATATCTGAACCAGTAGTCACACTACCCTTCTTGATTTCATCCTGATGGAGTTTGTAGTTTCTCTTCCAATGGCCAACCTTGTTGCAATGGAAGCAAACTCCATCCTTGTCTTTCTTGATCTTGGGTTTAGGCAACACTCTGTCTTTACCCTTTCTCTTGTTCCTGGTATTCTTACCTTCTTCTTGTGAACCATTAGGACGTCGTTGACAAAATTTGTCTTCATGTCCTCCTGTGCGTTCTTAAGCATCCCATGCAACTTGGTGATGGATTTCTCCATCGGATGCATATTATAGTTCATGATGAATTGCTTAAAATTATTAGGAGGCAATGATCCAGGAATTATGACAACAGCTAATTCTCTGGGTATAGCTGAACCAAACCTCTCTAATTCGTATGTACCATGATTCGTTAGTAGCGCCGACCCTCAATGTTGGCCGAAGATGCGGCCACCTAAGGCCTCTCAAAATCTAGGGTCTCAAAAATTTATTTTCTTCTTACCTTGCTTTCATGAAGAAGAAATCTCACTTTAGCACCCTTAACTCTTAGGTTTGCTCACTTCTGCACCCTTAAGTATTTTTTTAAGCACTTTTGCACCATCAAATATTTAAGATGAGCACATGTGCACCCTCCATCCGTTAAATGTCCAGTCAACAATTAAATACTTACGTGACAGAATGACATGGCGATAAATAATAATAATAAAATTATTAGTTTGATTGATTAAAAAAAACACCCTCTTGGCCTCTTCCATCCCTCTCTCTCTCTCCCCCCTCTCTACCTCTCCCCCAAACGAAAGAAAGAAAGAAAGAACAAAAGAAAAAAATAACCCGCCCCCGCCTCCAACCTAGCCGGTCATCTTCTTGCCGGCCTCCACTTCTCCCTCCTTGTAGGACCTCCTCTCTCTTTTCTCTCTAATTTAAATCTAGTTTCAATTTCTTTTTAGATTTGGTTAAAATTTTATAAAATTAGACATAATTGATGTCTAGTTTGATTAAATATGCCTCTAAATTTTATTCGTTTAAGCTCCATAATGTCTAATTAATAACCTAATTGCTCTTTATTTTTTTTGTTGATTAATTAATTAGAGACTAAAATCCTAATCTCTACGCATCTTCAAGATCAAATGCAACACCATTCACTTCCCTCCACTTCTTCATCACGTACTTAATTTATTATTTCTTTTTTCATTTTGTTAGTTTTTTCCTTCATTAAACTAACTAATTAAAAAAAAATTCAATATTATAGAAAATTCGGGAATGTACACCGGCTGTTTGAAGGTTTTTTTACAATAGTTTATTTATTTTGAACGGTTTCGATTGTGTGTATGTTAATGGTCAAAATGACCAATTGGGGGATTTTGTAGACATTTTAACATATACCAATCTTAAATGCATGATAGAAGAGAAATTGAATATATGTAATATCTCAAAGTTGCATTATAAGGTGCCGGAAAGCGATATCTTCCAAATTATTTATTCCGATTTGTCGGTTCGGGAAATGTTATCGAACTTCGCAAAGATGAAATGTATTGAGTTGTATGTTGATCACTTGAGTAGGAATGAGGATACGGGTTTTGTTGGGACAAGTTGGAGTGTTGAATCGGATTCTTTGGTGATTAATGTGAACGACGAAAGAGAAGATTGGGGAAATGATGTTGAAAAAACGGATAGTGAGTTTTCATTTTCAAGTGATTGTGATTAGAGTAGCGAAGAAGAACCCTTGAATATTGTGTATCCGACGGATTATGAACAAATTGTTTGTACCAAATTTCATATTGGAATGACTTATCCCAGAGTTTCGAAGTTTAGAGATGCGGTTAGAAAAAAGGCAGAAAGAGCAAGTGAGAGCGGTATGCAAGAATCCCGGCTGCCCGTGGGTTGTATATGCTTCGTTAGATAGAAGAAACAAAAAATTTGTGATTAGAACTTTTCACTCAGAACACAAGTGTTCACCTTCAAAACAGATTTTGATGCTCCGTTACCTCCTTTAAATAGAAAGATACCCGGTAGACCTAAAAAGCATGCTCGGCGTGAAAAAGGTGTAATGCCAAAACCACTACCTTCTAAAATGACCAAAGCGGGGCAAATTATTAAATGTAGTCGTTGTCGCCAAGCGGGTCATAATAAAACTACTTGTCCCGAAAAGAAGAATAAGGTAATATTCATCACATTCAATTTGTATTTTCTAATTAATCTTAATATAAATTTTATTTTAATATTAATTTATTTTTTTTAGGATTATAGTAAAAAATCAAGTGTGTCGTCGTCTACTAGTCAATCTTCGAATCAGACTCCACATAATTAGATTGTGTTGAATGTTAACGGCTTGTATGCATTGTAACATAATCCATAAACCAAAAAATATTAATTAACTATCACTCAAAATACATAAGTCTAAGTATTCATTTTCTCATCAATCTTTTATGAGTCGATGTAATCCCTCCAAGCATCAAAAGAATCTTCATATGATTATTTTTTGTAAACCACTCTAGAAAAAAAAATTAATTAATTTCATTTCATATATTTAAATAATAAAATAGTATTTTAAATACCGTTAACATGAAGCATAATTAGAACATAATTAACCTTAATTAGGCACTACATAAACCAAATTTGACCCAATTTATTCAAAATCTAATCATAATTAATTATAAAAAAAAACTATAAATATAATTTATCGAAAATTTAGAAAAAAATGAATTGATTAATAAGAATAAAATTTAGAGACATACTTAATCAAATTAGGCACCAATTATGCCTAATTTAATAAAATTTAAACCAAATCTAAATTTTTTTTTATTAAACAAGAACAACAAAACTAAAAGAAATTGAAACTAGAATTAAATTAGAGAGAAAAGAGAGAGAAGGACTTACAAGGAGGGAGAGGTGGAGGCCGGTTAGGAGATGGCCAGCGTCGGAGTGGCTGTGGCTGGCGGCCGTGGCGGGCGGAGGTTGTGTGTGGGTGGGGGGGGTTCTTCTTCTTTTGTTCTTTCTTTTTTTCTTTCGTTTGGGGGAGAAGCAGAGAGGGAGGGAATAGGGTGGGTTTTTGTTTTTTTTTCTTTTCTTTTCTTTTTAATCAATCCAACTCATAATTTTATTATTATTATTTATTATCATGTCATCCTGCCACGTCAGCATTTAACTGTTGACTGGATATTTAACGGATGGAGAGTGCACATGTGCTTATTTTAAATAGTTGAGAGTGCAAAAGTGCTTAAAATATACTTAAGGGTACAAAAGTGAGCAAACTCAAGAATTAAAGATGCTAAACTGAATTATGTCAACAACCTCTCTAATTCATATGTACCATAATTCATTAGTAGTACCGGCTCTCTATGTTGGCCGGAGCCTCTCAAAATCTAGGGTCTCAAAAACTTATTTTCTTCTTACCTTGCTTTCATGAAAGGTTAAGTCGTGAAAAAGTTAAGTTTGGAGAAGAAAAGAAAGAAATGAAGAGGCAAAAATATTTGTTTTATTTTTTAACCCTTTAATTGTACTACTTTTTACATAGGATGATGTGGCATGTTAATATTGGTGTAACTGCCCACATTAGTTAAATAGAAAAAAGTACCAAATCTATATTAATATATTTGCATTTAAAACATGGACCCATTCATTAAATGTAACTGTTGATATGCTCTTTGATACAAAAAAATTTTACCAGCAAGAAAATGTAAGGAAAGAAAATGAAATAAAAAGAAGGAAAATTATCTATTGCCCCACAATTGCCACAAAAAAGTTGCATATGCGTCACGCTTACCTCACAACTGGTAATTTGACTTTAAAGTTCATAAATTATGTCCCATTGGATTACCACCTAATCTCAGTCAAGTGGTTTTCATATACTACTCTTGTGGATTACCACCTAATACTCAAAAGACTGGCCTGTTTGGTTTGCTGTAAAAAGTGCAGTTTGTAAACTCAATTCCCGTAAATAGGTGACTTTCCTTTGTTTGGTTCTCAGTATTTTGTAAAACTTCTGCACTTTGCTCTTCCCAACGCAAAATTATCCCGTATCTTCAACTCCCCCAAAAATTGCAAGGTTCACAAATACAAAAAGGACAAATTTCTGGCGGGAGAAAAGAAAAGCATTCCCGCCTGTCTCTCTCCTTCCTCTCCTCTTCTTCTTCTAGCTGCTCCTTTGAGCGACTCTCTCCTTTCTCGCCTCTTCTTCTTCTAGCCCCTCCTTTGAGCATCGTTCTCTCTCTCGGTATGTTCTATGAAAGCTTTCTTTGATTTTTAAATAAAATCTTTAGTTTCTCTATTTTCACTCTTGTTTTTTTTTTTTTTTTTTTGTGCTGATTTCGAACTGTTCATCTTTTATGCTCCGTTTATCTCTTCCTAATTAGTATCTAAAACTAAAACAATCATGATGTTTTGTGTTTATTTTGTGCATATCAAGTGTATGATGAAATGCTTTTAAGAATAATAATGCATATGGGAGATAAATGAGCAATGAAATGATGCATGGTTTCTTACTTAGCCATTCATGTATATTTTGTACGAGATGACACATGGACCAGTGCTTGCTCATTCACTAATTCATTCATTCACTTTATCTACATATCAATCTATTTTTTTCTTTCCTTTTCTTTTGGTTCTTTTTCGTTCTGTTGGAAAAGAGGAATAAAATTGTACATACTACAAAAAAAAATGGTGTGCTAATTTATATCGATGGTGCTAATGTTCTCTCCTTTTTATTAGATGGAGAATATCGTGGAAAATGTCGGGAAAAGAACAGGTTCGAATTTTGTGTGGACAAAACCATTAAGTAATATCCTTCTTAAGGTTATGGCGGAGCAAGCTAGGAATGGTATGAAATCGGGTCAAGGTTTCAAGAAGAAGAAGATCTTCAATTGGCGGTATTTGAGGTAGCTAAGGGGATCACGCGCCTTGCCGATGCATTTGATAAGGACAAAGATATTGAGAGTATGGTGTTGGATGCAGTTATGCCTATGGAAGGCAAGTTTCCAATACATGTGCTGATTTTGGCAAGTGATTATCTAGCCGATAACAAGAATATTGCACGAGTATTTCTGAAAAGAACGCCAAGTTATCAGGAGGCATGGGTTGCAAGCTTTGCTAATGGTTATATTAGGGGAAAGTATGTAGGAGGCAATGGTTCTGACGGTAACTAAAAGTTTTAAATAGTTTATGTAAGTGTTATGTCTCATTTTGTTTTTGTGTACTTGTGACGTAGCAATATATTACAATTATGATATACTTGTATTTTGAGTCTGGATATTTTGTATTAGCATTGACTTGAACTATGCGACTTGGAACATTTTATAAGGACTTAACTATCGTATCTTGATTGTTGCATCTTTTGTTCTATTTTACTTTCTTGTATTGTGAATCTAATCTTGAACTATTTTGTTGTATTTGTGTGGCTTGAATGAGTTGGATTTCTTTAGAATGTTTGATAAATTGTTTGTTGATTTTATTCTCTAAAAGTTTGGTCTTAACCTTTTGATTATTTTTTTAATTAGGATATGTGAGTTATTGTTGTAATTTTGATTTTTATTGGCTTTTGAATTGAGGTATATATATTTGATATACAACTTTAATATATGTAAACTTTTTAATTACTTCGATCTAAACAGTAGAAATCAAACTGCATTTATCAACTACAACAACCCAAACATAAAAATTGCAATTACAGTAATTTCAGATTCTTATATCCAAACACTAGAAAATACATTGCAACTCCAGAAAACTCATTTACAATATTTCCAGATTCTTGATGAATTTACTAATGCGACAATCCAAACAACCCCTTAGTGTAATTAATACTCAAAAGACCCAAAAAAAATATAATTTATTAATGAAGAAAATTTCCATACTAATAATCTCCATATATAATAATTAACATACTTAATAATTATCGTTACAAAATACTTAATATTCACAATAATTTCTATGGTGTTACAGAGGAAACAATAATAATTAACAAAAAAATTATAATGAGCAAAATTGCCAACAACAATTTCCATATATAATAATAATCTATACAAAATTCCATCATATTGATCATTATTTCTTACATTACTCACAATTATCATCATCATTCCATAATTACAGATTTAACAAATCTCCGTTCACAACAAAAGTTACCATTATTACAACCAATATTTGTAAATAAAAATAAATTAAGAAATAAATCATCTAAATAGCCTGAACTAAGAAAAAATAATCGTAAAACCCTAAACTAAGAAAAAAGTAATTAATAATTAATGACTTCTTTCAATAACTAATACATTTCTTCTGAATTAAAAAAATTCATTTAAAATTCACAGAATCTTCCAATATAATTATCACCTTCAAATTTAGAAAATGAGTCAAAATTAGTAATAATCAAAATTAAGAATATTATTGTATAAAAAAATCTGAATTCAAATTAGAATTGTCCAAAATTAAAACCGACTCAATTGCAAATCATGCAAAATAATATTCCAGTCCAAAATAATCTTCTTCAAAATCTTCTTCAAAATCATGCAAAATAATATTCCATCTTCAAAATCCAAATTCAAAATATAATGATTCATAATAAAAACCCTCAAACCACCATATCAAAATATTTAACAAATAAATTAACAAACCATGAGGCAGTACAGTTTTTTCAAATCCTGAAAAAATAAAATATTAAAATAAAAATCCAAACAAAATTTGTAAAAAAAATCAATTATAATATTCAAATATACAAAAAAAAATTAATACAAAAAACCACGCAAAAATAGAAAATCAAATTAACCACACAAAAAAAAGGTAAAAACAAATGAACTCTAAAATAACCCCTTCTTGTTGAAGTAGTAAACCCTCTATACCCAAAAAAAAACTACCAAAAATTGCAATTAAACCATATGAATTGAAATTAAAAGAGGATCAAACAAATTAATGGACCCAACCATAAAAACAACTAATATTCAGACCTTGAAAAGCTATCTGGTGCATCAATCCGCCCGTGTTGATGAGCTTGTTGTTGCTGGTACACAAACAATTTAGATGAACTGAAAAGTACCATAAAAAATAACCACAAATTAATTAATTTCAAATATAATTGCCACAAAAAATTAAGCCTTCGACCAATTATTCAAAAATCAAAGTAAAATAAAGAACAAGAAAGGATAACAAGACCAGGAATTAAACGAGATATGGTAGTGGTTGCCTCAGGATAGTGGGAAATGGACAAATAAAAAAGAGAACGACAAAGAAAAAGAAAAATCCATTAAAACAAAAATTGATCCACAAAATCAAAACAGAAATCAAAATAATTTCTTCTGCAAAAGAAAACTACAAACCGTGAAAAATAATCTTAAAAAGGAAACAAAACTCCAAAAAAGGGGAAAAGAAGAAAAAATGAAATCTGAAAAAAAAAAAACCGAAAACGAAAAATGAAAAATAAAAAAAATAAGAACAGAAAATTCAAATCAACCCATTAATGAAAATAGAGAACCAACTAAAAAAATCAACGAAAATTCATCAAAAGAAAATTTCAAAAAAATTTAGAAAATTTAAATCAAAATTATAATTGTAAATCTGCAAATTTAAATAACAACTATATCAAAACTGTAAATTAAGAAAAAGAAAAAAAAAACCCTACAACATCTAGACTCACCAGTAGAGACCAGATCCGGACAGAGAAATTCGCACCATCCAGAACGATCAGCAAAATAATCAGGAAGAACCCAACGAAACCTTGCGAAATCAGGAAAAATTGACGACCAAACCTCTAAAACCAGCAAATATTTGAAAAAACAGAAAACAAATTGTGCCCTAACTTGTCGGTAGTAATGGGGACGAGATAGCCGCCTCGAGGAGGTAGAGCTCGAGATGGAGATAGTCGCCGCCGGAAGAACGACTTTGGACGAAGGGTACGAAGAGTCTCAGGCGAAAGAAAGAGGAAGACGCCGTTCTTTGGGGATTTTTTTTTGTATTCTTTGGAGCGTAATTTTCTCTCTCCTCTCTCCTGTTATATGGGCCAATAATTTTTTTGAATTTTTCTGGGCCGAATTACCACCGGTAATTTCATACTAAATTCAAACCAGAATTAAAACTACCACAAAACCAGCCCAAAAAGATATGAAATTACCGGCTGATATATGCTGACTGATATACAACAAAATTGGACTATTTTTTTTTTATACCATTATTTCCCAAAATAAATCAATACTTGCCACTGTTTTGAAAATAATGTGGTAACTACCATTTCCGCCACTATTAGTGGCGGAACAACTTTTGTTCCGCCACTAGTAGTGGCGGAACAGATAGATTTTCGGTTACGCAAAAACGGTCCATTTGAAGCACTAAACGTGGTTAATTAGTATTAAAAATCTTGTTCCGCCACTACTAGTGGCGGAAAATGTTAAAATATTTCTTTACCCCCCACTTAAAGATTAACATGGCTCATGAATGGGCAATTAGCGTAAAAATTGAAGAATTACTATGTTCCGCCACTATTAGTGGCGGAAGCAGTGCATATTTCAGCCACTATATTCCGCCTAAAAAAAGCCATTTTTGTAACGGTTCTTTCCTAAAAACCGTTACTAATTACATATTAGTAACGGTTTTTCCTAAAGAACCGTTACGAGAATTGTAAAAAAAAATCTATTCATGCATATTTGTAACGGTTCTTTAATAAAAACCGTTACTAATTACATATTAGTAACGGTTTTTTCTAAAGAACCGTTACAGAATTGTAAAAAAAAAATCTATTTATGGTTATTTGTAACGGTTCTTTAATAAAAACCGTTACTAATTACATATTAGTAACGGTTTTTCCTAAACCCTAAACAATCTGTAACGGTTTTTTACGGAAAACCGTTACTAATATGTAATTAGTAACGGTTTTTATTAAAGAACCGTTACAAATAACCATAAATAGATTTTTTTTGTTTTACAATTCTGTAACGGTTCTTTAGAAAAAACCGTTACTAATATGTAATTAGTAACGGTTTTTATTAAAGAACCGTTACAAATATGCATGAATAGATTTTTTTTTTTTACATTCTGTAACGGTTCTTTAGGAAAAACCGTTACTAATATGTAATTAGTAACGGTTTTTAGGAAAGAACCGTTACAAAAATGGCTTTTTTTAGGCGGAATATAGTGGCTGAAATATGCACCTGTTCCGCCACTAATAGTGGCGGAACATAGTAATTCTTCAATTTTTACGCTAATTGCCCATTCATGAGCCATGTTAATCTTTAAGTGGGGGGTAAAGAAATATTTTAACATGTTCCGCCACTAGTAGTGGCGGAACAAGATTTTTAATACTAATTAACCACGTTTAGTGCGTCAAATGGACCGTTTTTGCGTAAGCGAAAATCTATCTGTTCCGCCACTACTAGTGGCGGAACAAAAGTTGTTCCGCCACTAATAGTGGCGGAAATGGTAGTTACCACATTATTTTCAAAACAGTGGCAAGTATTGATTTATTTTGGGAAATAATGATATAAAAAAAAAAAAAGTCACAAAATTGTGGCATGTGGGGGGCTCTATATAAGACCTAAAAAGAATGTAACAAACGAAAGAAAAATATAATAAAAAAGAAAGAAATAGAAAAAAGAAGGAAAATATGCAAAAAAGCCCCTGCATTACGCCTTAATTGCAAAAAAGACCCTGCCTTATTGGAAATTACAAAAAAGTCCCTACATTATTGCTTAAATTGCAAAAAAAACTCTACCACTAGATTGAAGTTAACATTGTTAATTTCAGTTATTTAATCACTTCAAAATTATTTTTTTTAAATATTAATTAACATTTTATCTAAAAATTATATTTCTTAAAAAATATTTTTAAATCTATTTTTAAGAAAAAATTGAAAAAAAAATTGTTATTGAAAAAAATTTGTTTGGGAAAAACTTTTGTTTCGAGAACATATATTTTTAATAAAATAATTCTTGAAAAATGTTATGAATATAATTAATGTGGATGTCCATTACTTGGCTCCTAAGAAAAGATAAATTAGGAAATACTTGTAAGAATGGAAGGAGTTGTGGCAGGATATTTATTACTGTATATTTTATTGTATTTAGGTTAGATTATTTTCTTTATTGTAATTCTAAATCAGGCAAGAGATTTCTTGACCAGCACTCACCCTCTACTATATAAAGAGGGCAGTGACTATTGTATTCTAAATCCACAATTCAATACATAATTCTCTCCTTCCAATTCTCTCTTTTATTATTCTTTTGTTCTTTATTTTATAACATGTTATCAGCACGACTCTACAATAAGCATTTGAAGTTCTATATAACATAACTGAAACTCTGATTCAGAAGGTACAATTTCAAATTATTAATATTTCATTATATTATTTATTTTGGATTTCTTTTATTCGATTTTTTTTTTCTTTTCTTGAAATTCGTTATTTTACTAGCTTCTTTTAAGAACATATCTCTGCACCAAAAGTTGCAGATTCTCTTTATAGATCAATGCACCAGAAGTTGCTTGTTTAATTATTTTTATTTTGCAACCAGAAATTGCGTGTTTATTTTTATTTACGCACCAGAAGTTGCTCGTTTAAATTATTTTGTATGCACCAAGAGTTTCTTGTTTAATTTTTTTTGAAATCAGAAGTTGCATGTTTATTTTTATTAACGCACCAGAAGTTGCTTGTTTAATTTTATTTACGCAACCAGAAGTTGCATGTTTATTTTTATTTATGCACCAGAAGTTGTAAGTATATTTATGCACCAGAAGTTGCAAGTATATTTATCTTTATTCTATGTACATTTATTTTATGCACATTTACTTTTATGTACATTTATTTTACGCACATTATTTTTATGCAAATTTATTTTTATTTATGCACCTGTAGTTGCAATAATTTTTTTTTCCTTTGCACACAAGCTGCAAAATTTATTTTATGCACCATAAGTTGCAAAATATAGCACCAGTAGTTGCAAGAATATAAATCAGAAATATTGTCTAAATCTCGAAGATCAACTCTCAAATAATAATTTGAAAAAAAAAATGAAGAACATATATTAAATATCTTGCTCTTGAAGCAGCAACAAGATGAAGAGAGCTGTAAGATATATTGAAAACCAATATCATATATTATTGTTAATAAGAAAACTAATGAGTTGTAAAAGAAGAAATTATGAAACTTGTCTAAATAATTGCATTCAATTCCCAGAAGTAAATGTTGCAAAAGAATGACATAAATGAGACCAATGCCAGAAGTCATTACAAGAAAATCACATAAGACAATGAGAAGATACAACAAGATATTATTTGTAACTGATTCCAAAATATGTATTTTTGATGTTGTATAAAAGAGCATTTGTTAAGTACCTGTTGTACACCAAAATATTTTGTCGAATTCTATAAAGTCTCTTTAAAAGAAAAAAAAAATTATGTTTATAATTGAAAATCATTTCAGTAAGCTCTTAAATATTACATAAGACTTTTAGGCGGATTCAATAAGCTCTTAAATATTACATAAGACTTTTAGGCGGACTTCCTTGACCATATATTTATTCAATTTATTTTATTTATTTGTGGAATCCAAAATGTCTATCATATGTTCAGCAGACATTGAACAACTAAAATAATAATTAGAAATTGAAAGACAGGTATTAATATAATACCATGTATTGTAAATGTAATTTAAGACTCCAGAAGAGTTACCATTTTGTTGCCTGTATATAATAGATAATGCTTTAAAATTGTAAATTATTGTTTCTTGTATATAAGCAAAATAATGAATTTTCATTAAAATGAAAAATCACGAATTCCGTACAATTGGTTCTGCATCATTCCCAGAAGTGAATACCACATATACAAGTCGTGATTATTAATATGGATGCTGACGTGTAAGAGGTCAAGGTCAAAATTATACTTGTGAGTGTGATGATTATATGAAGAAAAACACACAAGAAAGCGAAAAGAACGCACAAAATGGTCTAAAAATTTATGTGATAGTAAAGGACATTTGGTATGTCTCTATGTACGCCCTAGAATCTTGTGGAGGTTTATTAAGCCGTCTTAAAAGCAAAGAGAAAATAACAATGTCGACTTGTTTATCACCACAATGAAAAAGTTGATAACCGATAATGATATCATCCGCTAGATTTAAAGCACATTAACAAGAATGAGTTAGAGAAAGAATCGAGTAAGAAAATTTTATTTTATTCCATTATATATTCTTATTATTATTGTTATTATCATTATCCTTATTTTTCTTTCTTTTGATACTACTAATATGAATCATAGTATCTATGGACACAATAAGACTTATAAATATGTGTGCCTCATTGTAGTGGACAATATTTCTGTATTTTGAGAAATATTCATTGGAACAACATGCATCTTTTCTATTGATTTGTATTATGAAGGACTAATACAATTAAGTCAGATTTATTTGTAACCAGAAGTTTTATTGACTTAAAACTTATTTATGCTTCTGCATATCAGATTTCGTCCAGTTGAAAAGTAATTTTATAATTTGACATGAACTTGAAGTTCACTAATTAGAAAAGCAACTTTATCATTAAACATGAACTAGAAGTTCAATAATTTGAGAAGTAATTTTATGATTTGACATGAACCAGAAGTTCACTAATTCGAAGAGAAATTTCTTGTTTGGCATTAACCCAGAAGTCCACTAATCTCGTAGCAATGATGATGCAAATAATCATAGAGAATTCAAATATGCATCAATTAAAGAACCAGAAGATTCTTTTATCATGTGCTGCATGTTATCAAAGGAGAATTAATTGTTAAACATTACAAATCAGGGTCGGGAATGAATCACCCAATTTCCTTGAGCGTATTAATCGAAATATATGTGGCCCTATTACTCTTTCATGTGGACCATCTAGATATTTTATGATATTACTTGATGCATCTATTAGATGGTCACATGTACATTTATTTAATCTCGAAATATTGTATTTCCGAGATCGCTTGCTCGAATATTCTAATTAAGATAATAATTTCTGGATCGTACAACTAAGAAAAATCGTCTTGATGATGTTCAGTTGGCTACATCCCAAGTAATAATTGACTATTGTACGTTGATTTAGATTATAGTTGAGCATTGGCCCACAAACGCACTTAGAATGATCTAAGATTATATCTTGTTAAGCGATTATAATTAATCGTTGGCCCCTAATAATGAAATGAAAGCTCATCTTTTGATTGAGGCCATGAAATGATATATGCTACGCACTAATTAGAGTAAAGCCAATATTTTATAATAAGTACTCCCCATTATAATTTGTGACTGGCCTGCAGCCAAGTAAATACTATTTGAAATATTTTGGATGTGCAATATTTGTTCCGGTAGCTCCACCGCAACACACAAAAATGGGTCACAAATAAAAGTCGGGCATATATGTTAAGTAAAATCGCCCTTGCATAATTTGATATCTTGAACTTCATTACTTGAATATATTCACTACATGATTTATTGATTATAAATTTGATGTGATAGATTTTCAATCATTATCTAATTTTAATACTTGATCTTATATATATGAACTATAAGTTAAAATCTAACTCATTTGTAAAATATAGCAACTATTATTAGATATATTTGTTCTTTCATAAAAGTAATCTGACAACATCTTAATTCGGATGGATATCCCTGGAGGATCATCCAAAAATACACCTGAAGTGTGCTAGATATTTATAGACAAAATTCCAGAAGAAAGAATTGAATGAATATCCAAGTGATTGTTGTGAGACAATTAAATATTAATGAATATGTTCAAGATATAATAGACAATGAAAGTCCTGAAAACTTGATTAATAATTAATGATAACATTAGGGGGAGAGAAACAAGAGTTGGAAAATGTAAGTTATATCTTATATAGAATGCATCATTAATATATTTCACTTAGATCCTCGAACAAGTTAATATGAACTAGAAGTTCATAAATTTATTAATGTGAAACAATATGCAATTATATTATTTATATTGATGCAAAAATGATTATCATATCATACATTCCAGCATTATGTGCTCATAATTATATTGAAGTACCCTTGGATAATTCTATGTTAGATATATGCCAGAAGCATGGTCGACCAATCGGTTCCAATGATAAAGATCCAAGGAAGAAAAAGGAGCATAATAAAAAAGTTAGTATAATTGAAGTTAACGATACTTCTAAAGAAATAAATTCTTCTGAAAAGAATATTAACGATAAAAGAGTAGAAGACATAGACGAGCAAATAACCCCATAAGAGGTTCAGGTACCTAATAATATTGAAAATATTGAAAATGATGAGATCTCAATAAATTATGTCTCTACTAGAATAAATATGGAACCGTAATAAAATTAAGATTAATCAAAATTTATTTATGCAATTGCAATTGATATAATAAATAAAAATGAGGATCTAGAATTAAAATTATTTGTATAATGTCGACAGATAAAATATTGGCCAAATCGAAAGATGTGATTAAAACATCATTATTTTCACTAGTGAAATATAAAATTGTGGACATGTAGTCCAAACACCTGGCATTGTATAACGGTAACTTATAAGCGGGTATAACTTATAAGAGGGTGTTTTAAGAATATGTAATAAGAAAATTAAATTGTGATGTGCAATTATATTTCTAATTTTGTCGTCCCTGATGGACTTATTAATGTAGTAGCAAATTATTCATATCTCATTTGATTGCAATATATTAATGAAAATCCCTGAAGGATTTAGAATGCCTGAAGCATTTCAAACTCTCGAGATATTTAATCTATTAAATTACAAAGATCTTTGTACTAATTAATGCAATATTGAGATATGTGATAAAATTGCTATAACAAATGTTTGTTGAATGAATGTTATGTAATTGATCAAAATTACGTTTAGAAAACTATATGTTTACCTTTTGAATGTTGATATATATATTGATGATTTAAAATCGTATGGTACTCTCGAAGAGCTCCAAAAGCTACCACATTATTCAAAAGAAAATAAGATTAAAATTCTGTAAGGCATAAAATATTATCTTGAATCATAAATTGAATATTATTTGCGGAAGGAGTTATTGTTTCACAATCCATCTATTACAATGATATAATGTGGAGAAATCGCATCCATTAAGATCATCAAGGTAACTTATTTGATGTATTGACAATTGAAGTAAAGGATGCTGAGTTATTTTCATGCATGAGCATAATGATTGTGAAACGAATATTTAACGAATCTCCTCAAATAATGATCCAGCAGATCTCTTCTTAAGCATATATTACAGTTCCCTTGTCTATGGTTTTTGTCCCAATGGATTTTCCTAGCAAGGTTTTTAACGAGGCAACTTTTGTGCGTAATATATAGAATGATGATGCACTCTTTTTCCTTCACTAGGATTTTTGCCCATAGGGTTTTACCTAGTAAGGTTATAACGAGGCATATTTAATATATGAAATAATGAGAAATAATGATAATACGCGATGTACTCTTTTTCCCTTAGCTAAGGTTTTGTCCTACTAGGTTTTCCTTATAAAGTTTTTATTGAGGCAACTTCTAATGCGTATGAAAGATAAAATATGGACATCCAAGGGGGAGTGTTATGAATATAATTAATGTGGATGTCCATTACTTGGCCCCTAAGAAAAGATAAATTAGGAAATACTTGTAAGAATGGAAGGAGTTGTGGCAGGATATTTATTACTGTATATTCTATTGTATTTAGGTTAGATTATTTCCTTTATTGTAATTCTAAATCAGGCAAGAGATTTCTTGACCAGCACCCACCCTCTACTATATAAAGAGGGCAGTGACTATTGTATTCTGAATCCACAATTCAATACATAATTCTCTCCTTCCAATTCTCTCTTTTATTATTCTTTTGTTCTTTATTTTATAACAAAAAATAATATTTATTTTTTTAAATATTAAAAAAATACTTTTTCATAATTATTTCTAAAATATTTTTTCTACAAAAATGTTAATTATCATTTAAAAAATAATTTTGAAGTGATTAAACTACTGAAACGAACGGTGTTAGTTTCAATATAACGGTAGGGGCTTTCTTGCAATTTTAGCAATAAAACAGGGGCTTTTTTGCAATTTTCAATAAGGCAAGGGCTTTTTTGCAATTAAGGCATAACGTAGGGGCTTTTTTGTAAATTTCCCAAAAAAGAAACACAAAATGATAAAATTCGTAAGTAAATAAACAATGAAAAGGAAAAAAGTAACTCCCTTTGGTTTTCATAATTTTTTCAATTTAATTTGCTTTCATCTCATCATCTTGCCTCTAATTTTAATAAAATGTTTATTTGTCCTATTTATTCTATACTTCACTTTTCCTTTGATATCCTAAATATAAAATTATTTTGTTATTTCAAAGGATATTTTCAAAATTCTAACATCTTGAAGAAAAATTCGCCTAGGGCCTCTAAAAATGCCGGACTGGCCTTGTTCGTTAGAACCATTTGATTCTAATACTTTAACCATTATCACCCAATCAGGTATAAAATAGCTAATACCAAAACTATCAAGCATTATTGTATATGTTAGTATGATATATAAATAATGTCAAAAAAAATTATATTAAGCAAAAAATTCAATGGCATAGATGTTATCATAATATTTAAACTAAGAAAGAAAATAATTGAGATGGTGTTGTTTCTTGAGATGCTCAAAAGACTTTAACAAATAAAGGGGTGGGGAATTAATCAACAAAATCTATGAAAAAAAGCATTAATTGAATCTCCATTGAAATAAAAGTTCAAAAAATCGTAAAATTAAAAAGAGAAATAGAAAAATCCATGTAGATTTGAACCTCAAATTTTTGTATTTCTTTTCTTTCTTTTCTGTTTCTCGGTTATTTTCTTATTTTTGTCTCATTTATTTTGAAAAGCTTGCTGGAGAAGACAACACGTCTTTTCTTTTTTGAGAGTCCAGATTCATTATGAATAACATACAACTTACATGTGTATAGTCGATCTAATGATAGAACCTTCATAATATTGCTAAAGAGACTTTTTTTTTGAAATGGCCAAAAAAAAAAATTAATTAAGGGAATGGCCAAGTTTTAAAAATATTTGCAAAAGTAGCCATTTCGCCCAGCCACCGGGCGAAACACGAGCAGTTTCGCTGCGTTACTGGGCGAAACAGAGCGAATCACGTTACGAGCGAATTTACTTAATAAAACCTGTTCGCCCAGCAGTTGGGCGAAACAAAGCTTTTTAGTATCGGTTTTTATAAATAACCGTTACAGAATAAACAATTTACTATCGGTTTTTTAAAATAACCGTTCTGAGAATAAAACACTTTTAGTATCGGATTTTGGAAATAACCGTTACGAGAATGAAGAATTTTAGTATCGGTTTTTATAAATAACCGTTACTGGAATGAATACTTTTAGTATCGGTTTTTATAAATAACCGTTACGGAATAAACACTTTTAGTATCGGTTTTTATAAATAACCGTTACGAGAATGAACACTTTTAGTATCGGTTTTTATAAATAACCGTTCTGACGTCGGTCTTTCGCCGGTTCTTTGGGCGAAATGTTTACTTGTTAGAAAAAGAAGAAGAAGAAGAAAATATAATAATTACAAGTAAATTTGTAATATTTTTTCTAGTTTAGGTACATATTTATTTTTGAAATTAATTTTTGTAGTTTAGGTAATGTATATATTTATTTTATAAATTATTTTTCTTGTTTAGGATTATTTATTTATATTTTTTTTGTTATAGATATATTTTTTAGTATATTATTTATAGTTTTATTTTTTAAAAGTTTAAAAAATCAAATGTATGCTATGCATTTATTTATTTATGTTTATTTATTTATATACCTAAAAATAAAACTAACATAAATAAATAAATGCATAGCATACATTTGATTTTTTAAACTTTTAAAAAATAAAACTATAAATAATATACTAAAAAATATATCTATAACAAAAAAAATATAAATAAATAATCCTAAACAAGAAAAATAATTTATAAAATAAATATATACATTACCTAAACTACAAAAATTAATTTCAAAAATAAATAATTTCAAAAATAAATATGTACCTAAACTAGAGAAAATATTACAAATTTGCTTGTAATTATTATATTTTCTTCTTCTTCTTCTTTTTCTAACAATATTAACAAAAAAAAATTTCGAAGGATTTTCATAGCATACATTTTTTTTGCTATTATACAGAGCTGTTTTGCCCAGTGAACTGGCGAAAGACCAGTCTGTAACGGTTATTTATAAAAATCGATACTAAAAGTGTTCATTCGTAATGAGTTATTTATAAAAACCGATACTAAAAGTGTTTATTCTCGTAACGGTTATTTATAAAAACCGATACTAAAGTATTCATTCCGTAACGGTTATTTATAAAAATCGATACTAAAATTCTTCATTCTCGTAACGGTTATTTCCAAAATCCGATACTAAAAGTGTTTTATTCTCGTAACGGTTATTTTAAAAAACCGATACTAAATTGTTTATTCTCGTAACGGTTATTTATAAAAACCGATACTAAAAAGCTTTGTTTCGCCCAACCGCCGGGCGAAACAGGTTTTATTAAGTAAATTCGCTCGTAACGTGATTCGCTCTGTTGAAACTACTCGTGTTTCGCCCGGTGGCTGGGCGAAATAGCTACTTTTATAAATATTTTTAAAACTTGACCATTTCCTTAATTAATTTTTTTTTTTTTTTTTGCCATTTAAAAAAAAAAGTCTGCTAAAGAAGTAAATAAGTAATTTTTTTTTTTAAAATAGCCTGTAGGCATAATAAATAAGTTATTTTGCACAAGTTACATAGCTTGAAGATGAGGCTGAATTTGAATGAGACAAAAATGACATTTTTTTTGCAATAACTACAAACCTAATTTCCAACTGCTCCCGATAAAGGCAAATCAATGCAAATCTTTTTATATTTCTTTGAATAAACCAAGTGTACAACATTAAAAGGTATCTTCTATTTATTGTAAATCAGAATCAAACCTTTCAAATTTATGTTTATTTATACACCAAGTCCACGGCTGATTTGTAATAAGTTTTCATTTCAAAATTTCAAGATACAAGGTAATAACTTCAGTGGGTTCGGTTGAACCGGACCAAACAAAGTGACAAGCCGAATCATTTTGCCCGAATTAGACCGATTCGGTTCCCCAAAAAAACTGAACCGTTCGAACACCTCTATCAATTTGAAATCTACTAGAAAAATTCATTCATTTAATGTTACTGACAAAAAAAGGAATATTTTTACAGATAAACTATTTATAAGACAACGTTGGATATCGATCTCAGAATTTACGCCAAGCTCAATTTAATTCCCTCACTTCTATTTAATTCGACATATAATATTTCACTACATTGGCGTTATTTCCATGTAGTTTCTTCAAAAACCGTATTTCGTTGCCAGCCGTGCTCATCTGCCGCCAAAAAGAACGAATGATATTAATAAATTGATTACTTAATTGATTAAGACAATCAATCAAGTGTGCAGGTTCTGTTTTGTTCATTACTTACTCGAGACTTGGAAACAATCTTGACGGCAAAAGGGCCGAAAGGGCCGAAAGACGAGTTGCGCTTCAATTTCGCTTCGTAAACCGCTCCGAATCCGCCTTTACCGATTGGTTTTAGAAGCATGTACTTGTCGAAAAAACTCCCATTCTCATCTGAATTTTTGGCCCACCTCAGCTCTCTAACATGTCGCCTTCTCTTTTCCAAGAGATCCGCCCTTAATTCCCTTTTGTCCTTGATCAAATCTTCTTTTTCATCAAACCTCGTTGCTTTCTTCTGCCCAAAAAGGGCAATCACATTCCGGCCGGTTTTTGATTTGGACCACTGCTTTCTGATTCTCCGTCCTTGGAAGCTCAAAGTGCGAGCAGCCAAAACCTGCATTAATTAGAAATTTAAGAAAACGAAAACCAAAAAGAGAAAAACAATTGAAAATAGAAGAAAAGGAAGGGTGAGCTGACCTGAGAAGAAGAAGAAGAAGATTGGATTGAGGGCAGCTCTCCTGCACTCGCATTGCTGCCTGTGTTGTTTGCATTTCCAATGGCTGCATGCACCTCGACCTGCAATTCAGTCAATCAAATTGGGTAAGAAATCATCAAGAAAGCATCAAGAAATTATAAAGAAATGGTAGAACAAGAAAGAAACAGAAAGAACCTGAAACCTAAAACCTCAAAATTGACTTGCTTCTAACAAATTCAAGTTGCTTGAGTCAATCAAATCGGGCAAGAAATCATCAAGAAATGATCAAGAACAGAAAGAAAGAAAGAAAGAAAGAAAGAAAGAAAGAAAAAACAAGAAAAGGCAAGAAACCTGTGCAGAAGCAGATGATATGGCTGGAGAGGGAGCTGCTGCACCCTCAATCGTCGCACTAGACTCAGTAGTCTCAATCGTCTCATCACTCGCACTAGATTCAGTAGTCTCAATCGTCGCACCAGACTCAGCAGTCTCAATCGTCGCACCAGACTCCGAATCAGGAGGAGAAGCCTCAGCTGTCGCTGGAGCAGAAGACTTGATCTTCCTCCATTGGAGGAGGATCAAATCGAGAACAACTACGCAAAAGCAAATAAACACTATCAGAGCCATCAATCGCGAAGAGAGTTAGTTATTCAGAAGAAGATATTGAATGAATTCAAGAAAGAAATAACGGAATCTGGAGGGGGTCTTTATATAGGCAATGGAAACGCGTTTTATCCGTTGGTTGACCCGTGCACGTGCACCGGATCCGTACGCGTTGACCACCCGATCCGTACGCCCTTTTAAACCCTAGAGTAGACTAGAAGAAGAGAAGAGAAACCCTAGAGTAGACTAGAAGAAGAGAAGAGCTGAGCTGAGCTGAGGGATGGAGGACTGAACTGAACTGAACTGACTGAGATATGAGAGAGCTTTTTCAAGAATCATGAATCTAGACCACTCCAAAACTGGAATTCCATATCCTAACCAAGAACCAGCATTTCAAAGCTCGGTTTCTGATCAAATGAACTTTCTGATCAAATGAACTTGTATTAAAATGCTTTTTCAACTATTTTAATATCATGTGTTTTTTTCAAAAAACATTTAGTTGACCCTAATAATTGCTATATTTGTACCTTATTAACGAGTTCACAGGTATTTTATATAAATATCTTATTACTTGTCAGTTCAAGAATGTTTTAATTTTTGTAAGGTAAAAATACCTTGTCACAGAGTTTTTTTTTACCATCGTTATGTATTTTTCATTTATTTGTATTTTTATTCGTATATATGCTCTATTAACATATATTCTTTCTCATCTCGATAATCATGAAAAAGATATCTATATCTAACATATATATTCTTTCTTATCTCTGTAATCATATAAAAGAAAATTATATCTACCAGCTGGATGCTATGACCGGTTTAGGTCAACTCCTTGAGCCAATTCAGAATCTTCTTTCATTCATTTGATGTTTCTTATTAATAAAAAGTATATTTTTACATGTAAACTGTTTCACAAGATCGCGCTGTGATATTTAACTCAAATAAGTGCATTTCACAATGGAATAAAACAAATAATGTAACTCAGAAATTAAGCAGAGTTCTCAATTCCCCACTTTATTTAATTCTCCAGAAAGATAATAGTTAAGTACTGCATTACCAGACCAAAATAAAGAAATCTACACTTACAAAACGTCTTTAAACGTAGTATATACACTTACAATAAATCTCACGAACTTGCAATCCATTCATGCAATTACATCACACCTTAATCAAATCAAACAAAACAAATCCAATCGACAAAACACCAAACCAAACAAGCCAACAATCACACAACAAATAAGGAATATAAAGACTAGTAAAAACCCAATCAGCACTATCACGTGTTTATCAATCATCATTGATGTGAGAGAAACCTAGAAAATTTACAAAATAATCCAGAAAAGAAAACAAATATCAGAATATTTCTTCTTTTGCAGTGTTTGTTTCTTGGAGGAGAAGCAACATATCATCTATTGCAGTGTTTGTTACTCTTGGGGGAGGCGCCACGTCACTATTTGGAGTTGTAGTTAATAAATGGTGATCCAACAATTCTGACTCATGTTCTGCTTCTAACGCAGCCATTAAATCCAAATCATCATCTGGAGAAATTAATATTAAAGTAAGATCAGTATGATAATGAAGCATCCTCTTGTGCCTTCCTTAAAAAATATTATAGTAATCAGGGAATATTAAATATTAAAGTAATATTCTAAATAACTCACTATTTGAAGGAAAGTATATTATATTAAAATAACATTATTCAATTTAGTAACAATATTTGAAGGAATACACATTTAATTATACTATATAGAAAAAAAAAAGAAACTGCATTATGCTAAAATTGCAAAGAAGCCCCTCCATTATTACAAAAAACAAAGACCCTTCATCACTGGATTTTGTAATTAACGGTGTTAAATGTTAACTAACAAAATAGTTTTTTTTTTTTCAATTTCATAAGGAAAAAGGGGCATTTTTTGCAATTTCCAATGAGCTCCTGGCGCTTTCTTATTTCACTAATCAATCCATGGAGAGTTTTTTTTTACAATTTCTATAGAATAGACGGGCTTGTTTTAATTCCCAATAATATAGTAAGCATAACGTAGGGTTTTTTAGCAAATTTTCTATATTATACCTGAACGAATACATTAAAGGAATACATATTTGTTGGTTTATTAACAACAGTTGTGACTTCAGTTGTATGTTCGTAAAGAATAACTCAGTGGCACGGTGCTTGAGAAAAGATTTCATATCATAAATACTATTAGCCTGTTTATTAAAAACAAATGATGCAACTTTTTTCATATAAAAATGAATGAAAAAAGTAATTACCAGAAAGAGTGGGATTAGTTAAATCTCCAACTGCATTAACCTTTATACTATCTGGCAAAACACATGTGCATATAGAACCTGAAAAAAAACACAAATCAAAGTTTTCTTTAATGTCAGCACTTACTAATACTCCAATGACTGGGATTTTGTATAAATAAATACCCTCAAATCTTGAAATTAGCCGCATATTAACAAAAAGACAAAAAACACTAACCAATTTATCAACATGATCAACCCATCTAGGAATAACTTCACCAGTTAAGCACATACAATTCTTGACAACTAAATTATACATGTGATAATTCTCACATAAAGATTCTCCAAAAAGTTTTAAACCCTACCATAAAATACCAACAATCCTACAAACATACAAGCCACACCCACTAAACCTTCTTTTCATCACCAACCTAAACTCAAAAAAACATTCAAACTATCACTAAAACAACCAAAATCAACCACGTACCCAATTTCGCGAGCCGATTGACCCACCTGGGAATCCCCCGCCCAACCAGCCTTGTACAAACATCGTTCGTAAAATGATTACAGTTCTTCACGATCAAGTGGTACGTGTCGCCGTGGTAGCTCTCCGAGAGATTCTCTAAGAAGGTCCGGAACTCGGCGCGGGACATGTCGGTGGTTCCTAGGTGCATCGAGCGGCGGAAAGTGAAGCCCGGACAGCTCCGGGGCTCGACTTCAAAGACTCCCGAGGAGGGGTACTCGTGCGCACCGTATCCGTACTCCATCCCGTGGACTAAAAGAAGGGAAAAATATATGAGTTGAGATTAGATGTGACTGTTTATAAATTATTTTCAAGTTATAGTATAAGAAGGCCAAATAGTACATATAATCATTTTTAATCACATATTAGAATTATTTAATCAATATTCCGTTCCATGCACTGTTGGAAGAAAAGGTATAAATGCATGGTTAGTCTTTGTACTTTAATTGTGCTGCAATTTACTCCCTGTGCTACTGATCTTGCACGGCTAGTCCCTGTACTCTACTAATCGTGCACGGCTAGTATCTGTACTTAAATTGTGTTGCAATTTAGTCCCTGTGCTATTACGCATGCATGGCTAGTCTCTGTACTTTATGAGAATGTGCCGTGCATGATTAGTTCTTGAGTCGGGGACTAATTGTGCATAATTCTGTAAAGTACAGGGACAAGCCATGCATGATTAGTAGTACAGGGACCAAGTTGCAATCCAATAAAATTACAGGGACTAGCCAGCCGTGCATTTATCCAGTCAAAAAAGCGTTGTATTGAAATTTATGTAATTGTTTATAAATTAGAGGCCAAAGAAGGACAAGAAATGCATGCGATCATTCATAAATTATACTAAAAGAAGGTCAAATCATATATATATATATGTGTGTGTGTGTGTGTGTGTGTAATCATTTTTAATCATGTATCAAATTAGAAGGCCAAAAAGTGTATATAATCATGTATTCATATTAAATATAATCATTTGTATATTATATTAAAGGTAAAGAAGCCAAACAGTGTGTAATGTTGGTTGAAGAAGAGAAACTAGTATATATAATCCACTTGTTAGGAATTCATGGCCCCATCCATTATTTCATGTACTTCTTTTAAATTAGTTAGAATTGGCCATAAGTATATAAATTTTTGGAATCATTGGATTCTAGGACCTTTAAGGTAGTTCGATATTTTACTGTACTGTACCAGGCTTGACCAGTATTATATGGTAACAATTATACCAAATGACAAATTAAACAGAAATTCCATTCAATGGATCCCTAGTTTGCAACTAGGGCTCAATTTAACCTAATTTTGACTCAATTAAGCCTGAATTCAGCCAATTAGCTAATCAACCCTTAAACTAATCTAATTAAGCATCATTTTTGCAACTGTGCCTCATAGAGGATCTAATTTCAATTTTAATTGAGGCAGTATTGATCCCTAATTTGCAATTAAGCCTCAACTAACCTAGTATTGACTCAATTAATCCTGAATTCAACCAATTAGCTAATTAACCCACAATTTAATCCAATTTTGCAGCTGTGCCTCAATCAAAGGATCTAATTTCAACTTAAATTGAGGCAATAGTGGACTATCGGTTCCCCAAATTCCAGTTCAATCTAATTCAGATTCAGCTTTTGATCAACCCATTTTCCAACTAGAAGTGCAAATAAAATCAAATTTGAAGTCTGTAATCTTCATTGAAACTGGATACACAAACAATTTTTCTTCTGATTAAAACTGTAACTAAGCACATGACATCCAATTATAGACTACAAAACTTACATAAAACTGAACAAGAGCCTAATTAGTTAGAATTCAGTTCCACTTCAATTACCTTTCAAAATTCCAGTATAAATTAGTTCAAACTAAAACCATAATTAATCAGGCAAACCCAATTATAGCCTAAAAACACACACAGTAGTTCAATATGTACCTTCAATTCCGGAGTGAAAGATCCCAAGTCCAAACCAGTAGAGATACTTGTTAATCGGCGAAATATCATACACATTCAGATACAGATGCGTCCGTATCCCTTCTCCAGCGTCAGATTTACTCTCTTTTTTGTTGAGTTTCTCCTTGCTAGAAGAAGTCTTGGTCAGAGTTAACCGCATCTCGCCAAACCCTAGTTAAGCATTTCAAAACCCTAAATTCGGTAGTCAATTTGAGGAATTGAGAAGAAACGATAGATCTTCACTTCGGTTTTTCTTCTTGATAAGAAGAATATGAGTGAGACTGCGACGGGCGCTTGTTTTTTAGATTTTGGTTTTCGTTTTTGTTCTTTGTTTTGGGGTTTCTTGAAAGGAAAATGTTAGATCAAACACGAATTCATTATGCTTTTAATAAAAATCTAGTTGTATGATGATTGTATCTGATTTCGCTTTCGACCTCGGAGGGAAAAAGAAAAAGTAAAAGCTTTTCGTGAAATCGGAGAGAAAGTGGTCAGTACACACTCTCCTGTTTATTAACTGGATACGTCCATTCTGAAATTTATACTTGTGTTGAGTCAGAAAGATTGTGATAAGTTTTCAACGAAACGGAGAGGAAAAGAAGGGATGGAAAGGACGTCAACGTGCGCAGCTAAAGAAAAGATGGTACTATTGCTTGTTTAACCTTGAAAAGTAATAATCTATGCAGAGGTCATCTAGACACTGAACCATGACCGGGGATGAAAACGGTCCGGATCCAGTCCGAATAGTTGTCATCTTAGATCTGTATCCATATTTTTTTTCGGATATGGATCCGGATATATATATATATATATATATATTTGGATAATTAAAACGGATATTTAATACTTAATATATATATATTTATTTTATAATTATCAAATATCATTATACATAAAAAATTTGAATTTGAATAACAAAACATATTTTCTTGGATAAAAATTATAACTATTTGATAAAACTATATAAAATATAAAAAAAAATCGTCAAAAATATATGAATATGTAAGAAAAATATAATAAATTTCATTTATATAATATTTTATTATGTTTTTAAATTAATAATTATTAATTTTATGGCTATTGGAAGATATTGTATTACTAAATTTATAGATATTTCAATGAATTCAAAATTTGGGTCAAAAAATGAGTACCGTATTTGAGAATATGGGTCAAAAAACGGGTACCCATTTTTGAATAGTATCCGGATCCGGATATTAACCGGATCCGGATCTGGATTCTATACCAAAATCCAGTGTTTTAAATTGCGGCGCAATTGCGCCGCAATTGCGGAAAACTACTATGAAACGCAACTCGCAACAAAAAAATAGCAAATATAGCGTTTTGGCCGCTACAGACGATATAGCGCCGCTATTGCGGTGATAATAGCGGACAAAAGCGGCGCTATTGCGCTATTGGATAGTTATTATCTATGAAAGAACCGTTACAAATATGCATAAATAGATTTTTTTTACAATTCTGTAATGGTTTTTACTGGAGAACCGTTACTAATTACATATTAGTAACGGTTTTTATTAAATAACCGTTACTAATATGTAATTAGTAACGGTTTTTCTTAAAGAACCGTTACTAATATGACATTAGTAACGGTTTTTACTAAAGAACCGTTACTAATATATATGTTCTTATTGGAGAACCGTTACTAATATGTAATTAGTAACGGTTTTTATTAAAGAACCGTTACTAATATGTATGTTCTTATTGGAGAACCGTTACTAATATGTAATTAGTAACGGTTTTTATTAAAGAACCGTTACTAATAAGAATTAGTAACGGTTTTTATTAAAGAACCGTTACTAATATGTAATTAGTAACGGTTTTTATTAAAGAACCGTTACTAATAAGTAATTAGTAACGGTTTTTATTAAAGAACCGTTACTAATATGTAATTAGTAACGGTTTTATTAAAGAACCGTTAGTAAAACGCACATAAGGGCGACTAGCATAAATTCTAGGCGTTTTGCTCCCGCCTTGCGTCTGGGCGGCGCCCAGGCGGCCGCCTGGACCGCATTTTAGAACATTGATTATAATTTATAACCATACAAAAGTGATATTTCCGCTACAAGGCCGTAGCGCCGCAATCTCGCCCGCTACCGCAATCCGCTACAAAAAAACTCCTAGCGCTAGGGACCGCTATATCGCAATTTAAAACATTGCCAAAATCTAATACCGGATCCGGATCTCAATAGATCCGGGTTTTTCTATTCGGATCCGGATATTTTTCGGATCCGGTCCGGGTAATATCCGGACCGTTTTCACCCCTAAGCATGACTGCATGATCATGATTGGCGGATATTATTTTTAAATTAAAATCTCCTTAATATATTTTATAAAAATGATACATAATCAAGTCAGAATCTTTTTTTTTATTTATAAAAATAAGGATGGATTACTTCCAATATATTAACAATTAAAAAATATTTACAATAAGCAGTCATTGAATAAGGAGATTCAAGGGCGAAAAAAATAACAAATTAATGATATAATAAATTAAAAAATAATGTTATAAATGAATTAAAAAATATTAGTTTGAAGAAAAAATAACTAGTAAGAAAAACATGAGTAATCCTTGTTTGATCTTTCTTGTTTATATGATTGATTTAAAAAAAAAAAAAACATGAGCAATCCTTTGATATTTAAAAAATAAAAAATTTCCGGAACAGTTTTCCGATATAGCATATAAACATGGAACTGTATTGCTATGATGACTAAGAACTGGAATTATGAGGGATGCAAATTGAGGAACTGTTGGCGGAGGAGTCTGCATAATTTTTTGACAGAGAAAAGATTTACATGACGTAAAAAATATAAAAAATTAATTTGGAAGGGGGATATTTAAAGCCCTCTCCAAAAATCTCAAAAAAAAAAAAAAATTTACATGACAAATTGGGAGTTGCTAGATCGACATGCATTTAGCGTAATTATAATTATGTTGGACAGATTTTTAGATATTTCTCTTGATATCTGAGGTATGAAAAGTGACAAATCATGAAAGAAGAAACAAAAAAAATCTTAACATCAAAATAGAGAAGTTGAGGTTACATGTACGGGTTTTGAAATGACAATGAAAACAGATTAAGTAGTAATTTTTGGTCTAACTTTTTTCATATTTTATTGTCTTTCATTAAGTTCACAAATTTTTTTTTATAATAAAAGTTCACAAATTGAAAGGAAGAAAAGATATGAAAATAACAATTTCATGATTCTTTTTTACTTTCCAATCGAATTGTAGACAAAAGAGAGCAATAGACCAGCAATCCTTAAAAAACAAAGTGGTATCTTTATACCAATCATCCAAAATATCAAATAGGTCATTTTTGCAAATCTATGATTTCTAATTTATTCAAAAAGTAATTCCTGAAGACCGTGCACATTTTTCTCCCAATTCAACCAAAATCGCCATGAGGGGACTCCGACCATAACATAATTGACAGATGTATGATGTCTCAATGGGATCATATGCTTATCTTTTGTTAGAAAAAACATACCCAGTTCTTATTTATTTTTTGGCAGAAATAGAAGTTTGCAAAAAAAAAAAACTCCTAGCTTGTACATCTTGATGTGTCTAAATTGCAAAAAAAAAAAAAAAAAAAAAAAATCATAATACATATTTTTTGAACAAATTTTCCATTTACAAATTATGACATAATTACATCAAACCTAGCTAAACTTAGAAGCATTTCGCTAAAACCCCAACCTCACCTCTAAGTATATGCACAACAAAATG
This sequence comes from Juncus inflexus, assembly GCA_024447665.1. Taxonomy (NCBI): domain Eukaryota; kingdom Viridiplantae; phylum Streptophyta; class Magnoliopsida; order Poales; family Juncaceae; genus Juncus; species Juncus inflexus. Next base: position 12,866,290 of record JAJHPC010000003.1, on the reverse strand, counting down.
TTTGTGTTTTTTTAAGTCCTTGAGTAAATAATATTTTGTGAAGAAAAGAAAAAGAAAATACTCCATGAAATTGGTGGATTTTTGCTTCTATCCAATTAAGATGCCCAACCAAGACAAATTGCTCGTGTTTGAGATTAGGGTTTAGATTAATTTCACCATGTGTTTCCTATTTCTGTATCCACCTGTGTCCGACCGATATTGGTGAGGTGTTTACTTTTGTCCATGGTTATGAATCATCATATTCTCTTTGGAGGCATTTGATGTGGTCATATAGCGTCTTTGGCTTATGAAAATTTGCATAATTAATATAACAAACTTTAAGTTTGAAAAAGAGCAAAGTAAACTAGAAAATTAGTTTCCTCCATCATCTTAATTCGTAACATTGAAATATTCAGCGTATATAAACAATTTCATCCACCATCTGAAAATAAATTAACAAGGTAGAAGATAGTAAGAGAAAAGTATTTTCCTTAAATAAAAACAAAAAGGGGAACAAGAAGTTCATACAAATTACATGTGAACTCATGCAAATTGCACGATTAAATTTCTCGTTAGTTTGAAGACAGTAGGCAGAAAATGTTTCTTAAATAAAAGCAAAAGGAACAAGAAGTTCATACAAATTGCATTTGAAGTCATGCAAGATGTATTGCAAGATTAAATATCTGGTTTTGAATTTAAATAAGTGGGGTTTGATTTTGGGCAAAATTTTTGAGGAGCTATACTTGAGAAAATAAGAGAAAGAAAACGGTTTTTTTCTTTTCTATTCATTTTTTTGTTGTTTTTAGTAGAAAATAAAAAATGGAAATGCATTCTTTCTAGATATACCGATCTATATTTAATATTTAAATTCGGAGAATAAAATTTATGTAAATAACAGTCTGTTACATAAATTTATTTTCTGTAATATCATAGTACCACTCATGTTTTCCTTATTCACAATTTCTATAAAAGGATTATTATTATTATTATTATTATTATTTACTTATTTACTATTTTACTATTTTTATTTTATTATGTTTAAAGTTTTTTATATTTTAATTATTATACTTGTACAAAATATTAATATCGACACAAAATTCTCCCAAGAAAAACAAAACTAAAAAAATAACTCATCCCCCCCTAGACCAACTTCCCCTTTGACCCCCAGTTTTCTTCACCAAAAAAACATTCCTAATACAAATCTCCTTACTTACCGCCTTACACATGTCATAAATCGTCAGTCCAGCCACACTGACAGCTGTCATGGCCTCCATTTCCACTCCAGTCTTCCCCTCACAACTCACCTCTCCTTCAATCTCCACGCTCAAATCCCTCTCATTCAGCCTCAAATCAACCCTAACTCAATTCAAAGAAATATTATGACACAACGGGATTAGATTTCCTGTGTTTTTGGCCCCTATTATGCCCGCAAGTTTGGCCACAGTCAAAACGTCGCCTTTGCGATCTGATTGGTTGAGACTAAGTTGAAAGCAGTTTGATTGAGAAGGACTTTGCATGATGCGAGCGCGACTCGAGTCGAGCCGGGTTTGTGGGAGATATTTACCATTTTAGCATTGCCTGTGCTGTCTGTGTGAGTTAATTGGGGATCGGGTTTGTGAGAGATATTTACCGTTTTAGCCTTGCTTGTGTCGTATGTGTGGGTTAACTGGGGATCGGATTGAAGGATTGGATTTGGATTTAGAGAATTAGGAGGGGGTGGAGTTGGATTTAGAGAGTTTGGAGTGGGTTGGCCGAAAATTACCTCCATTTCCTGAAATTAGGGGGAAATTGGTGATAAGAAGGGAAAATTTGAGAGAATAGGAAGAAAGGAAGTGATTTTACCTTGTTGAGCTCATCAATGGCAGAATTGTTGGTGGTGGTGTTACTAAGAAAATGCCTTTGCATTAAATGGTGAGATCTAATTCCTCTTTGTGATATGGTGCGAAACATATTTAGATTCTCAAGCTGAAAATAGAGGTTTTGTTATTATAACATACATGAAATGATTCGTTTAAGCATTTCATCAAACAGGTTTGTGAGTGTCGATACATCACAACCATGGGGACCAAAAACGAAATGATTTGTTTAAGCATTTCATCTTTTGATTGTTTATTTTAATTGATTGTTTCTTTCCGAAATTACAATATAATTCGCTGATTAGGGTAATTAATGGCTCTATCATCAGTTATAGGTCGTATTTTTGTAAATACGTTCAAATAAAATATGAAACTTAGTCCCAAAATCTTACTTCTCGCACAAAAGCTAGCTGGGCATTTTATCGTAATGTTTATGGCAACAAAACAAAAGGAGTAAAGAGAAAAAAAAAATTAAAAGAGATCATACCTGAAAAAGACTATCTGGTTTTTTTTTCGTTAAGTATTGATAGAAGCTTTCTAACAAGTTCAGGCGGGATGTATATTTCCTGTTTTTACTACTACCGGAATCTCAATACTGTATGTTGAAAAACCGAGAAAATCTTTCCTAACATTTCATGTTATGTAAGCTTACCAGGAGCATGGTTATAAAAATCGGTCTAGGCGGCGCCTAGGCGCTAGGCAGCCGGCCACCGCCTTGATTTTGGCCTAGTCGGTTGATCTAGGCGCTTTCCCGCCTAGAGGTCCGCCTAGGTCCGTCCAGGCCAGAATTTTATCGATATTTCTCCAATTAAGGCTTATTTTTCTGTTGTTTTCTTGCTTTAGATCACGATTCTAATTAATCCATGAAATCCAGCGTCTAGGTTTGTTTAAGAAAGAGGAAAAGTTGGAGAAGTGTGAAAGAATCGGTGGAGGAAAGATGGAGGAGAAGAAAGAAGTAGGTGGGCCTACATCTTCAGTACGTGATGGCTGTTTTTTTATAAAATGGCCCCTAGTTTTTAATCATGACTATTTTTAGACTTTTTTTTTTTTTTACCACTATTGAGAAAAATAAAGCAACAGTTGCCACTGGTTTGAAAATAATGTGGTAACTACCATTTCCGCCACTATTAGTGGCGGAACAACATTTGTTCCGCCACTAGTAGTGGCGGAACAGGTAGATTTTCAGTTCTGCCAAAAACGGCCCATTTTACGCACTAAACGTGGTTAATTAGTATTAAAAATCTTGTTCCGCCACTAGTAGTGGCGGAACATGTTAAAATATTTCATTAAAGATTAACATGGCTCATGAATGGGCAATTAGCGTAAAAATTGAAGAATTACTATGTTCCGCCACTATTAGTGGCGGAACAGGTGCATATTTCACCTGTTCCGCCACTAGTAGTGGCGGATCAGGCCAAATGAACTCTTTAAATCTGACTTAAAAAAAGCAGAAAATACCACCTGTTCCGCCACTATAAGTGGCGGAACAAGTGAAAATACCCTCTATTCTTTAGGAAAAAAACCGGAGATAATTACATTATTAGTAACGGTTTTACGTAAACAACCGTTACAGAATTGTGAAAAAAAAATCTATTTATGCATATTTGTAACGGTTCTCCACTGAAAACCGTTACTAATTACTTTATTAGTAACGGTTTTCCCTAAAGAACCGTTACAGAATTGTAAAAAAAATCTATTCATGCATATTTGTAACGGTTCTTCAACAAACACCGTTACTAAATGATATTAGTAACGGTTTATCCAAAAGAACCGTTACAGAATTTAAAAAATATCAACATTTGTAACGGTTCTTTAATAAAAGTCGTTACTAAATACATTTAGTAACGGTTTTTCCTAAAGAACCGTTACAGAATTGTTAAAAATCTAATGCATATTTGTAACGGTTTTCTCGAAAGAACCGTTACAGAATTGCAAAAAAATATGACTTAAACCCAAAAATTTTCACTCACCGTTACTAAAAAAAATTTTTTTGCGTTTTCCAGGGCAGGGACACCGTGAGTGAAAATTTTTGGGTTTAAGTCATATTTTTTTACAATTCTGTAACGGTTCTTTCAGGAAAACCGTTACTAATATGTAATTGTAACGGTTTTTATTAAAAAACCGTTACAAATATGCATTAGATTTTTTAACATTCTGTAACGGTTCTTTAGTAAAAACCGTTACTAAATGTATTTAGTAACGGTTTTTATTAAAGAACCGTTACAAATGTTGATGTTTTTAAAAATCTGTAACGGTTCTTCAGGAAACACCGTTACTAATATGTATTTAGTAACGGTTTTTATTGAAGAACCGTTACAAATATGCATGAATAGATTTTTTTACTATTCTGTAACGGTTCTTTAGGGAAAACCGTTACTAATAAAGTAATTAGTAACGGTTTTCATTGAAGAACCGTTACAAATATGCATAAATAGATTTTTTTTTCACAATTCTGTAACGGTTGTTTACGTAAAACCGTTACTAATATGTAATTATCTCCGGTTTTTTTCCTAAAGAATAGAGGGTATTTTCACTTGTTCCGCCACTTATAGTGGCGGAACAGGTGGTATTTTCTGCTTTTTTTAAGTCAGATTTAAAGAGTTCATTTGGCCTGATCCGCCACTACTAGTGGCGGAACAGGTGAAATATGCACCTGTTCCGCCACTAATAGTGGCGGAACATAGTAATTCTTCAATTTTTACGCTAATTGCCCATTCATGAGCCATGTTAATCTTTAATGAAATATTTTAACATGTTCCGCCACTACTAGTGGCGGAACAAGATTTTTAATACTAATTAACCACGTTTAGTGCGTAAAATGGGCCGTTTTTGCGCGGCGAAAATCTACTGTTCCGCCACTACTAGTGGCGGAACAAATGTTGTTCCGCCACTAATAGTGGCGGAAATGGTAGTTACCACATTATTTTCAAACCAGTGGCAACTGTTGCTTTATTTTTCTCAATAGTGGTAAAAAAAAAAAAAAAGTCCTATTTTTAAAGAGCCCTCAAATTTAACTTTTTTTCTTTTTTGCACTTAAATGTTTATAAAAATGATTACAAAGATAATATTATATATATATAAATTATTAAAATTTGAAATCCACCTAGATCCGATTAATCCCCGTCGATTAATCCTCGATGGTACTTATCAAGATTTTCAGCTAAAAATTTGAAAAAACAATACGAAAAACAAACTAACGGCAATGATAAAAACAAACTTACAATTATAAAAATTACACAAACTCACCGTAACTTTTCAAAAAAAAAAAAATTATAACAACTAAAATAACATTTAAATTGATTCATAACATATAAAAAAATATAGAAATTTTATGTACAGTAAGTTTAGTATTTTTTAAGTTATAATTTTTTAATCTTTATAATCTCAATTAAGTTTATTTTCAATTGTTCTTTGAATTTATGTTGGTGTCTTTTGATTTACTACATTTAGAAAAATATATAAGTTATAATCATCCTTAGATGGAGAAAAGAAAAATAAGACAATTTATTTTGAAGACTTTTAGTAGAAGCACCAAAAGATCTAGTCGAAGACGTTTCATTTTTTTGACAAAAAGACAAAAAAGACTTATATTTAACATTGTGTTTGAAGAAAAAAATGTAATGTTATATTTAGAGAAAAAAATGTTGTGTTCTAATATAAGAAAACATAATATGAATCATTTTCTTAAAATAATATCGCCATTAATTTTCTCATTGTTGATCTTATTCAACTATCAAAATCATGTGTAATAGCTATATACTTTATGAATAAATAAATCACATGGTTATCATTGAAACATGTAATATATTTCTTAATATATTAGTTTCTTGTAGTGAGAACCTAAGAACTTAATAGTGCTGACCAAATCGGAAATATAATATAAAAAATAGCAATCTAATAAATTATATGATTATATATTAATAACCACACATATTTCTATAAAATATCAAGAAACTTGAGAAATTAAATAAGAAAATTTGAGAAATTATTTTATCAGTCAACCCAGAAAAATTTGATAGCATGATTCAATGAGAAGGCTCAAAAGGAGGAGAAAAATAATGGGGTGAGGTTAATTTATCTAAATTTTTGAATTTATAATTTATTGATAATATAAAAAGAATAATTTCTTTCATTATATTTTAAATATCTAATTGTTTAAATCTAATTATGTAAAAATATTTTTCTCACATGAGCATATTTTCTTATATATTTTATCTTTGTATATTTCGCCGAGAAAAAAATTGAAATTGAAATCATAGCAATATGGAATTCAAAATAAAGAGTAAATTCAAACAAATTTAGTTTTGAAGATTTTAACGTTAGAAATATAATGTTTTATTATGAATTACTATTTTTTTTTAGGAAGAAAAAAAAAAGTATGTTTTAATAAATGAATTTTTCATTTCTCTTTGCATTAATATTTGAACATAAATATGTACCATGATTCATTATAACCATTTGATTCAAATCTAACGATAAAAAATAAGTTTAACCATTCTCACATGATCGGGTATAGAATAATAAACACCAAAATCACCAGTCATTGTTGTACATATGTTAGCATGATACATAAAAAATCACAAAAAAAATAGAATCACTGAAAAAATTAATTTTCTAGATGTAACCATTCAATTTAATCCACGGGTTGAAATATTTGAGATGATGTGGCCTCATAAGAGGTCTCAAAAGGTTTAAGAAAATAAAGGGGTGGAGAAATTAGAATCTAATTTTCTTAAATATAATCTCTTCTTCTGTCTAAGCAGTAGATCCCATTTCATTTTTTTGAAAGTTTTTAATAGCTTACTATTTATCGCTATATTTGTAATTGAAGCCCCAAATGGATTGGAGGACTTTGATAGACTCTCGCAGAACACATCAATTTGAACAAGATTCGGAATGATTTTCCATTTACAGAATAACGAAAAACATGATCATCTCATTATTTTGCAAATGGGCATGATCATCTCATGCCTTAAGATTAGGGGTGAAAACAATTCAGATTGGGGTCATATCATATCCGTATTTGTATTATTTTTTTGGATTCGAATATGAATACGGATCCGGATATAGATTTGGTTCGGATATTACAGGATACGAATACGAATATGAATATGTATATTTATCGTTTATCATAATATAGATAGACTGCATATTTTTTCAAATATAGATTTCATTATTAACAACAAAAAATCATAAAATCATAACAACATTCAAATTAGTAATAAAAAAATTGATGGATTTGGATAAATATCCTTATTTATATTCATAAATGACAAAACGGTTAAAATATTTAAAAAAATATCATTATATATATGTATATTCATATCCAATATATAGTGAAATGTCCAAAAACAGATAATATTTGGATTATAATTATCCAGATACAGATATTATCCATACCCGTTTAGATATTAATAGCTAAATCGATTACAGAATTTGTATCCGGCAAAATATGGATATTGTTTTTCGAATACGAGATATTTACCGGTCGGCATTTTAAATGTAGAAATTATATTTATGGGCAGTGACGGAGCTTAACTGAAATTTTTAGGGGGTAAAAAAATTTCTCCCTACATATAAACACGGCATAAGATTTTGGAGGGAAGGGCCAAATGCATAGAAATACATGTATTACAATTTTTTTTTCACTAAATCAGGACTGAATATATACTCTGTTGTCAAAATTTTGGGGGGCAGTCACCATAAAGCTCGGGCACTGCTTATGGGTCCCATCAAAAAAATGTCCTCTCTTTGAGAATTATTTTTCATAATAGCACTTTTTTTAAGAATAATTAATTAGATGATACTATTTTGCAAATAATTGGGTATCTAGCACTTCCGCCAGAGGGTCTGGCGGAGCTGAAGTAGTTCCGCCAGAACCTCTGGCGGAACTAGTGATTTTTTTATTTTTGTTGATCCCAGCCATTTGGTACCCTTAAACACGCTTTATTAAGGAAAAAAGCCAGTTCCGCCATAGGGTATGGCGGAACTAGGTAAAATTTATTTTTTCAGGTTAAACTCGTAATTTAGAAGGCCAATTAGCTCAAAAAATTACGAATTCATCAGTTCCGCCAGACCCTCTGGCGGAACCTCCATTTTATATTTTTTCCCCTCTAACCAGCCATGAAAATTTAGCAAAAAAAAAAAAAAAAAATATTGTTCATAGTTCCGCCATACCTTTGGTGGAACTATGAACAGTATTTTTTTTTTTTTTTTTGCTATATTTTCATGGCTCTTTAGAGGCAAAAAAAAAAAATGAAATAGGAGGTTCCACCAGAGTTCTGGCGGAACTTCTGGTTCTGCCAGAAGGTCTGGCGGAACTGCTGAATTCGTAATTTTTTGAGCTAATTGGCCTTCTAAATTAAGAGTTTAACCTGAAAAAATAAATTTTACCTAGTTCCGCCAGACCCTATGGCGGAACTGACTTTTTTCCTTAATTAAGCGTGTTTATGGGTGTCAAATGGCTGGGATCAACAAAAAAAAGAAATCACTAGTTCCGCCAGACCCTCTAGCGGAACTACTTCAGTTCCGCCAGAAGGTCTGGCGGAAGTGTTAGATACCCAATTATTTGCAAAATAGTTCCATCTGATTGATTATTGTTCAAAAAAGTGCTACTTTGAAAAAAAAAATTCTCTCTGACCGTTCAAAACTCCAAAATAAAAGGTCAATTTTTAGTATAGCCCTTATGAAATAAATAATTTGCAAAATAATACTTTAAACCTTTTGCATGTACAAAAATTGAAGATTAAAGAAAAAATATCACTCATAATCATACTCCTATTTTCATCTTATTCATCATTTTTAGGACAAAAAACAAAAATTATTTAAATGAAGAAACTTTAAAATATAGAAATGTAATACCAAAAAGCTAAAAAGAATGAATTAAAAATATTTCTACTAAAAAATGTATGAAAATGATTTCTAGCCATCTTTCAAAAATATATATGAAAAAAAAACCTCTTTTGTTTTCTTTTTATACTTGTTTCAAATTTTCTATTTTTGGAATGAGATATTTACGGAATCTCCATGAATAGAATCAAATCTGATTCCATTATATTTCCATGAGATTCACGTAACAATAGCAAGGTTAAGATCTGAGAAGTAGCTGGTGAATTTTAAATTGGGCCTACGGGACATTAACTATAATATTGTTTTAAGGGTTGAAACAGGCCAAGATTTTTCACACAATTTTATAATAAGAAGAATAATAATAAACTACTGAATATACGAAACAAAGAAAAATAATAGAAAAAAATACCAATGCACAAATCACCGACCAAAGTAAAAAAAATATTGTTCTAGAAATCACTAGATGGTCGCCAGGCGCTAGGGCAACGACTAGCGCCTAGGCATTTTAGGATCATAATAGAAGTTTTCTCATTAATATACGCACATATAAAATAAAAATATGAAATTTAGGAAATTTGGGGCAAAAATTCTTGGAATTAGGTGGGAAAATCGGAATTAATTGGAAAAATCATGATCTAAGCGGACAAATCGGGATTTAGGCAGAAAAATCTGTAACCAGGCGAAAAAATCGGCAACCGGGCGGCCAGGAATTAAGTGGAATTAATTCGTAAAATTAAAAATTAATCAGAAAAATCGCTAATAAATTGGAAAAATCAATAATTAATCGGAAAAATCGGAAATTAGACAGTTCTGGGCGACAAATCCGATTTTTTTTTATCGATTGGGCCAAAATTTCTCGGTGGAGGGGCGATTTTTAGCTAGGCGTGATTTTTAGACGGCGTCTAGGTGCGGTTTTGAGTCAATAAAGTATACTCACATCACAAAGAATAAGTCTACAATCACTTATATAACAACTATCCACTTACAATCTCACTAGCCTTTGGGTTCTTACATGCATTTACAACACGACCCAAATAACCCTTACTGACGGGTCTCTGAGCAATTCTTCTTGTTGCTTTTACGAAACTTCTCTCTTTTATCCTCAAACCTCTTTCCATTAATACAACGCTAACATTCTTGAATTTTAAATTCAGAGCTATGCCTCTTGTACCATCTTCAAATTCTACTAATTCGCCTGACATTACATTATTAAGACCTTGAATACGAGCAATCCCATCACCTACCTGAACTACTATTAAAAACCTTGACCACTCTATTATATTGTTCAATACGCTCACAGATAATATTAATAATTTAGTCAGCTCGAAGAGTTCCCATTAGTTTTTCTTAAATATTTTTCATAAGCAAAGAGAAAAAAAGTAATGCCTGAATTGGAAAAGAAAATATTCAATTGAATAAAAAGCTAATCGATTATGTTATTTCTTCCATTTCATTGCACGGAGAATGCCAATATTAACACAGATCGTACGAAAATGTAACTCAATATTGAAACGGTTGTTGAGAGTTCCTAGAGCTCTTTGTAAGGCTTGCAATTCTCTAAAGTAGAGGGACCAAAAAGTTCAAATCCCATTAAAATACAAAGCCTACCCATGCATTTATCCCAAAATTCAGGACTATTAAATTTATTTCTACTATTACTTTCAAAATAATTCTAGATTTTTTTTAGAATGAAAATTGGAGGGATAAATGTACCTTGAACTTTATTACTTCACATGGATTGCAATTCAGTCCATGTACTATTGATTTAAACTTTTTGATCCATGCACTTTTTGAAAACATAACAATTATTTCTTCGGTCGCGGACCAACCGCATTCAGACCAAGAAGTTTAATTGAAGTAGTACAAGGACCAAATTATAATCCAATTAAAGTATATAGACTTCAATTAAGTAGTACAAGGACGGGAGCGTCGGCCCTCCCTACGAAGATATCGTACGTCTTTTGTTTTATTTGGATTTTTTAGTATATGTATGACGTACAACTAATTGAATAAAATATAATATTTATGTATTTTATTCATTATTTTCTTCGTGAATGAGTTAATTGCATTTTTAAATAAAACATTATTAATTCTAATTGGCCACACAATATTTAACATAAAAATGGAAAATTCACTCCCCGTTGTTTCTTGAGAATAAAAGATTTTACAATAAATATACTTGAAAAAATCATTAATTACCTTATGTTTATGGACAGCCTCATATATTTCATGAAATAAGATTAATCTAAGTTGAATGTAATCAAATAACATTTTCCCAAAATGAACTATTTTCTTTTTACTTTTTTTTGACCGATTCAAGCAAATATGACTTTGGTTTACTCTTAACCAGTGTTGCACAAAATCCCGATTTGGATCGATTAATTCCCGATTAGTAGCAAATTTTTAGAAAAATGACTGGATTTGGTCAAATCTTTTTGAAAAATCTTTTATCCGATTTAGGCCCGATTTGGGCTGAATTTTAACGATTTTTTTTAAGATTTAGGCCGATTTTAAAAAAAAAAAAAAACAAAAAGATAATATATCTTTTTGTACATTTTCTTTCCAACCAGGGAGTAGAGTGAGAGAGAGAGGCAGACTCTTCTTGTCTAGGATTTAATTCTCTCTTGTGCCATTGTGTGACTTGCGATTTTAGTTATGTGTTTTATTTGGATTTTATTTTAATGTGTATGTTTATATTTATTTTAGATATGTATAATCTTATTTGGATTTGTTTTAATGACTTTTGTGTTGTTTACAAATAATAATGAAACTTTAACATTCTATTTGGTGGATGAATTTATATTATTTTATTTTTGTTGATAAATTATAGTATTATTTTTAGAATTTTATAATTATAATATAATAATTTGTATTAAAATAACCGTTCGACTAATTGCCGATTAATCTCGATTTTTTTTCGATTAATCCGATTAATCTCAAATCCCCACCTCGCCGACCGAGGAGCGATTTGCGATTTTTACAACATTGCTCTTAACACCTTATAATTCAATCATAATTTGCAAGTAATTCGTAAAATCCATCACTTGGCGCATAATTAATTTCTGTATGGAGTTATCATATAAAATCATATCCCATTTTGCAAGTGAATCCATATGGTAGTGGGGAATGAAGGATGATCTATGGTTACAATAATGAAATCCGGAATTCTATTACATGCCAGTGGATGAAACCAGTTGGATCTGGTACTTAAAAGAGTTCTAATATCAATTCTCTTTTATGTTCTTTCTTTAGCAGCCCTGTACTCTGTAGGTTTCGGATAGCTGTATTGTTTTTTCCTTGTTTCCTCTTTTTTTCCTTTAAGCTTTCTCTTGAGTGTAATCGGTTCTAGAGGAAAGAGTCGGTTAATCTATTCTCATGCGCACTGATGTAACTGTTGCATTTTATTTATATGAAACAGGAGCCATATTTCTTTCAAAAACATCTGCATGAGCGTCCTTTCAAAGTAATTTTTACCCCACTCTGGGGGAGTTTCGCATGAGCTAAGCATTCAAGGTTTGAAACTATGACAAATTTGGAACAAAAAGATATAATGCACAGAATATCATCAAACTTAATTTTCATGTCAAGTAAAAATTTAAGATGAGCTTCAACTACCATTATATAAATTTTACAAAATAATGATGAATAAGTCATATTTACTATTTCTTAGTCTCATTAGGACAACTACATGAATCATATGAAGCCAAAAAATCTACTATGTTATTTATTCAGTTTTGCTCCTACTTTGTACAATTTTAAAAGGGTTTATTATATACACATCCCTCCATCATCCCCCCAACTTACCGTTTACCACTGGTAAACAGAGCTCATTTATTTTGAATATAAGTGGGGCTCGTTTATCAGTGATAAATGATAGGTTGGGAGATGGTGAACGGAAGATATATATATTTTTTCATTTTAAAAGATAGCTTCCTTATCTTTGTGATATGTTGACCTGAAATTATGTACAAATATCTTTACGCACCCCAAACTTCAAAAATGTTACAAAGAAAACATCAATGACTGGAGTGAAAATAGCAGAGAAAAACATCACATGAAAAGCACACAATAATGAATTGATACTCAAATACATTACACGTAATAATATTAAATTAGTACACTCTTATAAAGCTTACAATAGATAATTTATATACAAACACACTATTAATATACTCTAACGCCCAATCATTTGAGGTGCCATGTCAAGTGAAAAACCCAACGGAATTTTCCCCGTTTTTACCATAAAGAGCTGACACAGCGCGTGGCCAGCAACCTTCCATGCAAATCCACACTTCGCCACCGTTTTTTCCGTGTTGCTATGCACGATTTGGTAAATAGCATCGAAAATATCCTTTAGAGACCTTGGGCTCAGCTGGCACTCTTGCCGCTCCGTATAAAATCTATTTCAGTTACCAATATATACCTGTTATTTTATTTATTTATTTTTGAGAAAATTTGGAGAGGACTTTATACCCCCTTCCAAATGTGTTGCATATAACAATTTCTATTTTTTGTACAAATTTAGATCGTTTTTTATTTACAAAACAAAAGAAAATAGAAAGATAAAACCAATAAGCTAATCATCTAAAGTCTAATAAAAGAAGTTGTTCCGTCAGGTTTAGCAGCCTTAAATAATCGTAATTAGGTAAAAAAACGTTGTTCCGCCAGCCTATTTGGCGGAACATGTTACATTTTTTAATTTTTAGTGTTAATTACAAATTTAATAAGGAAATTAATAAAAAAATAAAAAAAATTCTTCTTCCGTAAAGCATGTTGGCAGAACAACCTATTATTCTTTTTTTTTTGCCCCTAAAAAGCCTCTGAAAATTTAATAAAGAAAAAAAATATTAAAAAAAAAACTATTCCGCCAATTGGTACAAAGTTTTTTGACTTAATTAAGATTTTTTTAAGAAAAATAAAAAAATATACCATATTCCGTCAAAATCCTTGGTGGAGCAGTTTTTGTTCCGCCAAAACGGCTGGCGAAGATACTAATTTCTTAATTATTTTCAAAATGATACTATTTGTTGAATTATTTTTGTAACCGATACTATTTAAAAAAAAAGTCAAATCAATCATCTTGCCCATCATCTTGATTTATCCTGCAATTTCAGTAATGTCATCTAATGCTCATGAAAATGACCTAATAATCACTTCAGGTTTAGTCTTACATAATGCTAGAGATTCATTGCAGCGAAAAAAAGACTTACATTCCTGCATTTAGTAGAAAACATGCAAGCACATGTAACTACGCGAAAACTTGTCGTGGTGTAATCACGTGTTAACAAAATAATTTATAAGTTCCCTAATTCATTCACAAAGTGTATACATGGTATTGAGTTTAGAATGTCGAACACAAGGAGACTGGCCTTAAGTAAAACAAGTTCACAAATCAATTTCAAGTGCTAAGTGTTTATACAAATTTCAAGGGTTATGATTTAAGAATAATAAAAATGTGTATGATGAAGTTGTTCAAGTTGATAGAAACAAGTGCACGAAAATAATAAAAGAAAGTAAATATCTTTTTGTTGTTTTTTATTTTATTTTAAAAGTTAATAAAATTTGTAGGGAAATTATGACAATTTATATAACATGTAAATCATTAATAAAAAAAGTAGCAATTTATTTAAATGGTTCAAAAAGCAAGATTTGATAAATTTCCTTCCAAAAATTGATCAATTAATAAATCAAAGACTAAGATCAACTCAAAAACTTCCACTTTCAAGTTTTACATAAACTCGATTTAAAACCTAACTTAATCACAAAAACCTCTTCCAAGTGTTCAAATGATTAAATAGCTCGTAAACACGTCACAATTTAAATCAGAACTAATCTTCTAATTAGAATTAATTTAATATTCAAGTTTTGAATCAAATATATTCTTCCAAATAATTTAACTCAACAATTTAAGTGTTCTTAAGCTAATCTTCTTAAACCAAAAAAAGAAATGCCCAAATTAAACACAAGACTTCATCACAAATTATACAAAAAGTCTTTCCCTACACAAAACTACTCAAGCATGCACACACAAACAAAATTTAAATACATGCTTGACAAATTATTAATTCAACAAAAGAGAGGAAAAAATAAGGTAAAGAAGAGAAAATTAATCAAACCAAATAATGGAGATTCAAGCTAGACCCTCCTTGGTCGATTTGAATCTTCTTTCAAATATCGCTCCTTCTAGAATGAGACTTCCCTCTTGAAGCTTGGCTCCCTTTTATCTCAAGGCACCAAAAAGAAATTAGGTTTTTGGACAACCTTAAAGAAGGTCATCCATGGAGAAAGAGGAAGAAGAAGAGTGGTATGTACAGTGGTGTAGGAAAGAGAGAATGGATGTGTGTGTGATGATGATGATGATGATGATGATGGTTTTAATTTATAGAGACATTTTGGCTTGAAAAGGTTTTGAAAGGGTGTTGTCGGACTAAACAAATGTGTAAATCTTGTTTTTATATTGGGTAGTAATTTGGGGGTAGTTAACATTTCTTCTTTCATTTCTAATTCCAATTCTGACTGGGTGTAATTTCCTGGGTATCTTTATCAATTCTCCCTGATTCCTACAAAATATCTCAGCCAGCACACGTGTCAAGCATTCATTGGGGAACACAATGATCTCGTATTGAATTGGGCTCAGATTCGATTCACTGAATTCCAATCTTAGCATGAATCCAGCGAATAAGAGAGTGACACGTGTCGATCAGACTTTCTTCCGTTGAAAGGATTAACACATGGCAGCATGTGATTGGGTCTGATAAATCCTCGTACTGAGTTGCTGCAGGTTCCGGAGAATGATTAAGCTTTGTTCTCATTACTATCTCGTTATTTTGAAAAATGGAGGCGTCCATTGACATCAACACTTGGATAATGTAAATGGAGAGGTACGGTTAAAGTAGGAATGGAGATTACTTGACTGCAATAACGAAAACGCGTTTTCATTAATGTGGTGATCTGCACTTAATTCATGCATGGTCCATTGTATTTCGCGCTAGATAGGTCCAATTGGTTGTTGGTTCATGAAAATTGTCTAATGGACACATCCATCTAAAAATTAATGGAGAAATGAAGGTTTTTGGAATAAAGAAACGCGTTTTGATTTGGCTCCAGCAAGCGTGAGTCAATGGTCCCCTGCCACGTGTCAAATCATGAGTGGTCCGAATTTATTACAATTAATCTCCTTGAATCAGATTTTCATTTGTTATTTTCGAGAGTTCTAGAAGGTCTTTTTTCGCGAGCTTTATACTGTTGGATTCGTATCATCGCGCTCTTCGATTTGGCATCAAGTTTGACCATTTTTGACAAAGTTGACTTTTGGTCAACTCGGAGATTTTTCGGGTTTGACTTTTAATATTTTTGTGGATTTCGCATGTCTTGGCTTAGATGGTTGGTGAGTAAAGGTTGTAAGAGAATTGGAGAAGTGTGTATAGGGTTTTCGCATGGATTTTGTCAAAAATTCGGCCATCTTTGACTCATGATTTGCAGATCGGCTCTTTATTTGGAGTTGACTTTTTGCCAAATCCTCCAAATATCATTTTTTGGGTCTTTTTATCTGAAAAATCACACAAAAGTGTATTAAGAGTTTCAAAAGTAATTTTTTATTAATTTTAAACATTTTTTATACATTTTATGTGATTTAATGGTAAATTTAATGTGATAAAAATCTTAACAATATATATAAAAATACACATTACAGCAGATCAATAGCCAACTTGGCTACTCATGTTAAACAATTTGTTTAGAGTAGATAGGCTCCTGACTTTGGGTCAGATGCTTCCATTTTCTTATTTTATTCTTGAGTTTCCTTTTATTTTAGGCTTTCTTTCTATTAACTATTCATTTTTTTCTTTTGAACTATGTAACTGAAATCACAAACAAAGACCGTACTTCGCATGGCTAAAGACCTTGCGGAGAATAATCGCGGAGCCAGAGTTTTGGTGATTTGTTCAGAAATTACTGCTGTTACTTTTCGTGGTCCCTCGGAATCGCATCTTGATTCCTTAGTTGGACAAGCACTTTTTGGAGATGGTGCTGCTGCTCTCATTGTCGGGTCAGACCCTGAAACAACTGTTGAGCGACTGTTGTTCCAGTTGGTTTCTGCTGGACAAACTATACTTCCCGATTCAGAGGGAGCTATAGATGGCCACCTTCGCGAGGTAGGGCTCACTTTCCACCTCCTCAAGGACGTGCCTGGACTGATCTCCAAGAATATTGAGAAGAGCCTCGTTGAGGTTTTCACTCCTATTGGTACGTACAAGTAAAGAAAATATTAAATTATATTGATAATGTTAATCTTCTTAACTAATAATATTTTTTTCTATTTGACAGGTATTAACGACTGAAACTCAATATTCTGGATTGCACACCCCGGGGGACCAGCAATCCTGGATCAAGTAGAGGCCAAACTTGAGCTTCAGAAGGAGAAGATGAGTGCAACAAGACACATTTTAAGCGAGTTTGGTAATATGTCCAGTGCATGTGTGTTATTCATTCTAGACGAGATGAGGAAACGGTCAGAAAAAGAAGGCAAAGCAACAACTGGAGATGGACTCGATTGGGGAGTTCTTTTTGGTTTCGGGCCGGGTCTCACCGTTGAAACTGTAGTCCTACACAGTGTCCCCATCACAGCCTAAGAAATGACTGCTTGGACCGAATTAGAACATAAATAATGATCTTAATTTAATTACTATTCATTACGGGAGTTCAAATTACATAATGATATTTTCATATTCATTTTCATGAGCTGCCAAATTTGGCTGTTGAATAAATATGTTCGTAAGTAATTCTTGAATTTGTTTTTGGCATAAAAGAAATGAAATTGTTTACTTTTAAGTTTTAGTAGATATGCACTTGCTACAAAGATGTGAATACTGTGTTACTTCTGGTTTGGGACAGGCCAAGACTAGTAAACGAGGGTGGACTAGGCTGGGCCGGGTTAACTAGAATTAAAACTTAAATTAATATTTGATTGCTTATCTTGTTCATATTATGATCATAGCACTACTGATTTGCACAAAAGACTATAGATTGGACTTCCAGTGGTACTGTACCGAACCGATCCAATCAGAGCATACCCACAATGAGCTGATTAGTACAACTATACAAATCACTTCAACTTTCACCTGGTAAGCTCAAAATTGCCTAGGATTCAATGTTTATTGCCAAATTAAGCCTTGATTCCCTCACAAAAAACCTAATTCAACAAAAGATCAAATCAAATTACCGCCCAACAGCTATGGAATCAAAGTATGATATGGCAAATGTAATCTTATGACAAACCTTCTTATATTTTGCATACTAGAAATTGAACAGATCAAAATCCAATTGCCATAGCTAGTGTGCATCGAAAATACAGAGATAACAAAAATAAAAATGTCCTTTTGGAGATTTATGCATTACAAAATCTCCAAAAATTCAAGAAATAGTACGAAGCTAGTTTATTTTGATTTTTGTGAATACTGCTTCTCTAGCCTTTCCTTGTTTTCCTCCCACCATACTATTGCTTTCACCTGACCAAATTTTTCACCCCTGCACATTAAAAGATTTCAAAAACATAAAACAAAAACATTTCAAAAAATTTATAGCAAAAAAGATTCCAAAACACTATATTATGAAACTAATGAAACTTACAGTAATTCTACACGCACTAACTCTCTAGACCCATCAGGCAACAAACGCAGGGTGAGGAATACACCAGGTTCATCCTCCACTACCCAATCAGCATCTGCCACGTGTCCTTCTATTTCTGTTTCGGTTTCACTTATCGCCATGAAATCCTCACCTTTGGATCCTGACTGATCACATGAATTCATTCCTGATGTCTCTCCAGATTCTTCAAATTGGTACTGAAATACAAAAAGAAAATGGAAAATAAAAGGAAAAAGAAAAGAAATAATTAGATTTTGCTAGAGAAATAATAAGGGGACATTGTTCTTGTCTAGACAAAACTAGGCAACAATTAGTACTATGGTAATTTATCAATAATTTGATGTTTAATCTCCAAATTAAGCAATAACACAAATTTAACATGAGTAAAAAGCGAAGAAGAATGAGATAAAATAAAACAAGTAAAAAATTGACCCGTATATGTTGAAGGCTTAAAGCTAAATACCAAGCCTCCATTTTTACGTCAATTTTCTTCTAGTGATAAGCAAAACATATTATACTGATAAACTAACCTCTTGATCGGAAGGGTATGAGGTTTGAGGAGATGAGATTTGAGAAATGGTATACAGTCCAACAAGTCTGTCCCAGTTCTCTCTCCACCAATTCTCAGCTGCCCATGTATCAAAATACTCCTTACTGTGCATGCAAAAATAAAAACTATTCAGATTATACATAAGATATAATATTACTTGAGAAGATCATATACAAGATATATAATCATATAATCATCAATTAATAAGTTGGCGGTATACAAACCTGAATGATATTTTCTTTAGAAGATTACCACCATTTGGAAGTTGAACCAAAGTAATAAGAACTCCAGGCTCCGGTTCGGCAGTCCACTCATTCTCTTCTTCATCTCCTGTATATTTTGCTTCAACATCTGAACTGTCTGCTTTATTCTTATATTCACTGTCGGTTTCTTCTTCTAATAGCACTCGGTTAAAATTGACATTTCTTGGTTTTACTGGGTATTTTGTGGTGTCTTGCTCTTTTAGCCCGGCAAACTTCGAGGAGATGAACTTTATCTACAATTTTGCGCAAATTAAACTCAAAAAGAGCAAAAAGGTAGAGATTGAATAACTGAAATTTAAAAAGCATAGGAAAAAAGTGCATGAAAAAAAAATCGACTCAGAAATGTTCTGATGAGTATTCTTACATGATTTGCGATCTCCTTGATGAAGCCTCTTGTTCGGAAGCAAGGTATGCATGTGATAAACATTTACTCTTCTCTCTCTCTTTTTCTCCCTCACAATAGAAACGGTGGAGATGCTGAAGTGCGGTGGAGGAGGAGGAGCCGTTAACTGCACGAATATTTCCAATCATACCCATATTTAATTTCTTAATCCTAAAAATATGCTGTTTTCAAAAATATTCCTAATTTAACACATTTGGGTATTGAAATTCCGATTAGTGTACATTAACCGGAATTTGAAGTACCGGTAATTATTAAGCAATAATGCTCTTAATTACGTTGCCTAATCAGAAAATTTTCAAAATCAAACATGATAACCGCTGATACTTGAGAAATAAAAGCATAGACAACGATGGTATATTTACCACAGGGTCGCCTTTATTTTGTTCTTGTCAAGCTTAATCTGCAGACACATCTGATGCTACAAGTGAATTAGACAGTACGTCAAAAAAATTCAAAAACAACACATTAAAAAGGTATATTATCTAGGAAATATTAAATCCTAAACCCCATCCATAATTTAAAGTAGATATTAAGTTGGAAAGCAAGAATAAATACTCAGGTTGCTCAACTCTTAAAACATAAATAACACGTCTGGAAAAACATTACAACAAAACCATAAACAAAACCATAAAAAGAACTGCAACAGGAATAATCATATAATCAATACATTGCAAAAGCTTCAAAATGGTACATAGAGCCTTATAAATAAAATTAAAATAGCTCTTAAACTATCTCTTGCTCTTACTCTCCCCCTTCTCTCTCTCACGCTTATTGTAAAGCCTCTCAAGAACCCGCTTGGCTTCACAATTCGGGAAATTCGTAAGGTCATAATAATGCGGCGCAATATCTATCAACCTGCCAAAACAAATACATTAATATCAAAAATCAAGAATTTTACAAGAAAGACTTAAATGAAAACAAATGTGTGAGCAAACAAACAATACATACCACTCTCCACGGATATCAGTAACAGTCCTGATAAAATTTCGACTCGTGAGCACATATTCATTATAAATAACCCACTCAGGCTTATGATCCATGCAATTCGACGGATGCAGATGCACCACCTGTTCAAAAAAAACATCATTTCAGTATTAGTTTCCTAACAAATTATTATTTGGGATAAACGCAACGTTAGTCTCTGTACTTTAATTGGTTGCAAGTTTAGTCCTTGTACTATATATTCAACTTTTTAATCCTTGAACTTTTTAAAATTGTGCATGTTTTGTCCCCGACTTTACAGAATAGCTTAATACCGTTAATATTTTTTAACATGATCATTTTGCACTTCTATTTTTTTTATTTTTAAACATGTCATTTTTAAAAATAAAAATAAAATACTAAGGGGGGCAGGCGGGACAGAATTGTCATTTTTTAAATAAAAAGTAGGATAAAATTATCAAAAAAAAGAAAATACCTTTTAGGTATAAAAAATAAAAGAAAAAAAATGCTCATTTCAAAAAATATTAACAGTGCTAAACTATTCCGTCAAGCTAGGGACTAAAAAACTTCAACGAACAGTACATCCATCTCATCATCACTTACCACTTTCTCTAATTTATTAATACCTGATTATCTTTCACAGTTCAAAAAATATTTTCTAAAAAAATATTAAAAGAAAAAATTCCTTCTCAAATTTTGAAAAAAAAAATCCCTTAAAATAGCCAAGGGCAAAATAGTCATTAAAAAAAATTGCAGCATTAACATGCTCCGTTAACTCAAGGACTATACACTACTTTTGAGACCAAAAACCTTATATGTATAACAGTTTCTGTAAATTCACCAATCATTTTACCTGATTGTCCTTCACGGTTAAATAATGGCCGGTCCGTTCGAGATGCGCGACCTGCATGAAGTAGCCGGCAAGCATGGCCTTCCTGATGTTGACGTAGTACTCCCGGCTGCCGAAGTCGGTGCTGCACATCTTGAGGCCGTACCGCGCCATGATCCGCACCAGCTGCGAACGCACGTTGTCCGCAGACTTCATCGCCCGTGCGTTCACAAAGTTCTCATAACACCACTGCGGGTCTTCGTCTGAATAAATATATGCACGGACAATTTATTAGAGTTAGATATGTAAAATAGGTGCGAAAAAGCACCTGCAGTGTGCCTAAATTGCAAGAAAAGGCCCTATATTGTAGATAATTGCAAACAAGCCCCTAATTCTTGGAAATTTCAAAAAATGGCCCTACCGTTAGCTGAGATTTAATACCGTTAGTTTACTGTCTAATATTTCCAATTATTTTTAACCTTCTTAGATATAGAGACTATGTTTTGAATTTTTAAATAATAGAGGGCTTTTTGCAAATTTTTCCTTTTTAGAAATTTGGAGAGGGCCTGATCATCCCTCTTCCAAATGAAAACCCTATTAGTTTTTATACAAATATTTACATCCTATCTATAATATCCCTTTCTATACCATTTACATCTCTAGGCCCAAAAGAAAAAAAATCTAATTAATTCTAAAAAGAACTAACCCAAAAAATCTTGCTAGACTTAATCGCATAAGTCACAGAAAAAAAGTTCTTTGCAATTTAGGCATAATGCAGGAGCTTTCTTGCAAATTTCCGTAAAAAAAATAACAATTAACAGTAGAGAAAAAAACTTACTGTTTTGCTTGTAGGCATGATAGACGTTGAGAAGAGTGAGGTGGTCCCCGTCGACGTGTCCGAACCGGGCCTTCGCCTCGTCAGCGGCCTTCTGAGCGTCCCTCGGTCTCAAGAAGCAATTCGGCACTATTCAAACAAACGTGCAAATGACAGGTGGGGCCCGCGTATTGGGCGGATGCACAGATACAAGCGTGAGTAGAAGAAGATAACTGAACAGGACTAAATAAGGGATAAATTAGTCCCTGTACTTTAATTAGATTGTGATTTAGTACATGTACTGTTGTTGATTTGACATGCTTGAGCCCTCTTTTTTGTATAATTGAGCAGGATTAGTCTCCAACTCGAGGACTTATCGTGCATGTTTTCAAAAAGTACAGAGACCAAGCATACCAAATTAATAGTCCAGGGACTAAATTGCAATCCAACTAAAGTACAGGGACTAACAGTGCATTTATCCCAGCTAAATAAATACTAAACTAAATAACTAAATAAATACTAAACTAAATAACAAGTAATTTTTGTCGTATAAAAAAAATATCTATCATACCTGAAAGCATGGCGGAAATGGATAATATCTCATTAGAGCAATTAAATTCGGGACTAACAACAAGCATTTTACCCATTTGGGGATCCAATGGAAACTCGCTCATAATCTCGCCTAATTTCGTCAAATTCCCCTCATCGTCCAAAGCCCCCAAATAGTTCAACACCTCCAAAGCCCTCATTAGGGTTTCCGGCGCCGGAGGGTCCATAAAATCAAAATGGACCAAATCGTCAATCCCCAATTTCTTGAGGGTCAAAACAGTATTCGCCAGATTGGACCTCAAAATCTCCGGGTAAGTTTGCGGCTGCAAATCATTATTAAAACTCTTTTCCGTATATAACCTAAAGCATTTACCGGGTTGCGTACGACCCGCTCGACCCGCTCGCTGATGAGCGCTCGCCTTAGAAATAGGAGAAACCAACAAAGACTCTACTCTAATTCTAGGATTATAGACTTTCTGCTTGGAAAACCCTGGATCTATAACATACACAATTCCGTCAATTGTGAGGGACGTTTCCGCAATATTCGTCGACACGACAATCTTCCTGCCAGCTGGCCCGCCCTCAACCAAAGGACTTGGAGCCGGATCGAAAATCTTCTGCTGCATAGCTGGCGGCAAAGTAGAATACAAAGGCACGACCTTAATGGGCCCCACTTGGTCTCCCAAATTATTAACCTCCTTATTAATCTTCCTACACGCGTCCTCAATCTCCTCCTCCCCGGTCAAAAAGACCAAAATGTCCCCAGGTGGCTCGCACATGTGGATCTGGACAACAGTTCGTATAGCGGCTTCTAAATAATCTCTTTCGGGCTCTTGAGTGTAGAAAATCTCTACAGGGTGGAGCCGGCCGGGAACTTTCATTAAAGGAGCCCCGTTGAAATAGCCTTGGAATTTTTCGGCTTCTAGTGTTGCGCTCATTACTACTAATTTTAGGTCGGGACGGTTTTTTAGGACCTCTTTTAGGAGGCCGAAAAGGACGTCGGTCGCGAGAGTCCGCTCGTGAGCTTCATCGAGGACTATTACTTTGTAGCGTTCCAGAAGCGGGTCGGCCATGGCTTCTCGTAAAAGCATTCCATCTGTTAAGTATCTGATGTGAAACACAGTTTTTGTTCGTACAGAATTAAGGTTAGATTAATACAAGAACGTTTATTTTACCGTAAATGTCTAAACGTTGATTGATTTTTGGGGTGAGAAAGATAAATGAAGTAGGGATAAATACACAGTTAGTCATTGTACTTTAATAGAATTGCAATTTAGTCCCTAAACTATTGATTTGGCATGTGTGGTCCCTGTAGTTTAAAGAATTGTGCACGGTTAGTCCTTATCAGGGACTAATCATGAAGTACAGTGACCAAGCATGCCAAATAAATAGTATATGGACTAAATTGCAATCCAAATAAAGCACAGAGGCTAACCGTGAATTTATACCAATAAAGTAATAATCATAATAACATACGATGATTTGAAGGGCTAACTTACTTGAGGACTGTTTTGTTGCTGCTGCAATCTTCAAAACGGATGGTGTAACCAACCTCCTCTCCAATCGACACGTCCATTTCTTCCGCCACACGGCGCGACACCGACATGGCAGCAACTCTCCGCGGCTGCGTACACGCCACCATCGATTTCTTCACCAAATCATTCGCTTCCAAAACAAATTGCGGTATCTGATTTCACCAAAACCACACAATCAGTCATCAACCAAAAACCCAACCAAATTATAACTAATTTTTAACTAACTAACCTGAGTGGTTTTACCGCTGCCAGTCTCGCCAACAAGAACAATAGTCTGATTAGTCCTCAGAACCTGCAGAAACTCCTCTTTCTGCTGCCAGACAGGCAGCGTGCGTCTCTTCTCGAGTATCTCGAAGTACCTTGCGGAGTACGGCCGGCCGGTCCATGGATTCACCTGGTTGTTGGCGGATCCGTTCGACCGCGCCAGCTTCCCGGCCATGACGGTCTCGTCTACCACGTCGAACAGACTCACCTTGCGCTTTCTCTCTGTACCCATAGGAAGGGAAGGACTTTGAAGGTCGGGTTTGGTGGGATTTTAGGGGAGCCGTAATGAAGTGAAACCCTAGGTTGGATTATGAGTTGTTCTTGGGATTTATATTGCGAAATTTGAGGGCGGCAAACAAGGGTACGACTCTTCTCGGATGCATCTTTTGTTTTTTTGTATATTTATTTGATTGCTATTTAATACAGGGTAATCAATATGGGCATCTGTAGTCCAACGGTTAGGATAATTGCCTTCCAAGCAATAGACCCGGGTTCGACTCCCGGCAGATGCATATTTATATCTTTGGAATTTTCGTTTTGAGGTCTTCTTCTAATTTATTTTGCCCGTGTTTGAGTTGATACAAAGCAATATGTAATGACGTGTTTTGTGAGTTACAAAAGACATTGTGTTTTGAGTTGGTATACAACAATGTGTAATGAATCTAATGCTTGGTGATTGAGTTGGTATACAACAATATGTAATGAATCTAATGATGTATATTAGTTTTGGGGAAATTCTTCCATACACCCTTTCTTTTTTAGCCGATCATTTTCAATGGCTAGAATTAATTGTGATGACTGGTAAAATTTATTCAGCCGGTTTAGCCGGTAATTTAAATTATACAGCCTGTTAGGAGGTCATTAAATGTGAGGGTATGTTGGTAGTTTTAGTGGGAACGTGCACAGATTACATGAAACAAGAGATACTATATGCAGTTCTTATTTTATGATTTCAATGTAACGGATTGAATCTATCTTCTAAAAAATCCGCCACATGTAAAAAAAAGATTTTAAAGAACAACTAAATGGATATCTTTTCATAAAAGAACAATGATTTATTTTTGACAAGTACAACTAAATGGATATCTTTTCCAGCACAAAAGTACGCACACAAAATGTAGCTAGAAATGGAGGATAAAAGAACAATGTGTACAAAAAAATATAAATGAAAGAAATAAATAAAACCATATTTACTACACTAAAAAATAAATGTGAAATAATAATAATAATAATAATAATAATAATAATAATTATTATTATTATTATTATTATTATTATTATTATTATTATTATTATTATTAGTAGTAGTAGTAGTAGTAGTAGTAGTTATCATACTTCTTAGCTATTTATTAAAACTATTTATTTTTTTATTATGAATAAATACTATTTCCTATAGTAGTAGTTATCATACTTCTTAGCTATTTTATTAAAACTATTTATTTTTTTATTATGAATAAATACTGTTTCCTAAATTTTAGGCCTACAACTACAAATTTACTATATACTTATTGTATACTATAATTATATACTATTTTTTTATTATTATATTTATTGAATGAGATTTGTGTTTTTGGACAAAAAAACACTGAGTATATATTGTTGCTTAAGTTTTCTAACTAGAAATTACTATTTATTTAGGTACAAAATAGTTATATTTTCTTTTGAGCCAATATTTTAATATTTTTGAGCCTTCACTCTATTGAACGAATAAAAAAGTATATTGTATAGTTAATTGTTATTCAAACGGTATAATGGAATATGATTATAATATGCAAGAAGATATATTGAAATTCAAAATATAAAACTCTTTGTTAAATAAACATATATTATTATTAAATGAAAATTTGAGAGAAATTCTATATATAAGTATATAAAAATATTATTGAACGTGACATATATCGAAATATTTGATTTCATTGTATGCACATTATAGGGGTGATATTTATTAAGAATACATAAGAAGTTGAAGACTAAAAACATTTCAAAGGAGAAAGAGAAAGTCAGAAAGAAAGTTTTATCATTCCATGAAATTGGTGTAAATCTTTAAATGTAATATGTATTGCCATCTAATTGTCTTGAGAATATAGGAGATGTGATTTACATATTTAATAATAGACCTATTCTTAAAACCGAATAAATGGTGCATTCTACCAACAAAGGTCATAATTGCTCGAAGGTCATGTTGTTAACTTGTTATTTAAATTTATCCACTCTTTCCGGTTATGCTTTTGTGAAATGAATGGTTATATTTGAGTTTAGCTTTTATTGTCATATTTAAAGTGGGTGTATGGAAGATGAGGAGTGCTAACTAGAATCAAATTAAAAGAATTTAAAAGAACCACGAATAAGAGGACGACACATGGCAGAAAGATAGTGGGTTTGAAGAAGAAAACACGTTTTGGCTGGCCAAACGCGAATTTTAATGGTTGTTGTATAAAAATTATTGAAGGGTGTATCTTACTGTTAAAAGAGTGAATTCTTCTAAATAAATATATTTTTTTTTACCGTTAAAAGACTATATTCTTATTGTTAAAAAGATAATTCTTGTTAAACAAAAGGTGAATTCTTCCTACCAAGAGTTTTTCACTGAAATAAGTACGCCGATATCAGTGATTTTGTGAAACTGGACATATTCACTGTTTTTTTTTAGATGGCTAACAAAGAAAAGTGGATATGGTCTGATTCTTTGTGATTATCCAACTCTTGATTCTTGTTAGAATATTCAAATATTAATTGCTTTTGAAATTTTGTACACTAAACCCTTATAAATTATACTACTGAATCGAAAATGGAGGGATTTTCTTTCAATTTACAATAATGTAATGGCTTTTCTGCAAATTTGAAACAATACAGGGGCTTTCTACAAATGTCCCTAGTAAACTTTCGTTCTAACAAGGCTACAATTGATAGAAAAGGCCCATGGCACATGGCTGACCGGAGAGAAAATCAGAGCAAGTCACAATCCCCTTTGAGAACGGAAATACGGTAATAAGAGAATAGAGCCTTTCAGTTTCAATCCTTGGCGAGCTGAAGCAAATATGGTGTCAAAGAATAAGATAGTACAGCCTGTAGTTGGTCGATTGGAGAGATTGGTGAGAGAGAAATGTGGATTTGGAAACTTCCGGCTGGAGGAGGCTGTGAGTCTCTTCCACTGCCTTTTGCAGGCTGAGAGCCAAAGCCGTCCATCTATTATTTCAATTCCCTTCTTATAGCTATTTATGGTATGAAGCATCCAAACAGTTACCCTATTGTTGTTTCTCTTTTTAACCACTCCTTCGAGTTCGTGACATTGGTGTTTTTCCTAACATCCACACCTTTGGTGTCGTGATCAATTGTTGCAGCCGAATGAATGGAGTCAACCTTGGATTTGTTGTTCTTGGCCAACTCTTTAGATCTGGTTGCACGGTAAATCCAATCATATCTGGTTCTCGTCAGAGGATTATGCATAGAGAAGTGGATTGCGCAGCTAAGATGTTTGATAAAATGTCTGTTAACCTAATGTTGTGACCTTTAATGCATTGATAGATTCTCTATGCAAGAATGGTCAAACTTGCTATGCTAAAAGAATTATAGTTCTTATGGAAGAAAGAGGTGAAAAACCGGATTGGTCACGTATAATTCATTGATGATTGGGCTTATCTTAGAAGGTCCTTTAGATGAAGCATTGAACCTTTTCCAAATCATGGCGCAAATGGGTATTAAGCCGAGTCAACATAGTTACAACATAGTAATCAATGGTTATTGTAAGAGTGAACGAATTGAGGAGGCTATGAATATGCTCGATGAAATGGGAAAGCAAGGAGTCAAGCATGATGTAGTCACTTATATCTTGTTAGATATATTTTTTAAGAAACATAAATTAAATGATGTTAAAGCCATTCATTCCCAGATGGCTTATGAAGGAATTGCTTTGAATGAAATCTCTTGAAGCATTGTAATTGGAAAGGGGACGGAAATCTTAAAGAATTTGTCAAATCAATTGATGTTATAAAGGGCTCTCTGTGAGGTTTTGTTCAAATAAGGTGCTTCTTTTTTGTGATATGTAACCCTAGCAAAGTGGAATGCTTGAGGTGCCATGGTACTTTTATTTAGACAACTCTATTTGGATTAGTTTAAAAATTAAGATTAGGTATTATGTATGAATGTTTGAAAATAGTTAGGTATTTTGTTGTCTAATTTGTTGTTTAGTAGTCAAAGGAAAATTTATAATTGAACTTTCCCTTTCGAACATAGCTTGCTACCACTTTTATTTGAAGAAAAAATAGCATTGTACAAAGAGATATTTGGATCTGGATGCTAGCTACTTTTCAGTTTTTTTTCCTTTATTCTTACTGTTATCTTTGTAATTTTGAGTTCAATATTGTGATGTGGACTTTGCAAAAGACAACAGGTTGATTAATATAACATATTCAACAGCTTTATGATTTTTTTTTTTTTTTTTTTTTTGCAAATGACTAAAGTGATATGTTAGATTCTCTAAAATAGTTTTACCTTGCGTCATGCTTTTCAATGAATAATAGTAGTTTTATGAAAAACAAACCAATAAAAATGTGTCATTTTCATAGATGTGTAAAGCATAAATGCTTCGAGTGGACTTCTTCATGCTGGATCTCTACTCTTGCAGTTAATTAATGCATATCAGTTTCCACCGTGCTTGGCTTGCACACTATTTGAAGTAAACCAAAAAAAGAAATAAAAAGATAGATAATATCAGTATGCAGCATGCCGTACTACTCTCGTCAATATGGATATCTCCATTTGAGGCGGTAAATAAGAAAGCCGGTTCATTTCGGATATAATTGTTGTTAAGGATCGTTCACGCAAGTAAATTTAGGTATGTGGGGTTCCCGTCACAAGTCAATTGAGCTAGAATTGTGGGTTTGGTTTGGGTCACCGGTCATGCATTTCAAGGTTATCAGTCCCTCAGTTGGCGTACATTTGTTCATGTTGACATTTTCATTTTCTAGGTCAGTTATATTGAAGAAAATTATGAAATTTTGATTTTCATGTTGCACAAATATTATAACTAATTAAATAAACAAAAATTTGCACAGTACATTACCAAATTAGATAATCAAATTATATATGTTTAATATTTTGATATTTAACATGAAAGGTTGTGGAAAAAAGCTCCTGTATTTGGTGAAGCAAGAAGGTAATTTAAAACATCATGCTAGAATTAAGGTAATCTTTAGTTAATTCATAATTAATTAACTAATATTTCCAAACATCTAACGCTGGCGATCTATTTGCAAACATTAAAATCCTACTCAAATTAGAAGGTTTGCAGATTAGACGATTCGTCCTCAAATCTTGCTCAAATTGGGAGTCCCCTTAAGCGCGAAATTTCAACAAAACAAGCTCATCACAGATGAGGTCCAGCCTTTTATGTATCAGAACGACTCGTAGAGGTTCTGAATTCGAAGATTCACAAATCTCAGCTCGGCTGATTTGCTTAGTGTTATAGTCGATTGACTTGGAGCAGGTTTCAAACTGATCGTGTATCAGATAGTGTTTGCCGCAAACTCTCTAATAATGTATAACACACTACATGTGACTACAAATGAGATATGTACCATGGATGGGTCCATTTCTGGATCAATTAGAGATGCCTTTTATATAGGTTAGAATTATTTGTACTAATGGTGAGATGGAACAACTAATCACATGTATTAGGAATGATGTGGCCATTAATCACATGGCATGTAGGAGTGAGGTGGCATGTAAATTAGGGTTTAGGGTTGTGTATAAATAGTCTTTCTTGTAATCAGTAAAGATATGAAATAAATACAATTAATCACCCAGTATAATGAGTTTCTACATGGTATCAGCCTAATTACGATTATCTTTCTTCCTCTTTCTTCTCTGTCTTCTTCTTTTAAGGCATTATGTCGAACGACTCCACTTCTTCCCTCCCAGTTGATTCCACCGACTGTACCATCTCTTTTACTCACTTTCTCCCAATCAGAAAATTAGACAGAGAGAACGTCCTCTTATGGAAATCTCAGCTTCTTCCCCTTCTCCAAGGCCACGATCTTATTGGCTATTTAGATGGCATCACCCCTCCACCTCCCACTACAACTCCGGTCGAAACCGGTGAAAAAACCACCATGATGTCCAATCCTAATTTTGTGACTTGGCGACGCCAAGATTGCCTCTTGCAAGCGTGGTTGCTCTCTTCCATCTCGGAGACCATATTACCCCAATTCGTGACCTGTTCGTACCTCAGCGGCCATCTAGTCCGCCTTTCAAAACCTCTTCACGTCTCCAGCCATGGCGTCAATACTTGATTTACGCCGTCAGCTCAAAACTGCAAAAGGAGGAGCTTCCTGCACCGACTTTGTCCAAAGGCTTCAATCGATTACCAATCGACTCGCCTCTCTCGGTGCTCCGGTCGATGATACCGATCTTGTGCTCCAAATTCTCAATGGCTTAGGCCCTGAGTTTGACTCGTTTGTAATATCTGTTACTACTCGAGCTGGGACAATCGGCGTCCTAGAGCTTCTTGGCTACCTCCGCTCCCATGAAAGGCGCTTGGAGGCACACTCTCTCAACCCTTCCATCAATGCTACCTCCTTTGGCCGAGATACTGGTGGTGGTCGCACTGGCTCATGAATGGGTTTAGGCCATGGTGGTGGCAGTGGTTTTGTTGTGATGCAAGGATCTCGCGGCGGTCAGACTGCCCCTGGAGGCTAGGGTTCTCACTGTGGTCAAGGATCTGCCGGTAGTGGCAATAGTTATCGCTCCAACCCTTCTCACAACAGGGGATGCAGCTACAACTCCAACAACAACAAAGGCAAAGGACAGCTTATATGCCAAATCTGCTGCAAGCCGGGCCATAGAGTGCTCACTTGTTACAACCGCTTCGATATGAATTTTCAATTGCCTTTGTCTCCCCAACCCCAGATGGACATGGCTGGCCATGTGGCTGCTCCCCCGCCACGTATACCAACCGAGGGTTGGTTCCTAGATAGTGGTGCGACGCATCACGTCACACCGGATTTCAACAATCTCTGGGCTCATGACGTCTACATAGGCACTAACCAAGTTCGCGTTGAAAACGGAGAAGGTTTACATATCCTTCATTCCGGTTCCTCTTCCTTATTTACTTCTTCAAAACCCTTATCATTATAAAATATTTTACACGTGCCCAATATTGATAAAAATTTATTAAGTGTTTCACGCCTCACTCGTGATAATGACATTTATGTCGAATTCCATCCTTTTTTTGTCTTATTAAGGACCGCCGCACGCACCGGATTCTTCATCAAGCACGCTTCCGTAACGGTCATTACAAATTCCGCCTTCCAAAATTACCTCTCCGCTTGCTTTAATAATCCGGCGAGTTTCCGCTGAGCTTTGGCATATGCGATTTGGGCATCCGTCCTCATGTACGACATCCATTTTGTTACATAAATTAGGGTTTTTGGGTTTAAACTCTTTTGTTTTGTGGGGATCGTTGTAAGGCAAAAGCTCACAAGCTTCCCTTCTTTCCTTCTAGTTCCGAGTCTCACCATCCTCTGGATTTAGTTCATTCGGATTTGTGGGGACCGGCTCCCGTTTTGTCAAATATTGGATCTCGCTATTATGTTTTGTTTGTGGATGATTACTCAAAATTTTCATGGATTTACTTTATTCAAACTAAAGATCAAGTGTGTGCAATGTTTGTTAAATTCAAAATGTTAGTTGAAAAATTATTTAATCGGAAAATTAAAGTTCTACAAATGGATGGGGGCACAGAGTATAAACCAATATTTCGCAATTTTCCGTCCATATAACCTCAACTATCATGCCCGCACACATCTGCTCAAAACGGCGTTGTGGAATGCAAACATCGCCATGTGATTGAACTTGGCCTCTCTTGCATGCCTACAACCTCTATTCCTCCTCAATACTAGGAAGATATTTTTTCAAGTATCGTGTTTCTCATTAACCGATTACCTCCCTCCTCACCTCCACACATATCTCCTTTCGAAAAATTATTCGTCAAACAACCCGATTACTCATTTCTACGAGTCCTAGGGTGCCTTTGTTATCCGAATTTGCGGCCCTACACAAACAATAAACTTTCCTACCGTTCTCTCCCTTGCGTTTTCTTGGGATATTCCACCTCTCACAAAGACCACCGCTGCCTTCATTTGCAAACAAATCGTGTTTACGCCAGTCATGATGTCACGTTCGCAGGTGATACATTTCCGTTCGCTTCACAATCAGTCCGCTCTCAACCCTTCTGGTTTTGAGCAACTAGTCTCTTTACCTTCATTTTGCAGATCCACTGGTGGCCCAGCAGGTGTGGGCTCTTTGGATGGGCCACTTCGGCCTGACGGGCCGACTCACCAACCTGGGCTTTCTCGACCTCCTCCTTCCCCTGATGGATCTACTTGGCCCATTACTCCCCTTATTCAGCCCACTCCATCGCAGGCCCCCTCTCCTCCTTTGGACCCTATATCTCCTTATTCTCCTGCTTTCTCTTCACACGAGCCGCCTCATTTTTCCTCTTCGCCTCATTAGTCAGATCTCCATCCTCTTCTCGATTCGCCAAATCCACCTCTACTCGACTCGACAGATCCTCCTCTCTCATCTCCGGCTCTTCACCCTGACTCCTCTGCCGATTCTCCTTCTCCTCCACTCGACCAACCGTCAACTCGATTCATTCACCCGATGGCTACTCGTACTCGCGATAATACTCGGCGACCCAAGCTTTTTCCAGATCACCAAGTCTCCTCATTAACCGCCACATCCTCTCTGCCTATATCCTCCGATGCCTCTTTGGTTGAACGGACTTATTTCTCTATGGCGAATAAACTACCGATTTGACGCCAAGTCATGGCAACCGAATTAGATGCTCTTATGCAAAATAAAACATGGATTCTCGTCCCACCACCTTCCAATCAACGGGTCATTGGCTCGAAATGGGACTACAAGATCAAACGTAAATATGATGGCTCCATTGATCGATACAAGACTCGGCTTGTTGCCAAGGGCTACAATCAAACTGAAGGTATTGACTACAAGGAAACCTTTAGTCCGGTAGTCAAACCAACCACAATTCGAGTCGTCCTTTCTCTTGCTATCTCCCAAGGGTGGGCGCTACATCAACTTGATGTTAATAATACGTTTTTGCATGGCGATTTAACCGAAACGGTTTACATGTCACAACCGCCGGGTTATCAACACCCCGATTTTCCTTCTCATGTGTGCTTGCTCAAAAATACGCTTTACGGCTTGAAACAAGCCCCTCAGGCTTGGTTTCACAAATTCTGGTCCTCTCTTCTTGACCTCGATTTTCTCTCCTCCTCTTGCGACTCGTCTCTCTTTATTCGTCGCGACAAAGCCGGTATCACAATTCTACTTGTTTATGTTGATGATATTGTTCTTACAGGAAGCAACCCTTCTACTGTCTCTACTCTTATCTCCGATTTATCCTCTCGGTTTTCTCTTAAGGATTTGGGTTGTCTTGCCTACTTCCTCGGCATTTGAGCTATCTCTTCCTCAACCGATCTCTATCTTACCCAATCTCAATATGCTCAATCTATTCTCCAAAAAGCTAAGATGGAAAATGCGAAACCTATTTCGACACCAATTGTTGCCGGTTCGGCTCAATCCAAGCATGGCGGCTCCCCATGTTTCGATCCGCATCTCTATCGGAGTGTAGTTGGCGCCCTCCAATATCTCACAATCACTTGCCCCGACCTTTCCTTTGCAGTCAACAAAACCTCGTAATTTATGCATTCTCCCATGGACGAACATCGGATGGCCGTTAAACGCATTTTATGTTATGTGAAAGGCACGCCCAACTTTGTTCCTCTTATACGCCAAAGTTCCGATCTTCGCATTCACGCATATTGTGATGCCGATTGGGCAGGATGTCCCGACGATCGTCGATCTACGACCGGGTTTTGTGTTTATTTGGGTCTGAATCTTGTGTCATGGAGTTCAAAAAAACAACCGGCCGTTCCTCGGTCTAGTACTGAGGCGGAATATCGTAGCTTAGCCATGGGCATGGCCAAAATCATGTGGCTACAACGACTCTTACGTGAGATATTTGTTCCTCTATTTTCTCCTCCGATTTTATGGTGCGATAATCTTGGTGCTACCTTTCTTGCTTCAAGTATGCTTTTTCATGCTCGCACGAAACATATTGAGATAGATTTTCATTTTGTGCGAGAACTGGTAAATAACAAGCAACTCCTTGTTCGCTTCATTTGCTCCTCGGATTAAATTGCTGACTTATTGACAGAGTGTCTTTCTTCGTCTCGGTTTCCACTACTTCGAAGCTAATAATGTATAACACGCTACATGTGACTACAAATGAGATATGTACAATGGATGGGCCCATTTATGT
This sequence comes from Juncus inflexus, assembly GCA_024447665.1. NCBI lineage: Eukaryota > Viridiplantae > Streptophyta > Magnoliopsida > Poales > Juncaceae > Juncus > Juncus inflexus. Next base: position 12,831,467 of record JAJHPC010000003.1, on the reverse strand, counting down.
ATCAATTAGAGATGCCCCCTCTCTCTCTCTCTCTCTCTCTCTCTCTCTCTCTCTCGCTCTCGCTCTCGCTCTCCGGATCTATGACAGTTTCGAGCGGAGAGAGGTGCTAGAGGCGAGAGAGTTGGAGCTTGCGATTACTGTAGCTGCGAGTGCTAGAGAAAGCTTCTATTTAGAGTTTTTTTTTTTCTGCAATTTACCGTAGCTGCGAGTTGCTAGATAGAGCTCTTTGCTTGAGATTTACTGTTCACTCGTCTCCTCCTCTTCTTGTCTACTCTAGTTAGTCCTTTATAAACTTTTTCAAAAATTTTCTTTTATTTTTTTGATGTTTTGTTATTTTTTTGTTTAAAATGTTTTCCTTTTTATTGATGGATTTTCTGTTTTTTGTGTCAGGTTAATAGGTGATTTTCAAGAAAACTAGGATAATGCTCACGCTTCACCGTGAATATTTCAATTTTATTGTTTATTTCAATATGTAATGCATAAATTACAATTATGAAAATTCAAAATAAAAGTTTGAAATGAATTCATAGTACATAAATAATATGTAATAATTATGTTAAGTAAGTTGAATATGTTTAAAATTATTTGGAATTCCATCATAAGATATTTTATCCCTTTATTATTCATTCAAAAATATTTTCTACATCACATCTAATTTTGTAAGGGCGGATAATTCTATACAAATAAATTTATATATGAGAAATAAAATAACATAAGTGATGTAATCATAAAAAAATAAAAAATAATAACCCACTAAATAATTTGGATATGATCTCAATTTATGTTTACATTAAAACTTCTAAGATTAAAAGATCTTACCTTTTTTTATTCCTTTCGATTTCTTATATCGTTATCTCTTGACATCTTATATTAGAAAAAAATCAAGTATTAATCGAGCTTAGATGAAAGATACTAGAACAAAATGCAAGATAATTGATTTAATAGATTTAGTTGAAACTACATATGATTTAAATATAAATTATTAACTTTAAAGAAGATACAAAATAATAATTATATTAACATGATGTTTAAAAATAAAATATGATATTATATATATGGAAAAAATATGTATACTATACATAGGAAACTGTAACATGACTCATTATGTTCAAAAAGAATTGTCACCACAATATATCATATTATTTTTATTTTTTTAGTTGTTAAAATGATATGAATTTTGTATAATCACATTTTTTTTTGAAATCCGTAACACATGAAGTAATATAATATAATTCTCAACACTTTGATTTTTTTGATATGATAGTTCACATAATCGGAGATATAACACGAAACATTGAGGTAATTATTCAAATAAAAAGATGAGATTTGAGAATTTTTTTTAATCCGACAACCGAAAGAAAATTGATGATAGAGCTCTTGAGAATGCTCAATGAGAACTGAAAAATAAGGTAAGAGTTAATAAACGTATTATTTTATTTACATATTTTCTTACATAGTCTATATCCACATATTTTAGCTAGAAGGAAAATTAAATTGAAACCATAGCAATACGTAATTCAAAATAAAGAAAAAATTCTAATAAGTTTATATTTGACCATTATAACATGAGAAATAAAATGTTTCATTACAATTATTATTTTTAAAGAAGAAAAGAAAAATTATTTACATTTTAATCAGTGAACTCTTCATATTCTATTTGTATTTATATAACTTTGCATCATGATTCATTAAAATCATCTGATTATGGTCAGAAATAAATTCACAACGGTTCTTACTAAATCGGAGATGTAACATAAAATACCAATTCAATTAATCATATAATTATGTTTTAATAACCAGACACATGTTGCCATAAAATATCAATAAATTTGAGAAAATGAAAGGTTAAGATTTAACAAAAAAAACCGTTCTCACTCAATCGGAGATGTAACACAAAATACCAATTCAACTAATCATATAATTATGTTTTAATAACCAGACACATGTTGTCATAAAATATCAATAAAGTTGAGAAAATGAAAGGTTAAGAATTAAAAAAAATAGTTCTCACTAAATCGGAGATGAAACACAAAATACCAATTCAACTAATCATATAATTATGTTTCAATAACCAGATACATGTTGCCATAAAATATCAATAAAGTTGAGAAAATGAAAGGTTAAGATTTAAAAAAAAATTTATTGAACGGTCGAAATAAAAATGATAATGTGGCATTTTGAGAAGGTTGAAATTTATGTGAAAAATAAGAGGTTGGGGTTAATTTATACTAGTTCTTGCAAATAGGTCCTTCAAATTCTCATAAATTTATGCAAATATAGTCTACTAAGCCATCCAAATTTCACTAGTTATTTCAAATAGACTCTGCTTAATTCGGCCCACCAAATTTCACAAGTTCTTGTAAATCAAATGGGCCCTTTCAAAAAAAGAACGATTCCATTTTTCTCATTTTCGCTACTTCAAAGACCCATCATTTGAATTCCACTAATCAATACTTTAATGTTGTAATACATCTTGCATGACTTCAAATGCAATCTGTACGAAACTTCTTATTTCTGCTTTTGGCTTTTATTTAGGAAGCATTTCTCTTTTGTTTAGGGTTTAGGGTTTAGGGTTTAGGGTTTAGACATCAGACCAATCTTTAATGAACTTATGGAACATTAACCATGGGGAATGATAATCGAGACATCAGACCGATCTTTAATGAACTTATGGAACATTAAACATGGGGAATGATAATCGAGACATCAGACCGATCTTTAATGAACTTATGGAACATTAAACATGGGGAATGATAATCGAGACATCAGACCGATCTTTAATGAACTTATGGAACATTAAACATGGGGAATGATAATCTCAGTTTCTTAGCATACATAATTTTGATTGCCAAATTTTATTACAAACACGAAATATAAATCCCGCCCCAATTCATTCCCACAATTTGTTATGTTGTAGTGCACCTTGCATGACTTCAAATGTTATTTGCATGAACCTTGTGTTCCTCTTTTGTTTTTATTTAAGAAGCACTTTTCTCTTGTTACCATTGAGCATGTTCATTGTTTATACACATTAGAAAAATTTGAAGGAATTTATACGTTCAATATTACATTGTAAGATAATGGAGGAAACTAATTGAAATCTATATTAGAAAGTCTCTCTGGAAATTCTTCCATTTTCCTCCTATATACAATTCTTCAAATTTGGGTATATGCTGACACGTGTATTTTTACAATTTTTTATGCAATATTTTCTGTGTAACATATCGTATAGTGTGTCAAAGTGTTATACTAAATCAAGTTTAGGTGCAACCCGTTTGAACTTTTTCTACCATAAAGGTGGAACAAGACATCAACAAAAAAAATATGGGCCCCCTAATTAGATAAAAAAATATGGTAATATCTATATGGTATTTGATATAGTGGGTAATCCCATTTAATAATAGACCCATTAGAAGGTTTTGTTTATTAGAAGTTACACAAAAAATCAAAAAAAATTTATCCATGAATTACATAAGATCAATTCTATGTGATATTTAATGTAATGGGTCATTTGTAAATTAAATTCATATGAAAATGATTTGTTACATATAATAGATAACATTCATCCAAAATTTTGTTTATAATTAAATTAAAATCAGGGAAACAAAGATGTGGCCCTACTCATAAAATAAATGTGAACTTTTTTGAAAGACCCCTTGATTTTCGAAATATTTGAACAAAGTTTCTATTTTTATATTCTCTTTTTAAATCCTTATAAAATAAAATAAGTTTTTACTAGGGTTAAACTTATATTTCATACAACTATTTTTTTTTACCAAAATTGCACTTACAAAATATTTGCTCAATTTTTATTTTTTGTCAACTCAAATCAATAAATAAATTAAATATTATTTGCAACAAAATAATGTAAGATTGTTCTTATGGTAGTTTATGATATTATTTTACAATACATTATTTTATTTCTCGATCCTTAATTAAATAAAATCTTATTTCATCTATAGTTTTTATTTTTGCTAAAGCACATTATCAATTTTATTTTCTTTTATATTTCGTTTATATTTTGATTCTTCATTATTTATAGATTACATACAATGTTATATATTATTTATTATCCGAAACAATATTTTTTTTTCAAGACTTTTAATTAAGTAAAAAAAATAGTATATTTTTTCTAGAAAAGTAGCATGCTTATTTAATTTTAGGAAAATGCGTAAACACGACGGCGCTGTAGAATGAATGTAGCACGACAGCACTGTAGATATATTGTTTTTTCTATTTTATATACTATTTTCTCATTTTTTAACACAAGATTTCATCACAAATTATATAAAAGTCTTTCGCTACACAAAACTACTCAAGTATGCACACACAAACAAAATTTATACACATGCTTGACAAATTATTAATTCAACAAAAGAGAGAAAAAAAATAAGGAAAAAGACGAGAAAATTAATCAAACCAAATGATGGAGATTCAAGCTAGAGCCTCCTTGGTCGATTTGAATCTTCCTTCAAATCTCGTTTCTTCCAAAACAAGACTTTCCTCTTGAAGTTTGGCTCATTTTTGTCTCAAAGCACCAAAATAAAATTAGAGTTTTGGGACAACCTTAAAGAAGGTCATCCATGGGGGTGTCTTTTTTTGTATCTGAATTTAATTTGTTGAATAACACTGCTCCACGTGGCGCACGTTAGAGGAGCTAAAGTGGTTTTCACGCATTTTTGCAGGAAACAAAGTTATTCTCATTGTTTTTCTCCAACATTTCAAAGCAATGAAGGCGTCCCTTTCAAGCATATCAGCGCATGGAGAAGGGTTCATGGACGGGTCCATTGGAGCACAAATAGAGGGGGTTGGAAAAGATTTGACTTGCAATACTTGAAAACGCGTTTCTTCCAATTTGAGCTTACGTTTTGAGTGGTCCTTGCGTTGCCACGTGGCAGATTCTGAATGGTCCAATTTATTGTAATTAATTTTTTTGCATTAGATTTTCATTTGCTATTTCTGAGAGTTCTGGAAGGTCTTTTTTTCGCGAGATTGGTACCGTTGGATTCGTCTCATCGAGACCTTCGTGTTAACACCCCCACAAGACCATGTTTCGGGGAAGTTGACTTTTTGGTCAAAGGCGGTTTTCGGGTTTGACAATTTATATTTTTGTGGATTTTTGCGGTTTTGCTTGAATGATTGGTTGGAAGGGTTGTAGCAGGTTGGAGAGGTGTGTGTAGGATTTTTCGCAGAGATTTGTCAATAATTCGGTCATCATTGGTTCAGAATTTGCAGATCGGTCCTTAATTTGGAGTTGACTTCTTACCAAATCCTCTAAATATCCTTTTCTTGATCTTTTTACTTGAAAAATCACACAAAAGTGTACTTAGAGTTTCAAAAATAATTTTTATTAATTTTAAACAATTTTCAATATTTTATGTAATTTAAGGGTGAAATTTATATGACGAAAATCCTAAAAATGTGTATAAAAGTACACATTACACCTAGTTGACCAAACGTCAATTGTCCCAAAAGTTGTTAAACTGGGTATCAAATCGAAGAACTCGACGAGACAAATGTAATGGTATAAATCTTGCAAAAAAAGACCTTCTAGAACTCTGGGAAAATGCAAAACAAAATTGGTCAAAGTCAATGTTTGACCAAGACTGGACCAATAAGAAGCTGCCACTTGACCTTTCTTTTCTCCTTAATTTCCACAGAATTTCTCTAGCCAATTAGGCGTTGACACTTGGTACAGTTATCAAATTATGTGCAACGGATTCAAACTGAAGATAACACATGGCAGAATGTTATTGGGGAACATGGCTAACACATTTGACTGGGGTCAATACAAGTATATTTTTGCTCCACTCACACAGCGCCACGTTGTGTATGGAACTGACGAATGCGTGGATACGAGTAGAGGTCTCCTACTTTGGAGAATAGGTTCGACCGTACGTTGTTCCTTTTTCCTCTAGTAGGAATTTGACACGTGTCGGACATGCGTTTTGGAAAGCGCGTAAGATTTCAACAGATTTAATAGAGAGATATTATCACGCGTATTATGCAGAAGCGGAACGTCAACCCGAGAATCCATTCCCAATTTTTCGCCTCTCCAGCGATCTGATCAATGGACATCTCCGTTTCCCTTATTCTCTATGATTGAACAGAAGATTGGACCATCTGTTGAGCTAAAATGGAGAGAGTCTGAACGCATTTTCTGTTGTCTGACGTTGCGTCAGTCCGAGGATAAGGAATGTTTCAGTATGATGAAAATTTTTGGCCAATTCTGAAGCGACACGTGGCCTAACAATTCAGAAAAACTATTGAACCCAACCACAGAGTGACATGTGGGGAACATCTATCCATATTTTCAAATGTGTTTTTTTTACTGTGCCAATTGTTATTCTTTACCTAATCCTGATGTAACACGTGACAAGTCAAACTCTCTCTCCCTCAATTAGATGATGCCATGTAGCCATTATGGTATTTAAGAAAGGAAATGTTAGGGGGCTCCAACCAATGTACACAGACTGAATTTGAATAAGAATTATTCAAAGAAAAATGTTAAATATTCCCCAAATTTCTACCCAAATTCAAAACCGGATCAACCTCAATTTTTAGTCCCACATTCCTATTTTCAAATCTTTTCTAGGTCAAATCTCTCTATAAAATGACCACTCTTTTTCCCTCGAAAGGATCCATTTTTTCACACATTATTCACACATCCATTCTTCCATCTGTTGGCAAACCCGTAGCCATGTACGTTACATGTGCATCGGAACCTACGGGTTCAACCCGCACTAGGATCATCGTTAAGGGAATAAAAGTACGAGATTAACTATTAAACTTTATACCTCGGATCTTCCTGATCCGCGAGACGAAGAACGGATGTAGGTCTGAACTATTCTAACTGGCAACCTTCTACTTCCTGAAGCCTGACTCCACAAACCTCTTTGCTCTTCTTAGGGAAGAAGAACTAGATCGCTCACTAATCTCCAAAGTAGGAGACCTCTACTCGTATCCACGTGAATTTCAGACAGACGAAATTACCAGACTCGGCTAGACGAGTCCGGAAATACTTTCCGAAATAACCCTCACAAAACTCTCTCTCTCTTGGTATTATGGATGCCTCTAAGACTTCTAATTGTGTGTTTAATAGAGGGGGCATACCCCTCTATTTATATTAGAGAGATGGGTGAAAGAATGACAAGTTTCGATAAGGAAACCCTTCCAGCCGCCAGAGTTCCGGTTGGCCGGATGAATTTCAGGATATGTTAAATTTAGTTTCGGTCGACCGGAACTTGTGTTCCAGTTGGCCGAAACAATTCCAGCATATGTAAAATTTCAGCATCCAATGCTTTATTCTTTCACCAATTTATACATCACATGTATAACTTGTTTCTAAGGTATTTTCTTCCCGTATGAATGGAGTTCATTGTGTGACCGTGTAGGTTCCATTTAACACCAGCAACGATCTTCTAAAGATCGTAAGTCATGAGTAACCTGTAGACTAATGTCATGACTACCTATGTTAAATGAAATGATCAGCGATCACAAACCTATCTGAATAGACGTTTGTTTATTCCTTTTGTTCTACGATATATGTCTTGATCACAAGGCACGGTAATATGTCATCCTTGAGTTTAATCAAAGTCTTTTTCCTGATCGAGAATTACACTGAGTAAATACAAAATGATATTAACAACACATGTTAATCCATTTTGAGCATGGCCATGCATTTTCTTCAGTCCTAGTTCATCAGGGGGCCCAGAGATATCTCCCTCTTAACGAGAGGAACAAATCTCATCTTGGTCACTCACATTCCTCGTCATGATTCAGTGCATACCTAATGATGACCCTAATGATCATCCCATTATGGATGACGTATGATCATATTAAAATATGCAGTTCCACATACAGAAATCCATGGTGATCTCAGGTCATAGGAACAAGCACACTATTCATATGAGAATCACTAATGACATATACCATGCATATTCTCATAGTGTGGTCAGTCCAGTACGTGTTCTCTAACACACACCTATATTCCAGGCTTGACATCTCTATGTCCATGATCTGCAGACCATGATCATCCAGCCCGCGAATATACTAGTGTGGATATGTAGCTTCTTACCTGAAGTTTGTTTATCTCTATAAACAACCCACATAACTTCTCTAATGTCATTCATTAGTTCACAGTTCTACTATAAGAATCACGTTTTCTGATTACGTGAACCCGAATTGTCATTCATGATCGATCTAATATGTATAAATATATTAGTCACCCACTCATTCATATATGAACTGAGTAAACATGTTTCTCATAATCTATTCTCTAGTCCAACACTTTGGCCTAGGGCATAATTCCTCCAGTCTCCCACTTGCACTAGGCCAATCTTAAATGCTCATTAGGCAACATGACCTCCATGTTATACTAGTGAGAAATATATGTCTATTAGATTATAAAAATTTACATTGCAAACTTGTAACAACTACTGTTGATCTCTATAATTAGTCGAGAACTTCTAAAACAGGTGCATGTATCCTTGTTGCTCCATTCTGAGCGACTCTTTGGTCATAACATAGATCGTCAGGTCTTAAGAGCAATCAAGACTATTCCAAGTTCCAAAATCAAGGTATACCTATTGTCCGCTTCTAAAGTGACAATATGGTCTTGTTTCAGTTACAGTACCTTATTTGGAACTCTTTCCAAATTACTGTATTCAAAATAAACGAATTGCAATAATGATCCATGTTTGGAAAGTGTAATCTCTTACCACTACCTAGCTTCTGATAGATCGGGATGCCTTAGTTTTTCATAAGAACTTAGATATTTATCGTAGTCATATAATTCGCCCTCTTATGCTCTAAGCATATTGCACAATACATTGTATGGCTTAAAATTATTATTCATCCTGTTATCAAGAACTGTTTCTTGTATATTGAACCTTTCAATAAATGGATGATAAGCGCATGTCTTCATTATATGAACGTCATAGGCAAGAATCATTTCTTGCATATTGAACTCCTTCAATATATATTTTTAAAAGCATAGAATCCAATTCATGTGTCTTTCATTGTTCATATTAGTATCACAAACAAGAACTCTTCCTTGCATATTGAATATTCAATATATGGTTGAAGGTATAAAATCTAATTCTTATATCATTTTATTGTTCATGTGAATGTCATAAGCAAGAACACTTTCTTGCATGTTGAACATTTCAACGTATGACTGAACGTACAGAATCTCATTCGTTTATCTTTCCATCATTCATATGAACACCATGAGCAAGAACATTTCTTGCACATCAAATTCTTTCAATATTTTACCAATGCGTTTTATCTTACAACCAGAAAGAAGTCTGTATAGACTTCAACTCCTAACTATAAGTTGTTGCAATGCAGGAAGATTGTTATACTCCCACTGAATTTCTTGAAATTAAGGTGGTCACATCTATTTTGATTAAGTCAGATTCTTCAATTTATTTTGTCAAATAGATCCATCCTGAGATGTTTGATTTATTCCATGAATTTACCTTTCAGAATTCTTGCGATTACAAAACTCTTGCCATGTATCAAAGATACATCCACATTAAAGTTCCTATAAGGGAATGTGAGTTTTATATCCTTGTTCCGTCATTCACAATCATATTGTGCTATGGAAGTTAGAATTCATAATAGCAACAGGTGAGAAAGTCCTTTTACTATAGCCCATACTATAGCTACTTTCTTTGCTATTTTAGGTTATCCATGTACTGTATACAATGGTCATCAAGCCATTGGATACTCTAATCAAGTTGCAAACATGACTGCTTGTATATGCGCTGCATCTCAGTTCTCATGGTCCAACTATTTTGAGAACATTGTCTCTTCACAGTTTCCTCAGTAGAAAGTCGACTCATCCTCTATGAGCATCTTTTATGAGAGATCATATCTCTCACCTTAATGTCTACCAGTTCTGTGAGGATGACCTTATGTTTCAAGTACAACCTTATCAACTACTTGATAGACTCATTAATGGTTCATCGCTAGTATGTGGATCTCGAACCTTTCGAGATGTATTACACTCCCATTGCTTCTTTCGGAGATGAGATCTCTTTTAAAGAAGTCTGAATAATGAGTAGCAAACAATTTAAACTCGTAATGGATGTAAAACAATATCAAATTGATATTCCACAAATATTGATGAGATTGTTGTGTTGACTGATGGTATTATGCCTTAGACCAAAGTATTTGTGACCTAGATGATGGATTGTAATAACAAACATAATATTTATTCTAAGATATTTCATATAATATGTGCGTATAGATTATTTTAATATAATTAAAATATACTACTACAAAAAAGACTTTTAGTAATTCCATTTTAATAATGGTTTATACGAAAACCGTTACTAAAAGAGGCCAATGGCAGTTTCGAAATTAATTTATAAACTTTATATATCGGTTGTAACTCAGAAACAGATGCTAAATGAGACAAGAAAAGATTAAAAAGTTCGCTGGAAAAATCTATAATGGTTTCTTCAAAGAACCGATGCAAACTCTGTAACGGTTTGTTGGAGAAACCATTGCTTATAGTGTTAGTGTCGGTTTCGTGAAGAAACCGATGCAACTCTATAATGGTTTCTCCAAGAAACCGATGGAAATTTGTAACGGTTCCGTTAAGGAACTGATGCAGAATACCGTGCCTCCTTTGGTAACGGTTTTTTTGTAAAAACCGTTGCAGATGCAGAATTTCTGTTCAGATTTGGTAACGGTTTTGTTTTAAAAACCGATGCTAATATTTTAGGTTTACTTCCAGTGAATTGAAACAAATCAATTCATTGGCCGCCTCTGTTATTTTCTTCTCCAACCAACGAAGAACCAAGAGAATGAAGGAGTGATATGTTATTATCTCCTCTCCAACCAGCGCTGCTCGCCCTCTCTCCTCCTCTGCCTTTCTAAGGTAATATTAGATTCTCCAACCTCTGCTTAAAATAATTTTGGTCTCGGTACCCGTTTGAGTTTAATCCAACTCGTTCGAGATTAATCCAATAGGATTAATCTTGAATAGTCCCCGTTTTTGGGACTGCTCTTTGAATATTTTGTCTCATTTAGGATTAGTATACATACGTTAACTACAATGTGGTGTTTGAGAAGAATTCGGTAGTATTTCTCCTATTGTTCCCATGGGCATGTACGCACGTTGAAATGTGCGTTGGCGTACTCGGGGAGCTTAGGGGAAGTGCTGCCGAATTTTTCTCAAACATCACATTGCAGTTAACATATGTGTGCTAATGAGATAAAGTATTCAGAGAGTGGGTTAGGATTGTTGACCGGCCTGTAGCCTTTATAGTAAATCTGATCACATTAGCTGCTATATAATTTATTTTCTTCAGATGGATCGTAGCAGTTGGATGTATGGGATCAAGCGAGACACAATTGAATATTTGAGAGGCATTGATGAATTTGTGAAATGTGCCATGGAAGATATGAGGCTGAGAGATGTATGGACACTTCTTTGTCCTTGTCGAGATTGTCAGAACTTACGAAGATTGCGAAATATCGAAGAAGTTAGAGATCATTTAATTTGTCGTGTTTTTAAGGAGTGATATGCCCATTAGAAATGGCATGGAGAGCGATAATGTTGGGACAAACACGACTGTATTTGATGGACCCAGTTTGGGTGAATTTATAGATACTGAAAATATAAAAAATTTAGATCAGGACACTTTTGTACAAGATGATCAAATGGGGGATGAGAATGAAGAAAATTTGGATATTCCACAGTGTAATGAACATAAAGATGGTTTGGATGAAATGATAAATGATGTAGCACAAAATTTTAATGATATTCCTGAAATTTTTGAAAATTTATGTAATGAATCTAACATACCGTTATTTCCTAGTTGCACGAAATTTACAAAAATGTCAGTTGTTTTTAAATTATACAACTTAAAAGCCAAAAATGGATGGAGCGATAAAAGTTTCACATCTTTACTCAAACTGTTAGGAGAAATGCTCCCGGAAAAAAATGAGTTGCCGGATTCAACCTATCGGGCGAAAAAGTTGTTGTGTCCTTTGAGTATGTCCGTAGAGAAAATTAATGCATGTCCAAATGATTACATATTATACCGAGGAGTGTACCATGATTTGGATAAATGCCCGAAGTGTAATTCTTCGCGGTACAATAAGAAGGATGATGAGAGTGATGATCGGAAAAAATCCGCAGCGAAGGTGTTTTGGTATTTGCCAATAAGTTTACGAAGAAATAAAGAATGTAAATGTTCAATTTGGAAAGAAATCCGACAAAATCCCAGACGGCCTATGGAAGAAAAGATCTATATTTTGGAATCTTCCTTAGTGGTCCAATTTGGACATTCGGCATTGCTTGGATGAGATACACATAATTAAGAACATTTGTGAAAGTCTGGTTGGGACTTTGTTGAATATTCAAGGAAAAACAAAAGACGGCGTCAAAGCTAGACAAGATATGGTTATAATGGGGATTCGGCCTGGACTAGCACCTAAGGATGGTGGAAAGCGAATTTTCCTACCTCCAGCATGTTTTACTTTATCAATGCGAGAAAAAATCAGTTTGTTGGAATGCCTGAAGTCCATAAAGGTTCCATATGGTTATTCATCGAATATCTCCAGAAATGTATCGATTAAAGAATTGAAATTGATTGGTATGAAGTCACATGATTGCCACGTCCTTTTAACCCAGCTTCTCCCTGTTGCAATTCGAGGAATTCTCCCCCAAATGTCAGACACTCTATCACCAAATTGTGTTTTTTCTTCAACTCGATTTGCTCCAAAGTGATCGATCCCGGTACATTAGACAAATTACAGGCCGATGTCATGTTGACCCTCTGTGAGCTGGAGATGCATTTTCCGCCCTCATTTTTTGATATCATGGTACATTTAACTATTCATTTGGTCAGGGAGATAAAAATGTGTGGGCCAATGTTCTTGCGATACATGTACCCGTTTGAGAGAGCCATGGGTCAACTAAAAGGACTTGTCCGAAGCCGTTCTCGTCCTGAAGGAAGCATAGTTGAAGGGTACGTTGTAGAAGAGATAATCGAGTTCTATACTGATTATCTAGATGGGGTCGAACCTATTGGTCTTCCCATGTCTCGACATGAGGGTAGGCTCCACGGTACCGGTACAATTGGATTCAAACTTGTTAAAGTGGCCCTCGAATTACGAAACAAAGCTCATCTTAAAGTCCTGCAACACCTTGCTGTTGTGTCTCCATACGTGGATGAGCACATTGCCGAGTTACGACAGCATAATCCTTCTAAAGAGGAAATCTGGATAATGAACGAGCATAATATTAATTTTGTAAAATGGTTCGCGAACACAGTATAGTCCTAGAAATCAGAAAACATCGACGAATCTGTTAAATGGCTGTCTAACGGTCCTGGAGCAACAATGTCCACCTATCAAGGTTACGACATGAATGGGTTTATCTGGTATACCAAGCAACAAGATCATAAAAGCACAGTGCAAAATAGTGGAGTGACATTAGTAGCTTTATCAGGTGCTGAAGATACATCAATGTCGTATTACGGTTGGATTGAGGAGATATGGGAACTAGATTATTTCAAATTTCGGATACCCCTATTAATGTGTAAATGGATCGATAATCGCCGTGGAGTCAAAAAAGACAAAGAATGGTTTCTATCTGTCGACTTTAACCGATTGGGTTATCAACACGACCCTTTTATATTGGCAAAACAAGCAAAATAGATTTTTTATGTTGTCGACCCGGCCGATAAAAAATGGCATGTTGTTCTTTCGAGTAAAAGACGAATTGTTGGTATTGGGGATGTCGTGGATGAAGAAGAATACGATCATTTCGACGAAATACCTCCATTTTCCACCGGAATTGAACCCTTGCAAGATGAACATAATACGTAGATATCTTATTTGTATTCAGATCATGAAGAAGGTGTGTGGGTAGAACCGTCAAAATCCAAGAAGACTAAATAGTTACGTTTTAATTAAATATATAATTTTCATATGTAATTTTCATGTATAATTTTATTTGTAATTTTAATGTGTAATTTTTTTTAAAATGTGCAATTTTATTTGTAATTTTCATATTTAATTTTCATGTGTATAATTTTATTTGTAATATTTTGTACTATTAATCTGTAAATTTCGTTATTAATATCATGCATATTTTGTAAATTTCGTTATTAACATCATGCATATTTGGATTGCCGATGCATGACTTTAGTATCGGTTCTTTGGAAACAACCGATACAAGGATAAAATTTAGTATCAGTTCTTAATTGAAAACCGTTACTAAATGCCATGTTTTGATATTCCCGCCCGCTCAAAATTTTAGTATCGGTTATTGCTTGAAAACCGTTACTAAGTGTCATGTTTTGATGTTCCCGCCTACTTTCACATTAGTATCGGTTCTTTCATATAAACCGATATAGAGATCTTGAGTATCGGTTTTTCATAAAAATCGATACTGAGACGAAATTTAGTAACGGATGTTTATTGAAAAACCGTTACTAAATCCCTCGGTTTTGAAATTTTCTTTAAGTACCAAGCCTTTCATTTTGCCGACCTTCAAAACAACGGAGCTTCCTTTCTTTTCACCCTCCTCTTTCTCTTATGTTGAATTCGCTGAACCACCCTTCACCATCCTCTTTTTCTCTTCTCCGTCCAGATTCTTATCCTGCGAGTATCACTTCTCTCAACAGGTAATAATCTTCTTTATTTCGTTTTTTTTTTTTATGGTTTTTAGGTTTTTTTTTTTTGGTTTTTAGGATTGCACATTAAGTGTTTGTTGAAATGCTTGAGTGAATTTTAGAGTTTGCAAATGGAGGGATCGGAAAAAAGGGCAAGGACAACATGTGAGAAATTACGCAAGAAGGCACCATCATCTATCTACATTGACTTTCAAGACGATGGCACCCCTTCCGGGCCATATGCGGTCAATTTTATAACCTATCTAGCGGTTTTAGCACGAGATCATGTTCCTTGCACGATTGAAGACTGGAGGCGGGTGGACGTACATCTTAAAGAAACACTATGGAATGAAGTGAAGGTAAACCATAGTTAGTCTGATAATTTTTTATAGGGTTAGTATCATAATTTTTTTTAGAGTTAGTATTATATTTATTTTTTTAGGAGTATTGGAATATCAAGGATGACACTCACAAGAAGAAAATCATCCGCCGCATGGGAGAGGATCCGCCGACCGAATCCCAAAAATCCGTGTGATGTATTCAATATCTCTGAGGAAGCATGGGCAGAGTTTTGTCTGCAGAAAGAATCCGATGATTTTAGGGTATTGGATGTTAATTTTGATTTTAACTAATTTATTAAGTAAAAAAATTAATATTAAAACTTCATTAATATTAGTAATTAAAAATATTTAACAGAAGAAGAGCGCGAAAGGGAAAGAGGCGCAAAAGCACAACATCCATCTGCACGGACTCTAATCTGCCGGATACAAAGGCGTCAATTGGGACAACAATGAGGTCATTTTGTCGTCTTCGTCCTCGTCGGGAGTTAGTTCAGTTGCTGACTCTCGAAGCTGGAGATGGTTGAGGGCGAGAGCAAAGCTGACAGCCGAGAGTTTTTTGACAGTCCCGAATCCGGTGGCTAATGAGGTCCTCCAGCGCATGGTATGTGAATTAAGTTATTTCGATATAAATTTAAAAATAAATTTAATTAAATACTCTTTTATTAAAAATTTGGTCACAGGAATCAAAGGTTCAAGAAGCATCTCAAGATTTATTTAAATCGGACCGATACAATGACATCTTGAGTGCTTCGATTGGGACACCCGAGCATCCTGGGAGGTTACGGGGGCACTCCACATTTGCCACATTGTCAACTGTTTACGGCAAAGGGCCAAGGAGGAAAACTAGTCACGCCGGTTGCATCACCCAGACGGAATTGGATGACACCTTGAAGATTGCATTGGCTAAACAAGCGGACAAATTCCATGAGACAATACGGATCATGATTGAAAAAATGAAAGATGCCTCGCATTTATAAACTTCGCCGCAAGGATCTCGTCCCCCGACTCAGGTCAGCTCCAATCTATTGGGTTTCTACCATTCATAACGCAGCGGAAAAACAAAAATGAAACAAAATCAAATTTGAAACCCAAAAGAAAGATCCGTGAATTACAATTAAATCAAAGAAAAGTTCATAACTTTGTACCTTCGGATTACGCTTAATCCGTGATGATCAAAAACGAATTTGGTTGACAGTTTTCTTTGCCCGATCCAAACCGATTTCCAAACCCATTCTTTGAATGATTCGCCTAATCGGTCTCACAAACCGATCTCCAAGCAATCTCCAAACGAACCGATTCTCCAAGCAAACCGATTCTCCTAACAAACCGATTCTCCAAATAAACCGATTCTCCAAACAAAATCACGGTTTCAACCCAAATCACAAAGACGCCGCACTTCACTTCGTCCTCTATCGGTATCCACACGAATAACCCCTTTGAACGGATAAAGAACGATATATGCTAGTATTCGTTCTTCATTTCTCTCACAGAAAATAACAAAAGAATAATTTTCGGATTTTTCTCTCCTCCTTTTCTCACAAAAGATGGACAAAAAATATTATGCCCTTAATCTGATTTTGGGGTGTCTCTTGTGCCTATATAGTCCATAAGTTTCATATCCTATGTGCATGGTAACTATGTAACCATATATGCAACACACCTTATCATATAAGATGTATGATTGGATGTGTCACTTGACTATGTAGCTCTCCATACAACTTATCACATAAGTTATGATTTTTCTGTGTACGTCTCATTAGTTGTTCTTTGTGTGTGACCCTGTAGGTTTACTTAATGTTGGCAATAATCACAATGGATTATAAATCATGAGCGGCCTCTAGCAAGACATCATGATTACCCAAATTAAGCAAGTATAGATGATTCAATCAAACCTAATTTATGTCATGCATTGTATCCTTTTGTTACACGATATCTATATCGTCCATAAGGCATGGTATGTGTCAACCTTATGTTGGTCGATAAATATTTCTTGACACCGAATTTGATTGAACATAAAATGACATTAATAGCTCCTTATTAATTCACTTGAGCACGGCCGTGCGTTTCTTCAATCAAATCATCAAGAGGCCTAAAGATATCTCTCTCAATTTATGAGAGGAACAAATCCTATCTTAATTAAACTCTTTCCTCCGCACAATTCATTATATACCTAATTATAATCTTTATGATCGCTTGGTTAAAGACGATGTTAGACTATATTAAAGTATAAAATTTATCATGTAGGAAACTGAGATAATCTTAAGTCTAAGGATTACAGATACATTCTTTACTGAGAATAACTAACGACACGAACCATGTAGTATTCTCAAGGTGGGTCAATCCAGTATATGGTCTCTAACATATACTTACGTTAATGACTTAATAACTCTTATTCATGATCAGTAAAACGTGACCATCAGTCAACTAACATACTGATGTCCATTTATAGCTTATCATAAAGTATGTTTGTCTCACAAACATCCTATGAATGATCAGGGTTTAGAATATCATTCATAATACTTTATAGTTTTACTATCAAAGTCACATACTTTGATGATATAAAGCTGAATATCATATTCAAGGTTCATTTTAGTAATAAGAATAAAATAACCAATACGCATTTATTATATAAAATATCTCTAAATAAACACAATGTTTGTTTAACATAATCCATACATCTAGGTCTCAAATATATTGGCCTAGGGCATACTACTAAACACAATGTTTGTTTAACATAATCCATACATCTAGGTCTCAAATATATTGGCCTAGGGCATACTACTAACAATCTAATACCCGTCGACCTAGCATGACCCTCATGCTTTGCTTGAGAAAGTGGTTTAGTCAACGGATCGGCAACATTATCATCACCATCAACTCTGCATATTTTAATATCTCCTCTCGCAATGATCTCCCTGATCAAATGGAAACGTCGAAGTATGTGTTTGGTTCTCTGATGCGATCTTGGTTCCTTTGCCTGCGCGATTGCCCCATTGTTGTCACAATAAAGATCCACAGGATTTGCTATACTAGGAACCACATCGAGTTCTTCAATGAACTTCTTCATCCAAACTGCTTCCTTAGCTGCTTCTGAAGCTGCTATGTACTCTGCTTCTGTCGTAGAATCCGCTACAGTGTCCTGTTTGGAACTTTTCCAACTTATTGAACCTGCATTCAAACAAAACACATAACCAGATTGCGATCTAAAATCATAATTGTCGGTTTGAAAGCTTGAGTCCGTGTAACCTGTTACAACTAGCTCACTTTCAAATCCTCCATAAACCAAGAATGAATCCTTAGTTCTTCTCAAGTACTTCAGAATATTCTTGACTGCTGTCAAGTGACTTTCACCGGGATCAGATTGATATCTGCTAGTTGCACTTAATGCATATGATACATCTGGTCTAGTACAAAGCATGACATACATGATAGATCCAATAGCCAAAGCATATGGGATTTTATTCATGCGATTTCGTTCTTCCTGATTAGCAGGACGTTGAGTCTTACTCAATTTTATGCCATGTGACATTGGTATGAAACCTCTTTTCGAATCATCCATTTGAAATCGTGTCAACACTTTGTCAATATAGGTACTTTGACTTAGACCTATGAGCCTTTTAGATCTATCTCTATAGATCTTAATGCCGAGTATATAAGCGGCATCTCCTAGGTCCTTCATTGCAAAAGACTTTCCTAAAAATGTCTTAACATTTGTTAAAGTCGGAATGTCATTTCCAATGAGTAATATATCATCTACATAAAGTACTAGAAAAACTATTTCGCTCCCACTAACCCTCTTGTAAACACAAGGTTCATCTTTATTTTTGATAAAACCAAAACCTTTGATTACTTCATCAAAACGAAGATTCCAACTTCGAGATGCTTGCTTTAATTCGTAAATGGATCGCTGCAATTTGCACACCTTATTAGAATTCTTAGGGTCAACAAAACCCTCGGGTTGTGTCATATACACATTCTCGAGTAAATTTCCATTAAGAAAAGCTGTTTTGACATCCATTTGCCATATCTCATAGTCATAATATGCAGCTATGGCAAGCAGAATTCTAATCGATTTAAGCATGACAACTGGTGAGAAAGTTTCGTCATAGTCTATACCATGAGTTTGTCGGAAATCTTTCGCAACAAGTCTAGCTTTATAGGTATGCACATTTCCGTCCATGTCAGTTTTCTTTTTGAAAACCCATTTACACCCAATGGTCTTAGAACCTTCAGGTGAATCAATTAGGTTCCAAACTTGATTATCGTACATGGACTGCATCTCAGTTTTCATGGCTTCTAACCATTTATGAGAATCAGGATCCTTTATAGCTTCTTGGTAAAATGTGGGTTCATCATCTATGAGCGCCACATTTCTATCATCAGTCACGAGAAATCCATATCTCTCGGGCTCATGACAAACTCTACCAGATCTATGAGGAGTATCTTGTGTTTCAAGACCGGACTCGTTAACTCTTGAAGAGACTTGTGGATCTTCTAATGGCTGTTCATTGCTAATTAGTGAATCTTGAATTACTTCAAGGTGTACTTTATTCCCACTAGTTCCTTTAGAAATAAATTCTCTTTCCAAAAAGATACTATTTCGAGCAACCAACACTTTGTTCTCGTATGGGTTATAAAAGTAATATCCTTTAGTTTATTTAGGATATCCCACAAATAAGCATTTATCAGATTTCAGTGTTAACTTGTCAGAAATTTGACGCTTCACATAAGCTTCACAACCCCAAATCTTTAGAAAAGACAATGTGGGACTCCTCCCAGTCCATATCTCATATGGAGTCTTTTGAACAGCTTTTGATGGAATTCTGTTTAGTATGAACGCGGCAGTCTCAATGGCATAACCCCAAAAGGATATCGGAACATCTGTTTGACTCATCAAAGACCGAACCATATCTAGTAAAGTTCGGTTTCTCCTTTCCGAGACACCATTCCATTGAGGTGTTCCAGGAGGAGTAAGTTGTGAAATTATTCCACAATCTTTAAGATGATTGTCAAACTCTAGGCTTAAATATTCGCCACCTCGATCTGATCGAAGTGCTTTTATTTTCTTACCTAGCTTGTTTTCTACTTCAGTTTTGAAAATTTTGAACAATTCAAAAGATTCAGATTTATGTTTCATTCCTAGTGAAGTTTATGTCTAATTAGGATGAAAGTAAGTAAACATATCCATAACTACTTAAGTCATCAGTAAAAGTAATGAAGTATCGAAAACCACCTCTAGCTGGTGTGCTCATTGATCCGCATACATCTGTATGTATGAGATCCAATAACTCACTTGCCCTCTCACCTCTCTTTGTGAAAGGAGCCTTTGTCATCTTACCTAATAAACAAGATTCGCACGTCTCAAATGATTCTAAATCAAATGAGTCTAAAAGTCCATATTGGTGGAATTTAGAAATGCGTTTCTCATTTATGTGTCCTAAACGACAATGCCAGAAATATGTAGGATTCAAATCATTAGATTTAAATCTCTTTGTATTAATGCTATAGATAGACTTGTAATGTTCATGATCAAGATTTAAAACATAAAGACCGTTTTCTAATTGACCATTCGCATAGAAAATATTTTCTTTACTTATGGTAAAGTTATTATTCTCAATAACAAACTTAAAACCATCCAAAACCAATCTCGACACAGATACAATATTCCTGTTCACAGCAGGTACATAGTAGCAATTATTTAAATTTATTACAAGTCCAGAAGGTAAAGATAATAAATAAATGCCCACGGCTAATGCAGCAACTCTTGCTCCATTTCCCACCCGCAGGGTCCACTTCACCTTTCACTAATCTTCTACTCCTTTGCAGCCCCTATACATTATTACAAATGTGAGTACCGCATCCGGTATCTAATACCCAAGATGAAGAAGTAGATAAATTAATTTCAATAACATTAATACCTGAAGTAGTAGTCTCACTACTCTTCTTCTTCTTATTTAGATCCTCTAAGTATGCCTGGCAATTTCTTTTCCAATGGCCTGGTTTGTTGCAGAAGAAACAAACACCCTCCTTGGGTTTCTTGTTCTTAGGTTCGGACAACACCTTGCCCTTACCTTTTCCTTTGACTTTGCCCTTGAATTTTCTCTTTTGACGCTTGTCTTTCTGAATCAAGAGAACATTGTTGACAACATTTGTCTTCATAGTTCCCTCGAAGTTCTTTAGCATGCCGTGCAACTCTTTGATACTCTTGTCCATGTTATGCATATTATAGTTCATTATAAATGGCTTGAAATTCGGAGGAAGAGACCTAAGGATGAAATCGGTAGCCATCTCATTGCCAACCTTTGCCCCTAGTTTCTCAAGTTGATCAAGGTACCCTTTCATTTTCAGAATATGAGCACTCACCGAGGAGTTGAGAACCATCTTACAACTTGTTAATGCACAATGTGCATTATACCTCTCATTTCTAGCTTGCTCTTGGAACATTTCCTTGAGCTGTGTCAACATTGGAAATGCCTCTAAATTTTCAAACTGCTTTTGAAGATCGGCATCCATGGTGGCCAACATGAGACATGCCACATTATTAGAGTCGCTTGTATGCTTGGCATAAGTGTTTATCACTTCTTGATCAGTATCATCAGCGGGCTGGTTAGGAATGGGCCTTTCAAGGACATAGTTCTTCCTTTCTTGTTTGAGAACAATTCTCAAATTCCGATGCCAGTCAAGGAAGTTTTTCCCATTGAGCTTGTCCTTCTCAAGGACGGATCGCAATGTTAAAGTTGATGTGTTGTTTGTTGCCATTTTCTACACAGAATTAAATGCAGGTTTATATTAATATGTGATTTGAGATATTTTAATATAATTTTAACTCCCACTATTTTATTCAAATAAATAACCCTCAAATGTATTGATTCGAAAATTTTAACTTTAAATTTCATAGTGGGCCAAGATCCATATTTCATCAAGTTCCAAGTGAGCTTTGGCTCATCGCCTAGAACCTAATTATTTAGGTAGAAACGTTTCCAATTGTATCTCATATAACTCTCGTTTAATCTAGAGGATGAACATCATATGCTCGGCGTATGCATCCTATCATATGCCCCGAACCCAAGTCTGACTTGATAGTTCAGTTGAATCTAACCATGTCTAAATATCGAGTGTCACCATTTCTCGCTTCTTATCACCCTAAGATTATGCGAATTCACTATGCTTTGGCATACCCAAATTTTGCATGATCTAAGGGATAATAAGTATAGATACATGGGAGGCATTTCTATGATTCAATATTATATGAGGGATTGTTATGTTTAATCTTTTGTTTTGCTGTTTTATTTTATCATGTATTTTATCACAGAACATCACATGCACAGATAAAATAAATATGATATGATATAACATGGCCTTGATGATCTAAATGAGCCAATCATTAAGATCATTTCCTAAGATACATTCAATCACAAGGCATAGATGAACTCCTTCATCTCCATGATGTGTATGAGGTGGACGGTGAACTCCTACATCTCAATGATGTGTATGAGGTGGATGGTGAACTCTATCATCTCCATGATGCGTATGAAGTGGATGGTGAACTCCTTCATCTCCATAATGTGTATGATCGTGGTAGTTATATTATATATAAAATGAACGGAACCATGCCCGTCACAATTAACCATCAAAATAAATTACATCACATCAACCAAGAACGGAACCATGCTCATTTTTACATACATACATATATTACACACATCACATCATCACACACAAATCACAATCATTCATCACATATCTAATAGGCCATGTTATATGCATTATGTTGTACTTTAAACCATTTTACGAAATATGTATAAGACGTTACGAATATGAAATTTGGGGTCTACGATTAATCTATGCGTGAGTGTGGGGTTCGGGGCGCGGCCCCGAAAAACTCAAAATTTATTTAAAAAACTTGATGTGTTGAATACATCTTTTCGAAATTTATTTAGTGTATCATATACGTAGTTTCGCACCTTTTCATAAAATTTAGACACCCATCCGAAGGTTATGATACATCACATGCATCCCTTCATGACATACCCAAGGCACCCTTTCAATCATGTCGCAATCTTTCATAATCAAGATACATCACATGCACCCTTTCATGATCAAGATACATCACATGCACCCTTTCATGAAGTCGCATCCTTTCATGAATTCGCAACCTTTCATGATCAAGATACATCACATGCACCTTTTCATGAAGTCGCACCTTTTCATGAAGTCGCATCCTTTCATGAAATCGCAACCGTTCATGATCAAGATACATCACATGCACCATTTCATGAAGTCGCATCCTTTCATGAAGTCGCATCCGTTCATGATCAAGATACATCACATGCACCCTTTCATGAAGTCGCACCCTTTCATGAAATTGCAACCGTTCATGACCAAAATTCAAAAATTGAAAAACAACGCCTCAAAATCAAAAGAAATATTTTGAAAATGGTTTATCCGTCTTAATTTAATTGGAATTCACTTGGTTCTGATACCACTGTTGGGTTTCTACCATTCATAACGCAGCAGAAAAATTAAAACAAAACAAAATCGAATTTGAAACCCAAAAGAAAGATCCGTGAATTACAATTAAATCAAAGAAAAGTTCATAACTTTGTACCTTCGGATTACGCTTAATCCGTTATGATCAAAAACGAATTTGGTTGACGGTTTTCTTTGCCCGATCCAAACCGGTTTCCAAACCGATCCTTTGAATGATTCGCCTAATCGGTCTCACAAACCGATCTCCAAGCAATCTCCAAACGAACCGATTCTCCAAGCAAACCGATTCTCCTAACAAACCGATTCTCCAAATAAATTGATTCTCCAAACAAAATCACGGTTTCAACCCAAATCACAAAGACGCCGCACTTCGCTTCGTCCTCTACCGGTATCCACACGAACAACCCCTTTGAACGGATAAAGAACGATATATGCTAGTATTCGTTTTTCATTTCTCTCACAGAAAATAACAAAAGAATAATTTTCAGATTTTTCTCTCCTCCTTTTCTCACAAAAGATGGACGAAAAATATTATGCCCTTAATCTGATTTTGGGGTGTCTCTTGTGCCTATATAGTCCATAAGTTTCATATCCTATGTGCATGGTAACTATGTAACCATATATACAACACACCTTATCATATAAGATGTAGGATTGGATGTGTCACTTGACTATGTAGCTCTCCAAACAACTTATCACATAAGTTATGTTTTTTCTGTGTACGTTTCATTAGTTCTTCTTTGTGTGTGACCCTGTAGGTTTACTTAATGTTGGCAATAATCACAATGGATTATAAATCATGAGAGGCCTCTAGCAAGACATCATGATTACCCAAATTAAGCAAGTATAGATGATTCGATCAAACCTAATTTATGTCATGCAGTGTATCCTTTTGTTACACGATATCTATATCGTCCATAAGGCATGGTATGTGTCAACCTTATGTTGGTCGATAAATATTTTTTGACACCGAATTTGATTGAACATGAAATGACATTAATAACTCCTTATTAATTCACTTGAGCACGGCCGTGCGTTTCTTCAATCAAATCATCAAGAGGCCTAAAGATATCTCTCTCAATTTATGAGAGGAACAAATCCTATCTTAATTAAACTCTTTCCTCCGCACAATTCATTATATACCTAATTATAATCTTTATGATCGCCCGGTTAAAGACGATGTTCATAATACTTTATAGTTTTACTAGCAAAGTCACATCCTTTGATGATATAAAGCTGAATAACATATTCAAGGTTCATTTTAGTAATAAGAATAAAATAACCAATACGCATTTATTATATAAAATATCTCTAAATAAACACAATGTTTGTTTAACATAATCCATACATCTAGGTCTCAAATATATTGGCCTAGGGCATACTACTAACACAATCTGGTGTCGTCACAACAACACATCCAAGAAATCCAGGTTAAGATTCTTTCTATAAAAGCAAATTATACCATATTCAATTAATTATATTTTCTAATGTGAACACTTTTTTTCAGGGTCCCACTCCATGCAAACTCTCGGTCCAAGGGGATGAGGGTCCGATTTTCGTAGCGCATGGGAGGTTATATCCGTCTGGTCCTGGCGTTGCAATTCACAACAAACCCCTTCTGCCTGATCATGTTAAGGTTTGTATCGACAACGTCGTCGAAGGCCTAGCTCACGTGTGTGTTCCGTGTCCTGTGGACGATGCGGAATACGTAGGTCAATTAGTCGAAACGTTTGTCGCATGGCCTGCACACTTAGTGGAGCTGCCCGATAAGGTATTTTTACTTTTCGCTACTTTATTAATATATACTAGTAAAATTTTTAATTCTACTCAATTTTTTAAATTATTTAACACATGCCTTAATAGCGAAGAAACCGGCCCCCGTGAAGAAGAAACAATCCGATAAAGTGCAAAGTGCATCATCGGCTGTCAAACGGGATCCGATTCTCGACGAGGCAACGGTGCGACTACTTAGTTCCAAATCTTAGTGGCTATACACGGTATTGATGAGCCAACCCCCCGACATCTTCAGTTTCGAGATCCAATTCGGTGAAGAGGTGTTCGGAATTGACGGCACTATCGCTCTGTTGATTTCCGACATCGTTGATCTATTTAAGGACGATTGGCTCAACGTCTCGATTCTACAAATCTTCTGCATGTATGAATTTTCAATAATGTTGTCTTTATTAATATTTTATTTTAGTACGACCTTATGGGGGTTTATATGCAGGGTTTGTGAGCGCTTGTGCACGGCATTCGACCAGCACCATTTTCTATTCCTCGATCCATATCGTTGCTCAGAAACGAACGTCAGATCCGATCTTAATGCGGTTCTTGGTTATCTGGGCGATGTTATGCTTGGTGTTGAAAATTTGACAGTTTCATCTTTCTGCCTTATATTTCACAGTTAGAATATTATTTTACGAATAAATATTGTATTTATTTTTTCTGAATTTACCTAACTTTAAAATGTAATATGATTTGTTGGAACCATTGGATTCTTCTTGTTCTACAAATGTTGAAGTTCGTTGTTTACATCGTGAACCCGACAAATCAAAACGTATCGGGATTGCTTTTTCAGAATACATTAAAAACGTAAGTAATTTAAAATATGACAACATCTAAATATATACTAATTAACACTATTTACTGACTTAATTTAATTGTGTTCCAGAGCGGCACGACATTTTCGTATGGAAAAGAACATGAAGGGCCAGAAAAATTTAAAATATTTAAGGATTCAGGTATTTTCCTTATATGGCCTTTTAATTTTTAATTCCGCGAATTATGGGTTTAGGGTTTAGGGGTAACTAATCATTTGTTTTATTTTTAAATTGTAGTGCCCACAACAACCAGGGGGACGCGAATGCGGTTATTATGCCATGAGAATAATGTATGACATAATTACAAATTACGGCCAGCAAGACTCTGCTCTTCCAAAGGTATGACCAAAAAATTTACAAATTCATCATATTTTCTTTCAATTATTTGATTTCTTCAACTTACAAATTTTTATTTTCTTTTTTACAGTCGATCGGATCAGATGTGTATCCCGAGAAGGATATCGTGGAAGTGAAGGATATGGTTGTCGATTTCATAAACGAAAATATTTGATTTTGGTAGGAATAATTTTTGTATGAATAATTTTTGTATGAATAGTAATATAGTGATATATTTAAGTGGATATGCTTGTTTGATATTTTGGCTAGCAATATGGGCTAGTCACGAAAATCTGTTGTTTAAAAAAAAATTATATATTATTAGTAACGGTTATTAACATAAAACCGATACTAACTGCATTAATAAATTAAAAAATAATTTTCTAGTAGTTATATTTAGCAACGGTTAGTTTATAAAATCATTGTTAAATTTATATATGTAACGGTTCTTTGTAAAGAACCGCTACTATTTTTCTATATTGTATGTCGGTTATTTATTAAGAACCGATACTAAATATCTAATAAGAACCGATACTAAAGTTTAATGTTTATATTGGTTTCGCATTTTAGTATTGGTTATCTAATAATAACAGATACTAAAGTTTAATGTTTATATTGGTTTCTCCTTGCAAACCGTTGCGAATGTTTGAACGTGTAAGATTTAGCAACGTGGATTTAATAACGGTTATTTAATATGTTTGGTAACATTGCCATAGGTAACGGTTCAAAACCGATATAGAATGGATTTTAGACCCGTTATAGAATGCATCTTTTGTAGTAGTGATGATGAATATGCAAATTCAGCTTTATGTCATCAAAGTGCGTGATTTTGATAGTAAAACTATAAAGTGTTATGAATGCTATTCTAAATCATCCCTCGTCATTTATAAGATATTTGTGGAGACAAATATACTTGCGAATACATATAAATATATATTTATATACAAGCTATAAATGTACGCCAGTATATTAGTTGACTGATGATCATGCTTTACTGATCATGGATAAATAGTTATCAAGTCATTAACATAGGTCTATGTTAGAGACTATATACTGGACTGACCCGCCATAAGAATGCTACATGTTTTACGTCATTAGGGATTCTTGTAACATAAAGTATTTATAGTCCTTTGACCTGAGATTGTCTCGTTTCCCAACATGAGTAATTTTATACTTTAACATAATCTAACACTGACTTTAACCGGGTAGTCATAACGGTTATGATTATGTATATAATGAATCATGTAGACGGATGCGTGCAATCAAGACGGGATTTGTTCCTCTCATAAATGAGAGAGATATCTTTAGGCCTCTTGATGAATTGAACTGAAGAAATATATGGCCATACTCAAATGAATTAATAAGAGTTATTAATGTCATTTGTTCTTGTTCAGTTTAATTCAGGATCAAAAAATATTATTCGATTAATATAAGGATGACGTATTACATGCCTTATGATCGATATAGATATCGTCTGACAAAGGGACTAAATACGTGATTGTTGATAGGTAAATCGGATCACCAATATTCACGTAAATTGGGTAGTCATGATGGCTTGCTAGAGTCCGCTCATGATTTATAGACTGTCAAGTCTATTGCCAACATTAAGTGAACCTATAGGGTCACACAAAGAACAAACTGAAATGAGCGCAGAAAATCCTAGTGACTTATATGATGAGTTGCATAAGAATGTCACAAAATATATTATCATCTTATGTGATAAGATGTGATATATATGTATATAAAGACTATGAGCACAAAAGATCATATAATCTAGAAGAGTCTAGATGATGGCATATGGATAATGATGAGTGATGTCATACACATCTTTTAGTATAAAGAGACATGACTCTTCGCCTCTATATAAGGACATAGAGGGCTCCAAATTCACGATACACCACATCATCTCTCTCTCTCTCTCTCTCTCTCTCTCTCATATTTTCACATTCTCTTTTGTGAGACAAAAGAGAGAAAATATACTTTCTAATTTGTATGACAAAATTATGAAAGGGTGCTTTCTTTTTGTATGACAAAAACGAAAGAGTGCGATTATATGAGAGGAATTATATACATCTATTGTGAGATAAAATAAGAGGAAGAAAAAAAAAGAATTTTCTTGTGCAAGAGGAGAATAAGTTACTAGCATATATATTGTTATTCTTCCTGTTTAAAGAAGTTTGTTCGTGTGGATACCGGTAGAGGCGTTCGTACTTTCGGCGCTTGTGATCTATTCGGCCTTAGAAGATGAGAACGGGTTGTTGAGAGTTTCGGTGGAGACCGATTGTGTGTGCGGTAGATGACTTCCGCACGATCTGACCTAGACGGCCTAGACAGACGAAAAATCGGTTAGGACGGTAACCGGTTCAAAGGTGCATGGACAACACGCATGGTTTGCGCGTCACGGATTAAGCGTAATCTGAAAGGTATCTTTAAGATTTATATTTTTGATTTAACCGATACGCATGGGTCATTGGATTGGTTTTGGACGAATATTTTTATTTTTTCGCTACGTTATGCACGTCCGAAACCCAACAGTGGTATCAGAGCGACGTACGTATTTTGGTTAAATTGACTCAAATACTTGCCACTTCGATCTGATCGAAGTGCTCTTATTATCTTGTCAAGGCGATGTCGAATTTCATTCTTAAATGCTTTGAACATTTCAAATATTTTGTGCTTCATTAAGTAAACCTTTTACTTAAAACACTTTAATATGAAAATGTGATATTCCTTATGGCTAAGTCAATAAAATCCTAGAGTTAATGTAGCAACTCTTGCTTCATTCCCCACTTGTAGGTTGACTTCTCCTCAAGCTAATCTTCTACTTCTGAGTAATA
The DNA here is from genome assembly GCA_024447665.1 of Juncus inflexus. Taxonomy (NCBI): domain Eukaryota; kingdom Viridiplantae; phylum Streptophyta; class Magnoliopsida; order Poales; family Juncaceae; genus Juncus; species Juncus inflexus. The sequence goes on along the minus strand of JAJHPC010000003.1, from coordinate 12,802,224 downwards.
TCCTGCACATTCAAAATGTGAGAATTACAGTGGATATCCAATATCCAAGTAGAGATTTAGAAAGAGAAATACCTGAAATGGCAGTCATTGATTCTTCTTCTTGACATATCTTACATCCTGCTCTCCAGTGATCATGCATAGAACATGCAATCACTTCTTCCGATTTCTCAAGTTTAGGCAACTCCTTGCCTTTACTCTTGATCCAGCTTTCCCATGTGGCTTGTCTATTCATCTCCCTTTTCTTTTCAAACCTGAGGGCATCAATGACAACTTTTGCCTCTATGTACTTCTCTGCCTATTTAAGCATCTTATCCAATTCCGTGATCGTCATCTCCATCAAACGCTTATGATATTCAGTAATGAACAAATCAAAGCTCAGAGGAAGTGATCCAAGAATCATGTCAACCGCGAATTCCTTTGGAATAGGCGAACCAAGTCTCTCTAAGTAATCAATGTGACTTCTCATCTTGAACACATGAGTATCCACAGAGGAGCCATGATCCATCTTACTCTTGATTAATAACTTGGTGACCTTGTGGCGCTGAATATTAGTCTGCTTTCGGAACATTTCCTTAAGCGCCTTGATAATATCATAGACATCCATGAAACCTATCTGCTTCCGAAGCTTAGGTTTCATTGCTGCTAATATCGTCCAGGCTACTTCATTAGAATCGTCAAGACACTTCTGATAAGTATCTTGAACGACTCTAGAAGCGGTTGAAGGCGGTGGATTTGGGATGGGTGTCTCAAAGACATACAACTTTCTCAGAATCATGAACCATTCAGGGAAGTTTGTGCCATCGAGCTTATCCTTCGCAAGGATAGATCACAAGTCCGTAAATTTCGAACTCATTCTACAAGCTTAATATGTAATGTAAGGTTTATTATTTAAAATTAGAATTATTCTAATTTTGTTTCATATATTATACTCCCACTATTTTTCTTCAAATCAAACACCTTCAGTAGTATTGATTCGGAAACTTCAATTAAATGAGGTTTCATAGTGGGTCAAGATCCGTATTTCATTTAGCACTAAGTTCGCTTTGGCGCAACCCTTATTGCTCAACTATTTAGGTAGGAATATTTCCAATTGTATCATATACAACTCTTGCCTTTTATGGAATGAGCATCATAGGCCCGGTGTATTATCCCATCTTGTGCCCTGAGCCTAAGTCCGACTTGCTTGCTCAGTTAAGTTTAACCATGTATGATTATCGGTAAAATGGAATCCAGTACACTCAGCTTTGGCATGACCCATGCTGGACGCCATTTCCCGCGTACCTTCCTTTATAAGGACAATCCCCCATATGCTCAGCTTTGGCATGACCCACATGGAGGACTGTCTAAGTACCGAGGGCTTTAGTGACATGGAGGCACTTCCTTACTTAACATTCTGAAGGATTTTATTTTTAGATTTATAAATATAAACATCACAGAAACTAAGTTAAATATGGTATGAGCCTAATCCTCACGAGCGATCATGAAGTTCCTAATTCTAGATCTATCTCTAGATTGTAGAAGTAATCTTCAACGAACCCTTCGTTGTGTGTGCGAAGATCCAATGCCATCTTCCGAAGATTGCGCCAAGATCTCTTGCCTTGAAGTCTTGAAACAATATCTATCCTAACAATTATCCTATTGCTAGGAAAGGTAATTTACAAATTTGGACAACTCACAGATTGCCATAATTACAATTTTGGACAACTCACTGGTTGCCACAGATATTAAATAAAATTACAAGCATTCACACACAAGATTACATCACAGAACAATCACAGAACTAAAGCTCATACCATATTTGTATATATAAATTCCATGTATAACAAAAATTAGGGTTTCTCGCAAAATCAGCATTATTCCGTTGGGAACGAACTATTCCGTTCTAAATAGAACTATTCCGTTCTCAACGGAAGAACTCCGTTCTAAACGGAGACGTGCTGGAAATTCATATTTTCTTTTGTTATAGTTCCGTTTCCAAAACGGATTTTGAAAAACTATTTTTCGAAACTCCAGAAAATCATAATATCCAATATTATATTCCTAGAAACTATTTTCGTGATGCTTTGAAATAATATTTTCAAAACCCTAAAATTTATTATACTAGAATTTACTAAATTTCAAATATGTAATCGACGATTATTTCCTTAACGAACGCTCTGATGCCACTGTTGGGAAACCCGTAGCCATGTACGTTACATGCGCGGCGGAACCTACGGGTTCAATCTGCCTTAGGATCATCGTTAAGGGAATAAAAGTACGAGATTAACTTTTAAACTTTATACCTCGGATCTTCCTGACCCGCGAGACGAAGAACGGATGTAGGTCTAAACTATTCTGATTGGAAACCTTCTCCTTCCTGAATCCCGACTCCACGAACCTCCTTGCTCTTCCTAGGGAAGAAGAACTAGATCGCTCGTTAATCTCCAAAGTAGGAGACCTCTACTCGTATCCATGCGAACTTCAGACAGACAGAATTACTGGACTCGGCTAGACGAGTTGGAAATACTTTTTGAAATAACCCTCACAAAACTCTCTCTCTCTTGGTATTATGGCTGCCTCTAAGGCTTCTAATTGTGTATCTAATAGAGGGGGCATGCCCCTCTATTTATACTAGAGAGAGGGGTGAATGAATGACAAGTTTCGATAAGGAAACCTTTCCAGCCGCCAGAGTTCCGGTCGTACGCTGGCAACGATCTTCTAAAGATCGTAAGTCATGAGTAACCTCTAGACTGATGTCATGACTACCCATGTTAAATGAAATGATCAGCGATCATAAACCTATCTGAATAGACGTTTGTTTATTCCTTTTGTTCTATGATTTGTGTCTTGATCACAAGGCACGGTAATAGGTCATCCTTGAGTTTGATCAAAGTCTCTTTCATGATCAAGAATTAGACTGAGTAAATACAAAATGATATTAACAGCACATGTTAATATATTTTGAGCATGGCCATGCATTTTCTTCAGTCCTAGTACATCAGGGGGCCCAGAGATATCTCCCTCTTAATGAGAGGAACAAATCCCATCTTGGTCACTCACATTTCTCGTCATCATTCAGTACATACCTAATAATGACCCTAATGATCATTCCATTACGGATGACATAGGATCATATTAAAGTTTGCACTTCCACATACAGGAATCCATGGTGACCTCAGGTCATAGGAACAAGCATACTATTCATATGAGAATCACTAATGTCATATACCATGCATATTCTCATAGTGTGGTAAGTCCAGTACATGTTCTCTAACACGCACCTATATTCCAGGCTTGACATCTCTATGTCCATGATCAGCAGAATATGATCATCTAGCCTGCGAATATACTAGTGTGGATATGCAGCTTCTTACCTGAAGTATGTTTATCTCTATAAGCATCCTATATATCACTAGAGACGGTTGAGAATGTCATTCATTGGTTCACAGTTCTACTATCAGAATCACGTATTCTGATGACGTGAACCCGAATTGTCATTCATGGTCGATCTAATATATGTAAACATATTAGTCGCCCCTACATTCATTCATATATGAACTAAACAAACTTGTTTCTCATAATCTAATCTCTAGTCCAACACTTTGGCCTAGGGCATAATTCCTTCACAATCCATATCCATTCATTTTACACATCCATTTTCACCATTCTTCTTCTTCTTCTTCTTCTTCTTCTTCTTCTTCTTCTTCTTTTCCACCATTAATATCTACAAAGGTTCAAAACCTAATTTCTTGAGAGTAAAAAGAGAGTAAGATTTTCAAGGAGAAAGTGCTTAATCTAGAAGGAGCACGTGCTAGATCAACCAAGAAGGGGGGAAGAATCGAGAACGATTGTCATCTTTAAGGTTTGATCTATTTTCTCTTTATTTTCTTTATTTCTTTCTTTTTCTTGGATAAATAAATTGACTCACAAATTTGTAAATATGTTTTTTGTGGCCATGAGTGAGTAGTTATTTTAGTAGGGAAAGACTTTTTGTGTGATATTTGTTGATAAAATCTTAAGTGAGCTTTTTGTAATTCATAATGGTAATTAAAAGTTGAATTTTCACACAATTTCTTAAGATTTAAGTTGAGTTATTTGGAAGGATAACTTGAAATACCTGTGTGAGACATTTTGTGTTGAGATTTGTTTGGGACTTAAGAACTTGGAATAGTTTCTTTTGTTATTGAAATAAGGGTTGAATCAGGTATAAGAACAACTTAAAAGTGGAAGTTTTTGAGTGGATCTGGTATTGAGGAGATTAGTTAAATCTTGCTTTTAATTATTATTTAATTAATTTGCCATCTTTTGTGATTCATGATTCAATGTTACACAAATCGTCATCATGTCCCTACTTTTTCTTTTTTGAACGTTAAAAAAAAAAATTATTTCTCTTATTTTCTCTTGCATCTTTCTTATTAAAACAACAACATCGTCTTGATCAACAACTTGTACAAAATAAACACGAGATTAAAAAGTTAATCATGTAAGACTAGTCTCCCTGTGGATCGTCCCCTATTTTAATACTACGTATACACTGAATATTGAAATTAGGGAAAATATAAATATCTTTATTAAGAGTGTGAAATTGCAAATGACAGAATTTACATAGTTCTTATAGTGTCAAGAACCACTTTTGTCTTGTTATGCACATTGAAAAATGAATTTTTTTTCACTTCTAAACAAATCAACATTTGAAATGTCAACAAATATACAATTGTTTTGCAAAATTGATAAAATGACATTCTCGACATTTCAAATTTGTGATTTTACTTGCGGGTCCCATTAAAAAATTTCTCTCTCTATGACCGTTCAAAATTCAAAATACTAAACTAAGGCCTCGTTTGGAATTGTTGTTATTTTCTGTTTTCTATCTTTTTTCTTCAAAAAAATAAAATAAAACGTATTTGGCAAAATGATTCTTGTTTTCATTTCTTTCTATCCAAATGGCAAAAAATAAACAAGATTTTAGAAACAAGAAAAAGTTATTTTTTCTTTTATGTTTTTCACTGCCAAACTTATAAATGTCCGAAACCACATGAAAATAATATGATAGCACTAAAAAAGAATATTGGCCTTAAAATATTGTATTCCGCTAAAAAAGATAAGTTAGCGTAAAAAATAGTATATTCATATTGAAAAGGAATTTTGACCATAAAACTTTATATCCACTAAAAAAAGGTAATCTGACATTAATTAAAAATATTGACCTTGAAATTTTATATTGCAGTAAAAATAAAAGGTATAATTTCATATATGCCACTATAAAAACTCGAAATTGAAAGTAATAATACCCTAGGCCAAACTGTTTTGCCGTGTGAGAAACAGATTATGTAACACACATTATATTTTTGTATTAGATGTTTTATCTTATAAACTTTTTCATATAATAATTGTGCGTAAAGGTTGTTAGATTATTAATTAACCAAGAATATGTATGTCCTTTATACGTCATCAGAATATGTGATTCTGATAGTAAAACCGTAAAGCAAAGTGAATACAATTCTAAATTATCTCTAGTCATATATGAGATGTTTGTAAGGCAAACATATTTGAAAATCTCAAATCATATATGTAGTCACTAGTATGTTATTTGGATGATGACCACATTTTATTGATCATGGATATTGGATATCAATTCATTAATATAAATATATGTTGGAGAACATATATTAGATCGACCAACTATGAGAATATACATGGTATATGTCATTAGTATTTTCTCATCATCTAATGTATGAGTAGTCCTTTGACTTGAGCTCATCATAGATTCCTGCATAGACATCTTTATACTTTGACATAGTGAAACATTGTCTTTAACCGGATAATTATAAAAGCTATGATCGGGTATTTAGTAAACCATGAGTTGGAATGTGAATAATCAAGATATAATTTGTTACTCTCGGATACGAGAGAGATATCTCAAGGCCCCCTGATAAATTGAGACTGAAGAAAAACACATGGCCGTGTACAAAAGAATGAGCATATATTGTTAATATCTTTTAATTTATTCAGTCTAATTATAATTCAGGAAAGAGAATTGATCATAATAAGGATGTCATAAAATCATACCTTATGATCAATATAAATATCGTTTAACAAAGGGACTAAATACATAATTGATGTATAGGTTATGATCACGTATCATTCATTTAATTTGGGTAATCATAACATCGTTCTAGATGCTACTTACGATTTATAAACTTGAAGTTTATTGCCAATATTAAATGAATCTATAGGGTCACACACAAACATAACTAACTCAGTTGGACATAAAAAATCAAAAGGAAGGTGAAAAGGTGTGAGCATTATATGCTATAAATAGATGAAGGGATCGTCTGATTAGGTCAGAAGATTCAGATCATACCCTAGCCGCCTATTGAGAGAGAGAGAAAGAGAAACCGGATCTAGTAATCTCGGTTTCTCCTCTAACGAGTTAGTCGCGTGTGGATACATGTAGAGGGCGGTGCCGGAGTCATAGCGCCTTTGGTGATCAGATACGCAAGGAGAGCAGGGAGATCGTTTGGAGATGAATCACGAAGCCCTATAAACCGAATTAGCCAAATTCGAGGTATAAATAAGATTTATTTTTCTGATTTGATTGATAATACACGGATCCTCGGTTACGAAACGGGTAAAATTTTTAATTCCGCTGTGCTTCAGAGATTACGCGTTTCCTTTCAAAAATATCATATTTGCCATTATAAAACTTAAATATCATATTTGCCATCATAAAAACTTAAAAATATCATATATGTCATTACAAGATCTAAAATATCATATTTGCCATTACAAAAACTTAATATATCAAATTTACCATTAAATTTACTCAAAACTTAACACCATCTATTTTTTCCGTTAAAATTAACGGTCCAATCGAATAATTATCATTATATCCCTAAATTCATTTTATGAATTAGATTCATATTAAACATATCTCTCTCTCTCTCTCTCTCTCTCTTCATGATTTAGATTCGTATATAAGCAAAAAAAATCTTTCTTTTAATTTGAAGTCAAAACAATTTCATATGAGAGAAATAAATTGATTATTTTTTTTAAATATTTTTTTCTCTCATGACAAATTATTTTGACTACAGTGAAGATTATTTTTGTTTATATATAAATTTCAATCATGAAGAGAGAGATAGAAAGAGAGTGAGTGAGAGAGAGAGATCATCAAATGAAATTTTAATATGAAATCTAATTCATTTTAATATGAAATCTAATTCATTAACTAAATTTGCCATAATATATTTTCATTGAAAATAGTATGTTGACACGAAAAATGATACATTGTAATGTAAACGGTAGATTGACACTAAATACTCAACATATTGGCATTCAAAACATTATCTTAACTCTAAAAATGATTGCTAAAAATTAGATATTAATACTCAATAATGATAAATCAACATTATAAATGGTACATTAATACTAGAAATGATATGTTGATACTATAAATGGCATGTTGGCGCTGAAAAGTTGATATAATGGCGCTGAAAATTTTATAAATGTACATTTGATAAAATAATAACTAGGAAAATATTTATCAGTTTTAAAAACAAAAAATAGTTTTTTGAAACAAAAATAGAAAAATCAAAAACTGAATTTTGTTCTTAAAAAATGAAAAACAGAAAAACGAAAATGATGCCAAATGAGCCCTAAATGGTTTTTTTAGTATCGCCCTTGTGAACTAAAGTATTTGCCAAAAAAAAGGGAACTTTAAAATTTGATTTTTTTGTAAACTAGAACTAGTTTGAAAAATAATTAAGAAAATAACATTGGTTTTGAGAATATTTGCAGAACTAGCACTTCCGCCAAGCTTTCAAGTTGGACAGGTAAAGTTTTGTATTTTCCACTATTATCAACCTTAAAAATTTCTTAATTAAGTTAAAAATATTGTTCTGCCAAGCGTTAACTGCAAATTTAGCAAGAAAAATTAGAAAAAAATGTTCCGCCCATCTGTGTGGCGGAACAGTAATTTTTTTTCCTGAATTTTCTGTAGCAGTTTAGGGGCAAAAAATATAAACTAGGCGGAACACATAATTTTTTTTTTGGTTAATTTAATTGCTAAATTTACAGTTAAAGCTGAAAATTAAAATTTTAACATGTTCCGCCAAATAGCTTAATGAAACAGTGTTTCTAACTTAATTCAGATATTTTTAAGGTGGCTACTAGCAAAAAACACAAAAATTTATGTTCTGCCAATCTTCATGGCGGAATAGAGACAAAGCTGGGCGGAAATGCTAGTTTTGCAAGTATCCTCAAACCAATGCTATTTTCTTAATTATTTTTCAAAATAATGCTAGTTGAAAAAAAAATTAAATTTTTTACATGTACAAAAATTTAAGATTTAAGGAAAAATAGCTATTTTCTTTTTATACATAATATTTGTCATATAAATTTTATCATATGTTTTTTCAAAAGCAAACATAACATATTTTTTGAAACATGACAAAATATATGTAAATTATGGAGAATATTTTTTGATAGAACAAACAACAAAAATAAAATTTTCATACATATTTTTGTAAGTTGGCTAGAGAACATTTTCATGTTAGGAATTCTATACCCATGTATGATACATGCGCAGCAGAACCTACGGACCTCTTCCTAGGATCATCGATAAGGAAACAAAAGATACAAAGTAGCTATTTAAATTTTTTTACCTCGGATAACAATATTCCGGGAGATAGCAAATAGATGTAGGTCTGAACACACTATCGTCTTGCTTACTTCTCCTTCCTGCTCCTGAAACTCGACTCCGCGAATCTCCTTGCTCTTTCTAGGGATGAAGAATGATCGCTCGCTAATCCTCAATTTAGGGACCTCTACTCGTATCCACATAAATTTCAGACAGATGAAATTATTGGACTATCACGGTTTGAGCAGTAATCAAGGCCTATGACAGTTGAGCATACCAATAGCCATAGCCCGTGGTTATTGTTTGCCCCCCGTGACTGATATACTATTTTATTGTAGGTAGGGAGGTAAAAGATTTATCAGTTTTCATAACTGAAACCCTAAATTTCAGCGCCATTCCATTCCGAATGGAAGCTCTTCCATTCCAAACTGAATAGTGTTTCAAAATCTGAAACTGTGGTTGCCAAAGAATTTATAGTTACCATATCTATTCCGTTTCTGACGGAACTTATTCCGTTTGGTTATTTCTTTCACCAATTTATATATCACATGTATAATTATTTTTTAGGTATTTTTTTCCCGAATGAATGGAGTTCATTGTGTGACCATGTAGGTTTCATTTAATGCTGACAATGATCCGTAACCTCCTGACTAGCGTCATGACTACCAATGTTAAATAAAATTATCAACGATCATTTACCTATCTGAGCAGACGTTTACTTATTCCTTTTGTTCTACCATATATGTCTTGATCACAAGGCATGAAAATATGTCATTCTTGAGTTTGATCAAAGTCTCTTTCCTGATTGAAAATTAGACTGAATAAATTCAAAATGATATTAACAACCCTTTGTTAATCTATTTTGAGTATGGGTATGCATTTACTGTAGTCCTAGTTCATCAGGGGCCCAGAGATATGCCCTTGTGACGAGGGGAACAAATCCCTATCTTGGTCACTCACATTCCTCGTCATGATTGAGTGCATACCCAATGATAACCCCAACGGTCATCCGGTTAAGGATGACGTAAGATTATATCAAAGTATGAAGTTCCACATATAGGAATACATATGAGAATCACTAATGACATGTACCATGTATATGTTGTTCTCGGTTTGATGATATTTAAAACTATTCCATAATTACTAATCATGTGTTCAGTATTCATATCAAAGTATAAAGTTCCACATACATATGAGAACGGGTGGTCAACAAGTTTGTGCTTGGTATTCATATTTATTTCTTCATTCTCTAATTGTTTATCTTTATTTCATATCTAGTTATTGATATATCCTATCCGCCTAAAAGTATCTGATTAAAGATGTAAAACGAAAAAATCAAATCCACACTTTGGCACGAAATTAGTCCTATTTACCAACACTTTAGGTCACAATCGAACAACAATATATTCTCATAGTGTGGTCAATTCAGTACGTGATCTTTAACATGTACCAATATTCCAGACTTGACTTCTCTATGTTCATGATCAGTAGAATATGACCATCCAATGTGTGAATATACTAGTGTGGATATGTAGATTCTTACTTGAAGTATGTTTATCTCTATAAACATCCTACATATCACTAGGGACAATTTAGAATGTCATTCGTTGGTTCAGGGTTCTACTATCAGAATCACGTATTCTGATGACGTAAATCCAAAATATCATTCATGGGCAATATAATATATGTGTATATATTAATCACCCATACACTCATTTTGAAGGAATTATGCCCGGAGCCAAATAAAATGAGAACGGGTGAAGATCGATTCCGTATGCGGTAGATGGCTTCCGCATGATCCAACATAGACGGTCTTAGCGAACGGATAATCGGTTTGGACTGTAACCGATTGGAAGGCAGTTGATGGCATTCTTGGTTTGAGCGTCACAGATTAAGCATAATCCTAAAGGTATCTTTAAGTTTTATTTCTTTGATTTAACCGATAGGCACGGATCCTCAGATTGGTTTTGGATCTTCACATTGGATCTTCGCACAGACACAACGAAGGGTTCATTAAAGATTACAACTACAATCAGGAGATAGATCTAGGATTTGAAACTTCAAGATCGTTCATGAGGAATACGCTCATACTATTAAACTTAGTTTTTGTGTATATTAGATCGACCATGAATAAAACTTCGGGTTCACGTCATCAGAATACGTGATTCTGATAGTAGAACTGTGAACCAACGAATGACATTCTAAACCGTCCCTAGTGATATGTGGGATATTTATAGAGATAAACATACTTCAAGTAAGAAGCTACACATCCACACTAGTATATTCGCAGACTGGATGATCATGTTCTGCTGATCATGGACATATGGATGTCATGTCTGGAATATAGGCACGTGTTAGAGAACACATATTGGATTGACCACACTATGAGAATATATTGTAAAATCTTTATCTCTAGTGTAAAATCTTTTATTTCAAGCTTTATTAAGTAAATTTCCAAGTTCAATTCAACAATTTCAGTGTGTGTTTCAAAAATTCAGCACATCACACTTTAGCGTTTTAATTTGTAACTATAACAAATAAACTCCGAATGCAACACACAATATACCGTTGGGAACTAGAAAGAGAGATCTATGATGTGGTCCTTTACCGGCAATATTATTTTATTCTAGAATTTCGAGATATTTACAGTTTAGTCCAGAACTTATTTCAGATTCAAAATCGGTTCAGTAGTAAATTCAGAAAATTATAGAAAAATCACCCAAACTTGAAAAATCCCAAAATGTTTACAGAAATTTAATGATCAAGTTTTGGAATATCTGTTAAAATTTTGAGCAATGATGTTTTGTACTTTGAGATTTATAATGAAAATTCAGATCTAGATCAGAAACTGGTTCTGACAGACCAGTACTTGCAAAATTTGTAATATCTCCTGATCTGCTTTAATAAATAATAATTAAAAATTCGGATTTGGATTCTATACTGAGAAATACTTCAAGTAGGACTATTTTTGTATTTTTATTTTATTTTTTTATATTTTTAAAAATTAAGAAGAAAAGAAACAGTAAATCTGGACAGTAAGATCAAAAACAGAAATATTACAATTTAGAAAATTAATATCTCATAAACTATAAACCGGAATTGGGCAGAATTTGATTTGAAAATTATCTACTAAATGAGATTTAAATTTTAAAAATATTTATTGAATTTTTTAGATTTTAATTAGACACGAAATTAGGGAAAAAATACTGAAAAACAGAGATGAAACAGTAGCAAGAAAGAAACTGGATTAGGGTTTGATTTTCGGTTTAAAAATAGGGATTTATAGGAAATTTCTGATGTGTAACAATCATTAATCACTAATTATATAAATATTTCAAATGATTAACAAGCCAATAAAATTCAGATTTAATAGATCAATTGATGAAAAGTACTAAGCTTAGCAATTTTCCCCAATTTATTCAAAAATGTGTGTGTTTATGACTATTCATAAAAATTCAGCAAAATTACAAGATTAATAAGCAAGATTTCATATATATAAATCACAAACTTCCTTCCCTATATAGATTTACTCGCACATATTCACAAGAACAAGAATTTGACAACATTTCATTATTATTATTAAAAAATTGAGTTCTTGTGATCTAAAATTTAAATCAAATTGTTTAAAGCGAATTGGACTAAACCGCGAGTTGGAAGACCAGCCGGTAGCTCCCTCGAGTTGATTTGAAGCTCCAATTCCACCTCGATTCAAGCTAGAATCGATTGATTTGAATTTTCCCCAAATCATCCCCAAATTGCGCGATTTCACTAAAAAATGAACATTAGAGCTCAAGAAAGTTTGAGACTCATTAATGGTGGTTCTAGAGGTTAAAGAAGATGAGTGGAGAGTGGTGTATAAGTTAAGGAGAGTGGGAGAATTTGTTTTTTTTTAATGGTGAGGCTTGAGGGGTGTTTTATAGGTTGAAATGGACTTGAGAGTCCAATGGTCTGTTTTGAATGGAGAGGAGAGTAGGGGACAAACCGAGACTTGTGATTGGCTCAGGAAGATCAGGAGGTTGTATTGGGGGTATGAACGAAATTTTGTTGAAAATGATTGAGATTTGGCCGAATAATTGGCGGTTCAAATTTTGCCCTGTTTTGGGCGAAATGCTTCAGATCCGAAATAACCAATTCTTATCGAGCACTTATTTCAAATCTGAAATTCTCACTCATTTGTTGATCATTTTTTGTGTTCTTTATATCATTGGAAAGAGGGAAGAGAGAAAAAGAGAATGGATTAGTTTCACATGAAATGGAGGCCTGTAGAGTGAGTTGTGTACTTGAGAAGTTTCAGCTCGAATTGAGTTATTTCAGCAAAAACTGAATTCAATTTCATTGATCACTGAGTTCAAACTCGATTATCTCACTCAATTCTTCATCACTTTTTGAGTTCCTTATATAGTTGGAAAGAGGGGAATGAGTAGAAGAGAATCATGTTGGAATTATGACAAACCGAGGTCTGTTCGGGAAATGGTGAGCTCGAGAACACTGCAGCTCAAAATTGGTTATTTTTGGGCTGACAGGAGGTTTTCGCGTTTTGCGGCCAATTCTGGCCGTTCGAGCGATGGCTAATCATACGGTTGTGATTGTCTTGTTGAGATGAGTCGAATGGTACTGAGTTTATTCAATTCTGAGTATTTCAAAAAAATCGCATTTTTGAGAGAGAAAGGGTTGACTTGACTGTGACGGTTGACTTTTCTGTTTTGACCAGAATTTTTTTCGCGTCGCATTTTCTCTATTCTTGCGCTGCTAGGTTTATTTTGAGATGTAAAACGATGGTTAGGTTCCGGTTAGATGAAAAACATGGACGTTTCTTCTCTGTTTTGGATCCGAACGTGGTCGATTCACATATTGGTTGGGTTCAAAATGACATGAGACAGTGGACATTTTCTTAAGATTTTGTGGTCGTTTCTTAATTGTTCCAATGTATGCTCTTTTCCACCGACGTTCTCCATCATTTTGGGTTGAAGAAGTACGCGTACGAGGTATTTAAGGATTGTAGGGAGAGTTTGGCCATCCTTGGCCCATTATTTGCGTTATGGGGCTTCTTTTGGAGTAGACTTTCGAATAAGTCCTCCAATTTTTCTTTTTATGCCCTTTTCGCCTGCAAAATCACATAAAAATGTATTAAGAAGTTTCAAATTAGATTTTATGAATTATGAACATTTTTCATACATTTTATGTGAATTATGATTAAATTTGAGATGATAAAAATCCTAAATATGTGTATAAAAATACATATTATAAATCCCACCACACTTAAACCAAGCTTGCCCTCAAGCGCAAATTAAAATTAAGTTTTAGAATTTTTAGAATCAGTTTAAAGCATTTTGAAAAGAGATTTAGTTATTGCCATGAATGTTATATAATAATATTTGATTATTATAATAATACACGAGGGTCGATGGATATCCATTATTAATTTCAAATTCAAATTTATTTAAAATTCCCCAATCCTTCAAATACGAACCTTTTTCCAAAAAGTAATTCCCTAATTTTGTTTTTTATACTTTCTCCCCCTAAATTTAAAATGGTAAATTTATACAAATTACTCCAAAAGTTCCAACTAACTCAACTTTCTCTTTTATAAACACCTAAAAGTTGGTATGCTATCCACTCATGTTATCAAAAGACAAGCTGTGCTTTGCACATACAAAAAATCCTTCATTTTATATTGCGGATATGTAAAATTTTCTCTTTTTCAAGGGTTTAAAAATAATTTTTCACATTTTTGAATTCTTTTTGTGAACGTATAACATGTTACGATTTCGGTTACTTTTTAGTGCGAAAATTAGAGATGGACATACGAGTCATTAGCTATGCCATGAAAGATAGGTTGAGTTAGAAAAATTTTGCGAAACTAGTGGTATTAAAAGTAAGGTTTAATTTCTTAAAAGTTTTAATCACAACATTACTTTAAAAAAAATGATTTATAATTTCATTAAAGGGGCAAGTGAAACATTTATGAATTTTCGAAACGCTTAATGGATTTTAAATGGATATTATAAATGGAATGAAGTGGAAAATATGGCATTCATGACAAAGGTTAAATCCTTTTGAAGTTTTTCAAATCTTTTCATCATTTTCCAAAACCGTAAGTATATTTCAAAAATTGCTTGACAGGGCTTAGTTTTAAAATATTTGTCATTTTCAAAAACTTTTACTTCTTTTTATCTAAAACTCTTTCTTTTCTTTAAAACACACAAATTTTATTTGCAAAAACAAACAAAAAAAATGAAAGAAAAATAAGCAAATTTTTATTTTTATTTTTATGGTATTTATGAGTTTTATTATTTTTTTACAAATTTTCAACTTTTATGAATTTTCACATTTTTACAAGATAGCAAAACTTAGTTTTGCACAAAACCACCCCACCACACTTAAACCTTTATTTGTCCTCAAACAAAAAGTTCAAAAATGAGAAACTTTGTGGAAATTGGAAAAATTGAAAATTTGTAGGGATCTTATGCAAAACCTTCCCCACCATACTCAAACTTTTGCGTAGCAAATGTTTACGTGTGATAGAGAAGTTTTGTAAAAAGAAGAAAATAAAAATAAAAATAAAGAAACGAAAAAATATGACCTGACATGATGAGTTGCCTCTCACAAGAGCCCTTGTTTTACGTCTTGAGCTCGACGCATTTTTGCTCATTCGTTCGTACCTTCCCCACTCGGGTACTCGCCGAACTCTTGCTCATCTAGCCACCTTGTGTCGTGATTTTCGTAAAAGGCCTTGAGTCGATGCCCATTGACTTTGAAAGCACCATTTGTTTTACTAAAAATTTCAAAGACTCCAAAAGGCAAAATGTTTGTTATTTCAAAAGGCCATATCCACCTACTTTTCAATTTCCCGGGATGTAACCTCAACCGAGAATTGAATAACAAGACTTTATCTCCCACTTTGAATTCTTTTCGTCTAATTATCTTGTCATGGTAGGTGGCCAATTTTTCTTTATAAATTCGAGAGTTGTCGTATGCCTCAATTCTAATTTCCTCCAACTCTTGAATTTGTAATTTACGCATTCCCGCGTCTTTTGGGTATTCACAATTTACATTTGTAATAGCCCAGTATGCTTTATGCTCTATTTCAACAGGTAGGTGACAACTTTTACCATACACAAGTTTAAATTGTGTCATACCTATTTGTGTTTTGTACGCGGTCCTATAGGCCCATAACGCATCCCCAAGCCTTTGAATCCAATCCTTGCGAGAGGGATTAACCACTTTCTCAAGGATTGATTTAATTTCTTTGTTTGAGATTTCGGCTTGTCCATTAGTTTGGGGATGATAAGCGGTAGACATACGGTGTTGTACATGGTAGTTTTTCAATAGGTTTTCCATGTATTTGTTATTGAAATGGAACCCCTATCACTTATGATGCCTTTAGGGACTCCAAAACGCTGAAAGATATTCTTTTTGAGAAACTCTATCACCGTTTTGGAGTTGGCATCCCTTGTAGGAACTACCTCCACCCATTTTGACACATAATCTACACACACCAATATGTAGAGATAACCATTTCATTGGGGAAAGGGGCCCATGAAATCCATCCCCCAAACATCGAAAAGCTCAAAAAACAATTAAGTTTTGAGAGGCATTTCATTTTTGCAGGTTAGATTTCCCGTCTTTTGGCAATTTTCGCAACTCTTCACAAAGGAATGAGCATCTTTCTAAAGAGTTGGCCAGTACAAGCCACTTTGAAGCACCTTGTGGCTTGTACGTTGCCGCCCAAAATGACCCCCACATCCCAAAGTGTGACAAAAAAGAGAGTACCGACTATTTTTCGTGGTCAGGCACGCATTTGCGCACCATTTAGTCAGAGCAAATCTTGTAGAGATGAGGATCCTCCCAAAAGTAATAACGGGTGTCGCTTTTTATTTTGTCATTCTGAGACAAGAGAGAGTGCTTGGTGGCTCCTGGGTTTCCAAATAGTTGACGATGTCGGCATACCAAGGCGTCACACCATGGATGGCGTAAAGTTGTGTTAGATTTCGGACGTGCATAACGCAACGAAAAATAAAAATTTCGTCCAAAACCAATCCAAGGATCCGTGCGTATCGGTTAAATCAAAGAAATAAATCTTAAAGATACCTTTCGGATTACGCCTAATCCATGACGCTCAAACCATGCGTGTTGTCCAAGCACCTCTAAACCGATTACCATCCTAACCGATTTTCCGTCCGTCTAGGCCGTCCAGGTCGGATCGTGTGGAAGCCATCTACCGCACACACAATCGGTCTCTACCGAAACTCTCAACAACCCGTTCTCATCTTGTTAGGCTGAATAGATCACAAGCGCCGAAAGTATGAACGCCTCTACCGGTATCCACACGAACATTCTTAAAACAGGAAGAAAAACAATATATATGCTGGTAGTTTGTTCTTCTATTGCACAAGAAAACTCTTTTTCTTCTTCTTATTTTGTCTCACAAAAGATGTATAATTCCTCTCATAAAATCGCACTCTTTCATTTTTGTCATACAAAAGGATAGCACCCTTTCATAATTTTGTCATACAAATTAGAAAGTATATTTTCTCTCTTTTGTCTCACAAAAGAGAATGAGAAATATTGAGAGAGAATGATGTAGCCTCATCAATTTTGGAGCCCTCTATCTCTTTATATAGAGGTGAAGAGTTATGTCTCTTCATACTAAAAGATGTGTATGACATCACTCATCATTATTCATATCTCATCATCTAGACTCTTCTAGATTACATGATCTTTTATACTCATAGTCTTTATATACATATATATCACATCTTATCTCATAAGATGACAATATCTTTTTGTGACATCTCTATGCGCCCGTTTCAGTTTGTTCTTTGTGTGTGACCCTGTAGGTTCACTTAATGTTGGCAATAGACTTGACAATCTATAAATCATGAGCGGACTCTAGCAAGTCATCATGACTACCCAATTTTTAAGTAAATATCGGTGATCCGAATTACCTAATCAACAATCACGTATTTAGTCCCTTTGTCACGCGATATCTATATCGATCATAAGGCATGTAAGACACCATCCTTATAATAATTGATTAATATTTCTTAATCCTAAATTAAACTGAACAAGAACAAATGACATTAATAACTCTTATTAATTCATTTGAGTATGGCCATACATTTCTTCAGTTCAATTCATCAAGAGGCCTAAAGATATCTCTCTCATTTATGAGAGGAACAAATCCCGTCTTGATTGCACTCATCCCTCTACATGATTCATTATATACCTAATCATAACCATTATGACGATCCGGTTAAAGGCCGTGTTAGATTATATTAAAGTATAAAATTACTCATGTTAGAAACCGAGACAATCTCAGGTCAAAGGACTATAAATACTTTATGTTACAAGAATCACTAATGACATAAAACATGTAGCATTCTTATGGCGGGTCAGTCCAGTATATGGTCTCTAGCATATACCTATTTTATTGACTGAATAACTATTTATCCATGATCAGTAAAACGTGATCATCAATCAACTAATATACTGGTGTACATTTATAGCTTGTATATAAATATATATTTATATGTATCCACAAGTATATTTGTCTCCACAAATATCTTATAAATGACCAGGGACAATTTATAATAGCATTCATAACACTTTATAGTTTTACTATCAAAGTCACGCACTTTGATGATATAAAGCTGAATTGCATATTCATGGTCTATTTTAATTATATTAAAATAACCTATACGCACATATTATATGAAATATCTTAGAATAAATATTATGTTTGTTATTACAATCCATCATCTAGGTCACAAACACTTTGGCCTAGTGCATAACACCATCAATCTCCTACTTGCACTAGGCCAAATCAACCAAGTATCTCATACTCATTGATCTACGTGGTATCACATACCAGTTGACCTGACATGATCACCATCATTTGCGAGATTGGGTTCTTAAATGGATTATCAAACATTGTCATATGCAAATACTTTGCATATTTTTATGTCCACCATAATCTAATAGGATTACTTTATCCTTCTCAAGTATATAATCATACTCTTGATTATTATTTAGTGAATTTCACTAGGATACAACTTATGTGTGCTTGTTGCACTTAATTCACATCACATATAATTATGCTCCCACTGAACTTCTTGTCAACATAAGATTTATCTTTAATTTTTGATAAAACCAAACTGTTTGGTTATTTCATCAAATAATAAATTTTCATGTAGAGATGTTTGTTTTAATTCATAAATGAATTTATGCAACTTGAAAACTCTTTTCAAAATTTACAAGATCGTCAAAACTCTAAAGTTGTATCATATACATACTTTCGTCTGCTTCTATTAAGAAACAACGTCTTGACATCCACTTGGCATCTTTCAAAGTCATACTATGAACATATGCCCAAGAAAATTCTGAAATACATGTCTACGTGAATCACAAATCATACATTATATGTTTGCACATTATTCATGTCGGTCTTCCTTTTAAAACCGTATTTCCATATGATGGATCAATTAAATTCAAAACTTGATTGTCTGACATGGATTACATCTCAACTTTCAAAGTCTCTAACCATTAGAGACTAGACTCATCATAGTCTATTAGTAGAATGTGAACTCATCATCTATGAGTACGAAATTTTTATCATTAGACACGAAAATTCTATATTTTTTCGGGCCTGCGAAAAATTCTAATAGATCTACATGAATAAACTTATGTTATATACTCAGACTCTTCAACATCTTGAGAGTCTAGTTGATTAATTACAGACTCAACCACTAGTTGAAATCTGAATTAATTTCCATCCGAGCATTACGGTCAGTATGTGGAATTTCAACTTTTCAAATTTACTCCCACTAATTCTTTTAGAAACATACTTTCCAAAGAGATATAATTTTCGAGTAACAAACATTTTGTTCTCATATTAATTATAGAAGTAATGTCCTTTACTTTTCTTAGGATATCCACAAACAAGCATTAATCCGTTTAAAGGCATGATGCTTCAAATAAGTATCATATCCTCAAATCTTGGGAAAAGATAATCTGATACACCTACCAGTCTATATCTCATATGGAATCTTTCATAACCGATGTAGATGAAATTATTTTCAGTATGAACGTAATAAGAGCATAACCCCGAAAGAAATAGAAGAGATATTTGACTCATCATGATCAAACTATATCTAATAAAGTTGAATATCGTTATCATGATGATCAAACACTTGGTTCTCGACCCTTCGATCTCATTGAAGAAATTTGATTTTTCAAAGCCAAGTTTATTCTCTACTTCATTATTTGTAAGTTTTGAACTTTTCAAAATATTCAAATTTATGTTTTCAATAAAGTGATGAAGTAGTTTTCTCTAGCACCTTCACTCATTGATGAACATACATCACTATGTATGAAAGTCAATAAGTATTTTGCTTTCACCTTACTTTGTGAAAGACGTATATGTCATCTTGTCTAATAAATTACACATGTTTCAAATGATTCAAAATCAAATTAATTTGAAAATCCATCTTAATGGATTTAATATATGTTCATCTCATTTAAGTAGACCAAGTGACAATGCTAGATTTAAATACTTAATATCAATGTTATAAATGGACTTATAATTATCTTGTTCGATATAACACATAAGGTAATTTTTCTATTTGAATATTTCCAACGAAAAATGGCATTTGTTAATGGTGAAATTATTATTCTCAATAATAAATTAATGACCATTCATAGTTAAATACAAACTATAGATAATACAAAATTTATTGTCGGCATTAAATAACAATTATTTATGTCGGCGATAAGTCCAAAAACACAATGTAAATAAATAAGTTACTTGAGAAAATGTGACAACTTTTGCTACATTTGTCACTCATATGTTAACGTCATATTTACTCAATAGTCCACAACTTAGTCAGCACATTTTCACAAATGTGTGATTCACATCGTGTATCTAATACACATGATGTAAAACAGACAAGTTAATTTCTATAACAAGAATACTTGAAGCGGTAGTCACACTACTCTTTCTTTCATTTTCATATCTTCTTGAGAGACTATGGTTTCTTTCAATGAACCAATTCATTACAAAAGATACCAACTTCTTACTTAAGGCCGAAACCAGGACAACATCTTACCCTTATCTTTGGGATTACTCTTTACGATTTTTTTTAAGCACGAAAACATCATTGACAACACTTGTCCATGTTCATGTTAACTATTATTAGCGCTATTTGTCATTTTCAAGGACATATCATGAGACATAAATAGATATATTATTCTATTTGAATAATATGCAAAGACTATTATTCTTAAAAATATTTCATATAATGGCTCCCACTATTTTTAATCAAATCAATAACCCTCAATCGCATTGATTCGGAAACTTTAAATCCTTAAAGTTTCATAGTGAGACAAGATCCATATTTCAATTAAGTCCTAAGTGAGCTTTGGCTCATCGCCCAGAACTTAACTTATTTAGGTAGGAACAATTCCAATTGTATCTCATATAACTCTTGAATAACATAGGATAGGAATCATGTGCCCGACGTATATATCCTATCATATGCCCCGAGCCCAAGTCCGACTTGATAGCCCAGTTAAGTCAAACCATATCTAATCATCGGCAAAATAGTACCCAACACACTCAGCTTTGGCATGACCTATGTTGGCTCCCATTTCCCGCATTCTCTCCTCCTAAGATTGTCCCTACATACCCAACTTTGGCATGACCTATGCAGGGTCGATCAGAGTATCGAGAAATTTACACTTATAGAAGGCATTTCATGACTTAATATTATTTAGAGGGATTTTGAATTTAATATTATATGTTATTATGCAATCTTCAAAGAACATCACATGTACCAATAGAATAAAGATAATAACGATGATATATCATGGCCTTGATCTTTCTAAACTAACATAAAGATTTCCTAATAATATATTTCATCTCCATGAAATTTTTCTTAGATTGTATTTGAAAATCTTATCTCCATGTATAGAAATCGATGAACTCTTTCATCGCCATGATGTGTGGTTAATAATGAACTTATCATTTTTATGATGTATTCATGATGGACGATGAACTCCTTCATCTCCATGATGGGTGTGTTATGCCTAATGAACTCTTTCATTATATCAACACGTATCAACAAATATATCAAATATAAACATAATCATATTATGTTTCGATTATTTACCCATTTATAAAATATATATATGGCTTATGAATGCGAATTCGGGGCGCGATCGTCATTATCAATATTTGACAAGTCAAAAATCAATATTTGATTTGGACAACATTTAACTAGGTTAACGATCAATATTTGATAAGGTCACAAGTTAATGGTCAACATTTTGACTAGGTCATGATCAACTTTTGACCAATTCAATGGACAACAGTCAAGGGATAAATTAGTGTAGTCAACTGTCAACAATTAACAGTTAATACAATCAACAGTCAACATAGTCCACAGTCAACACACATTTTTCTATACATTAATGCATCATATGCATCTTTTCATGAATTCAATGCATCACATGCAACTTTTCATGAAATAATGCATCACATGCACCATTTCAAAAAAGGCAATTCATGGTATGCACCTATTCATGAAGACACAATTATTCAAGAGGTCGCAACTCTTGCGATTGCACATTTTTGGTCGCACCTCTTGATCACACATGTTGGTTACAACCTTTCGTCACATCTCCTGGATGTGATATATGGATCGCATCCCTTGGTCGTATCCCTTGATCGCAATCTTTGGATCGTATCTTTTGGTCAAATATCTTGGACGCAACTCTTGGTCGCAATTTTTGATCATATCCTTTGGTCACATATCTTGGACGTAACTTTTTACATGCATCTTTTGGGCCAAAACGATTTGCAAGTTCTACTAATTAATTTGGACTTTGTTCGGAATATAGAGTAGTGTCTGATGAGTCACTGACTTGAACATGATTCATGGCCATATACAAACAAGTGTGCCTTTCATATCTCATATGTTATGGGCCATGGATCAATCAAATATATACAGTCAAATGTATAAAAAAAAATTACCAAACATAATCTTTGAATGCATACTTGTGGCATCGTTTGATGTAACACATTTAATTTGGTTCGGATCACATCTATTTAGTGGTGCCACCGTTTGATTTAGATGCAACCGACTTAATTTAATTAAAAGGTTCGAAAGTGTACACATGATTAGAAAAATGATAACAAGTCTATCACGTCTTTAATAACAAATATTCTAATTAGAACATTTCTAATATTAAGTATTTCCCAAACACAAATATTTGTAGCATGTACACACTTGTTAGAAATATTTTAATATTCAGTATATAAACCGAATATATACATAACATGTATACTTAATGACATCATATGTTTTTTATCAAATATTTTTAGTCACACCTCTTTATCATAAATTTGGTACATCACATGCATCTTTACATAAATTTATCATTATGTGAACCCTTTTATAAATATGGTACATCACATGCACATTTTCATGAATTAATGCATCACATGCATCTCTTCATAAATACCCTGACTTTCACATCCTTTCAATTAAGAAGATTCAACATTTGAATACTCTATATGCAAGCCTTATAATTATAAATCGCAATTATAAATAGTATCTAAATAGTACATATTGTATATATACCAACTCGATTTAACTGAAACACGCACGTTGCTCTAATACCACTGTTAGGTTTCGGACGTGCATAACGCAGCGGAAAACAAAAATTTCGTCCAAAACCAATCCAAGGATCCGTGCGTATCGGTTAAATCAAAGAAATAAATCTTAAAGATACCTTTCGGATTACGCCTAATCCATGACGCTCAAACCATGCGTGTTGTCCAAGCACCTCTAAACCGATTACCGTCCTAACCGATTTTCCGTCCGTCTAGGCCGTCCAGGTCGGATCGTGTGGAAGTCATCTACCGCACACACAATCGGTCTCTGCCGAAACTCTCAACAACCCGTTCTCATCTTGTTAGGCTGAATAGATCACAAGCGCCGAAAGTATGAACGCCTCTACCGGTATCCACACGAACATTCTTAAAACGGGAAGAAAAACAATATATATGCTGGTAGTTTGTTCTTCTATTACACAAGAAAACTCTTTTTCTTCTTCTTATTTTGTCTCACAAAAGATGTATAATTCCTCTCATAAAATCGCACTCTTTCCTTTTTGTCATACAAAAGGTAGCACCCTTTCATAATTTTGTCATACAAATTAGAAAGTATATTTTCTCTCTTTTGTCTCACAAAAGAGAATGAGAAATATTGAGAGAGAATGATGTAGTCTCATCAATTTTGGAGCCCTCTATCTCCTTATATAGAGGTGAAGAGTTATGCCTCTTCATACTAAAAGATGTATATGACATCACTCATCATTATCCATAGGTCATCATCTAGACTCTTCTAGATTACATGATCTTTTGTGCTCATAGTCTTTAGATACATATATATCACATCCTATCTCATAAGATGACAATATCTTTTGTGACATCTCTATGCAACGTATCATATAAGTGGTTAGGATTTTTTGCGCCCGTTTTAGTTTGTTCTTTGTGTGTGACCCTATAGGTTCACTTAATGTTGGCAATAGACTTGACAATCTATAAATCATGAGCGGACTCTAGCAAGTCATCATGACTACCCAATTTAAGTGAATATCGGTGATCCGATTTACCTAATCAACAATCACGTATTTAGTCCTTTTGTCACGCGATATTTATATCAATCATAAGGCATGTAAGACGCCATCCTTATAATAATCGATTAATATTTCTTGATCCCAAATTAAACTGAACAAGAACAAATGACATTAATAACTCTTATTAATTCATTTGAGTATGGCCATACATTTCTTCAGTTCAATTCATCAAGAGGCCTAAAGATATCTCTCTCATTTATGAGAGGAACAAATCCCGTCTTGATTGCACTCATCCCTCTACATGATTCATTATATACCTAATCATAACCATTATGACTATCCGGTTAAAGGCAGTGTTAGATTATATTAAAGTATAAAATTACTCATGTTAGAAACCGAGACAATCTCAGGTCAAAGGACTGTAAATACTTTATGTTACAAGAATCACTAATGACGTAAAACATGTAGCATTCTTATGGCGGGTCAATCCAGTATATGGTATCTAACATATGCCTATTTTATTGACTTGATAACTATTTATCCATGATCAGTAAAACGTGATCATCAGTCAACTAATTAACAACCTTCGTCCCGACCAAATATGATCGGAACTTTTCTAATGCAAAAACAATTGCTAATAATTCTTTTTCAGTTGTTGTATAATTTCTTTGGGCTTCGTCTAGGGTCCTAGAGGCATAGTAAATAACATGAAGATTCTTACCAACACGTTGGCTCAAGACGGCACCAATGCACCTGGCATCACACATGATTTCGAAAGGAAGATTCCAGTCGGGAGGCTTGATGATTGGAGCTTCGCATAATTTCCCTTTTAGGATGTCGAATGCCTCCTTGCACGCGTCATCAAACTCGAACTTCACTTCCTTTTGAAGAAGGCGACATATGGGTTGGGCGATCTTGGAGAAATCCCGAATGAACCGCCTATAAAAACCTGCGTGGCCGAGGAAGGAGCGTACATCTTTAACGTTGCGAGCATATGGAAGCGTTTTAATCACATCAATCTTTGCCTTGTCGATTTCCAAGCCTTTCTCTGAGATTAAATGCCCTAAAATAATTTCTTGGCTCACCATAAAGTGGCACTTCTCAAAATTCAAGACAAGATTAGCTTCCACACACTTTTCCATTATTAGGCCCAAATTTTGGAGACACTCGTCAAAAAAGTTGCCATAAATTGAAAAGTCGTCCATAAACACCTCAATGAATTTAGAAATATATTCAGAACAAATAGAGATCATACACCTTTGAAATGTACCAGGTGCGTTGCACAACCCGAACAACATCCTTCAATAGGCAAATGTACCAAAGGGACACGTAAAGGTTATTTTCTTTTGGTCGTCGGGGTCGATGGCGATTTGAAAATATCCCGAATATCCATCCAAGAAACAATAGTAAGGTCGCCTCGCTAATGTTTCGAGCATTTGGTCGATGAAGGGAAGAGAAAAATAGTCCTTCTTTGTCGCTGCGTTAAGTTTGCGATAGTCGATACAAACCCTCCATCCGTTTTGCACTCACGTTGGCACCTTCTCGCCTTCGGGGTTTTCCACAATCGTTATTCCCATCTTCTTGGCAACCACATGAATTGGAGATACCCATTCCGAATCGGCCACCTCGTAAATGATCCCCGCATCAAGAAGTTTGAGAAGCTCCTTTTTTACCACCTCTGTCATGACGGGATTCAGCCTCCTTTGAGCTTCCCTCGAGATTTTAGAGCCTTCCTCGAGTGAGATCTTATGCATACAAGTCGAAGGACTAATTCCAGGCATGTCTGCAAGGGTCCACCCAATCGCCTTCTTGTGTTGCTTGAGAACGTCGACGAGGCGATCCTCTTGATCGGGTGTTAGGTAGAAGGCAATAATGACGGGTAGAGTCTCCTTAGCTCCAAGGTAGGCGTATTTGAGATGGTCGGGTAGCGCTTTGAGCTCGAGGTCGGGTGCCGTCTCGATTGACGGAGGCATTCGTTTCCCTGAAATCTTAAGCTCGCTCGAAGTTGGTCCAGAAAAAGAGTAAACCTCTTCTTTCCTACAAATTTCAAGATTAGACAAGTTTTCATGTTGTACTACATCACTTTTAATTGGATTTGTATCTTGTAGTAAATCATTTTCATTAACATTTTCTAATACGTTTACGTTTTCTAATTCATCCCAAAAGTCATCAAAATCAGAATTAAGTGAATTTAAAGAATTTAAATACTCCCCTTCGAGATGCTCTTCCACAAGCTCGTCGATTTCGTCAATGACGCAAATGCTAGAGACATTATAATCGTCGGGGTATTTGATCATGTTGAAAATGTTGAAGGTGATCTTCTCGTTGTCGAACTCCATGGATAATGTGCCCGAATGGCAATCGATCCTTGTTCGAGCTGTCCTCAAGAAGGGTCTTCCCAAGAGAATGGTGGACGAGCCAGCATTGTCACCCATTTTGAGTATGTAGAAATCCGCAGGGAATACCAATCCATTCACCTTGACCAGCACATCTTCCACAACACCCAAGACAGGGGCTACAGAGCGATTTGCGAATTGAACCATCACACACGTATCTTTGAGCTCGCCTAAGCCCAAGGTCTCATAAACGAACCTAGGCATTACATTGATGGAAGCACCCAAATCAAGCATACACTTTGCAAGTTGTTGGAGCCCGATGGTGCAAGGAATGGCCAAGACTCCAAGGTCTTTTTCTTTTTGGGTCACTTGTCTGTTGATGCTCATCACCGAGGGTAGGTTTATTGTTTCATTTCCTTTTAACTTCCTCTTGTTTGTACATAGATTCTTAAAATTTTTTGCATAAGGAGGGTGCATTCGGATTGCGTCGATTATCGGGATGTTCACCTCCATCTTTTTGAACACTTCAAGAATATCCTTGTCGAGTTCATCTTTCTTGGTATTTACCGCCAAGCGATGCGGAAAGGGTGCTTTTGGCGTATGAGACTTCTCTTTTGGTGCCTCTTTCTCTTTCTCTAGAACCTTTTCCTTGACACATTTTCCTCTTCCCTCCCCCTCGTTAATATTTTCACATTCAACATCTTGTACCTCTTTTGGCCTTTGTACCACCACTTCCTCCTCTTCTCTAGGGAATTCCACTTGCTTCCCACTTCTCAATTGGATCGCGTTGATGGGCTTGAGGTTTGTAGGATCCGAACCTTGAGAAGGTAACTTGTTCTCTACTTGCCCCTTAAACATATTGACTTCACTTACAATTTGCTTTATTTGAATCTCAATGTTTTGCACTTGTCAATTTGTTGTTGCGTGGCCTTGAGCAAGAATGTTCATGTCGCTCCTTACTGGCCCCCAATTACGTTGAAAAACTCGAAAAGTTGGTCGTCATCATGACCATCATTTTGTCAAATTTTTCGTTGAGAGAGGGTGGTTGAGGATTTGATGAAGAGGGTTGAAGTGGTTGTTGTTGAGGTTGGTGTTGAGATTGCGCGTTAGGATGAACATAAACTCCAGATTTTTGATAACCTTGTTGGGGTTGTTGAAATTGAGGATTGTCATGCCAACGGAGGTTAGGATTTTTCTTCCAAGTTCTATATGCGTATTGAGGGCGTTGGTAACCCTCCACATGGTTCACGTCTTGAAGAGTATCACACTCGTCGGTCGCGTGATCCGTGCTCGCACAAAACTCGCATGGTGTGGGTTCCATTTTTGCCCCTACCGCTTTAAGGACTTTATTGAATTTTGTTTCAAAGTTTGCCGTGATGCGGAACTCCATCACTTTGAGATCCACTGTACTTGTTGTGTTTATTTGCCCCAAGATTCCATCACGATCTAGGTTTCCTTCGGCCATAGTTTCGATGAGGGTACGCACATCGGCAGGAGTTTTATCGTTGAAAGATCCACCAGCCGAACATTGGAGAAGACGTGCTTCTAGCGCGTTCATCCCTTTGATAAATTGGTCAAGTAGCATGGTCTCGGTGAGGTTATGGTTAGGGCATGATGCGCACAATCTTACGAAGTGCTCGTAGTATTCTTCGAGGGTTTCATCGTCTTGTTGTTGAATGTTTATAGTCTCCTTGCGTAATTTAGCGGTAAGTGTGCTCGGGAAATAGCGCTTAAGAAAACGCTTCGCCACATCGTCGAAAGTCTCGAATGGTCCACCCTGTAAATGATTAAGCCAATCCCTAGGGGCAGCTCCTAATGTATGAGGAAAAATGATCAACTTAATGTTGTCTAAATTGTCAGTTTTACCAAATAATGCGTTGCATTTCATATGAAATTCATCTAAATGTGCATATGGATTGTCATTTTTATGCCCTTCAAATATTGGTAAAGCACTTAAAATGGATAGACTTATCTTAAAATTTGGTACTCTCGGTACAACAATGTTTCCAGGATTTTCTTGAATTTTGTGTTCTAAAAATTCCCTTAATGTTCTTTGTTTAGCCATTTGTACGTTTATTAATGTTTCTTTAAATTCTTTTTCAACTTCTTGATTTTTAAAATGAGATGAAGATGATGATGATGTTGGTGAAATAGATTAAGAATGAGAAATAGAAGGAGATGGAGAAACGGATCTTGAAGATGGGATGACAAGAGGTCGAGTTTGAACTTCTTCTTGTGGCTTTTCTACCGGGTTTAGCTCTTCTTATCGTACTCGAGGCCCTTGCGTGAAAGGAGAAGCCTCTTCTTGTCGCATTCCTGTGCTTGACGAAATTGTGCCTTGTCGCTTCGTGCCTTTTTCCTTTTGATCTCTCTTAGATGCTTGTTGATGTCCTTCTTGCGAGGAGTGTGTACTTCACCTAGTGATCCCGTCTTTCTCATAAAACTTCAAAAATTCAAGAGACAAAAACACTAAAGAAAATATGAGATGGGTTAGTTAAAAGCTTGATGCAAGCCGCCTCCCCGACAACGGCGCCATTTGTAAATCAGGTAAAATCGTCGTTGAATTTTACACAATTTAACAAAATAATTTATATTTCCAGATTAAACAATTTACGAGTATGAGCGGTAAATGAGTTTAGGGGTCGAACACAAGGAGGTGTGGCCTCAAGAATTAACTACTCTTAATGATTTATCTCTAGTGTAAAATCTTTTATTTCAAGGTTTATTGGGTAAATTTCCACGTTCAATTCAACAATTTCAGTTTGTGTTTCAAAAATTCAGCACGTCACACTTTAGCGTTTTAATTTGTAACTACACCAAATAAACTCCGAATGCAACACACAATATACCGTTGGGAACTAGAAAGAGAGATCTATGATGTGGTCCTTTACAGGTATTATTATTTTATTCTAGAATTTCGAGATATTTGCAGTTTAGTCCATAACATATTTCAGATTCAAAATCGGTTCAGCAGTAAATTCAGAAAATTATAAAAAAATCACCCAAACTTGAAAAATCCCAAAATTTTTACAGAGATTCAATTATCAAGTTTGGAATAGATGTTAAAATTTTGTACAATTATGTTTTGTAGTTTGATATTTATAATGAAAATTCAGATATGGATCAGAAGCTGGTTCTGACAGACCAGTACTTTCAAAAGTTGTAATATCTCCTGATCTTCTTTAACAAATACTATTTTAAAATTCGGATTTGGATTCTATACTGAGAAATACTTAAAGTAGGACTATTTTTGTATTTTTATTTTATCTTTTTAAATTTTTAAAAATTAAGAAGAAAAGAAGCAGTAAATCTGGACGGTAAGATAAAAAATAGAAATATTACAAATTTAGAAAATTAATATCTCATAAATTATAAATCGGAATTGGGCAGAATTTGATTTGAAAATTATCTACTAAATGAGATCTAAATTTTAAAAATATTTATTGATTTTTTTTAGATTTGAATTAGACACGAAATTAGGGGAAAAATACTGAAAAACAGAGATGAAACGGTAGCAAGACAGAAACTGGATTAAGGTTTGATTTTCGATTTAAAAATAGGGATTTATAGGAAATATATGATGTGTAACAATCAGTAATCACTAATTGTATAATTTCTCAGATTTAGATGATGGATTCGAGCAATCTAAGCTAAGATTTACTCAAGAAATTGACTCAAAAACTAGTTTATTCTAAAACAGCCATTTCAAAACAAAACTTGATTTAAATCAATCACAACTCCAAATTAACCACACAAAATACTAAGCTAAATATTTCAAATAATTAACAAGCCAATAAAATTCAGATTTAATAGATCAATTGATGAAAAGTACTAAGCTAAGTAATTTTCCCCAATTTATTCAAAAATGTGTGTGTTTATGACTATTCATCAAAATTCAGCAAAATTACAAGATTAATAAGAAAGATTTCATGTATACAAATCACAAACTTCCTTCCCTATCTAGATTTACTCACACATATTCACAAGAAGAGAATTTGACAAGATTTCATCATTATTATTACAAAATTGAGTTCTTGTGATCTAAAATTCAAATCAAATTGTTTAAAAAGAATTGGAGTAAACCGAGAGTTCGAAGACCAGTCGGTAGCTCCCTCGAGTCGATTTGAAGCTCCAATTGCACCTCGATTCAAGCTAGAATCGACCGATTTGAATTTTCTCCAAATCAGCCCCAAATTGCGCGATTTCACTCAAAAATGAAAATTAGAGCTCAAGAAAGCTTGAAACTCTTGAATGGTGGTTCTAGAGGTTAAAGAAGATGAGTGGAGAGTGGTGTATAAATTAAGGAGAGTGGGAGAATTCGTTTTTTTTTAATGGTGAGGCTTGAGGGGTGTTTTATAGGTTGAAATGGACTTGAGAGTCAAATGGTCTGTTTTGAATGGAGAGGAAAGTAGGGAACAAACCGAGACTTATGATTGGCCGAGTATTTGGCAGTTCAAATTTTGCCATGTTTTGGGCGGAATGCTTCAGATCCGAAATAACCAATTCTTATCGAGCACTTATTTCAAATCCGAAATTCTCAATCATTTTTTGTGTTCTTTATATCATTGGAAAGAGGGAAGAGAGAAGAAGAGAATGGATTAGTTTCACATGAAATGGAGGACTGTAGAGTGAGTTGTGTACTTGAGAAGTTTCAGCTCGAATTGAGTTATTTCAGCAAAAACAGAATTCAATTTCATTGATCACTGAGTTCAAACTCGATTATCTCACTCAATTCTTCATCACTTTTTGAGTTCTTTATATGGTTGGAAAGAGGGGAATGAGTAGAAGAGAATGGCGTTGGAATTATGACAAATCGAGGTCTGTTCAGGAAATGGTGAGCTCGAGAACACTGCAGCTCGAAACAAGTGTTTGTCTAATGAAATTTTGGGACGACAGGGGGTTTTTCGCATTTTGCGGCCAATTTTGGCCGTTCCAGCGATGGCTAATCATACTGTTGTTCTTGTCTTGTCGAGACGAGTGAATGGTATTGGGTTTGTTCAATTCTGAGCATTTCAAAAAAAATCGTATTTTTGAGAGAGAAAGGGTTGACTTGACTGCGACGGTTGACTTTTCAGTTTTGACTAGAATTTTTTTCGCGTCGCATTTTCTCAATTCTTGCGCTGCTAGGTTTATTTTGAGATGTAAAATGATGGTTAGGTTCCACTTAGTTCGAACATCACGTTCCGAATCCAAACGTCACGAAAAATATGGACGTTTCTTCTCTCTTTTGGATCCGAACGTGGTCAGTTCACGTATCGGTTGGGTTCAAAAATGACATGAGATAGTGGATGTTTTCTTAACATTTTGTTGTCGTTTCTTAATCGTTCCAATGTTTGCTCTTTTACACCGACGTTCTCCATCATTTAGGGTTGAAGAAGTATGTGTATGGGGTATTTAAGGATTTTAGGGAGAGTTTGGCCATCCTTGGCCCATTAATTGCGTTATGGTGCTTGTTTTGGAGTTGACTTTCGAATAAGTCCTCCAATTTTTCTTTTTTTGGCATTTTTGCCTGCAAAATCATATAAAAATGTATTAAGAAGTTTCAAATTAGATTTTATGAATTATGAACATTTTTCATACATTTTATGTGAATTATGATTAAATTTGAGATAATAAAAATCCTAAATATGTGTATAAAAATACACATTACACATTCACAACCCATGCACACAGATATATAAGAAACAATCTTTATTGAATAAATAATAAATATTTGAATACATAATCCATTTTCTAACACAAATACATTTGGCCTAGGGCACTAATCCTACAGTTGTTAGGATTTTCTGCGTCCGTTTCAGTTTGCTCTTTATGTGTGACCTTGTAGTTTATGTTGGCAATAAACATGACAGTCTATAAATCATGTGCAGCCTCTAGAAAGGCATCATGATAACCCAAATTAAGTGAATGTCGGTGATCCGATTTATCTAATCAACAATCACATATTTATTCCCTTCGTCACACGATATATGTATCGATAATAAGGCATGTAATACATCATCCTCATATTAATCGATTAATATTTCTTGATTCCAAATTAAACTGAACAAAAATAATGACAATAATATCTCTTATTAATTCATTTGAGTATGGCCATACATTTCTTCAGTTCAATTTATCAAGAGGTCTAAAGATATCTCTCTCATTTAATGAGAGGAACAAATTCTGTCTTGATTGCACTCATACCTCTACATGATTCTTATATACCTAATCATAATCGTTATGACCATCCAGTTATAGACAATGTTAGATTATGCTAAAGTATAAAAATCCTCATGTTGGAAACTGAGATAATCTCAGGTAAAAAAGACTACAAATACGTCATGTAATAAGAATCCTAATGATGTAAACCATGTAGCATTCTCATGGCGGGTCAGTCTGGTATATGGTCTCTAACATATATGTATGACAATAATTTAATAATTATTATTATCCATGATCAGTAAACATGATTATCAGTCAACTAGCATACTAGTGTACATTTATAACTTGTCTACAAATACATATTTATTTGTCTCCGCAAGAATACTTGTCTCACAAATATCGTATGACCAGGGACGATTTAGAATAGCATTCATAACACTTTATAGTTTTACTATTTAAGTCACGTACTTTGATGACATAAATCTAAATTGCTTATTCATGGTCTATTTTAATTATATTAAAATAATCTATACGCACATATTATATAAAATCTCTTAGAATAAATATAATGTTTATTATTACAATCCATCATCTAGGTCACAAATACTTTGGCATAGGACATAAGACCACCAGTACCTATATTTCATATTTGACATCTCTATGTCCATGATCATTAGAACAAGATCATCAAGTCTGCAAATATACTAGTGTGGTTATGTACCTTATTACTTGAATTATGTTTATCTCTCTAAACATCTGACATATCACTAAAGACAACTTAGAATGTCATTCGTTAGTTCATAGTTATACTATATATCATAATCATATATTCTGATGATGTGAACCCGAAGTGTCATTTATGGTCGATAATATATATATATATATATATATATATATATATATATATATATATATATATATATATATATTAATCACGCATACACTTATTTATATATGAAATGAATAAGCGTCTTTCTCATAATCTAATTTCTAGTCCAACTGATTGATCTAGGGCATAAATTCCTTCATTTCATACATTGTTTTAGTAGAAATAATGTGAATTCATTCTTTTAGCTTTTTGTTAATTTATATTTCTATATTTTAAAATTTCTTCATTTTCTTTTGAACTCAAATTATTTATAATACAATGAGGAGAGAGAAACGATTTGCCCAGGTGATAGTCTCGAGAGCGATTTGCCCGGGCATCTATTGACGTAATCTGATCGGGATCGATAGCGATGGGACGGTCACGGAGTTTCCCGGCATGGGGAACTTCCCTGACACAAAGGCGAGGGTTCTGGGGTTGAACTAGGATGTCTTGCCGCTGATTCTTACTACCTAAGTGAGTGGGCGTGGTGTAGAAACTTGTTTTGTTATTTCCATTTGTTTTCTATTTTTTGTTCAATAATGACATTAAGTGCGATCATGATTGGGTGTCTGTCGATGAGACATTTGGATGATCTATGCTTCTTGTGTTTGGTGTTTATTGAAGGATGGGTTTAAAGTTAGGGTTGATTTATAATTTAGATGGGTTGTTTTGTGTGGCTATGTTAAACAAGCTTGATTTGTTTGTATGAACTTTGCTTTTATTTCGGTGCGTGTATTGATAGGGAATTTCTTGTTGGTACATCATGAAGCGTTTAACAGATGGACGAAGACCGAGGAGCTTGGTGACTTGATAGTCAGCGCCAGGCATATCAACACCACTTGTGGTGCAGAAGATCAGGTGAGTGATCTTAGATTTCGGCTGGCCCCATTCCTTAATTGCCTTGACTGCTGCTTGCTTTCCGAGCTTCGGAACCTCCGACACAACAATGTCTTGACGTGCGTCTAGTGATGGTGCCATATAAGCGCAAATGTCCGGATTTTCAGCGAGGATCTCCTCAGACAAGTGCATGTATCTTTTCTTAATCATCGACTTGTCACCTGAAATATACATAGATAATATTAGTGTTAAAATATTGATCTTTCTATTGTTTTCGTGCATGACAAGAACTAAGATGCGGCATAAGATGGTATATTTATATTCCAATTAGAGAGATAAAAATGATACTCACACATGCGCTTGAACTTCTCCTTCAGGTCGGTCATATGCTCACTCTTCGTGATACGGAAATAATAGTCTGGGTAGTCAGCCTGATACACACAATTCTCTGGTATGGCCGTACCAATTGCTAGTATGGTGGCAGGACCTTCAGCCCGCTGTGCCTGTCTAATTTCCTCTACTCTGGCCATCGTCAAGCTCTTTGTAACTCTCGTCTGATTTAAAAAAAAGGTAGGAAATAATTGTAGGGTTGTTAAGCAAAGAAGAAACAGAAATGGCGATAAGAGTTGAGAGAAATAAGAAGGGATTTATAGGAGACGGAAGGCAATGGGTTGGTGGAATTAGGCTGCGCACACATGTTGAATTCAACAAATTTGTAATTGGTCTCTAGTCAAATGCAAATATATTTTTCATTATTATAAAGGGCTGGGTTTGTCTTGTGTAGATGATAACTGCCAATTGGTCACGTTAAGTAGTTTTGCTGGTCATAGCTCCCATTTGGACCGGGCCATCTGTGCACCTACTTCGCTTGTTGCACTTGACTCATGATTCATGATAACAACGTTTAAAGACCAAATCGTGGCCAGAAGAAAAATACATCTTTTTTTAGAAAATTTGGAGGGGGCTTAATATCCCCTTCCAAACATATATATTTTTATATTATAATTTTAGAAGTACTTTTCTACAGTACATTTACCTCAAAGAGCCACGTCATTCCTATATTTATGCACCGTATGATTTGTAATCAAGAGTTTATAATTTGATGGGGGTGCATGAACAACATAAGTCACAACCAAGAGGCCAAGTGACAACATATAAGTAACTTAGTATAATACATGATACATGAAGCAAGAAAATATAACAACCTCTCTGATGATAATTTTAAGGCTATTTTTTGTTTGTTCTGTACAAAATCCTCATTTGGTTTCAACTGTTCATCCAAAAAAATGCTCAGATTTTTATAAGATTTGGAACAAGGGATAATTGCGCATTGCGCGATATCTATGACACAATTAACCGAAATAATATTATGGCATGTATCATAGGCGAGTTACTAAAGTAAATACACAGAAGGATGAGCCGATGACGAAAATCATTGATTCATATAGCATGATATTTTTGGATATTATACACAAATGATTTATTGTACGATAATTAAGTAATTATTGTTGTATCAATCTGGCATATACCATTTATTACTGGCTATAGGAGGTATTTAGTGAGATTGTGTTGAATGAAGAGAGGTATGTGGTCTTCGGAGAAGAAATGCAGGAAATAAACAGACAAAATAATGGAAATTCTGGGGTCCTTGAAGCAATTTATCCGCGCCATTATATCATTAGAGCTGTCAATGAATCTCTATAATCCGATAATCCGATCCGAATCGGAATAAATGAATTTGCATGTGTGATAAGAGGTATTTTTGCAGTCGTTTTACGCTTACCAAAAAATTTGTAACCCTAGACTTAACTACAATAAAGTAGACAATGGAAGTAGGGGTCGAACCACAGAGAGCTATTTAGACTAAACCAGGTAAAAAGATTACTCCTCTAATGAAAACGGACTCGAACAAAAACAGAAAGCTAAAATAAAGAGAAACCAATACCGTAAATAAAACCAAACACAAGACCTAAAACAAGACACACAATTGGGGGGGGGGGGTTGTTGATTGGTTGATTGCAACAAAATGAAAGTAACAAATAAAGAGAAAACTTAAAGTAAAGACTAAGAGATGTGGTGGTTTTGTGAAATGAGGCATAGTTTCGTGTAGTGAATTTGTGTGTAACTTTATCCTTGATTATAATAATGAATTTGGAATTAATATCTTAAGTGCAGTAAGATGAGCTCTAACCGATAAATAACTCAAACGAAAAGATAGAATTTTAGTTTAGATGAGCTCGTAAATAAAAACACTAACCTACTTGAATATCATAACCAATTCAATAGGAATCATTGGTTATTTAAACAAATCAAAACCTCCTAAACAATGAGCTTGTTCGGAACCTGTTTAGTTCGTTATGAGTTATTTGCACTTGGCTATTATTCAAATTCTAATGGAAGCTATTGAGCAAAGCAACCAAAGGAATTTTGTGGCCCTTGTTAATTACTACCGAACATAGAATTGACCGAAATAAACTTAAAACAATTCATTGAGCATGAAAGATAATAAGTAAATAAAAACAGAATATAACCGTTCAAATGAAATTCATTATTAATGGTCTCAAAAGTTACAACACAAAAACATAAACACTAACTATGCCTCGAAGGGCTTACTCGAAATACGTGGAAAATAAAGAAAATAAAATATTGATAGAACCCATTAATGAAGCGCGGATGGAAGAATGAAGCTTGCTTGACTTGCCCAACTCCAAGAGAGAGAATGATGAAGTTCAAAAGTGATTAGAGTGGATGCCTTGCATCTGGTTATATAACCCTCTCAAAAGGTGATCATGAGAGATGAATGAAGATCCATGCAAAGAGTGTGAAGGAAGCATGGCAAAGGCATGAAGAGTGCATGCAAAGTGCATGAAAGATCTGTCCAGAAGATGGTTAATTTGGGTCATGTAGACTTCGGAATTGGGCTTTGGTGATATAGAA
This sequence comes from Juncus inflexus, assembly GCA_024447665.1. Taxonomy (NCBI): domain Eukaryota; kingdom Viridiplantae; phylum Streptophyta; class Magnoliopsida; order Poales; family Juncaceae; genus Juncus; species Juncus inflexus. Next base: position 12,764,840 of record JAJHPC010000003.1, on the reverse strand, counting down.
TGAATTGTGGGCTTTGTTCTCTTCTTTCCAACGGTATATAGCATGCATATAGAGGAGGCCCAGATAATGAGTTATGGCCGAAATACTGAGACTGTGTCGGCAGGCCCGAGTCTTGATTATTATCTCTCTCTTGTGCTCCAACTTCTTTTCCCCGAGTTATGCTCCATCTAAATTGCACCTGAAATCACATAAATATCTTATTAGTAGTATCAACATTCAAGTTATGATTATTATCCATTTAAACACATATAATGGTGCAATATTACATATGTATAGGGTATAAAATGTGTATTATTAATGACTTATCAAATTACCCCACACTTAAACATTTGATCGTCCTCGAGCAAAGATTATAGCTTGTATTGGTAGATGGGTCCCATGTTTTTGACTCGCTCTTCACTTATATACCAGCCAATAATGATCTTTGGTCCCTTGTGTAAGATTCCATGCACTTTGGTGAAACTCGCACTCACTCTCTTTTTGTATAGTGGAATATGAATGTGAAATATGTGGCGTGTCTCTCATAATATCTCTCAGTTCTCAGATGAATCATGATTTCCTACCTTGGTCGTGATGGGAATTCTCAAGTTATGTTTGGTGGAATATGATGGAATATGATGGATAATATATATATATATATATATATATATATATATATATATATATATATATATATATATATATATATATATATACTACATAATTGGTTTGCTTGTCTACTTCGCCACTTTCGGTCAAATTGTCACTTGGTTTTCTAAACTCATGCCTCTACTCTCCGAATAAATATCGCCTATACCTCTATCTTCTTGGAATAATGAACCTCCTAATGTGCATACCTCCTAGCACCTTCAGTCATCTGGCCCAAAATGTGTCAACCTAACTGCTGGCCTGAGATGTATGACTGGGATCCACTCTTTCTCACAAATCGGGTAAACTAAGGTTTAGGCCATGTACAAGGGGAACAAGTTTGAGTCATGCAATCCTTTTTTTTTTTTTGTTTTAATTAATTAATTAATTAATTATTTATTTTTTGTTTTGTTTGTTTGTTTTTTTTTTTTTTTTTTTTTTTTTTTTTTAAGATTGTAACTCAAATCTATTAGGATTATAGGGGTCTAACTTGCCTTTGTGTCAAAAATAGAGTTTACCCGAGAATCTACTCTCATAAATTTGTCTCTAAGATGCATCTCCTCACGAATACACTCGGTGCACAAAGCTCATCTACTACACATAAGCCCTCAACTTCTGACACTAACCTCTACTTCCCGTCCCCAATCTTCTTATATAATGCCTAACCCTCCTTCTCCAAAGCCAAGCAACAAAGTGACTTTAGAAGCTGATAGACTTGGATATTATTTATATATATACGAGATGATATAGTGGGTTATTATGGATATTATACTATAAACAACTTGAGTTCCGGGTCACGGTCCAATGGTAAGTCCTCACATAATTTCTTACGCAAATCCCTAAATTATTGGCACTCAAACAACAAATCGAGTTCACCAGTGACAAAAGATCCCTAAACCAACGACCTCAATTCTTCTTGAACTGGTCTATATGATCCTTTTTGAGTCCAAACAAGTTCCACCACATTATTCAATACAAGTTACAGTTCTCTCTCAATCTTTTTGATTTTTAATTGGGCATTTTTTTTTATTTGAGGCTTAAAAATGGGTTTTTATTATTATTTTTTTTATTTTATTTTTTTTTATTTTGAACTACCTAACATGCAATAAAGACTCCACCCCACACTTAAACTTTTACTCGTCCTCGAGTAAAGATAAGCATAAAGTAGTGATGCAATGCAAGAAAAAGAAAATAAACAAAGAAAAACACAACCTTTATTCGCAAGGTTGCCTCCCAGTAGCGCCTCTTTTTAACGTCGTTGGCCCGACGTTTCCATCTCCTCAAGCAGTGGTTGCTGGCTCTCCAAGCTCGTGAATGTCAATCCAGCTCGCATCGAAACTCTCATGAAACCGCTTCAGCCGGTGCCCGTTGACCTTGAAGACTTTCCCTGAATCCAGACCCTGAATTTCTGCTGCACCATAATCGAACAATTTGGTCACAAGAAAGGGCCCTATCCACCTACTTTGTAGCTTGCCCGGGTGTAATTTGAGTCTTGAGTTAAACAACAACACCTTGTCACCCACTTTGAAATCCTTGTGGGCAAGCTTCCTGTCATGATACATCTTGGTCTTCTCCTTGAAGATTCGGGAGTTCTCATACGCGTCATTTCGGATCTCCTCTAACTCTTGGATTTGCAACTTCCGGTTGAGTGCATCGTTTGGATAATCTAGATGGCACTTCTTGATGGCCCAATAGGCTTTGTGCTCGACTTCAACCGGAAGATGGCAAGCCTTTCCATAGACTAACCGATAAGGGGACATGCCTACAGGGGACTTGAACGCAGTCCTGTAAGTCCAGAGTGCGTCATTTAGCCGAAGACTCTAGTCTTTCTTGGTGGGGTTCACCACTTTCTCCAAAACGCCCTTGATCTCCCTATTCGAAAGCTCTGCTTGGCCATTGGTTTGAGGATGGTAAGCTGTCGAGGTTTTATGTGTGACATGGTATTGCTTCATTAATGCCTCGAAACTCCGGTTGCAGAAATGGGTTCCTCTATCACTGATGATGACTCTCGGGACCCCAAACCTACTAAAGATCTGGTCCTTGACAAAATCCACGACTGTTTTTGCATCTTGCCCGTTTTGTGGCCTTGGCCTCAACCCACTTGGAGACATAATCGACTGCTAGGAGGATATACTCAAAGCCATATGAGGGAGGGAAAGGTCCCATAAAGTCAATACCCCACATTTCAAAAACCTCACATGCAAGAATATACTTCATCGGCATCTCGTCTCTCTTGGTTAGTCCTCCCGTTCTCTGGCATCGCTCACATGACTTCACGAAGAAGTAAGCATCCTTATGTAGAGTGGGCCGGAAGAAACCACACTCAAGGACCTTATGAGCTGTCCGCTTGGCGCCAAAGTGTCCTCCACACTCCGCAGAGTGACAAAACTCAAGAACGGATCTAACCTCATTATCGGGTATACATCTCCGAATAATCGATCCGCGCAAATCCGAAAGAGGTAAGGCTCATCCCAAATATAAAATCGGGAATCATACCGGATTCTATCGGCCCGTGCACGTGTAAGATCCTCGGTAGGTCTTTAGCCACCAAGTAATTCACTATATCAGCATACCATGGTGTATAGCTTTGCACGGCATAGAGATATTCCTCAGGGAAAAACTCCGATATTGGGGTACCCTCCTCAATACTCATAGGAAGGCGGCTAAGGTGATCTGCAACTAGATTCTCTGATCCTCGTTTATCTCTAATCTCCAAGTCGAACTCTTGGAGCAACAATATCCAACGAAGAAGTCTCGGCTTGGATTCCTTCTTCTTGAAAAGATGCCTCAACGCGACATGGTCAGAGTATATAATCACCTTAACCCCTAAGAGATAGGACCTAAATTTCTCTAGTGCAAAAACAATGGCTAGCAGCTCTTTTTCTGTAGTTGTATAGTTGCACTGAGCATCGTCTAAGGTCCTGGAGGCATAAAAGATAGCATGGGGTTCTCGCCCATCCCGCTGCCCAAGAACAGCTCCAACTGCCCTATCACTCGCATCGCACATGATCTCGAAAGGCAGATTCCAATCGGGAGCTTTAATGATGGGGGCAGAACATAATTTCTCCTTGAGAAGGTCGAATGCCGCTTTGCATTTCTCATTAAACTCAAAAGAAGCCTCTTTTTGGAGAAGAAGACAAAGAGGTTGAGCGATTTTTGAGAAATCTTTGATGAAACGCCTATAAAATCCGGCATGAGCAAGAAATGATCGAATGTCCTTCACACTGGTTGGGTACGGAAGGGATCTAATGACATCGATCTTGGCTTTATCCACTTCAAGACCCCGAGAGGAAACCACATGGCCTAGGACTATGCCCTGATCTACCATGAAATGACATTTCTCATAATTCAGCACCAGATCAGTCTCTACGCACCTTTGAAGAATCTTCTTTAGGTTTCCCAGGCAGTCATCGAATGAATCACCATAGACGGTGAAATCATCCATGAAAACCTCAATAATTCGGGTGACATAATCAGAGAAGATGGACATCATACATCTCTGAAATGTACCGGGTGCGTTACACAACCCAAAGGGCATCCGCCTATAGGCAAAGGTGCCAAAAGGGCACGTGAAGGTGGTCTTTTCTTGATCCTCGGGGGCGATGGTGGCGCCCAGCAAGGTGCTCGAGCATCTGGTCAATGAAAGGAAGGGGGAAATGGTCTTTCCGGGTGGCAGTGTTTAATTTGCGATAATCAATGCATACTCGCCATCCATTTTGTGCTCTCGTAGGAACTTTTTCACCATCCTGATTCTCAATTATCGTAATACCAGTTTTCTTGAGCACCACATGGATTGGTGACACCCATTGTGAATCAGAGATAGGGTATATGATTCCTGCATCAAGGAGTTTGATGATTTCCTTCTTGACCACTTCCATCATTGGAGGATTTAGCCTACGCTGAGGCTCACGGGATGGTTTAGATCCATCCTCCAATAATATACGATGCATACACTTAGAAGGGCTGATTCCCTTAATATCAGCCAGAGTCCATCCAATCGCAGTCTTGTGGTCCCTCAAGACATTAACTAACTTCTCTTCCCGAGTAGCGGTGAGGCTACTAGAGATGATCACTTGGAAGAGTGTCTCCTTTACCCAAGTATGCGTACTTGAGATGAGTGGGTAGAGCTTTTAGGTCAAGAGAGGGGGATTCACAATGGAAGGTTTGGTGGGCTCAAGAGAGGGTTTCAAGTCTATCAAGGGAGGAGAAGAAGAAGAGGAAGAAGCCTCTCCAATGGCCAAGGCAGATAGACTTTGAAGAAGGTCCTGCTCATCTGGAGAGAGATCAAGAATGGTATCGAGCAGATCTATGAACTCAAAAGAGGAGAAGTTGTCGACACACTCATCAACTGGGTCGATGGTGCAAATAGCGGATACATTCCCGTCAGAAGGATGCTTGATAGCATCAAAGATGTTGAAAGAGATGTTCTCTCCGTCAAATTCCATAGAAAGAGTGCCATTGTGCACATCAATCTTGGTTCGGGCAGTTTTAAGGAAGGGTCTTCCCAGAAGAATGGGAGTCGAACTCGGTGAGAATCTTCCTCGAGAAAGAAATGTGATGGACTAAGGTGCAGAAGAAAAGTATTTCATCAAGCAACACTTATTCCAGAAAGTCAGAAGCCGGGCTCACTTAGATTGGATTTTATGACCAAACTGCCTACTTATAGCCTTTCTTGATGGAATCAGGAGTTGACGACTTTTCTTCGTCTTTGATGGATGCTTTTTGAACACAAAGAATTGACGAGTGAGTCTGACACAAAGAATTGACAAGCGGATTAGAGTATTGAAGTAATGGCTGGCAGTAGGCAAAAGACCACTGTTATGTCTAGACCATTCATTTTGGGAAGAGTTGAGGCGGGGCATTCCTATTTGCCATTGCTAGGCCATTTCGTCTTTCAATAGAATAAACTAGCCCTTGTTGAATGAAAGAAAAAAGGCGCCAGGTCACGGATATTTTGCCCTTTTCTCCACTTGCTAGAAGTTGGTAGATAAGGCCAGCAGGAAAATCAGAAGGAAAGTGCTCAGGGAAAAAAGGAATTGGCGCCTATCAAAAGAGTTATGTGTTATTCATTGAATCAAAAAGGAATCAACGAGGTCGAGTGCGCCGCAAGCCTTGCTCCTTTATCGCTATCCTATTAGAATCTCGCTGCGGCGCAATAGGAGCAAGATACATCCAATAAATCAGGCCAGCCGGTTTGCAATTCCTTAAATTATCTTGAGTGACAATAACCAAGTAATAAGCATCAATTCAATGGCCAAATCGATCACTATAAATCTTCAAACCTAATCATCCGGCAGATTGAAAAGCATTGATAGTAAGTAACTGGGGTGAAAAGACAAAGAGATATCAAAAAATCCTCTCCCTCCGCACTTCTCGGAAGGAGACTAGGCTTTATCGAGTCAGTCCATTAGTTTTCTTTTCGCTGAGATAAGATAGATTTTCAATAGGGGCGGACGGATCTGGCTTTCGATAAGTAAATACGTCAAATCTCCTAACTTATATTTATGCCTGATTCCATCCAAGAATGGAGTATTGGCGCCGGGCAAAAGGAACCAAAAGAGAAGAACGAAGCCCGTCCGCTATAATAAGATGTTTGAATTGCCAGGGAATGTTGGGAATGACCTCTCATCTAACCGAGAGGAAACTGCCGATTCATCCCTTTCTTTTTTGATAGGAACGGTTCTGCGAAGCTGTACGAATCAGAGTTGTCGGGAGGGCAGATGAAACAAAGACCCAGTCAGGTCGTTCGTCGAGAATGACATGAAAATTGAACAACTGTGTGGGAGTACTACGACTCCACTCAATCAAAGAAAGGGTCTAGTTTATTTCAGTGAGTGAAACCACAAAGAAGAAATGCCAAGAGAATGCGCGGTCAAAAGAGATATCTGTTCTGGTTTTTGCTCGCTTGTCGGTGGTTGAAATCCAATCTGACTTGTTCGATGAATACGACACTGGAACATAGCCCATACATATAAGCAAGAAGACAATTTCCTGTATACTTCGACGATCAATTAGCGCTGTTTTCAGATGCTGGTGAGTCCAGAATATCCAACAAATGAGATAGAAAGTGCGCTGAATGTCGCGTAAGGATCCTATGGGAAAGGAAAGAAAGCGAATCCATTGATGGTGATGTTGACCTACCTTGATTTGCTAACAACAAAATAATGGAGGCAGATTCAGAAAAAAAAGGGACTCAACCTCAACTATGAAATTGTAGGACGCCGGCATAGGAAAGAACTGAAGAAGAAGTAGACCCACACGAATCCTCTCTCTGACTTGTAGCAGCCCCTGGGCCTCAATGTGAGCTTTCAATGAGCAGGGCGAAGGAAGGAAGAAGCAAGTGCTTCTAACTTACCCAATCAATCTGACCCAAGTCTTTTTGTCTTTGAAAGGCATGCACCTGACTGAACTTCAGTGGTATCCTCAGACACGGTGGAATCGCTTGACTCGAGAACAAAATAGCTTTTCTGTAGGCCCCAGAAGCATAATTAGTTGACTCAAACTTACCAACAACAAACCCATCCTCTCTGGACTCGTATGGCAAACCTCACTGGCGCTTAAGCAAACCCACAACGGCGCTTTACAACATTCCTGGATAATGAGCCTTTGCCATTGATTATGAATCAACACCATTCTTTCTTCTTTCCAAAGCTGAAGTTCTTTCAGGCGAATCGGCAGGAACCCTTAACCAGAGAATCAGGACGAGATTAGCAGAACCATAACGTTCTCCCCATTTCTGAATTGGCTTAATATGTCATTTGTGGCCCAATTAGTCCCGTGCGTACCCCACTTCGTTACCATTGTACAAAGCATCACGTTCCGAAGCCCAAGCCTTATTAGAAGTATCCCAACCTGTTTTTGGATTAATCTGCCTTTTTTTCGGGACGTGACATTCTCTTGGAAATACTTGCTAGTTTCTTCCTCAACTAGAGAAAGCTATAGAAGCTGCCCGCCTTTTGCCAACGAGTGATGAAAGGCCCAATCAAACAAGAGGAAGAGGTGACACTCAAAAGAGACCTCATATTCATCTTTTGTTCCTGCCCCAGCGAGAAAGGACTAATGTTTCGAGCAGACAACAGTGAGGAATTCTATAAATAGCAAGAAGCAGATATGACTGAAAAAACATTTTTCCTTCTATCAGTGCTGCATCCGCTCCTTTCTTCTGTTCCAACCAACGGCAGTTCGAACTTCCTTCACGAAGTTTAGCTGGCTGGACCAGCCCTGATTTCACAGGTATACGTGTCTTGATTTCCGGCCTTGAGACGAATAAGACAATTTCATAGCCAGTGGTCTTGTTCGAAAGCCTACTAATTCACAAGGACGAAGCCTGATTGATAGGCCATTCACTAAAAGGGTTAGGTACAGCTATCGTGACAAATGAAGGGAAGTGATCAGTTCAGATGACAATGGAAGTAGGGAGTTCTAAGAATGCTTTTTCTTGACTTTTTGAACATTCATTTCCATTTTCCTTCACCTTGCCAATTTCTTCTCTACTCTCGCTTCTTTTCTTTCTTCTCTGATCAATGCATCTAAATCGACTCAGTTGAAGTGGAGTTCGCAATCTCTTCTTGATGCATTTCTTGGCGATCTAAGCCGATCTTCATCGATCTCAGGTCAAGATTCCCATATAATTCTTTTTTTTCTTCCTGGCGCATTTGATTTTCCTTTTACCATTGTTGGAAATTTGTAAGTAATTTGATAATTATTGTTGTCTAATTATGCCATTTTAGAAGTAATTGAAAGTTTGGTATTAACCGGTATGAGTCTTTATTGATAGTCTCTGGTAGTGCACAAGTCATGAATTACAATATGGGATTCCGGTGATGTGCCACTTAGGTTCTGTAAAGTCAAGGTCTCAATACTTCTCGACTGGTACAAGTACATATGGTCGGTTCCAATATGTAACGGTAGCATTCAGTTGGTACCAGTAGGAACACTCGTGTATCGACTGGTATATGTTGGTGGATACCACTGTATGCGATTCGGTACAAGAAAATACCAGTCTGGTTCATGTCAAGTCACATTGGTGCCAATTTGGATTTGTTTTGGACTAGACCCTCCAGTCGCTTCTTTCCCATTATAGTAATTTGTCTTATTTTGTTTTGTTAGGTCTGAAATATTCAATGAGACTTGCTTTAACGAGTATGAAATAAAGCCCTGTGCCAGAGATTTTGTATCGCTGAGCAGTACAGTAGCCGGTAATTAAGCACCAACTCCACCAGTCAATTAGGTACACTCTTTATTGGTCCAAGGCAATGCCAATTTCTATTCACGTCAACGAGGTTTGAACAGGCCTCTTCCTACTTGTTGCTTTCCTTTTATTTGACGGCAGGCATCTCCCTTGTCAAGTCAAGTCTAAGGGAAGCTCCACGAATGTCAAGATTCATAGCTAACTCAAGGTGGAGCTACCCCACCACGTGAGTGGAAACATAGGTCGTTCGGGCTCAAGAAATCAAAGAGATGGATTCAAAGGGTTACGGCGGCCTGATCGAAATGGCTTGAGAGTCAGTGAATGAAAACAGGGGCTCTTGCTTGGATAAGAGACTCGTGAAAGACCTCAACAATCATCTCCCTCAGCTTTGATTAGAAGTCTTGAATAAAGAAGAGACTGAAGTTGGCCCCACGCGCAAAGGGGATTGGAAACTGCGCTAGGTCAATTGGCCTGATCGAGAACTTTCCCAGCGAGTGAATAAACGAACCTATAAAAGCTTACCTCTTCCCTCACCTTTGAAGAAGCACATACCTCTTCAATCTCACGAAGCGATCCTACATATCAAATAAATAGAATGGGGCTATTTTCCTCCAATCCACATATGTAGATAGAGCTTCTCCGAAACCAAAATAAATCGAGGGGAGGCCCTTATATTTCTTATTGACTTTCTTCTTTCGGAAAATGGAAATGCGCCAGACCGGTAATGTTTCGATTTTCATAATTTCCTATCCCTAACTAGACCAATTAAGCCTCAACGTCTGAATATTTGTCCCAGTCATTTTGGATTCAAACATATGTTCTTCCAGTCGCCCGAGGAGATGTCACTTTTGAAGTGGAGGCAACGGGTTCAGACCTTTCAAGTGGAGAAACTCATTCATTCTCATGGCTTGCATAGATATAATTGGCTCGTTTGAACCTACCTACCTATTGGCCTATATTGCTCGACTGCTCTTGGCTTGGCAGGCATGCATGACGTTGAAGGAAGAAATTCAATCCCTCAGCCAGCTTCATCCTTCCAAAACCTCTAGCCTGAACTTCTACCGTCTCACTCAACATTCCAAGTCGAAAGACCCGAAAAGAATTGCACTCCTTACGACGGATTCTGAAATTGACATCCATCAAAATTGGGCCTTTGCATCAGCTTGATGTCCACAATACATTTTGACATGCTTCCATTTGTCGGCTGCCGGTCTGCTTTAGTTTGAGTTTGGCCTTCCCTTTTGCACTACTCCCACGGGTTGATTAATGGCCGAAAGAGAATCAGCCAGGTAATCGTTTGAAGATGGACATTGACCCGGCGCTTAATTAAGGCTTGGAAGTTGGTCCATCACCCGCTGTTGGGCAAATGCATTTTCAAAAGAGACCCAGACTTCGCGTGATGTCTTTAGGCCAAGAACTTGTGATATAATCCCGGCGAGAAACCTGCAGTTACCGACGTTGAGATTTTATGTACATAAGTTTCCTTCAGTTTCCCTTATCTGTCATACCTCTTCCTCTGAGTGAGACTTCCTAAGCCTCCCCCACAATGAAAACAGTCTTATTCCACCTATTTCTAGTGAGACCTCGTTTATTGTCCCCGCCGCAATCATCAAGTTCCAAATCTTTGATGAGAGCACTTCTTATGTCACAAGCAAGCACCGGATTAGAAGGCTACGGCTTATAAAGAAGGTCAAGGGACCTACAGTGGTGGGGTGAATGAGCGAAGCCCTCGCTCAAACCAGGAAAAGGAGGCTTTATGTGATCAGGAGAGTCAGCCAGAGATATCTCTGTGCTTTCTAAACTAAAGGGGTCGTCAGTACCAGGTGTTTATCCGTCATCCAAAAGTTCCGGGGCTCTGAGGTTTTGGACAGGTTGAAAGTGCTGGAGCAGTTGACCCTCGTTGGCATTCCTCTACTGATGAAAGACGTCCTTCCGAGGTGACAGGCCTTCTTCCGACGAAGGAAGGCCCCTAGGTGACAGTCCTTTTGTCCTCCGGGAAGATGTAAGAGTGAGTGTTCCTCTCCATATCGGTGAAGAAATCAGTGAAGAATTAGATAGGGGATTGAAATACAAAACTGGTACATTTCCCCTCAAATACCTGGGGCTACCTATCCATTGGAAGAAGTGGAGGATTCTAGATGGGGAAGAATTGATAGAAAAGTGACAAGGGCTATTGGGTCATTGGAAAGGGGGGTTCCTATCTTTAGGAGGAAAATGGGTCCTAGTTCATTCAGTTCTAGGAGCTATTCCCACTTACTGGTTCTCTCCGTCCAAAATGCCAGTTGCTGTGAGAAAAAGAATTGAAGGCATCAGAAGTAGGTTCCTGCGGAGTGGTACCCAATTCACACAAGAGAAAGTACCGCTTGGTTAGTTGGGACAAGGTGTACAAAAAGAAGGACTTTGGGTGGCTAGGGATGCGTGATAGAAGTCAGTTACTAGGGATGTGTAATAAGTAGTTGCGGACAAGTCCAGGTGTATGCGTAAGTCACGGGTACCGAAAGATAGGTATGCACCGTTACAAAGCACTCAAGGAATAGCACTAGGGACAAGGGCTGCTCAAAATATGCATGGGAAAGCAAAGATAGGCTAGCACGGGTGACGGAATATTTTTCACTGGTTTCAGTATTCACAGGATAGACTTTTGAGGCATATGCAAAGATAGTAGGTGTTAGAAAGAGGTCATAGGCAAAGGTCAGCACTGGTGTATTTACAGAATATGCATGCATAGTATAGGTCAACTTGACTCATCCATACGCAGAATATAGAAATCCGCGGGGAAGATAAGGCCATTGACCTTAACCAGGACATCCTCTATAACTCCCACTGGCACAGCAGTAGAACGATCAGCTAGTTGAAGGATCACCCCGATCTTTTTCAAAGGTCTTAAACCGAGGGAAGAATAGATAGAAAAGGGCATGCCATTGATAGATGCCCCAAGATCAAGCATGCACCGAGCAAATTCAAGGTGCCCAATGCTGCAAGGAATGGCAAACATGCCAGGGTCTTTTTGCTTCTCTGGAAGCTTCTTGCGAATAACCGCAGAGACATTCTCACTCATTGTTACTCTCTCATGACCATTTAGCTTTCTCTTATTCGTACACAAGTCCTTGAGAAATTTCGCCTAGCGAGGGAATCTACGAATGTAATCGAGTAGTGGAATGTTTATTTCCACTTTCTTGAAAACCTCTAGGATATCTCTCTCTGCCTCATCCTTTTTAATGTTAACCGCTAGACGGCTAGGAAAATGGGATCTAGGTTTATAAGGTGGTATTTCCTTGGGCTTTTCTTTCATCTTCTCGGATTCCGGTTTAATTACTTCAATCTCTCCTTCACCGTTCATGTTTCCCTTACTCCCTTCCATTTCTTTCCCACTTCTTAAGGTGAGAGCACATGCATTCTCACGGGGGTTGAGAGTTTGAGAAGGAAGTTGTGAGGACCCCTGAGTTTTTAACTGGTTTAATTCAGAGGATATTTGAGCAATTTGGGTGCCCGGATGTGTTAGGGCACTTTTTGTATCCTTCTGAAAAGAAGTAGTTGATGTGGCCAAGGAGGTCATAATGTCAGAAAGACTTTTCAAAGCAGGGTCAATTGGAGGTGAAGAAGAAGAAGAATTTTGATTATGGATTTGAGGAGGTTGTTGTTGGTTTCCTGGGTCACGCCATCTGAAGTTTGGGTGATCACGCCATCCAGGTTGTACGTTTTGGAATAGGGATCATAATTACGGTTTTGACCCCCATTTGAATTTCCGTGTTGGTTTAGCTTGAAGATGCCGCAAGCTGTGGACGTGACTTTCTCCTCATCATGGAGTGTTGGGCACGCATCAGTGGTGTGTCATGTCTGAGTGCAGGCACCGCATGCTTTTACTTCCATTTTGGTTCCCATGAATGACGCCATCATATTAGCCAAGCTATCTAATTTGGCGTCCATACCATTCACTTGCTTCTCCAAATCACAGTCTCTAATCTCACTAACTCCCCTAATTCGAGATCTGGTTCTACTAGATTGGGCATTTTTTTTCATGGTTTCTATCAAGGTTCGTGCTTGCCTAACGGTTTTATCTATGAAAGCACCCCCACTAGCAGAATCTACATTATCCCTAGTCTCTTGAAGCATCCCATCATACAAGTGTTGAATCAAGAGATTCTCTGGAACTTGATGGTTGGGACATTTTGCACACAACTTCTGGAAGCGATCATAGTACTCGTAGAGGGTTTCCCCTACTTCTTGTTGAATACTACAAATCTGCTTCCTAATAGAAGCGGTAAGAGAGACAGGAAAATACTTGTCTAGAAACAACTTTTGAAGTTCTACCCAAGTTGTTGGAAAAGGTGTTAGATGGTAGTACCAGTCCTTTGCTGGTCCTCGAAGACTGTATGAAAACAGTCGCAGCTTGTAAGGACCTTCATCTTCAATCTCCGCCGGCATCATTGTTGCGGTGATATGGTTGAACTCCCGCATGTGAGAGTGCGGATCCTCTCCGGCGCTCCCATTGAAAGTCGGTAATAATTGAAGAAGACCCGTATGGATCTTAAAATTCGGGACCGGTGGTAATACAATACCATACTGGTTGGTAGCAAAATCAAAGGTAGACAAGTCCCTAAGTGTCCTATCCTCAAAATTAGCCATGACTGTTGTATTACCTTTTGTAGCGTGAGGAGGAGCTGGTGGAGTAGGAGGTTCGCTTCCGCTGTCCAAGTTCTCCACCTTTTCAGTTTCTTCGGCTGCTTTCGGTGTTTCCGGAATTGCTCTTCTTCGCTCCAGGTGTGTTCTCTCAATCTCCGGATCTAATGGTGCAAGTGGAAGATTAGAACTACGAGTAGCTTTCATGAACTGGAATCAAGTGTAAGAGAGAGAGAATTAGTGAATGCAAGTAATGCAGACTCAAAGTGAAAATAAATAGTATGACTGACTCTGACAAAAAGTGAAAAAGATAACAAAGGTAACGAAAGTGTGACTCTGACAAAAGGTTAAAAAGATATGACTGACAAAAAGTAAAACGAATTTGGTTTACTCTGACACAAAAGCAGACTACCGTACTACACAAGAGAAGTGTGAATATTGACCTAGACTAGTCGCGTTGCTAGCTCCCCGGCAACGGCGCCATTTTGATAAGAGGTATTTTTGCAGTCGTTTTACGCTTACCAAAAGAAGTTTGTAACCCTAGACTTAACTACAATAAAGTAGACAGTGGAAGTAGGGGTCGAACCACAGAGAGCTATTTAGACTAAACCAGGTAAAAAGATTACTCCTCTAATGAAAACGGACTCGAACAAAAACAGAAAGCTGAGAAACCAATACCGTAAATAAAACCAAACACAAGACCTAAAACAAGACACACAATTGGGGGGGTTGTTGATTGGTTGATTGCAACAAAATGAAAGTAACAAATAAAGAGAAAACTTAAAGTAAAGACTAAGAGATGTGGTGGTTTTGTGAAATGAGGCATAGTTTCGTGTAGTGAATTTGTGTGTAACTTTATCCTTGATTATAATAATGAATTTGGAATTAATATCTTAAGTGCAGTAAGATGAGCTCTAACCGATAAATAACTCAAACGAAAAGATAGAATTTTAGTTTAGATGAGCTCGTAAATAAAAGCACTAACCTACTTGAATATCATAACCAATTCAATAGGAATCATTGGTTATTTAAACAAATCAAAACCTCCTAAACAATGAGCTTGTTCAGAACTGTTTAGTTCGTTATGAGTTATTTGCACTTGGCTATTATTCAAATTCTAATGGAAGCTATTGAGCAAAGCAACCAAAGAAATTTTGTGGCCCTTGTTAATTACTACTGAACATAGAATTGACCGAAATAAACTTAAAACAATTCATTGAGCATGAAAGATAATAAGTAAATAAAAACAGAATATAACCGTTCAAATGAAATTCATTATTAATGGTCTCAAAAGTTACAACACAAAAACATAAACACTAACTATGCCTCGAAGGGCTTACTCGAAATACATGGAAAATAAAGAAAATAAAATATTGATAGAACCCATTAATGAAGCGCGGATAGAAGAATGAAGCTTGCTTGACTTGCCCAACTCCAAGAGAGAGAATGATGAAGTTCAAAAGTGATTAGAGTGGATGCCTTGCATCTGGTTATATAACCCTCTCAAAAGGTGATCATGAGAGATGAATGAAGATCCATGCAAAGAGTGTGAAGGAAGCATGGCAAAGGCATGAAGAGTGCATGCAAAGTGCATGAAAGATCTGTCCAGAAGATGGTTAATTTGGGTCATGTAGACTTCGGAATTGGGCTCTGGTGATATAGAATGAATTGTGGGCTTTGTTCTCTTCTTTCCAACGGTATATAGCATGCATATAGAGGAGGCCCAGATTATGAGTTATGGCCGAAATACTGAGACTGTGTCGGCAGGCCCGAGTCTTGATTATTATCTCTCTCATGTGCTCCAACTTCTTTTCCCCAAGTTATGCTCCATCTAAATTGCACCTGAAATCACATAAATATCTTATTAGTAGTATCAACATTCAAGTTATGATTATTATCCATTTAAACACATATAATGGTGCAATATTACATATGTATAGGGTATAAAATGTGTATAATTAATGACTTATCAAATTACCCCACACTTAAACATTTGATCGTCCTCGAGCAAAGATTATAGCTTGTATTGGTAGATGGGTCCCATGTTTTTGACTCGCTCTTCACTTATATACCAGCCAATAATGATCTTTGGTCCCTTGTGTAAGATTTCATGCACTTTGGTGAAACTCGCACTCACTCTCTTAGGTTTATAGGGGCCTAACTTGCCTTTGTGTCAAAAATAGAGTTTACCCGAGAATCTACTCTCATAAATTTGTTTCTAAGATGTATCTCCTCACGAATACACTTGGTGCACAAAACTCATCTACTACACATAAGCTCTCAACTTCTAACACTAACCTCTACTTCCCGTCCCCAATCTTCGAGGATGAGCATAAAATGGGTTCACATTTAGATCTTGGAAAAAAATCCATTAGTTTATTGGGTTTGAATTTGGATCTTACAAGATTCGAATCCGAAACCTGATATAAATCCGATAAATTAGATATGATTCATATGAATAATACATGTCTATTAATATACTATGTTGTAAATAATTTTAGCCCACTTGTTTGCTATTTTTATTGTTAACTTATTCAACAACTAATATAAATATTATAAGTAAAACAAAAGGAATGTGAATAATATGCAACAAATCACTGTAGGCAAAAAATCACCGTCAAGCACATCTCACAAATACGATAAATATGGAATGTTAATTTATAAATATCATACTATCAGCTTAAAAAAAAATTTCTTTACAGATAATCTGTTGTATACCCTTTTTAAAGGTTTACAAAATTTTTGTATTGTATCATAGTATAATCGACCTGAAACATGTTACTTTATGGATTTGGATTCGTATTTGAATCTTCTAAATATCAAATGAATTTCGATACTGCCTGAACCCTACCTAAAACCGATCCATTGACAGCCCTATCTAATAGCATTCTTCCTAAGTAATTCAATTTAATTTCCTATCTCTAATGTTTCATTCTCATTTTTACAGTTTTGGCCAAATTAAAAATGAAAAAAGGAAGATAGGATATACGGCCTTACAATTAAATACATTTATTTATCTTTACAAAAAATCTTAATGAAAAATTAATTAATAAATTTTTGACAATTTATATACTGCCCAAGTATCTCACAAGATGCCCAAGAATCATTTTGTTATCTTCTTTAATTAGTTTCTTTTTTTGTAATGCTGATGTGGATGAATATGAAAGCAGATAGTATTTACTATGGGACCTGATAGGTCACGTCGGCACTGTAGCATGCCGGATCATGCTGGATCACGATAATAGTATATATACAGTTTGCGACCGTGTAATAACAATATATATAATTCATTTTCTAATAATAATATATACATAAAAAAGTAAAAATAGTATATAAAAAATGAAAATATTATGTTAGAACAGTATATACAAATTCGAAAAGTAAAAAATACGTAAAGAATATAAAATAATAATATAAAATGGTAAAATAATATATAAATTGTAAAACAGTATATAAAAGTGCAAAGACAGTATATATTCCCGTCATAATCCGATGTGCTACAGCGCCATCATGATATCACTTCCCATTTACTATTTAGAGTTTATATCTCCAACCATGCACAGATGGTGAAAATGATGATCATATATTTGAAGCGTTTGAATATTTGAAACTGACAATAGCCGGTAATAATACAATTTCTCAATTAAAACTTCAAAATGCAAATCTTTGCATACCATGAGCTGTATTGGCCACCTTGACTCGAGATTCATAGATTATCTCCCTCCAAGAATCCTTTAAATCACAATAAAAATAAATCTTAGTTATTTGCAAAAGCAAAGAAACGAAACAAAGAAGGAAAAAATGTATGTTTGTAATTATAGGTAAAACATTGTAGCCCTATGGGTTTATAAGGGCTGAAATTAACCCCCCTTTACTGAGGGAGTTAGTTTTGAA
Organism: Juncus inflexus; assembly: GCA_024447665.1. Lineage (NCBI taxonomy): Eukaryota > Viridiplantae > Streptophyta > Magnoliopsida > Poales > Juncaceae > Juncus > Juncus inflexus. Next base: position 12,747,508 of record JAJHPC010000003.1, on the reverse strand, counting down.
TTCACTTGAGGGGCCACCTGGCCCTCAAGTGTGGAACACACAATTGAGATATATGTTAATTTATCAACCTTTTATTCTTTTAAATTTGTGATTTTCTAAAAATATTTCTATGTAATAGATGATGTGTATCATTTTTATTTGTTCTTTTAGTGTTTCTCGTTTTGTCACATATCAGGTGAGAAACATCCCCTCAAATGAATAGGAAAAAAAAAGTATTTGAATTTGCAATCTCATATAATATTTTTTTTAAAATAAATTTAGAAATGTGGTAGATGCACTGTTACAATGTATTGCTAAAAATATATTTAAAACGAATATATTGCTAGCGATTAAAAAAAAGAAACAAAACAAAATTTAAGCCAAAGAATTTTTTCTTTAATTATTTACTATCTCGTGGAGAGACGTCCATACTGCAAATCACCATCTTCATGTTAGCTTCTTCCACAAACCCTTCATTGTCATATTATATATCCAACCATATTAGCTAACTTCTTTTCTTGAGATTTAATTAATGAGATGAGATTTGTCTCTGGGTGAATTTGTAGGTGTGGGTTGTTCCTCCTCAACGTGGCGCATTAACAAAAAAACTTGAGCATTGTAATTAAAATCATCATTTAGATTTCTTACTATCATTTATTTGGTTGACCTAATATTTTGCTAATATTTTGTTAAAAAAAAATTGAATATTGGATACAGGTGTTCCAACAATGAGTGAGCAATAGCTTCAAGACATCTATTGGTAAGCTCTCGAGTAACTTGCTGAAGAGGTACTTTGCTGCAAGACATCTTTTGGTAAGCTCTCGAGTAACTTGTTGAAGAAGTACTTTCAATATTCTCATTTCTTTCATAAAATTTTAGAGATATTATAAAGCATTGGATTGAAATATTGAAGGAAAAATATATGTTAAGTTTCAAAACAATGAGTGAGCAATAGCTTCAAAACTTTCTGGATTGCATAGGAGTAGAGGTTAAGGTAACTATATTTGAGCTGGCCTGCGAGGCATGACCCGTTCCAAAAGTCCGTTAAGTTTCCATTTGCCAATTGGAACTGGACGGATGTAAGGAAAGGTAAAAGAAGTTTGGTACAGTTTTTCCAAAAGGATGAGGCTTTGCCGAGAACAGAAGGAAGATTGGATACAAAAAATAAACATGTGGATTAAGAAGTGATATGCAGACCTATTTCCCGGATGAGTTAGTTTCATTCATAACAGACCAGGATTCTGCCAAGTATTCAATCAAAGCAATTCTTCTAGAATTCCATCCAATTGGTCGAACTTCCGACATGATATTTCCAAAGCCATTTCATGAGTAGGGCGTTATTAAATTCTTCTAGATTGAAAATGCCAAACTCCCTGTTGATTTTCACACTTTTTTCCAAGCCATCATACTAAAACCGCTTGAGTTTTCTCTATTTCCTTTCCATATAAAGCACTTTCTAATTTTATCTATTTGTCTAATGAGCCATCTAGGTGGTTTGAATACTGACGCGAAATATACTGTGAGGACAGTCAGTACTGGGTTTAGCAGTGTAAGTCTTCCTCCTATGGATAGGAAATTTCGTTTCCATCCCGCTAATCGTTTAGAGATTTTCTCTAGCAGAGAGAGGTAATCCCAGATATTTTATTGAGAATTGATGATGTGGGCAGCCAATCTCTCTTTCGAAAATTTCCGGGTCTAAGTTGTAGTTTGAGCTTAGGGCAAATTCTGATTTGTTGTAATTTATGCTGAGTCCCGAGGCAGAGGAGAAAGCGGGGATGACTATTTTGAGTCGAGAGATTTGTTCAATCTGGGGTCTCAGGAAGAAGATGAAGTAATCCGCATAAAGAAGGGCTGGGTGGGCGTCCAGTGTGGCTCGGGCTATGAAACCGGATTGGGATAGGGTAGAGATTACTGTGTTAAGGATATCCATTGTTAGGATGAAAAGGAAAGGGGAGAAGGGGTTTCCCTGGCGGACCTCTTGTTTGTAGTGGATTGCTTTATCATATATTCCGTTAATGATGATTTTGATATTATCTTTAAGAATGAAATTTGATATCCATGGGATCCATTTTTGGTATGAGAAGAAGTGCTAAAACTCTACTGCTTATCTTTTTTACAAAGGTAAACTGTTTTATTTTCATTTTTTTCTCTCAATTTGTTCAGAAATCTGCTCAACTTCCCTGTATTTTCAACGACCAAAATTTTTCAATCTTTTCATAATTAATAATTATGTATCTTTTCAATCCTATTCTAGGTGAAAGCATTTGCATATGCGGCCAATCATTGGAACGTCCTCTCAAGACTGTACCGTCAAAATATGGGCCTCATACTCGCAAACAAATCACAAATGCTTCGGTAGTACCTTAGCATGGATACCGCCCTCCCATGAGTTTACTGAAGGAGCCATTGTATCTGGCCGTTGATGATAATATTGACATTATCTATTCATCCATGGACAGGTACCACAGTGTTCGTCTAAATCTATATATATTTTTTTTCATTTAAGCCCTTTTATTTGAATAAAGTTACAATTTTTTAGCGCATTGAGAGTATGAGAAAATTATAAGATATAGGATATGGAAAGTAGCAATACAAACTTTTCTAAAGATTTCCTTTTAGTTTCTTACTGGTATAAACCAGCCTTTTATTTTTTTATGTTTTAAATTTTGAAGTTAAATTCAGTTTAACTAAGGCCTCATTTTGAAAATTTGTATATTCTTGGTTTAAGTAGCACGACTATTAAACATTGGAGCGGAAAGAAGGTGAATTCGGATGTCTGTTTTGGCACTAGACATGCCTCCAAACCCTACTCAGGTTTGTTCCCTTATTTGTTTGACTTAGTTATTTTAATCGGTTTCATTAATGGATTATTGACTAGGTTTTATTTGAATCTACGTGCAAGTGATTTCTGATTAAGGTTCTGGAGGTATAGGAATAAATTGTGTGAGGCAAAATTGCCGAATATGACTCAATATAGACTGATCCAGCTTCTACATATCCTCTTTCTCCCTGGAGTGCTAACTCTTTTGTAACTTGATAATCCTAAACTAATTTTCCAAAGGATTCTATTCTACTCTTCCCTATTGGTTTTGAGAAATTCAACTAATTCATTTTTAATAGTCTAATTTAAAATATTTTCGAACTTATTTAGGTAGGAAGAGGGCCTGAAGTTTTTCATGAAGGACTGACCTTTGCATCAGGCGAACCGCCACCATAGTCATATTAATAAATTATTTTAGCTGATGGTTTATTAGTAAAAAGTAAAGGAATAATTTAGCTATTTTAGTGGAAGATTTCATAATCCAGTATCAAGGTGACAACAATTTGATTTTAGACTTTTATTTCTTGTTGTGAAAGATGTACTTTATTATTTTTTTTTATCTTCATTAGTTTCCCAAGTATATATTAGGCACAACATAAATTTAAATAGATAAGTATATAATTCAAAGAACGGCCCAAAAAAGCCCAAGATACTTGAAGCTCTCACTGATAAAAATCTTGTGGATTTTTTTTTTATACCATTTTCATCAAAAATAAACCAGTAAATACCATCCCTTTCAAAATAATGTGGTATCTACCATTTCCGCCACTACCAGTGGCGGAACACATCTGTTCCACCACTACTAGTGGCGGAACATGTGAATTTTTCGCTTTTTTCAAAAATTTCTCATTTGAGTCGACTAAACATGATTAATTAGTGCAAATGAACAGTGTTCCGCCACTCGGTAGTGGCGGAACAGGAAAAAAATTTTTTTTTTTTTTTTTTTTGAGAAAAAATTAATTTTTTTTCTGTTCCGCCAGTGAAAGTGGCGGAACAGGTAAATTTTTCCCCTGTTCCGCCAGTGGCAGTGGCGGAACACGTTTTTTTCACTAATTAATCCCGTTTTGAAAAATTATAAAATCCACATGTTCCGCCACTATTAGTGGCGGAACAACATCTGTTCCGCCACTAGTAGTGGCGGAAATGGTAGTTACCCCATTATTTTCAAAACAGTGGTAAGTATTAGTTTATTTTTGAAAAAAATGGTATATAAAAAAACAAATCAAAAATCTGTCGGAAAGAGAATCACCATTGATGAAATATATAATGCTTCACTTTTCAGCGCGAGCTTTTAAGTAGCTTGAGAGTTGAGAGAGATGAATAGAGATGGTTATCACTTGATGGATCCAATTCTAGAAGAGGTAATTTAATTAGTACTCCATATATCATTTTTACAACATTTTAGTAGAGAGACAGAGGTATTGTCTTATCTAACTCCAATGGAAGAAAAATATAATTTTGTAAATTGTAATTTAGAAGAACTGGATACACCAATTTTTTCGTTTAATGCAGCTTTATTAGTATACAATCGAAAAGTATATGGTCTTAGCAGTATATAAAAGATTAAATAGTCATAGAATAGTATGTATTAGTTTCCAATTTGGGATGTTAGTCGTAATTTTGTCTTTCGTAAATAGAGATTTGGTTTGGGCAAAATTGGTTGCAAACATGAACATTTTGATGTAATAGTTAGTTTGTTTTTCTTTAATTTCATAGTAGAGGATGAAATGAAGACTGAAAACTTGATTTAGGAAGTTTTATTCGCAATCAGATGTTTCTCCCACACAGTAGAAGATTAAAATGAAAGGCCAGAAAATTAGAGATGTAAATTTACAATATAAATTGGAACAATGATAATCTTTGTATTGAAATTTATATGTTCGATTTTTGAACCTTATTGTTATATTTTCCGGTAGGTTTTAACTTATTTTTTTCATTTTTGTAGAATGAAGAGTCGAGGTTACCAAAATATGATTATTGCAGAATTGCTTTCCATATTCTGATTATTGGTATTTGAAAGACTTGATAACTTTAATGATTGCAAATTGTTCTCCACTATTCGAATTACTCCAATATTGGACTCACTAATTAGACTGGACATGAGGCTTCTTGAAGCTGTAAGTTATGAGCAGTGAATAAGAAGATTGAGCAAGGACAGAAGGTCGTGCATAAGGCTACTTTATTAGAGTCCATAATACTAGATTTTATATATTGTAATAAAAATATCGTTATTGTTTTGTAATAAAAAAGATTGATTTTCATCATATACGATACTTCCAATTTATGATGTTTGAGATTGTTTCAATTTTTCAAAATTAAGATTGTTTGGATTTATTTTATATGGACTATATTTGGATTTAGGTATCCTTGATTTAAGTTTGATTGCATATTTGCATGTCATTATTTACGTATAATAAGCTTCACAATTGAAATATATTAAGTTATTGAAGTATATTATGGACAGACGGACAGTTCGCGCAAAGCGTGAGCATTCTCTAGTTTTGTAAAAAGGCATACAATGTTTATCAGAGAGATTCATGATTTCAACTAACTTTTAATTTATGTTATTTGATGAATTCACTGTACTTACTACTTAAGTCTACAGTGTTGGACATAGTCTAATTTTATATTTTTATCTTCACTATTAGGGGGCTAAATATAATGTAATATTGTCAGAATAATCTATTATCAGTATAATTTAATTTATACATTTTGGGATGTACGAATTTGTTATATCCTGAAACGTAATGTAGAATACTTAAATAGTCAGGCCAATGATGTAAGTTTGTTTCCCATCTCTCCTTCCCATGTTGATCAAGTATGGACATTTTATTTTATTTTATTTTTAGACATGTTAAACATCAAACAAACTTTTATTCTGTTTTTAGTATAATCTTAAGTAGTCTATTGTATCAAAAATATTATGATGTGTTAAAAATGATTTTGTGAATACAAAATGTTATACGTGATGTTTATGCTCAATCTTTTTTTATTTGTGAGAAATTTGACATGTAATAAACAATCGGTAATGTCATGAAATAATATAGTAATGTTTATTTTGTATTTACAAAGTTCAGATTTCAGTTTGTATTGTGCAATATAAAGAGAAACAAAAGTCCATGCCTCTCAAAAAACAAAAAAAAAACAAAAGTTACGAAAATTCCACGCAAAGCACGAGTATCACTTTTTTCCCCAATTTCTTCGAATCTAGAAACACTAGATTTAGATAAAAGGACTCATATGTTAACTCACTTCATTTGATTGAGAAATAACTAAAAGATATATCTTTTTAGTTCTTTGATTGCTAAAAGAACAATACTTTGAGCAATTTCTTAAATGATGATTAATACCATTTTACCTCTTTCTTTGACTGATTCATATATCTCCTGTTGAATAAGGCATCAAATAATTGATTCATCTATCACTGTATAGAAAGCAAATATTCATATCAAGCTACTGTAGAAATAATTGATTCATCCATTTTTTTTAATTGATTCATCCGATTCAAATCCTGAGCATTACTAATGGGAATTATATAAGAGATTGTATTGTATTTGTCTCTCATATCAGAATTTGATGATTGATACAAAGAAAAGAGGACCTACTTCTGTATTGTATTTTCGTTTGGTTGATATCACTCTTTAAAACTCATTTCACTAACTCTTCCTTTTTAACTACTTTTCCAACTTTCTATCATATCAAACAACCAAAAATACTTTCTATCATTTTAGTTTCTAATACATCAAATAACATATCAAGAATCACAATTCTCTCAACTATTTTAACATCATTATCATTACATGAATGCCCTTTATATTTCTTTGTTTTCTCTCTCATCAAACAGGCCCTATATATAAACTCTTTTCAATTTACTTGGTCACGTTTCCCGTTGTTTTTAGTCAATAAAAGATTGTTGGCATTAATATTTATAGTACAACCTTCGAATCATGCATCTAGCAAAAAAAATGGCATAATAAATAATAGAATAATATAATAAAATTGATAATTTGAAAAAGTAAAATAAAGGAAATAGATTTCTACTCATTGGTTAGAGTACCTACTCACAAGATTGTTTTTTTACATTCCCTACTTACAAGATCCCAAGTTTTTTTTTTTGACATTGCCTATACAAGGTTAGATTTTCAAGATCCCAAAGTTCTATTTTCAAAACAAACCAAATTTTTTTTATTCATACACCTCTATTTGTGAATTAAAATTAATTAATGTCTTGTCACTTTGTCTTTTTTTTTCCTTTCTAATAGTATGAAGGCGTCATGATGTACCTAAATTAAAAAATAAAAAATAAAAAAACAAAAAAGAATAAAGAATAAAGTAAGGCAGTATGATGCATCTAAACAGAAATAACATAAAAGAAGCCAACCCACCTCTAATAGAGTGGTAAGGCACTACCCCGCCAACCCAGAGGTTGTGAGTTTGAAACTTGGAAAAGCCTATTTTTATAACAAATAGCTTAGTAGGCAATCACCTACACGGGAATAAAAAAAATAAAAATAAATAAACAACATTAAGGAATTATTATTTTATTTTTTTGAAAATTGTTTGTTTATGTTTTCTTTGATATTAAACCAAATAAAAGTTGATACAGTTAGATATTTACAGTCATATGATCTAAAGATAAATATAGGAAATTCTCCTAATACAAAATTTTAAAGAAAAATCATGAAGCCTACAACTAAGACACAACTGTAACAACGTGAAAAATTGTCGTTATTGTAATCACGTGTTAACAAAGATATTTATAAGTTTCCTAATTCATCAACAAAGTGTATAAGTGCAATTTGAGTTTAGGCCTTAAATATTTTAACGTTCAACTCTCACTTAGAATTTAGTGTTGTGTTTTGAAAGATTGTTGTTGTTACTCTAAATAGAAAGAATTGCACGAGAGATAAAATTAAAAACAAATTTCTTTTTAAAGGAATAAAAGAGAAATAGTAGGGAAATATGACAATTTGTGTACCTTGAGAATCACGAATCACAAATGATAGCTAATTAATCATATAGTATTTATAAGCAATGTTTAATTAATTTCTTTCCAAAAATTAATTAATAAACTCATCAACCTTTAGATTCATTAAAAACTTCTATTTTTAAATGTTCTTATAATTGATTCAACCCTTATTTGAATAAGGTTAACTTTTCCAAGTCAAATATATTCAAACAAATCTCTAAGATTCTTTATAAATATTTAACATCAAATCATCCTTCCAAATAATTTAACTTTAAAACTCATAAAAATATCTCAAGATTTAATCTTAAAAATACTAAATAAATGCAAGTTTTCTCAAGATTTCATCATCAAGGCTACACAAAAAGTCTTTCCCTACCCTTAAAACTACTCACTCATGTCCACAAAATAAATCATATTAAAATCCAACCAAGAAAATAGAAAAAAAAAAAAAAAAGAATTAAATCAAACCCTAAAGAAGTGAATCGTTCTCGATCTCTCTCCTTCTTGATTGATTTATCACCTTCACCTTCTAGTTCAAGCACTTCTTTCTTCTCTCAAATTCTATCCTCTCTCTCAAGTCTCAAAAATTGGAGTTTTGAAGTTTATGGACATTAATGGTGGAAAATAAAATAATAGAGTTGAAAATGGTGAAAGAGATGAAAAAATGGTGTATGGTGATGTAAGAATGGAGGGATTGAATGGTTGTGTGGATGAATCCTTTCTAGAGAGAAGATGGGGTCTTTTTATAGTGAAATTTACCCTAGAAAATATTTAGAATTAGGATGGTGGGACTAAACAATTTAGCTTGATCCGGATTCTGTTGTGGGTAGCAATCTGGGGGGGTAAATAGCACTATTTCTTCATTATCTATACAAATTCAGCTTGGGTGCAATTTCTGGGTAAATATAACATTTCTTCCTCTATCTCATCCGTTCTAACGGATTGCACACGTGTCACTCTCTGGTTGGACTGATCAAAATCAGATTTCTGATCCAACGGCTACGGTTTTGCCACGCGTCTCCCCCTCAAATCTGTTGAAAACGCGCGTCACGTGGCATTTTTTCATTGGCCGAGTTCATTCCTCGTACTGCATTCACTTTTACTCTTGCAGAAAATGCGTTTCACTTCCTCTCCATTTCAAGGCACCGGACGGACCAGTACTCATCAGAACATAGCTTATAAGGGCAATGGAGGCGTGCGGTCAGGGAAGAACTGGAGGCTCGTTCTTCAGCGTACTGATCAGTTTCTGAAGCATGTCAGAGTGCAGAAAACGCGTGATGAATTTTCTCAGTTTCAAACCATCGGACGGTCCAGCTCATTCCCAAACATGCGTTAAAAATCCTACTGGAGGTGTCCAGTCTTCCAAGCTCTGGAGACGAAATGAGCTGCTCTGGCTTGCGACGCATTTTCTGGGGTCTACTCGCCACGTGTCGCTCGCCGAATGGTGGATAGGAATCTCGTACTGAACCTCGTACTGACGTTTATCAGTACTGTCAGCGATGCTCCCCAATAAAAAATTGCCACGTGTCCTTGCCAGTACTGATGATAACGATATTAGCCACGCGTCACTTCCTGATTCGTTGATTTCTAACTGAATCTGCTGCGTGTCAGCATCTGATTGGTTGAAAATTTATTGACCAGGTCAAAGGTTGACTTTAACTAGGGTTGACCAAATCTTGTATCGCATTTTCTGGGAGTTCTAGAAGGTCTTTTTTCGCAAGGTTTGTACCGTTGGATTCATTTCGTCGCGCTCTACGATTTGACACCCAGTTTGACCCCTTTTGGAAAAGTTGACTTTTGGTCAATTCGGCGATTTCCCGGGTTTGACTTTTCATCTTTTTGTGGTTTTGTAGGCCTTGGCTTGGATAGTCGATGGATAAGGGTTATATGAATTTTTGGGAGTCGTGTGTAGGGTTTTCGCGGAGATTTGTCGAAAAATTCGGCCATCTTTGGCCCATGATTTGCGAATCGGTCTGTCATTTGGAGTTGACTTTCCAAATGTCGTTTTATCGGTCTTTTTACCTGAAAAATCACACAAAAGTGTATTAATAGTTTCACAAATAATTTTTATTAATTTTAAATATTTTTCATACAATTTATGTGATTTATTGACGAATTTTTCATGATAGAAACCCCTAAAAATGTATATAACAATACACACTACAACAGCTATATGGGATCCTATATTCTTGTGAGAATAGGTATCTAGTTGTGTCGCATCTATTTTTAGACATAGTGTATGTTGAAGCGTTTGCGACAACTCCCTTCACTCGATTTTTGTGATTATTGAAGATTTGATTGTTCTTTCTTTTCAAATGTTCAAACATCCCGCAATCCAGAGGGCGTTGGTCTTTTTTTTTTTTTTCATTTCTCGGTTGGAGGCTTAAAATTTTATTCAACAATTCAAGAATTCATTTTCCTGTACTTGTGGCATTATGTTGCTCAAAAAGATTTTTCTATACTTTTGTACGAAAAGTGCATGTATAGAAGATATGTTATTTTTTTTCCTCTATTCATTGCGAGCATAGTGCACAAGATGAATTGAGGATTATGTATCAGAGATTATGGCCTGACGGTCTAAGCTTATTTCTTATTAGCAATTTTAACTCTAGATGGTGTTTTGATGTGTCAAATCTTGTGTTTTATCACTTGCCTCATGCTTCTTTCTAAGTAGTAGTTGTAAGCACACCTAACCTGGAATTGCTATTCCTTGTGGCTTGTATTTAGGGGTGGCAACGGATCAGATATCTATATTTTTTTACGGATCCGGATTCGGATACGGTTCCATTCGGAACCGGATACGGTTAGGATATTAAACGGATACGGATACGTTTCAGATATTTTTGGATACGGATACGAATCCGGGCTCTGTTCGGATAGTTACACGGATATTTGGTGTATAATAAATATGTAGCTTATATGCATCACAAAAAAGCTAATACATCTTTTTGTAAAATTAGTAAAATTTAGATACATATTTTTACATCCTAGTGTGAATTTTATGATAGAAAGTCCCGCAATTTTTTAGATATGTTAATGTTCTCTCTTTTGTGAGAGTGATATCTGAATCGTACATATTTCTATGTTATCTTGAATTAATACTATAAGTATTTTCCTATAGTTAGATTTTATATAGTTATTTTCCTTGCATTGATATTTTCATATGTATTTTAATCAGCCTTCCTAATATAGTTAAGAATCAAGTTGTAGAGAAGATTTTGCTATTTACTCATTTCCTTATATTGAAGGAGTAAACATTGTTAAGTCTACATTTATTTGAATATTTTTCATAATCATGCACATCTCTTAGTAATATTTTTAGCTCTATAATTAATTTTGATGTCATGCATCATGAAATACCACTTATATGTGATATAAATGAATCATAACAAGAAAATATATGAAATATTGCATTTGTGATTAATTCGCTACATGAAAATCTATACAGTAGATATCACACAAGATCAAAGTACTCAACAAATAGCAAAAAAAAACATGTTCCGGAAAGAAGTTCATGTATGAATTAGTCCCACATGTGCACACTAAACTCTCTCCCTCAATGCAAAGGCTATAAATAGGCTTGAGGGGGTAGCTCATTTCATCAAACATGGTCACGTGGCCCCTGGGTAAATAACGGGTCCGACACAAATTTAATAGAGGTCCTTAAAAACGGGTCTATTCTAAGAATGGATGGACTTTAATGAATGTTGTAAAACGGATATCCGTTTTTTATAAATATCCGGATCCGACTTGAATATTGAGTACTATATCCGAATCCGGATCCGAGAAAACAGATCCGGATCCGGGTTTTTTTAATCGGGTTCGGATATTTTTTCGGATACAGTTCGGGTCAGTTCGGATAAAATCCGACCCGTTGCCACCCCTGTATTCCAGTAGATTTCATCCTTCTAGGTGGAGAGCGTGATATTTACAATTTCTATTCTTAGATATTGGAGTTCTACTTGCAGGTGAGTATTTTGCTGTCATCCTATTTTAGGGTGTAAAAATGATTAAAGAGAAGAAATGATTTTATTTATTTTCTGTTGATTACAATTTACAAGTACAACCTCATTTATAGGAAAAATATAAAATCTAATCATTAACCTACATAATCAAATATAATTATATTCCCAATAATCAAGATATAATAATAGAAGCTGAGATTTGATTTCATCTCCTAACAAGAAGTATTTCCTAATAATCCAAGATTTGCATGATTTTCCACTGATGTAATTTTAGCAGTTTGAAATATCGCATGGAAGTTTATCCAGTAATATTTGAATCTGAACTATCGTCTCCAATTTGTTATGAAATGGAGACTTCCGTTAACCCCCCCCACACACACACACACAAGCGAATCAGGGGTTTTATCGACTGTGAGCTTGTAGCGAAGCGTTGAAAACCGTCGTGTTGGTAAACCTTTAGCCATCACATCTGCAATTTGATCCTCAGAGCAAAGAAATCTTATTTTTAGCTGTTGTGATTTTACTCTTTCACGAACAAAATGAAAATCAATTTCTATGTGTTTTGTTTGAGCATGAAAAATCGGATTTAGGGCGAGATAGGTTGCACCTAGGTTGTCACACCACAATGTCGGACAAGAGGTTGTGCTGATTTGTAGTTCTCTCATAACTGATTGTAGCCACATTAGCTCGGAAGTTGCTAACGCCATTGATTTATACTCCGCCTCAGTGCACGAACGAGAAATTGTTTGTTGCTTTTTGGAAGACCAGGAAATTAAATTTGGCCCTTAAAACACGCAGTAGCCAGTTGTTGAACGGCGATCATCTGGATTCCCGGCCCAGTCCGCATCTGAATACACATTTAGATCGAGTTTTGAAGAACATCGAATATGAATTCCGTAGTTTAGTGATCCCTTGAGGTATCTGAGTATTCGTTTTACTAGATTCCAATGTTCATCGGTAGGACAGTGCATAAACTGGCTTGATTTGTTTACTGCATAAGAAATGTCTGGTCTGTTGAGTGTTGCGTATTGTAGTCCCCTTACAATGCTATGATAAAGCATTGGATCTGTAAGAGGTTTTCCTGTGAATTTAGAGTATTGGGTATTTGTTGGAATAGGAGTATGAACTGGTTTAGCGCCTTCCATTTTAGCTCTTGAGAGAAGATTCTTGATATACTGCGACTGTGTTAAGCGAAATCCAGCAGCAGTATGTTCACATTCAATTCCAAGAAAATAATGAATTGGGCCTAATCTTTGAGAGTGAATTGGGAGTTTAATGTATGGATTACTTTCTGAATTAAATCTGCATTACTGCCCGTAATTAGTATATCATCAACATATACTAATACCATGGTTTGTGATGAGGTTGTGTTTCGAAGAAAAAGAGAAGAATCAGATTGGGAAGCATGAAAACCAAGTTGCGTAAGAGCTGAACTCAGTTTATGGAACCATGATCTTGGCGCTTGTTTTAGTCCGTACAAGGCCTTTTTAAGAGAACAAACATAATTCGGTTTGTTTGAATCAGGAAATCCTGTAGGCTGTTCCATAAACACTTGTTCTTTCAAATCTCCATGCAAAAATGGATTATTTACATCTAATTGATGGACAACCCATTTCTTCGAAGCACCAATAGATAAGATTAGTCTGATTGTTGTGGGTTTTACAACTGGACTGAAAGTTTCTTCGTAATCAACTTCGTATTCTTGAGTGTAACCTTTGGCTACTAATCGGGCTTTATACCGATCAATTGATCCGTCTGGCTTTTTCTTGATTCTATAAACCCACTTGCACTTTATTATGTTTTGATTTGCCGACCTTGGAACCAATTCCCACGACCTTGGAACTAATTCCCATGTTTGATTTTGTAATAAGGCATTGAGCTCATCAGACATTGCAGATCTCCAATTCGGGTTTTTAACAGCCATTGAGAAGGCTGTTGGTTTAATTTCTTCGGAATTGACAGAGAGAGGATGTTTTGATGAGGTTAGTGCTTGATAATCAGAGATTACCTTGGGTTTGAGATTATTGGTTCTACTTCTTGTTTGCATAGTGTGAGTGGAAATAGGTGGTTGAGCTGTGGTGGTTTTTACTGGAGCTGAAACTATTGAAATGATTGCTTCAGTTGAGGTGGTAGGAAGGGTTGTTGAGGGAGCTGCTTGTTCTGTAAGAGATTGACCATCTATTGGTGTATTGGTTGAGATAGAATGTGAAGAGGTTTGAAGGATTGTAAGAGGAATGCTTCCTGGTGCCTTGAAAGATTGTGCATTAGTTGCCTTATGTTGAGATGATTCATGTGCAAAGGGGAATTCCTGTTCATTGACCACAACACTTCTACTTATATAAACCCGGTTAGTTGGTAAGTGTAAATATTTGTATCCTTTTTGGGAGTCAGAATAACCCATGAATATACAAGGTAGAGATCTATATTCAAGCTTGTGAGCAATATACGGTCGTAAATTTGGAAAGCAAAGACATCCCAATACTCTAAGAATTGAGTAGTTTGGTTGTATGTTGAAGAGAATTTCAAAAGGAGAAATAGAATGATTTGTTGTTGAAGGCAATCTGTTTATGAGGAAAATAATATTCTGAAAAATTTCCCCCAATAGATTAACGGAATTGAGGCTTTGGACATGACAGAGAGAGACAACTCAATTAAATGTGTATGTTTTCGTTCAGAAACTCCGTTCTGTTGTGGAGTGTATGAACAAGAAGTTTCATGTTTAATATGTGGATAGAATTTTGGAAGAAAGAAAAATTTTGTTCCTCCATCGGATCGTATGGTTTTAATGGTTGTGGAGAGTAGATGTTCAGTTCGATTTTTGAAGTTAGAAGATATAGTTTGAACTTCATTTTTAGAACGAAGACAATATAACCAAGAAAATTTAGAAAAATCATCAACAAACACAACATAATAACGGAATCCTTCAATTTATTGAATACGCGATGGTCCCCAAACATCGCAATGAAAAAGCTCAAGAGGTTTTGTACTGAAAGTAGAACTAAGAGAAAAAGGCAAGTTCTTTGACTTTGCCATATTACAATCATTGCAAAAAGAAAATTTATTGGAAGAAACTGAAATTCTATGTGTTTTATTAAGTTTGACACAACAGCAGAAGATGGATGCCCTAGACAACTATGCCAAAGATCCGAAGAAATGTGTTCATTACCAAGAGTACACGAGAGAGATATTTTTGAAGAAGGTTGGTTGAGAACACGACCAGAGGGAAGAGAATACAACCCATTAGTGAGATTGGCTTGCTGAAGCACCATGTGGATATTGCGATCCTTAATTAGACAAAAAAAAGGTGAAATTCAAGATAGACATTATTCAGAGGGATAAAATTCGGAATATTGAAGATACGATAGAAGGCGATGGCCCCGTAAGACAGGTAGGACCTGAGATTTCCAAACCAGGTAGTTTGATTGATCCAATTTTACTGGTACAGGTTGGGGAAAAGTGATCAATTTTTGGATTATTTGAGATGAATTATCAGTGTAATTGGCAGGAGGAGGTGGAATGTTTTCGTCTGTTGACATTTTGAGAGAAGTGAATCTGGTACAGGTACAAGATTTGGTACTGGTTTGTGAAGAAACTGAGAAGAAGAATTACTGGGGAATTTTTTTTTTAATGGAAAATGGAAGAAAGAAAAAGAGAAAAAACTCTTTAGGCTCCTGATACCATGTAAAAATGATTAAAGAGAAGAAATGGTTTTATTTATTTTCTATTGATTACAATTTACAAGTACAACCTCATTTCTAGGAAAAATATAAAATCTAATCATTAACCTACAGAATCAAATATAATTATATTTCTAACAATCAAGATATAATAATAAAAGCTGAGATTTGATTTCATCTGCTAATAATAAGTATTTCCTAATAATCCAAGATTTGCATGATTTTCCACTGATGTAATTTTAGCAGTTTGAAATATCACATGGAACTTTATCCAGTAATATTTGAATCTGAACTATCGTCTCCAATTTGTTCTGAAATGGAGACTTCCGTTAACATAGGGTAAGGAACTCTAGTTGATACGCTTGACTTAATGTTATGTCTTTCTTTTTTGCTCTTGTGTATAATTGCGGGTGATTTGTGAGTGTGTTTCCGTCATACCATCTGTCCCACCAGAATATAAAGTGTCATTTCAATCGCCTACTTATTTGCGTAGCCTAGGCTAGTGTCATGAAGAAGAATTTTTTCAATTTTGGGGCTTGGTGCCATATGTTATCATATTGTTCCGATACACTGTCATTCCAAAGATCTTTTGTCCTTGCGCTTAATAACCAGTTCAATTTCATGAGCAGTGATTTGTTATGTATGTGTAAAATCCCTAATAGCCATCCCACTTTTCGTGCAAATTAGATTCCAGTCTTCTAAATCATTGCCCTATTTATATACTTCTTTTCT